>OY821757.1:49423213-50023213 GCA_963682095.1 Potentilla sterilis | reverse complement strand
GTTCACTGCAGTAGATCTTTATATTCATCTGATTCTACATTCGAGCACAGAGGCAGACCAGGATGTCCCTGATGGCAAGGTTCATTATCCATTTCTTTCCAAAAAAAATTCAGTCAGTACATATCTCACCCTCCTTTCCTTGTACAAAGGGACGATGTACTATCATGCCTAAAAACTATTTGTCCATTTTCAGCACATATAAATAAGTTTTTTTTTTTTTGGTAATGACATATAAACAAGTTTGAACCGGTTGTTATTTAATGTTTTTTTTTTTGCATGACATGTCAAACTATTGCCACCTTTGGCATCACATGCAAAAAATAAAGACAGACATCTGTCACAGATGCGATAATCTAAGGTAGATCATCAACCAGCAGACGTTGCTAACATATGGAGAACATGTATCTTCTGTATATAGTTGGTTTTCTTTTTTGAACTTATGAATTCATAAACCCACTTTGCAGACCTGGGCTCAAAACTGAAACCTCCTTAGGAACCCTACAAGAATTAGGAGACATGAAACTGTAGCAAACAGCTGGGTAGCTACTGTGACCGGGTTCAAACCATAGTCTTGACATCCTAGCTAAACCTATATTCCTGTTAAACACCATAATTAATTTCTTATACCAGGAAAATGATTACTATTAGGAAAAAGAAAAAAGATGAGCACAACCTAACTAAACCTATATTAATGGTAGACACCCTAATTAATTTATTATACCAGGAAAATGATCAGGCCCGCTCACCTGCGGACCTAGTTTCACGGGACAAAATGGGACGAATCCCGCACAGCCGTTACATTTAAACGATTTAATCCAACAGCATCGATCACCAACTCCCACTGCGCATCTTCTTCTCGTCTCACGTTTCTCTAAGGATCCAGCCGACCAACCGTGCCCAGAACTATATCTTCATCTCTTCCCATATCTCTAACCCAATTAATCTGCAATCTCTTTAACATACTTCTGTGTCATGGTCATCTATAATCATGGTAGATTGGTCCTATTGCAGGAGAAAAGAAGTATGTGAAGCTTTTAGGAATTATTGATGATGAGGGGGAAAAGAAGATAAACAGATATGGTAGAATAACATGTGATGCGAACATAAAAGAATAGCATGTGAGGCTTAGGATTACAGATATAATTGTGAGATGAGGGAAGGAATTCATGAACAATATGGGTTGGGAAGTTCGCTAAGAGATAAAAATTGATTAAACTCGTTGGATTTCCTCACCTGAAAAGTAAGAGATTACGTTCAAAATTAGTGAAATTGGGTTTCAGATATGGGTTGGAGATTGGAATGATGACAAAGTAAAGTTCATTTGACGGAGAGAATAAGAGAAAGGGTGACTGGAAGAGCAAGGGATTGAAGATGGGGTAAATAATTGGGTGCGGAGTCATGACACACATTCGAGTTCCTTTCAGCCCTTAGATGTGCTTCATTTAATCAAATGACTGTGACGGACTCGTCCCCTTTTGTACCGTGAAACTAGGTCAGCGAGATGAGCAGGTCTGGGAAAATGATTACTATTAGGAAAAAAAAAAGTACTAGATGAGGACAACCATTAAAATTCTATGTTTTTTCCTATATCAGAACAAGAGTTGAGTAAAAAAAAGTCAAGCACATAAATTGCATCTGTAGAAAGTTTGTCCATTGGCAACAAGCAAAAATTATTGTTTTATGCAGGATAACAATTAGCAGAGCAGTTCATTATGCCATCATCAATCTTGAAAATAAGAGTTTTCTTGTCTCATAGCATAAAATGGCAATAATAGCACACGAAATGCTCACAGCTTTGGTTCGGAAAAAAATTGAAACCCAGGCCCCACAAGTTACCAATGTATGTTATATTCAAGTAATGAGCAAAGAAATGAAGAGCTCTTCCAACAAAAAAGTACCTCCAATACATTTGCTTTGTCAACACTGCAGAGCTTTCCCTGCCGCTTTCTAGCAGTCTCAAATGCGACTCGAGCAATACGATCAACCTGGCAAGAAGATTATTTTTTGATAGTTTTTCAAGAAAAGACTGAGTTAATGAATAATGTTTCCCACAATCAACTACAAAACTACTTCAAAAAGACTAGCAAAACTCACATAACAAGAATTACATATTACAAAACAAGTTCTACGTATCATTTAGTTGAATAATAAACTCCCCCTCAACTAATGAACCTTATCGATTTCAGTATTCTACTTCTTATGATTTCTTCAGCGGAGAAAGCAGCAAAACAAGAACTGAACTAGAGCATATCTGTTTTATCAAAAAAATAAAAGAAAAAGAAAGCCAATCTAAATCAAGTTATAAGCCCAAAGATACCCAACAGAAGTTTCCACCCCTACCACAAACCAAAGAAAGGCCAAACAGGTGACCAAATTCATGACGTCCCATCAATCTTTCTTCATATTAAGTAACCTCAACAAAGTTATCCAAAGCTGCATACTGAATTTCAGCCAATTCGCAAAGAAAGGCTCAGGTCTAGTAGTTGGGATTTATATGAATAGGATAAAATGGTGGTTTGTTGACTTGTTTATGTGAACATAGAGAGAAAGTTTTGATTTAAACAAAATCACCCTGATTACAATGTACTGTGTGAAACCATGGACTGCTACCATATATATATATATATAGCAAGTATGAAAAATAATCTGAAAACTACCTCATAGGCAGCATACACCTCGGTATTGAAACCAAACTCCTCACCATTTTCATTAGTGCCAAAACCCCTAGGCTGTCCAAAGTAGATGCCTATTTCCAGAAAAGTTAATGGCATCATTAGTTCAAGTAACAAAGTTCAGCATAAGAATTGTTCAATAGTCAGATTACTAGTATAAATCTAGCATACTAACCACCAGTGAGCTCTCTTACAACCATAAGGTCAACCCCTTCGGCGACCTCTCTCTTCAAAGTAGAGGCATCAACCAACTGAAAAAGAACATAACATATTTTCATGGACAAGTTTGATGTAAAGGTAGACTGGCTTTACAAATTAGATGAATAATGTGCAATCTCTAATCACTTAATTAAAAAGATAACATATACATAAACATAATAATAACCTCTATGTTCATGAGGTCATAAAAGTGGTCAATCCACACTACAGAGTCTTGCCCTAACAATGTGCACAATTAGTTCATAAACTCACAACATCATGTTAAAAAGTGATATATGCTTTAACCCAAAACTCACATAAAACTTGCATTATAACAGACTCTACCTGCGGTAAAACAACTGCTGGCCTCAAATTCGCAAACACTTTAAGACCTTCACGAAGCTTAAGCAACCCGGTTTCTGGTTTCAAATGCTTTTCGTTTTTATCCCATTTGTACCTTAAAAAGACCAATAAGTCAACTAAAGTAAGCTACACTATATACAAAAGCATGAATAAGGCTAGTCTAAAATAAGCCAAAGTGAAGGGAGAAGTGTATGTACCCCCCAATTGCTCCAAGCAGAACCGCATCGGATTGCTGAGCTGCCGAAAGGGTCTCTTCTGGTAATGGCACTCCAGTCAAATCCAAGGCACTTCCACCCACAGGCATTTCTTGGTATTTAATCCCAATCCCTAATACATAGTTGATTACATGATTAGATCCCTAGCGTAAAACACGGAAAGCCTATGAAACATTACGTCATTCTACACAGTAGAAACTTATGGTTAAACGCCCCCAATTAAAAAATTGAAAATATGAAGGAGCAAACCTTCAATGGAGGCAGTGAGGTTGAGGACGTTTTTGGCGACGGAGATGACTTCGGGGCCAATACCATCGCCGGGAAGAAGGGTGATGGTGTAGTGTTTTGAGGGTGTGGCGGCGGCGGAGCACCTGACCCTACCGAGCTTGAAGGCGTGTTTGGTGGAGTGTGGGTGAGGAGAGGCAAGGGGAGTGAAGGGTTTTGCGGTCACTTGGAAAGACGTAGCCATCGTTGTCGAAGACTGGGTCTTGAGACCTTACTCTATGGAATTTATTTACTATATATTATTGGTGCCGGAGTTTTAATCTATATTATTATATTATAGAAAGGGAACTTTTATTCATACTTTTAAAATGGCACTTGCACCTCGTTACTTAATGGATTTCTAATTTACTTTTTATAAAAACTAAAATGTTACTTATACCTTCCTAATTTTCTTAAAATACCCAAAATCTAATTAAATCAATTAAACGAATTTCCTTATAGAATATTCAGCTCACACCTCTAAAATCGGTAATTAAACATATTTCTGTTCAAGGAAGGTTAATTCTGTAACTTCCGTAGTGTGTCTTGTCCTAATAAGGCTAGTAGTCTAGATTCTTTATTAGATAGGGAATCCCTGATTACCAGGGTTACTTGATGTAATGTCTATATAAAGGCCTCATTATCAATCAATAAAGACAGAGTTTTCCTATCATTCTTTTATCCTGAAACACGTTATCAGGCACGTTGCTCTAGCCTCCCGACTAATAGCCATAAAAACCCTGATTCCGATTTTTTTTTTTTCGAAACCCTAATCCCTACCGCCGGACGCCGTCCTTACCTTTGGCACTGTCGGTCCATTCTCAGCAGTACCTGCGCTGCCGACCTGCCTCCTCTGCCTCTCGGCAGACCGGCTCGGCTGCAGCCCTCCTCGCTCGGCTGCACCCTCTCGCTCGCCGGCAGCCCTCCCTTGCGTGTTATTCTTTGCACGCATCCCTCGAAGGCCAAGATTGCTCGCAAGCTAAGCAAGCGGCCCTCGAAGCCTTCTTCGTTGCTGAGAAGACATCAAGAAAAATCGAAGAAAACAAGCTTCCCCAAAAGTCAAGTTTCTTTCGATCCAGCTTCAATTGAAGAGGTAAATACTTTATAAACGTTCCCGCTTATGAAATTTCAATAGTTGGGTTGTGTTTTCTTCCGGGACCTTTTCGTGTTCCTGCTACCTCATCCCGATTCTATCGCTTCTCGGGACAACATACGGGGATTTAGTCACCCCGGTGCCAACGTTTTATTGGGGTAACTGTGATGTTACCGGCCATCGTTATGCTTGTGACTGTGATGTCACTGTGAACCATAACGTCTCTTTTTCAAAAGAAAATAAAGGGAAGATATCGATTGTGACTTGATGTCACATTATGCATCGATTTATGTGACCATAATATATCTTGGCACTGTTCTAAAAGAAGAAGAAAAACAATCAAACTTGATTAGTATTCAAAATACTAACGTCTCCCTATTGTGTTTTGTATATGGCAGGCACTCAGCGTCCAGAATTCGACATCTTGGATGTCCAAGGCAAGGAATACAAAAGCTGGATCTCAGATGTAGAGAACACATTCATTGGCAAACGATTTACGGCCACCATAGTCCCTCCTGAGGATGAAAACTTGCATGCTTCTCCTGAACAGAAAGCTCAAGCCCTGATGTTTCTCAGGCGCCATATCCACCCAACGCTCAAGAAGCAATACCTGAGGAAGACTGATCCCAAAGAGCTATGGGACATCCTCAAAGACCGCTTCGACAATGTGCATGACACACAACTCCCTGACCTTCTGTTAGATTGGGAGAAAATCCGCTTATTGGATTTTGATTCCGTCCAGGAATACCATCAGACTATGCTAAATTTACAGTCTGATCTGAGCTTTTGTGGGGTCGACAAGACCGACGATGATATGATGGAGAAGACATTCACGACGTTCCCAGAATCTGCGTCCATGTTGTCGCATCAGTACCATGATCTCCATGAGAAAGGCACCATCAAAACCTTCAGTGACTTGATGAATGTGCTTCAAAGAAAGGAGATGTACCATGAGCTGATTCTGACTACCAACAAAAGGCCTAGAGGTCCGAAATTCTTAGCCGAATCTCACCAAGCCCGTGGTAGGGCTCCTAAGCCAAGGAGCCATCCTCGCGAACGTCAAGCACCACCACCACCACGTGCGCCAAGAGCAACACGTGGGGGAAGAGGAGGAAGAGGAGGTGCCGGCCCTAGCCGGAACCTCACATGGAAACGGGACGGAGGCAGTGCCGCCTCTCCTAAAGGGGAGAACCGGTTCGGTTCCGGCCCCAAGCGTGGTGGCTACGCCTCGAGCTCAGCTTCGGCTCCTTGCTTCAAATGCGGCTCCAAGAATCACTTTCAACGTGATTGCAAAGCAAGTAGAGATGTCTAAGCTGCTTACAAGAAACACAAGCAATACATGGAATAAGAAACAAACTATGTAGGAGACTTTGAGGAAGAAGACTACGATGAAGAAGATACCAACTTCACCGTCGATGACTTCCAACCTACTAAGAAACGTAGGACTAAGGAGTATCATACTCCGGATTATGAATAAGTATTTGACTTCGGTCATGAGATACATACTCAAGTTTGATTTGATTTTGATTGTTATTTTTGGCTTTCTTTAGTCATAATTCACGACTTTGTTCGATAAGTCGTTTGATTTAGAACATCTTTGATGTACTTTTGAGTTGTCATCAATAAAATTTCTCTTATTCAATGAATGATTTGAGATTTTTACATCCCTATGAAAGCATAAATGGTTCAATGCGTCCAATTTACAATGGCATAATTATTTTGAGTTCACCACAATTATGGTGATGTTAACTCAAATCCGAAATAAAATCACAAAGATACGAGAGACTCGCGAGAAATCGCGTTGCACGACTCGCCAGCCTTGGCAGCTTGGCTGCGACTCGTCTATCTTGGCTGCGACTCGCCCGCCTTGGCAGCGCGACTCACCACCCTCTCGCCCCCCTTGGCAGGGTGACTCGCCAGCCCCTCGGCAGCCTCGAAGCATCCCGGCTCGACACCGAACCCGATTTTTAATTTTTTTTTTTCTGCCTTGGACACGTCTCGACTTTTGTCCCGACACATCCTCGCCCATGAACCCGGTTTTGAAACCAACATCGATAGCCTATCGAAAAATGCAACTTTTACATAAATGGCTCTGCAACGACGTGTCTTCGAACTCGCCATGCTTCGGATTTAGTTCAACCGTCGCATCGTATTGCCTCAATGCCAGACCGGCCCTCACCACTCGCCTTGCTTCGGCTCGGCATAAGGGTAGCTTCGGCCTTACCACAGCTTTGGCTTTGCCTTGGCCCCGGTCTTTGCCTTGGCCTCGGCCTTGGCTCGGCCATGCCACCTATGACGGCGTCCGGTTTCAATCTCTGACCTAGGCTATGTTATCTCTCAATGTTGGTATTCGGTGATTAAAATAAGGCTTGTCTCTTTATCTCAAGTTATGTCGATGCCATGGCTATGTTATTGGCCTTAATGCACTTCATTTTGTGATGACGATGATTGCTTCAATACACTTTTATTCAAGTGTTCGCCAAAAAGTCTAATATAGACCATTGATTCAATTTACATTGTTTTTGTAGATGTATCAAGGTGAGATCGAGTGTTTGTTGGATTGTGCAACGACTCACACGATTCTAAGGAATCGGCAATTGTTTTCGGATTTTTCGCCAAGAGAATCGTCGTTATCTACGATGACAGGAACCGGACTCGTCATTAAGGGTCGTGGCACTGCTCAATTCTCATTACCAAATGGCACTGACATTCGGGTAGAGGACGCTCTATATGCGCCTAAGGCGCCAAGAACCTTGCTAGCTTTCAAGGATGTGCGTGACAACGATTATCACCGCAACACTTATGTTGAAGATGAAACTAAATATCTGTTAATCACCTCCACTGAGAATCTGCGCACTCGCATTGTGGAGAAGTGTAAGCGTGTTCGAAATGGCATGTATTTTACAACCATTCGAGCCAATGAATCCCATGTTGTTGTCTTATGCGATTCAGATGCTTACAAGCTTTGGCATGAGAGACTCGGACATCCGGGTCGTGATCTGATGATTCGTATTTTGAAATGCTCCCATGGTCATCCGTTTTTCAGATCACAAAAGCAAAAAGGAAACCTGAAAATTGGACACAACCGAGCCGACGTCGTGCAAGGGCGCCTTGGCCTCGGTTCGGCCGCCATGCCGTCGCCGGCGGCCTCTCGACTCCAAGGAGAGGTTCGGCCTCCTCCTGCTTCTCATGCTTCTGTAGCGATGTCCAATGCTCATCGTTCGTTTTGCAAAGCTTGTTCACTATCAAAACTTCAAGCAAGACCATCTTTTTCTATTGATAATAAACAGAATATTTCGTTCCTACAACGAATACAAGGTGATATTTGTGGACCTATAACACCAGAATGCGGACCATTTAGATATTTTATGGTTCTGGTTGATGCGTCGACGCGTTGGTCACACGTAGCGTTGTTGTCCACGAGGAATCCTACATTTGCTAAACTCCTAGCTCAGATCATTAAGCTTTGGGCTCACCACCCCGACAATCCGATTAAGTCTATCAGACTGGATAATGCTGGAGAGTTTACATCAAAATGTTTTGATGACTATTGCATATCCATTGGGATTGAAGTTGAACATCCCGTGCCCCACGTTCATTCTCAGAACGGTCTTGCAAAAGCCGCTATCAAGAGACTACAGCTTGTAGCTAGGTCTCTTGTCATGGCCACAAACTTGCCAGTATCGGCATGGGGATATGCAATATTACATGCAGCTATGCTTATTCGTCTACGACCCACAGATAGCCAACCATTTAGTGCGTACCAGTTGGTAACTGGTTACGAGCCTGATATTTCGCATCTGCGTACTTTTAGTTGTGCCGTATATGTGCCTATCACGCCTCCACTGCGTACCAAGATGGGTCCACAATGACGATTAGCTATTTATGTTGGATATGAAGCACCAACAATTGTCCGCTACATAAAGCCTATGACAGGTGATCTGTTTACTGCAAGATTTGCAGATTGTCACTTTAATGAGACATCCTTCCCGCCGTTAGGGGGAGATGGGGCTGCATCCGTCCCTAGTGAACGTCAGGAATTGACGTGGTTCTCTCCCACTATGTCTCATTATGATCTCCATACGTTCAGTGTGAGACCGAAATACAACGCATATTGGAACTACAAAAGGTTGCGGATTCGATGCCCGACTCCTTTACTGATATTGCAAAAGTGACAAGATCAACCATACCTGCTGCGAATGTACCTGCAAGGCTCAACATTCCTCGCCATGCGCGAGCACGCGCCGTCAGTCTCGGACCCGTAGCCCTAGGTGTCGTCGGCAGCCTAGGCTCGGCACCTCCAAGTGGAGGGCCGGCGTCGACTTCGGATCCTCCCAGAAAGATGGGGAGAGCAATCGGTTCCAAGGACAGTGTACCTAGAATGAGGGCATGTGTTCAGGCACAAAGTGATCCATTCATCATCGATATTGTGACGCCGTGGCACGAGATTGTCTCCGACTATACCTATGTCCAAGAATCAACTCTGAATCATCTGGGGGATGCCTCAAACTCATCGTTGATGTTAGAGAACAAGGAAATCTCACTAAACTACTTATACATGTACAATCTTATGGAAAGGAACTTCATGTATATCGATGATGCATTCGCCTACGCCGTTGCTCAAGAAATTATTGACGACGACGATATGGAACCCCGCACTGTTGATGATTGTCAACGTAGGGCGGATTGACCGAAGTGGGAAGAAGTAATCCAGGCTGAACTAGACTCTCTAAAGAAAAGGCAAGTATTAGGACCGGTTGTGCCTACACCGCCGAACGTGAAGCCTGTTGGACATAAATGAGTCTTTGTCAGAAAGCGCAATGAGAATGGTGAAGTCCAGCGATATAAAGCTCGACTCGTGGCGCAAGGTTTTTCTCAACGCCCTGGAATTGATTATGACGAGACGTATTCTCCGGTCATGGATATTATTACCTTCCGATACTTAATCAGTTTGGTAGTCTCAGAGAGACTCAATATGCAACTTATGGATGTTGTAACAACGTATCTTTATGGGGATCTAGATACGGAGATGTACATGAAAGTGCCAGAAGGACTTTCATTACCCAAGTCAAGTGAGCAAAAACCACGAAGTTCATTTGCTATCAGGTTGAGACGATCTCTATATGGACTCCGACAATCTGGTAGGATGTGGTACACACGGTTAAGTGATTACTTGATTGGGAAAGGATACAAGAATGATGAGTTGTGCCCTTGTGTGTTCATAAAGAGAACAAGTTCAGGATTTGCCATTGTAGCCGTATATGTTGACGATATGAACATCATTGGAACTCTGAATGAGATCAATGAGACCGCAAGCTACTTGAAATCCGAATTCGAGATGAAAGATCTGGGAAGGACTCGGTTTTGCCTAGGCTTAGAACTAGAGCACCGAAGTGGTGGAATCTTTATACACCAATCTGCATATGTCTGAAAGATGCTCAGGCGATTTAACATGGACAAAGTAATGCATCCTACAGGCACTTCCATGGTCGTTAGAAGTCTGGATATCAATAAAGATCCCTTTCGTCCGAGAGAAGATGACGAAGAGGCCTTTGGAGCTGAATATCCATATCTTAGTGCAATTGGAGCTTTGTTATACCTAGCTCAGTGCACTAGACCAGACATTGCATTCTCGGTGAACTTGTTAGCTAGATTTAGCTCGGCGCCAACACAACGTCATTGGGTTGGAATCAAGAACATCTTCTGATACCTTAAAGGAACCCTTGACATGGGCTTGTACTATAGATACACTCATTATGGATCGGCTCCAAGCCAACCATTTGCATCCAAGCAGTCCGGCCTCGGCTCGGCCTCCTACCGTATCGCCGCCCTATCCGCCACCGTACCCGAACCCGAGGATGCCAAGACGTGGCCTCGGTACGGCTTCGGCACTACCCCCTCCTACTCAGATACACCAAATGATGTGATGGTAGGATTTGCTGATGCTGGATATTTGTCAGATCCACACAAAGGACGTTCCCAAACCGGTTATGTTTTTACCATTGGGAATACGGCGATATCTTGGAGATCAACCAAACAAACCCTTGTTGCTACCTCCTCGAACCATGCTGAGATTATTACACTACATGAAGCAGTCAAAGAGTGTGTTTGGCTTCGCTCAGTTATATCTCACATTCGAGAGTCTAGTGGACTTGAGTCTACTACGATGGGACCAACTTGCATATTTGAAGATAATGCAGCATGCATTGAGCAGATGAAGTTGGGATAAATCAAGGGTGACAACACTAAACACATTTCGCCTAAGTTCTTCTACAATCAGCAGCAGCAAGAGACTTTGAATATCCAAGTGAAGCAAGTCAGCTCATAAGATAATGCAGCTGATCTGTTCACCAAGTCTCTACCCAAATCTACATTTGTGAAGCATGTAAAGCGCATTGGTATGTGTCGCTTATCCGAACTCAAAGACTGATTGACCATCAGGGGGAGTTCTCGTCTAGAGTTCAGGGGGAGTCTAGTTATGCATGTCTCACATACTTGTAGTTGGTGCGTTGTACTCTTTTCCCTTAGACCATGCTTTTATTTTTTCCCAAGAGGTTTTTGTTTACTGGCAAAGGTTTTAACGAGGCAACAGTCCATGCACCATTGAGGACGCGACACAAGGGGGAGTGTTCAAGGAAGGTTAATTCTGTAACTTCCGTAGTGTGTCTTGTCCTAATAATGCTAGTAGTCTAGATTCTTTATTAGATAGGGAATCCCTGATTACCAGAGATACTTGATGTAATGCACATATAAAAGTCTCTTTATCAATCAATAAAGACAGAGTTTTCCTATCATTCTTTTATCCTGAAACAGTTTCAATATTTGAATATTTATTAATTATATTTTATTTTAAAAATTCATCCAAAATCAGGAAAATCTATTCCTCTAATGATCCGAAATTTTAATTTTTTCTCTTGATATATTTTCAATAGACAAAAATTATCATCTGCGTCTTTATTTCATTTTTCTTGTTTATTGAGGAAATCTGAGTTTTTGGGTTGATTACATAGTTTGTCACTTTGCTTTGTTTGCTCGTGAATTTGCTTAAATAGCATGTGTGTGCTAATCCATTGACAACCTATACATTTAACTTTGAGTTCTCCATTGAATTGTAGCCTTAATTAGAAGATAATATTTTTGTTCCTCCTCAAGATCATATTGGAAAAAAAAAAAAAATAGAATGGATATGAAAATATATTCACTGTTTTCTCTTTCTCATTTGAGAAAAATATTTTATAAAATGTTTTTGAAAATATAACAAAACGGTAATTTTACATGGCTTGACAAAGTCAATACTAACTTGAAAAAAGAGGGAGGTCTAAGTACCGTTTTTTGGAGGTATGAATAGAAGCTCCCTTAAATAAACAGGGTTTGCTAGCCAAAACAGAAATTTTTTTTTACTTTTATGCCCTTGAAGTATTAAATAACTTTGTAAATATATCTAATTGTTAGAGATAAGAAAGTAAAAATCATGAATAATTTTCCTCTAATTTTTCAGAAATTAACTCCCCACTTATAGGCTGTTAACTACCCACTTCTCCACACCTATAGGGTGTGAGCATTTTGTAGTCTACAATAAATGAACAGTAATGGGTCGATGGGTCGGGTTTGTTTCTCTCTTATGTGCCGTCTGATCTGTTATATGGAGTCGTTGATCTGCTGTTACATTTCCACCGTACACAAACCTCGCATATCCCAATTCTCTCTCTCTCTCTCTCTCTCTCTCTCTCTCTCTCTCTCTCCGTCTTTGTTGATCTAATTTTATTTCATTTGAATTTCGATTTTATGGTGTAATTTGAGTTTTGATCATTGGTTATATTATGGTGATGTTTATTCTTGTCGAATTTGATAGTTTGTACGCTTTGTCATTCATCGTGACTGGTCGAATTTAGTATCCAGGTATGTTTGATGTGCTCAAATTTCACTCTGTTTAATTTTGAGTTCGCATTTGATCATTTGGGTAATGCAGGGATTCAAGATTGTGAAGAAATTAGAACAATGAGGATGATTCTGGGTTTCTGAGTTACTGAGGAAGGAACATAAAGAAGCATGCATTACGCTTCCTTTCAGTTTTTTATGCTTTCTTGCAATCTTTTTGGTCATGCTATGAACAAGAAAATGGTTAGGCTTAACTAATAATTGCACGTCGTATTATGATGTTATGAACTCTAAGGCCTCGTTTGGTTGTCGGAAGGGAACTCACTTCCCTTTCCCTTTCCAAGGGAAAGAGAAGTTGGAATGCCTCTCAAATTTCTTTTCCAGTGTTTGGTCAAACAAGGAAATGAATGTTGAAATACCATTTGAGTTCCCTTCTAGTGTTTGGTTGGTACAGGAAATGAAAGAAAAAAATTATGAAATGTTCAATAATACCCTTGGGTTTTAATATTTATTTGTGGTTTTTTAAAACATAACAGTTGGATTTGAATTGTGAATATATTCCTGCTAACAACTCTTGAAATCATTTCAAAGACTGAATCATTTCAAATAATAATATTCTCTTCTAATAATATTCTATCCACATTCTCATTGTCAATGTGTCACAAGTTCAGGCACTAGTCTCAAATTGGCTATGTAATAGAAGATATATTGATATATTATCTAAAACAAAATCAATATAGTCAATAACATAAGTTCATAATATATGTTAACCTTACATTAATATGGAAAGTAAAGTTCAAAATAGATAAGAGCCAATTCCATTACATAAAGTTCAAAATAGATCATAGCTTGAGACAATAGCCACTACCATAATACAAAGTTCAAAATATATCATAGCTTGAGTTATCATGTTGTTCCGGAAGCAAAGCAAAAGAAAGATTTAAGCCAACATTAATATTCAACTCCATCTCTCTAACGACGAAGAATTTTATGAATCCATTGACTTTTTAGATTGTCTTGCAAGCTAAACAGTAGATCAATTTTGGAGTCATCACCAATAGTTGCAGCAGCCGCATCTATAACATCTTGGTCATTAATTTATGCCATCAATTTTCATAAGCTCATTAACAAGCTTACCTTTTCTTTCAGATGTTGCATGCTCATTCAATAGTACTCCTTGCATTGTCTCCAAGTGTGCTTTGGTCACGTCCACAAAGGAGCGTAGTGTGCTAGCCATGTCTCCCAAACATTGAGAATATGCATCTCGTTCTCGCTTCCTAGTTCGAGTTGAAGGTGGGTTTGCAGGAGTGCGGGCAACAGGTGAATGAGCAATAGGTGGTGAAGGAGTTGTCATTTCATCCAAATTATTTTCTGCAATGTCAACAAAATCATTGTCATTTAGATCTTCATTTGCTTCAGCTGGTCCTTCAACTCCTAATCCATTTGCACGATCTCTTCCAAAGGCTTCAATCAAGCTATCATAATGAATGAATGGTTTCAATCTTAACCCTGCTGCATCCTTATGGACCTATTACATACAATAGGTTATTACTTCAATCAAATCACTTTATAGGTGCAGTCATGAGAAATAAATGTACCATTGGCAAATAAAAAGCTTTAAACGATTCTCTTAAAAATTGGAATTATAGGTTCTAAAACAAAACCCAGAATGCATAAACTAAACTATTATTTCAATTTATTTTGAGTTCACCACTCACCTTCATGAGCTCTGTTAACTACTGTTTTATTTTCTCCTACCCAAACTTAGACTGTGGTTGAACATGGGCTAGACCCCTCTATGAAGCAAATAAAGAAGAGGGTGATTGCCACAAGACCAACTAAAAAAGTGAATATATAACCTTCTGGAAGTTCCAGTTAACTACTCATAACCATAACTTTTGTCTTTGATATCTATCATTTCTGTTTAGTCTGGTGGCAGTGTCCATGCAGTGAAAACAAATGAAATGAATTCTTGTTAATTATTTCTATGCTGGATAGGATAAGATTGCTTTCAACTCTCATTGCATGGCTAGAAAGCTTAGCCTATAATGAACAGCCTAATTAGTTATGGTTTTACTTTGAATGATATACTCTGGATCTGTGCTTTTTCTAGAGTTTAGTGGAATGACATACTTATAAAGAATTTGCCTGAACTTGTGACACATTAACACTGAGAATGGCATCATCATATCCATGGGGTGGGGGGTTTGGTAGATCAATGGATGATCATATATATATATATATATATATATATATATATATATACACACTTAGAACATAAAAGAAAAATATATATCCGTATCATTTTGACTCGGTTTTAATTTATGGCTTTAGGGGTTTAATCATACTTTGTCTACTTATGGTTATCTTTCTACCTAGTAATAGATTACTGCGTATATAGTTTCTTCTGGCCATTCTTTTTCACCATTAATGGAAGACATAGAGGAGAAAAAACTGTGAAAAGGCAGGCATGTAAGAGAGGCCAAAACCAACTGCAATAAACAAAAAATGAAACTTCATATTTACTGCAATACCTAAAAGTTATTTACTCCAAATAGAGGCTTAGAAAGACACGGACATGTTGTCATTCAATCTATAAAGGATCATGTATATAATGCAATACTTAAAAGTTATTAAAGAACTAACTTTTCCTAACTGAAAATCCTGACTCACTTGTAAACACTGAAACATTTGGTAATTTGGAGTAAAAATTAACTTTCTTAGACTTTTTGGTTGCTAAACAGCCATGGAATCAATAACCCAAGTAGAGCAAATGTGTCGCATTATGAGTACAATTGCAATGAAATGAAATCAACACAACTAATAAGTAAAGATGATCAATTTCAAAGCTCTACCAAACCATTCAAATCCAACAAAACCATATGAAATTACAACAAGGAGTATAAAAGATTCGAAATTTCTCAACTCTAACAAGCAAAGATTTCATCTTTCCGAGATAGAGTGTTGGTATATGAGCAGGCAAAGTAAATCAAGCTTCTACTTAGCACTGAGCATCTAATTAAACCAAATTCAGGCTCATCAAAACCTTAGCCTTCGACAAGAACCCCAGAGGCAGTATAATCAAACTCACATAACATCAAATTTCTAAACTTATTACCCATAAACTCAAATATATCACAAACAAAGGGAAACAAATTATATTCCAATTCATATACCAGAAAAGCTCAAATCATATACCAATTACAAACAAAGGGAAACAAATTACCCAGAAAGAGCTCAAATCATATACCAATCACAAACAAAGGGAAACAAATTACCCAAAAAAAGCTCAAATCACACAAAGAAAGAACGTAGGTGATGGATATTATATATACCTGATTGAAAGGTGTTGCACAAGAATAATTAGAGCCAATGAATTCTTTGCAACTTGCAAGTCTTTATGAGTGAAGCGATTTAGTTCAATACCCAATATAGAATTGTGATGAAAGGCAGAAAAAAGAGGCGCGGATGTTTTTTTTCTTGGAGAATTGGGCCCGAATTTGGTCTGTCAGATGAGAAGAGGGGGCGAATTTTGTATGATAGATAGAAGGAGGGCGCAGATTTGGTTTGTCAAATCAGAAGATGGCGCGAATTTGGTATGATAGTGTTGATACCCAAAAAAACACGAGTATGTCTTACACATACTCCAATCACAAATAAGAAAAATACGCATGCAAGCTACATTATATATTCGAACAATCATGCCACGCATGTGGACCCAAGCCACAATCATGCACTTGGGGCTTGCATATGTGGGTGTAGTGTGGAAGGTTACGGAAACGCACATGCTCATTTGTCGATTTAATATCGTTGGTGATTTTGGACTTGGGCCCAAAATCCAAGCCCATCGACATACATCAACAATGAATTTGGTGAACATGAGAACATAGGATTGGGCCAACTATTCTTTTAGGAATCTAAAAGTCCATGTGAGAAAAGCCCAACTTCTCAATTTCCTATCTTCTTCTACGTGCCTCACCTTCTTTTTCCCGCAGCTAATCCCTTCTTCCCCAGCCCCCAGATACACAGTCTGAACCAAACCGAAATCCATCAGAATTATCACTGCATCTCACCAAGAAGAGCCTTCAAACCAGTTAATAGGTTTCTCCTTCTCCCTCAAACCATGAGACCACAATTCCCAATTTCTCTGAATTCATGCCATTATATCTGCTGCCACTGCAACAATTAACAGCTATGGCAGTAATTCTCTCTTTTCCAAATCCCACCTCTCAAGCAAGCTTCTTTTTCCTGACTTTAGGGCATAAATTATGGGTGAATTGAAGAAGAATGGTTTTACCCAAAATGATAGAGTTTCTGTGAATCACTCTGCAACACAACCCTGAGCCTATGAAAAGGGAGATTCTGGGATCGATGAGACAGCACACATCGATTAGTAGGCATCATCCAGCAATCACCCAGCAACACCCCAAAAGCCCTCCTTCAAGTACTCAAGCCTCTCATCCCTTCCAAGCAGAAACCCCAAAAGTCTCCTTCAACCTTCAACCTGTTCAAGAAATCATAAACCCAGAAAATCCATAATTCTCTTCACCGCAGTGCGTTTCTAGCTCTCGCACCACGCTCATGCTGTCAAGCTCTTTTGATTTTCCTACAGTCTGAATCACACACGAATTTCTCCCACTTTTAGGTGGAATTCGGCCTAGTCATGCTTAATCAAAAAGACCCCGCATCATTTGCCGACTTCACTGGGGACTAGGTTGTGATTCAGACGATCTAATGCAATCCTTCAACCTCAGTATGCTTGTATTGATCACAGGTGTTGTGGACGCAAGTAATAGGAGGCTGCCTTCTGTTGAATGATCCACCACTGTTGTGTTCTTGTTCCTTCTCTTTAACCCTACAACATTCGATTCTTCGCGATCGATTTTATTCTATTTACAATGCAAGCTCTCTATATTTAAATACCAGTTGTTGTGTCATGCTTGTTTGAAACCAAATATGTCTTGTGTCTAAATCAATATAGCTCTTGTTGCAATGCCTCTGTTTCAAGGAACAAACCAGAAGAAATTTTGTTACTGTTGTAATACACCCTGCAGCTGTAGTTCAAACAAGCAACTCAGGTTATATAAGCAAGCCTGATCATGCAGTGTTGCAAAAACTTGGGGGCTGCGTTTCAGGGGAGACAGATCAAAAGCCACCCTGTATTGGAGCAAGCAACACTTGTAGCCACGAGGAGACAAGCCAGGCTTATTATATCACTGAAATAGATGAAGAGGTGGAGCCGCCACTTGCACAGATTCAGAAGAGTCATCTTAGGAACCAACCCCATCACTTGAATCATCACATATGTCGGAACTACCTCCCCCGCATAACCTGCAAAAATGAAAACATGCCTCAGCTACACAAGCCACGCAACAAAACATAAAATTTAGTCATGCACCAAGCACGATCCACAAGCCACGTAAGGAAAACTACTGCTGCAAAGTACTCGCAGCTATGGTTCACAATAGCAGCTGATGCTATGCAAAGAAGCTAGGGGATGCAATTCTTGCGATAACAGTGATGTACGTCAAGCATGTTGTATAAATCTTGAGTTATACTCGATCTGCATACGTATTCATGCTCATGAACTTAGGGGCTAAAGAGTGAATGTTCAGTTCGTGGTCAAGATCGTTCACTTATGTCCATGCCGAAATAAAAACTTGATATGTTCATGCTTTACTGTATTTTAACAGTGTTCATGCTTTGCTGCAATCTAGCAGTGTTCATGCTTTACTGCATGCTAGCAGTGTCCATGCTTTACTGCATGCTAGCAGTGTCCATGCTTTACTGTAATCTACAAGTCCTGAAAGAAAGCACTCATTGCTATAGTCAAATATTTCATTCTCATTACCAAAATCAAGTTGTAGTAACACCTTCTGCTATAATTTACCAAATATCATTACAAACATTCTAAAACCAAAAAAGATTACCCAACAACTAAACCTCCCATTAAATCTCATCCTAAAATCATTCTACTACAGTAACCAAAATCCTAGTTCTGAACCTAAATTCTGAATAAGCTTGATGTCATCTACCACCAAAGCCAAAAATCTTTCACTTCAGTTTCCCAAGTACACAAGTTCGATTTCATAGCCAGATATGTTTGTAATCAAAACCCCTATTGCAAACCTCACAAGCCAATGCATCAAGTGTTAAAACAAACTCAGTTGATTGAAAACCAAGATCCTGTGTTACAAACTTTGTGTAACCAAAGAAAACTCTAAATTTACAAAACATGATACTCAAGCTAATATCATCCCAAGTCTAGTACATAAGTATTCATGTAGTTGTTGTTCAAAGCCAAGCTCATTTTGCAATTGATGAACTGATCTTTTGCAAACCTCCCTACAACAACTTTCTAAACCAACATGCATATAACCAAAAAGAGAAAACATGCAGCAAGCTAGAGGAGCATACTCTGCAATCATGATCACCTGGCCTCTTTCTCTATTTAAGAATATGATGTGCTCATCCAGTAGGAAAGCAAATCGTTCCCTGTAAATAGTTGCGGTTTATATTCCTGCTGCTTTCCAAAAAAGCTATCATCTCTCAACACCGTTGTGGTTATATCGCCCTACAAGGGCATTATGCAGTCAAGCTAAATTCATCAAAACATGCAAACAAAATTCAACCAAGCAATCACTACGCAATCAAGCAGCAAGTAACACGCAGGCAAGCTAAATTCATTAGAACAAGCAAACAATACTCAATCACGCTGCAAGCATTATTACTCAGTCAGGTCAAAACTATTGGCTCATGCGAACAAAAGTCAACCAAGCAGCAATCAATACTCGATCAAGCCAACTCCAAGCAAAATAAGCCCTCAAATAGCATACTATGACACTTGGGGGCTGGTTTCTTATGATATTGTTCAAGGTGGCTGTTAAATTTTAGTTACCTGATCATTCCATATTGTGATGACCCGACCTGACCTGGCTAGGGAAGCTAGCAGGTAGGCGACCTGACCTGGCTAGGAAGGGAAGCTAGCAGGTAGGTAGGTCACACATCCCACATCGCCCGGGGAAGAGTGGATGCTGTGCTTATATGTGCAGAGTTAGCTCAATACTTAAGGATGCGTTTTGGGGGCGCAATGGCTTCGGAAGGGGTTGAGAATTCCGAAGTTAAGCTTGCTAAGCTCAGAGCAATCTCAGGATGGGTGACCTACTGGGAAGTTGCTCATGAGCGAGTCTCCAGAAGTAAATCTGTGCGGGTGTGCGGGCCCAAAGCGGACAATATCCTAAGTATATGAGATGGACTGTTACAAATGGTATCAAAGCCTGTCCCCGACCGGAAGTGTGCTGACGCGGACGTCGGACCCTAAGGGGGTGGATTGTGATGACCCGACCTGACCTGGCTAGGGAAGCTAGCAGGTAGGCGACCTGACCTGGCTAGGAAGGGAAGCTAGCAAGTAGGTAGGTCACACATCCCACTTCGCCCGGGGAAGAGTGGATGCTGTGCTTATATGTGCAGAGTTAGCTCAATACTTAAGGACGCGTTTTGGGGGCGCAATGGCTTCAGAAGGGGTTGAGAACTCCGAAGTTAAGCTTGCTAAGCTCAGAGCAATCTCAGGATGGGTGACCTACTAGGAAGTTGCTATGAGCGAGCCTCCAGAAGTAAATCTGTGCGGGTGTGCGGGCCTAAAGTGGACAATATCCTAAATATATGAGCTGGGCTGTTACACATATTATTGTGCAAGCATATACATTTCAAAGTAACACTTCAAAGTTAATACCTCTCTTTTGTGTGATACCTTTGCACAAGTCAGTACTCTATAGTCAATGTTTGTTCTTTCCATGCCCAAGTAATCATAATACAGTATTTCCCAAGTTTTTATCAAACCAAATTAATTACTGCTATGCTCAAAGTTCCATTCATGCAGCAAGCAGAATCCTCATATATAGTTTTCAAAAAAATTATATGTTATGCTTGCAGTCATGCTAGAGCATATACCAATAGTCCAGCCCAGGCATGTAGTTTCTCATATTCCACCACTTGTGTCCTCTACCATGGAGAGGTCACAACTTCCAGCAACAAAAATTTGATATCCACAATTTCAATTCTCAACAGACCATGTTCCCAGCACCAAATTTATCAACTCAAACCCATAATTAATACCATGTTCCCCGCGGTGGTAAATTTTTTTTTATCCTGCTTCATAGTCCTGGCTTTTTTATATTCATATCTGAATTCCTTTTATCCAATTCAAAAGCTTTAACTCTATCTCATATCCTCTTTCTCAAGCCTCCAATTTGTCAATGCCTATGCAGTTAGTCAAGCAAGCTATAAATGTCTATGCTCATAAGTTATGCATAAAGCATAAAGCTTTATCATGCTCAAGGCATATATTTATGCACTCATGAAATTCAAATGTCTTATAAACCAATGTTGGAATTATGTATTATTTGCAAGAAAATCAGGCTTCTTGCAATCAAATCATGTGTAGAATGAAGCCAAGCAAGTAGTCACAAGCCAACTCACAGAAAGATATTAATACCACCTCAAGAGCCATGCTCACACAACTAACAGAAGAAATTCATGCATTTATCCAAGCAATTGATGGGTACAAGCAAGCATACTTATAGAGGCCGCCAAGGCTTCAAGCTTCCAAGCATGATCAATTGCTTAGCCTCTCCTTCAATACACCTGGGGGCTTTGCGATTAAGACCTGACTCATAGCAAATCGCTGTGGTGATCACTACAGTAATTGAAGATGCATTTCCTGCAGTTGAAGTCCTGCTATTGATGGGTACAAGCAAGCATACTTACAGAGGCTGCCAAGGCTTGAAGCTTCCAAGCATGATCAATTGCTTAGCCTCTTCTTCAATACACTTAGGGGCTTTGCGATTAAGACCTGACTCATGGAAAATCGCTGATCACCAGTACGTGAAGATGCATTTCCTGCAGTTGAAGATGCTTACTCGTCAAATGAAAACTTCATGCCTTAACCATGCAAATTCATATACAATCCTAAAGCATAATTCAATAGCAATCACTGTAAGCAACATGTCCAAATCTCAAGATTCCCTTATTTAAAATTGAAGCCCTCACCTGCCATGATTCCCAAAATCAAGCCTATAGCATCCTACACACCAAACTCTAATTACCATTTTCCAGACATTTGAAGCTTACCCAGTCTCTTTCCAATACAGCTTAGCCATTCACAGGCCGAAAGAAAAGAAAATAAAAAATTCTCATTAGAGTACTCATACTGAGATCAATCTTACCTCCTGGACCTCAGTTCATAAAAGTGAATTTGGCCTGATTGATCAATCTTCATGCTGAACTAGGAAAGTATATGTCCCTCTGACCATTCGTTGGACTTTAACCCTCTGATTTGGTGAGAAAAGTGGAGTTTTCCGCTGCCCCCTCTTCTACCCAGCCGTAGCATGAAAAACGACGAACATATCCCTGTTAGCCTTACTTTGTCCAACCAAAAAAAAAAAAGGGGGGGGGGGGGGGGGGGGGGCGAAGGCCCATGACATGCACCTCTATTAACAGCCCAGACATTCTCTCAATCGTTCAATGTGTTTGAGAAGTTCATCACCTTTTCACGCATTATACCATCACGCATACCCCGCGCCAAGCTAAACACACTACCAAGCGGATTCATGACCAAAGAGGTACGCCAAGCCCTATCTGAGCTCATATCAATCACTTACTATCCAACAATACCAAGCTCCTCTTTGACACAGTCATATATCTATCCGAGACTAAATGGGATCATGCCACGCTTAAACTACAAGTGCACTCTAATTCCACGCACTTCCCCATTTTCTTTGTCAAAAAACTAATGGCAACCTCAGGCCAAACTAGAAATGCACGTGCTTAATACATGCCCAAGCATAGTTTCCATAAGCGAATTCAAGTCTAGCATGCTCTCATTCTATATATGCCAATACATAATTAAGCAACAAGCATATGTAAAGCCAAGCAAAGGAAGTCTAAACGCATGTTCTCCATTATCATATATCCTACAAGCTAATCGCGCCAATACTTCAAGTGCTCATGCGGCTATCATATCTCATGCTTCTATACACTTAGCCTTCATCATCCTTTCTTGGGTTACTCTTATTGATTATGTAGTCTATTTTATTTACATTGTATAGCCCACATAATCAAGAAGGTTAATGTTGATACCCAAAAAAGTAAGAGTATGTCGTACACATACTCCAAGCACAAATAAGAAAAATACACATGCAAGCTAAATTATATATTCGAACAGTCATGCCACGCATGTGGACCCAAGCCACAATCATGCACTTGGGGCTTGCAGATGTGGGTGTGGTGTGGAAGGTTACGGAAACGCACATGCTCATTTGTCGATTTAATATCGTTGGTGATTTTGGACTTGGGCCCAAAATCCAAGCCCATCGACCTAGATCGACAATGAATTTGGTGAACATGAGAACATAGGATTGGGCCAACTATTCCTTTAGGAATCTAAAAGCCCATGTGAGAAAAGCCCAACTTCTCAATTCCCTATCTTCTTCTACGTGCCTCACCTTCTTTTTCCCGCAGCTAATCCCTTCTTCCCTAGTCCCCAGATACACAGTCCGAACCAAACCGAAATCCATCAGAATTATCACCGCATCTCACCAAGAAGAGCCTTCAAACCAGTTAATAGGCTTCTCTTTCTCCCTCAAACCATGAGACTACAATTCCCAATTTCTCTTTTACACTAGTCCCTGAATTCATGCCATTATATATGTTGCCACTACAACAATTAGCAGCTATGATAGTAATTCTCTCTTTTCCAAATCCCACCTCTCAAGCAAGCTTCTTTTCCCTGATTTTAGGGCATAAATTATGGGTGAATTGAAGAAAAATGGTTTTACCCAAAATGATAGAGTTTCTGTGAATCACCCTGCAGTATAACCCTGAGCCTATAAAAAGGGGGATTCTGGGATCGATGAGGCAGCACGCATCGATCAACAGGCATCATCCAGCAACACCCCAAAAGCCTTCCTTCAAGTACTCAAGCCTCTCATGCCTTCCAAGCAGAAACCCCAAAAGTCTCCTTCAACCTTCAACCTGTTCAAGAAATCAGAAACCCAGAAAATCTCCAATTCTCTTCAGCGCAGTGCTTTTCTAGCTCCCGCACCACGCTCATATTGTCAAGCTCTTTTGATTTTCATGCAGTCTGAATCACACACGAATTTCTCCCACTTTTAGGTGGAATTCGGCCTAGTCATGCTTAATCAAAAAGACCCGGCATCAGATAGATAGAAGGAGGGCGGCAGATGCGAGGATGCATCTATGGGTATAAATGGCAATATCATATTTGAGTGGGGATATTATGGTCTTAAAATTTCGTAATAAATGCGGGGAAGAGAGACCGGAACATCAATCCCCCCAGTCTTAATGGAATGATTTTCCCCCTTACTTTCTGCTACATCAGGAACCTACTTTTGCCAGCCAAACAAAGGAAATGGAAAGACTTTCCTTTCCTGACCCCTCAAATCGGGGAAACAAACATGGCCTAATAGTAACATGATTTGGCAGAATAGTGCTCTGACAAATAAGAGTAAATCTATTCAGTCGTAGGTTGAGACCATTGTACAATCATGCTAAATAAGGATGCGCGTAAGATGCACAGTACTTGGATTAATGTATAACTAGCTTAATCCACACTCGTGCGTGTGTGGAGGATCTAGAGAGAAATTAGGAGTGGAGGGAAGAATTTTCAAATAACCACCATCTTTTTATTATTTTATTTTAAATTTTAGATTTTTAAATTACTATTTTATCCTTACATATTATTTTTATGTCAAAATGTTTTAATATTTCAGGGTTATTTTTGTTAAATTTTTCCGTTTTGGTTGATAAAGTGGGTTCCTTTAATAATAGTATAGATTATCATTGTATAACAGTCGAGAAATAAATAAATTGAACTATGGAACTCTACTTTGGGTACTCAAGTATGTGTGTGACTTGAGGAGACATCGACATACACATAGAACCTAATGTTTATCTTATGTCATTGTGGTACTGTAAAAAAATAAAAAAATAAAAATCCTTCATTCTCTTACTAGAATCTCATGAAACCTCTGCTAAAAAAATTATAATGTTTTCTTTAGCATTCCTTATTAACCCGATATCGCCCAAAATATCTTGGCGGTTATTGGTGGTTAGGTCCCAAATTGTAAAATTGGATATAGAGTTAATTTGGGGATGAAGACAGAAGGTTGAGCCTACCAAAACGAAGTTACTCGCCGGTGTTCAAGGTTCTCGCCAGAAAACTCCCAAAAGCTTGAGCTACTTCATGTTCCGATCTCGAAAAATTCTGATTTGTATTATGATCAAGGGATAAGGTTTTATAGAGGAATACGAGAGGAGGAGGATGAGGTGGTTTTGCTCCTTTGATCAAATTGCACAGGGACAGAGAAGCATATTCTGGGGGGCTTTCCTCAATCAAGTCGTCAAGGTATAAACAAAACAAGGAGAAGCAATAGAGCGATTTTAGAGATTCGGAATTGCGTCGGTGATCGACAGAGAAAGAGGGAGGTTGAGGTCGTAGGGTGGTCTAGAGAACAATTAATCTTTGTCCTGGTATGTCTTGATTCTGGTAGATTATATTAAACATGTTAGTTATCCTACAATGCAAGAGTAATTCCAATAGTGATTAAATTTTATTGGAATATCTTTTTAAATATAACTCTACTTACATGGTTTTTGTGCTTTCTGTTGCTGCCTTTTGCATTTTTGGTAAGGGTTATCATTTCTTCCATTAAAGTTGTTTCTGTCTGAATCCGTAGACTCACATATACTGGTGGATCTTGGTGTGACTCCTACTTGCAAATCCTGCTAACTAAGGAAATATCGGGCGGGGCCGGTCTATTCCGCTCCGATGCCTAAGTCAGTATAGTTGGAATAAACTGATAACTTAAGCGGTAATGAGTAGTTGGAGTATTGATTACCTATTAATGAGGGTAGTTGAGACTCATAGATAGGCTGCCGGGTGTGAGGACTGGCCTCATTCTTCGATGTGAGACTGACCCCCTTCTGCTCATAGTACTGTACTATTTCGGCCCCTGTTTGGGGAGCTGCCATTCCCGGTTCTCGGGTCCAGGTCGCAGGTAAGACCTGCCCGGGCACGGGTGCAGGTGTTCATGCTCTGGCCCCGGGCCCTGAGTTGGGTCCAGGAGTGCTGGCTGCGGGTTTAGGGACCTGGGTAGCCTCTCTATGGCTACTGTCAACAAAAGTGGTGATTTTATATCAGTATTTGTTATTCACTACTCCTTTTTTACACATGTTCTTTGTTGTTGCTAACTAATCTACTCTTAGTGTGACTTATTAATAGATGACTATTTAGTTTACGTATCTTCAGGTAGGCCTCGTCAAGGGTCGGGCCGGGCCTAGCTCGGCCCATTCATAACTGGCTTGAAGCGGCCCGGGCCGGGCTGGGCTTTACAATGTATTTTAGAAATAGCGGGTCGGGCCGGGCCGGGCTTCTTTAGAAATTCTAGGATCCAAGCCCATTCATATAAGGCAGGCTTGACGGACTTTTGCGGGCCGGGCCGAATAGCCCTCGGCGGTTTGAGGCCGGGTCGGGTTTTAATTAAAATAAATAAATATCAGAAATTATTTTTCAAAAAGGGTTTGGAACCCAGCATCATCACAAGGAGGCTCATCCCTACGCCTATATATATATATATTTAAATACAATCATAATAAATATAATCTGTGTGTAAAGAAAGTCCAGTTTGCCCTTGCAATATGAACTCTAAACGCCAAACTCCAAACTCTAAATTCTAAATTCAAATTGATTTTCTATTATAAAATTTACCCTATAAATATATATGTGGCTTATATATAATATATATATATATATATATATATATATATATTTATTTAAATACAATCATAATAAATATAATCTGTGTGTAAAGAAAGTCAAGTTTGCCCTTGCACTATAAACTCTAAACGCCAAACTCCAAACTCTAAACGCCAAACTCCAAACTCTAAACTCTAAATTCAAATTGATTTTCTATTATAAATTTACCCTATAAATATATATGTGGCTTATGGAATTTTCATTTTATGAATTTAGCCATTATAATGACAATATGCATACTAATGCGGTATAACTTGATTAGAAGATTATACTAAAGTGTACAACTTTTCGAAACAACTATATAAAAGAAGTCAAATTTAGAAAAATGCTATGAAATAGAATTTGATCATTATGATGAAATATGGTGATACTCAAAAAATTACTTAAATCTGACAAAATTAGAACCCCGATCGATGCGGTCAACCTTATTTAAACTTATATCTCTCTATGGAGAGCCAAAGTATTGGGAGATAAAAGTTCCCAAATTTTTACATGGCTGATTACGTCTCATTTATTTGAGAGTTTAATGTTTGGAAGAGTCGACGAAACAAGGTCATCTAAAGGTATGTAATAACGTTTTCGTGTGATAAGTTTTATGAAAATATAGTTGACCGTTTTGATCGAGCATCGAACGTTCACAAAACGAGTTGATTTTTCTCCTCTATTCATATTTAACTATAACGATCACATCAGACGGTCAACATTTTCATTTTGTGAATTTAGCCATTATAATGACAACATGCTTACTAATGCGGTATAACTTGATTAGTAGATTATACTCAAGTGTACAACTTTTCGAAACAACTATATAAAAGAAGCCAAATTTTAAAAAATGCTATGAGATAGCATTTGATCGTTATGATGAAATACGGTGATGCTCAAAAAATCACTTAAATCCGACAAAGTTAAAGCCCCGATCGATGCGGTCAACCTTATTTAAACTTATCTCTCTCTATGGGGAGTCATAGTATCGGGAGATAAACATTCCCAAATTTTTACATGGCTGATTACATCTCATTTATTTGAGAGTTTAATGTTTGGAAAAGTCGATGAAAAAATGTCATCTAAAAGTACGTAATAGCGTCTTCGTGTGATAAGTTTTATGAAAATATGGTTGACCGTTTCGATCGAGCATCGAACGTTCACGAAACGAGTTGATTATTCTACTATACTCATATTTAACTATAATGATCACATCAGAAGCTCAAAATTTTCATTTTGTGAATTTAGCCATTATAATGACAACATGCTTACTAATGCGGTATAACTTGATTAGAAGATTATACTCAAGTATACACTTTTCGAAACAACTATATAAAAGAAGTCAAATTTTGAAAAACGCTATGAAATAGAATTTGATCGTTATGATGAAATACGGTGATGGTCAAAAAATCACTTAAATCCGACAAAATTAGAGCCCCGATCACTTAAATCACTTAAGCATGTGTATATCATTAAGTTCAGAGGACCTTGGTGACATTTTTCTCTATTGATTGTTTCATTTATTGATTGTACATATCTTTATCTTTTAGGAAAGAGGTGACCTTACGACAAAAAGAGGTAATTGAAAATAGTGGACTTTTGTTTTTTGTATTCTATTGCCTTACTGAAGTTATGTTTTAGAATGCTTTTGTGTTGCTTTTTAATCTTTAAAGAGTAATGAGTTTCAGCTGCAAATGGAGGAGTAGAGAAGTATAGATGTCGTCATCGTTTAGGCCCTAAACCCTAAACTCATCGTCGGTGCCCACTTTATGTATTCTTTGCAACAAAATCCATAATAAGCTATATCCATTTACAATGGATAGAAGCTAAACTTTTTCATCTGTTTTATACATATATTTTTTTTTCCTTTCCTTTTTTCTTTTGTTGGTTTGATATGAATTATTTAATATTTACACACTTTTTTCTTTTGTTTTTTTGGTTTCCGAGTTATTCACTAGACTTTCTAAGTTTTAGAACCAAAGTGCATAGAAACTGATGTTCTATTAATTAATGTAAATTTCAGTCTTTTAATACCGAAGTTCTTTTAATCCTGCATACAATGCATTCTACTGTGTGCCAATTTAAATGTGCCTGTAAATCAGTGTAAATATATTTACGAACTTATATAATTTTGTGTAACGATTGCAAGTGAGTGGTTTTGGAACTTCTGAACTGCAGATGTCAAGATCATATATTGAGCAAACAGCTTAGCCACTGAATTTCAGGTGATATATTACTGTAACGGGAAGACTTTCTTTGTTTCCTAATCATGTTGGTTTGATATATGTTGCCATTGCTTTTCTGATATGTTCATGATCAGTGTCTGTTGCTTATGTAGGGAGCATGGAAGAGAAAGACACATGGAGACGGACGATTAAACATTTTACCCAAACATTTGGTCACTTAATTCTGCTCCATTCAAGTCATTAAGTTTATGTTCTCAGGTTTTCTGCATATGACAGAGGTAAAAGCACTTTTGTTAATGTTATTTGGTTTCTCCTTTACTCTTGAACATATTGAAAAGCTACAAAAAATAGGCAATTCAAATAACTAATATACTTAACCATATTTGGCATTCCATCCTGGTCTAGCTATTTAAAACGACTATACATGGTCTTACAATATCATAAAATCAGAAATATATGACAGTAATTGGATTCTTCTACAACTTCTTGCAATTTTGCCCCATATTTTTGGAGGTTTGGAAGTTCTCTGTTGGTTATTTTCTTTACCATATATATTTGATTGTGATTTATTCTAAGATGGTAATTAGTGTGTATTTCGTTTTTAGTTATGGGTTATATGATGAGAAAATGAGGGATTTATGTTTGGTATAGTGAGAAGTTTATTGTTTTAGTTTGGTTTACTAAAAGTTTTTAGGTCAATGATTGGCTTGTGCCGCTCTTCTGGCCTTTTAATCTCTGGTAGAAATTGGTGTGTATTTATATGGTCAAGAATGAGGAATAATTGACGCAATTTACTCTTATGATATCATTGATATGCATGTTCCTTTAAACTGATTACCTTGACACATTTATTTCAACTATTTTGTTCTTATGGGTCGTTTACAGTACCTTGAAGTATACCATACCCTTAATTTACAACTATTTGAACAAAATTTACCATTTTTCTACACTATATTTACAACATTGACTACAAATTTACAACTTATGTTTTATATATTTACATATAATTAAACCAATTTACTATATTGACAACCATTTGTTCATAAACTTGTAAATATGTCGTAGGTGAAGTAATTACAACTAACAGAACTACAATTATCCAAACAATAACTCTATTTACCACAATGACAACAAAATTTGTTGTCAAATTTGTAAAGGAATGTATCATATACATGAGGGTACCGAAGAAAATTCATTTGTTCTTATATATGCTATTGCATTTTACCTGTAGCATACTGTATATAACCATATCTTTTTCGTTGTCTGCTGGTGTGGATACATATACTCAGGCTCTGTTATTTTGATTTCAGTTTTCTTTTTTCCTTTTGTTACTTAGTTCAGAATAAGAGAGAATGATCAGTATAGTATTTTTGATATTTTGATAGTAATACTACGTGCTTATATATATTCATTATGTTCCTCTATCTCCATATCTTATTACATTTATGATTTTGATGTCAATCTTATTTTTGTGTATTACTTTTTGGGAGTTCTTAAGTGAATAAATGCTTAATTAGAGAAATGTTGCAGATGGTAATAGTTGCAAATGATGAAGATGGAGAGAACGAGGGAGTGTTATAGTGACAACACTTTTGGCAACACGCAAGCTATAGCTTGCAAAGTGCATCTGTTTAGTCCCTGTTTGCTGGAGGCATTGATGCTTTGAGGCTACATGAAGGTGGAATGAGACGAGCTTAATTGTAACACTTAGTTCCACTGTGTCCGCTTGGTGATAATGGTCCATAAATGTACACTAGATAATGATCATTTAACCAGTATTTATTGACAAATATTCTGATAATGGTTCAAAAATGTAAATAAACTATTTATCGATGACAACTTCATATTGCTAACAATATTTTCCACTATCATTAAACCAGTACTCCTCGCGGCAACGCACATGCATTATTCTAGTATATACCAGTTTAATTGGGGGAGAAGATGAGGTGCACTTGCTGAGTGTTTTTTTTTTGTTTCAACTCGTTTTTCAGCTGTTCAGTTAATGATTGTGATGGACTTAAACGACATCGTTTTATACCCGTAGAAAAAGAGAAAAAATATTTTTATTAAAATTGAATAAAACTTAAAGGTATGTTTTGTTATTATTGTGAAAGGTAAAATAGTACCTCAACTGTTGCACTGTTACTAAATATATATATAAAAAAAAAGATTTTGGAAGAAAAAAAATAATTATTTTATTGTGTGGACTTACGTCATCAATTTAATGGAAAAACTAACAGATGTACCATATTTAGTTACGGTGCAATAGTTGATGTACCATTTTGAGTAACGAAAATTCTTAGGTACTAAAAAATATATTTCACAATAGTTCAGGTACCATATTAGGTTTTTAGTCTTTTTACTCTATATACAATTGTTCTCCTTAATCTTTCACGGTTTCTACTATTATTCATATGGTTTATTCTCGACACGTAAAAAAACTGGAGATTCGAAAATTTTAAGCCTCTTATTTAATTATTGGGTTGATGACTAATCAACTTGACATTGCTTCATTCTATAATATATTTAAAACTCGTAAATTTTGATTTAATTTACTTTTATAACGATAATCATCTTACATCCTACAACCGTATTCATTTTTATCTCATAAATTTTTTTTCTTTTTTTGTCTTTAATGCCTGATTTCCTACAACATCATACCTAGTGTAATAGATGTATTCATAACCTAATTATATTTCTAACAACAACAACATGTCCTACAAGAAGATTATTGTACATTTTCCCTTCCCGAAACCCCTCATTTCAATAATGAGACATATAAAATAATATATCTAAAATGAAGTGATTGCTACAGCTCTTATTCATAGTCTCTTTCTGTAATTATAATGTGCTAATTCTTCAAGTTTTACGTGATTATTTGAACGATATCAAAATGATATATCATAAAATAAAAATGTACGGCCTTAAATACATATAAGCTCTGTGAACTTGCTTTTCACTCATCAGTGATCAGTCCATAAGCTTCATATTTTATTTATTTTTACCCGATACCCGACGAGCCGGTGAAATCTGGGGCATATATAAAACCCGGTCTCAATTTGCCGCTTTCATTTGAATAGCTTCCTCAACACACCCAATTCGCATCCAGAGAGATGAGTTTGAATTCGTCCAAATCCGCCAGTTCGTCTGGTTCAAAATCCAAGCGAAGCTTCAATTCCAACAATTCCAGTAACAAGAAGACCAAAATTAGCACCAACCAGAAAACCCTAGGCGTCTCTTGGGGCGCCAATTCTCGCTCCTCCTTCCAGAGATCCCCATTTCCCGATTTCGGAAGGTACGTATTCGCCTTCAATTTCAGATTCATGAGAAATTAGGGCTGATTTGTAGATGCAATTGAATTTTATAGCACAATTGGAAACCCTAGGTTTGCTTTTTCGATTTTTTTATCAAATTTATAGAGGTTTTTGTTGTGTTTATTGTGCAGTTACATGGTAGAGAAGAACAGGAAACTTCAGAATCAGTTTGAGACTGAAGCTTCGAGTTGTTTGAGTTCCGAGAAGAGTGTTTTTCGTGGGGTTTCGATCTTTATAGATGGTTTCACAGTGCCTTCTAGTCAGGTTTATTTGCTTTTTTTCAATATCTTAACTGCTGAGAGTTATTTGGCTGCCGAAAATTGATAATTATGTAGAAGATGTGAAAAGGCGAGAAGAAATCGTACTGCAAATTTGATTTTAGAATATAGTTTTGGATCAATTGCCTAGACTAATAGTTTGAATATCAATGTGGATTGAAACTCAGTAGTTGAAATGCCTAAGTTGAGGGTCCTTTGAGTTTTATGGATTGTTCTTGGCAGTCAATGGGGAGCTGTTGTTTATTGAGGGTTTTCTTTTGGTTGTTGATGTTATGCTGTTTCAGGAACTGAGAGCGTACATGTTGAATTATGGTGGGAGATATGAGAATTATTTTTCAAGGCGTCGTGTTACACATATCATCTGCAGTAATCTTCCTGACAGTAAAATAAAGAATCTGAGGTTCATGGTGTTTTCCTTTCAGAGTTTTAAATGGATGATTGTGCTACATTTCTTTGTCTTTTGTTACCATCAAATTAATTTTGATTTCTTTTCGTGATCTTGTTCCAGGTCTTTCAGTGGAGGGCTCCCAGTTGTGAAGCCTAACTGGATTGTGAATTCAGTTGCTGCTAACAAACTCTTGAGTTGTAAGTTCATGGGCATCTCTTCACCTTCCATTTTTCTCGTAATGTCTATGGCCCAACTATCTCATACCACAAGATCTACCATTAATAAAATAAAACACTTGTTTAAGGACTTGTCTTGATGCATGGTACGTTTTTTTGTTAGAAGCAACTGAAAGTAGCATGCAGACAATGTGTTATGGGGTATTTGTTTGAGGACATGGTTGGTGCCAGAGTGCCTGTCATGTTATCTCCATTATTTCTAGTCATGCTTTGAAGACTTAGTCATGGTCCTCTTTTCTATTTTTGAGAGGATTTCAGGAAGTAAAACCTGCGGTTTTTTTTTCCCTTTCTGTTTCTGAAGGGAACCTACGGTTTTTCTTAGTCGTGAGGGAATTACATTTTCTGATTGCAGGGGTTCCTTACCAACTTGAACAGGTTGCTTGTAACCAACCAAGGTTGTCAGCCTTCTTTGCTCCGAAGATAATTCCAGACTCTGGTGATGCTTTGAGAGATTCATCAGATCAAGTAAAACCTGAAAGTGAGGATGCATCGTTGATACGAACCAGATTAGATGATTGTGGCAAGTCAGTAAGTAGATCCACTGAACACGGACGGGAAAGTAGTGGAGATTCTGATAATTCGATATATGAAAACACCAATGGACATTTTGGTGAGGAGTCATATACAGGTGAAAAATATCCTGAAGTTAAATTAGAAGAAGCGGCTACATCAGATGCAGAAGATAATGACAGTATAAAGGATGAACTTAAATCTAGTACCCACCAGCACTGTGCTTCAGTTAGCAGAAACTGCTTACCAAGCTCGGAAAATGTTGGGTCTAATCGAAGTCATTCAACTCTTGGGGATCCCAATTTTGTGGAAAATTATTTTAAGGTACTGATTTAGAAAATCATTTATACTCAAAATTGTTAGTGAGTCGTCATGTATTCGATGACAATTATTGACTCCTTTTGTTTATAAAGTCGGGGGTTTTCTCATCAGAAATTACTTTTGTAGTCTTTCCCTTCATTTCTTGAATTTTAGATTCGTCATAATTATGCTAATGTGTTTAAACATTATGCTTAAATGCTAACCAACCAAAACTTTAAAGGCACTCCTTGTTTCAAGGGAACCATGAAAATTTCATGAATGGTGTAGCTCTAACATATTGACTGAGATGGTACTGATGCATTTACTTGTATGGTTTGAGAAGTTATCTATATTGAGTTATATATTTAATGGTTTAGATGGGTATTGTTATATAGGTAAGTGATTGATATAAACTGTCTTTTAATCATACTGTATTGGAAGTACTTACCTGAAGTCTTTGATAATATTCTGTTGTGGTTTGCAGAGCTCCAGGTTGCACTTTATAGGAACCTGGAGAAATCGGTATCGCAAGCGTTTTCCTAGTTCGTATAAAGGCTTGGATTACACAGATTCTAATTGTTGTGCCCCTGATAGTTCTCCAAAGACTCCCATTATACATATTGACATGGTAGTATGGTACACTCTACCCCTTGCTTATGCTGTTTGTTGGCAGTCATCAATTTCATTTTCTCCCAACTCCCATATATATGTAGTTTTGTTATCAAGATCATTGTGTAAAATCTGAGGTTTCAGATTCTTATTTCCAAAGCAAGCACTCTTAAATATTTTGCAGTCACATAAGTGTCAGGAAAAGTCATTTCTTGAAATTATCTTATTTCCAAGCACTAATCACTCTAAAAAAATTAAAACTTCTTCTCTTCAGGGTATATCTTTTATAGAATTAAGTCGTTGCTTATATGATAATCATGATTTCAAGGGAGGCTACCATGCTTTACTCTTTGTAATGATGGATTCTTTACAACTGTTCATTACAACTGTCAAGTTGATTGGTTTTGGAATGTGTAAACTGAAGAACTTAGAGTAGCTAGCAGTTTTCTGTGTTACTAAAATACTTGTCAATATGCTGTAGGACTGTTTTTTTGTGTCCGTTGTTGTCAGGCAACGCCCTGAACTTAAGGATAGACCTGTAGCTGTATGTCATTCTGATAATCCAAAGGGCACTGCTGAAATTTCATCTGCAAACTATCCTGCTCGAGATTATGGTCTGTTTTGGTAACAAATTTTGATTGCAGTTTTTTCATTTTATATTTTTTTGTTGTTCTTTGTTGTCACTGGCTATGTTCCCTGTGCTTAAAGTATTTTTATTATACGTGTTTTTAGGAGTGAGGGCTGGGATGTTTGTCAGAGATGCTAAGGCCCTTTGTCCACAACTTGTCATTCTTCCTTATGATTTTGAAGCGTATGAGAAGGTAGGTTCTCGGAGTCATCAGTGTCATATGTTTTAAATTCCTGCTTGCTATCTTCTCTGTTCCTTATATCCTTTAGCATGTTTAGTGGATTTCTATGAGCCATATGATCTGTTGTGCAGGTAGCTGATCAGTTCTACGACATTCTGCATAAGCACTGCAGAAAAGTACAAGTATGCTTTTGGAGACCTATATTATTTATCTTCTTAATACTTATTTCTTCAATTGTGTCTTTGTTAACATGAACGTTGTTGAATGCAGGCAGTAAGCTGTGATGAAGCATTTTTAGATGTCACATACTTGGAAGGGGTAGATACGGATATGTTAGCCTCAACTGTAAGACAAGAGATTTTTGAAACTACTGGGTGTACTGCAAGTGCTGGCATAGCTAGAAATATGCTCATGGCTCGCCTTGCAACAAGAACTGCTAAACCAGATGGTCAATGCAACATTCCTCCTGAAAGGGTATGCATTTTGAAAAGTGGTTTATTGCAATTGTTATGCATGTCATTTTGAATATGTGCAGTCTGTCTAAGTTAAATTGTACTTGTATATTAGGTGGATGATTATTTATATGAACTTCCCATCAAGACGCTTCCAGGAATAGGACATGTTTTAGAGGAGAAGTTGAAGAAGCGAAATGTTTTGACATGTGGACAGTTGCGTATGATTCCTAAGGTGTCTTTATTTCTATGAACTTATTATTATTAGTATTATTCTTTTTTCATTAGTTGGATTATCATTGATTCAAGTGTGTATCAAACCCTAAGTTGTAATCGGAATGGATTTTATAGAGATTTGGTATGAGAAATCGGTAAGAAAGTGATTGAAATGGTATGGGGACAGTTGAGGTGCACAAAAGACACAAAATAAGAGAAAAAGAGAACAGCTAAATTAGGAGAGCAAGTTGTTACCGACTGTTAAGTCTCAAAGGTTTGATGACAACTTCCAGAATCATTTGCTGAAATACTATTAAATTGAACAATTTGTTGCAACACCCTGGTTTAAAGAATTTTCCATTTTTTTACTTGTGGTTATGGAGCAGCTCTTTGTTTGAATTCTCTAATTCCAATAAAATAATTTGCAGTTATATCATATTATTATATGGAGATGTTCAAGCATGTGTTCTGTATGTTTTCTTGGCTTATTCAGGATTCTCTTCAAAAGGACTTCGGAGTAAAAACTGGGGAGATGTTGTGGAATCATAGTAGAGGCATAGATAATCGGCTAGTTGGGGTGATTCAGGTTTGGCAAGGAGCTGTACTTCTTGGCTTCTTTACGTCTCTGTTTTTTTCCCTGTGGTTCGTCTTACGTTCTATGTTTACATGTGTCATAAATTCCTGATTTGCATTTAACTCTCCAGAGAATTTTCGTTTCTCCATGCTTGGTTTCTATCTGAATGTTTTACTGCTGCATTACCTTGGTGCGTGCTGGTTCTTTCATATCAAACAATTTATTTTCATTCATGGAGTATAGCACATTACTCTAATCTGTTTTAGCATCAGTAGTTATTCTTACTTGAATATGTTGCTATCACTTTGTGAAATTAAGTGACAGACAGAACCTTGTATTTGATAAATCTTTTACTAGTCCAGGAAATCAAATTACTAGCCTTGTCTGGAGAGGCTGAAAACCTGTGCTGGTCAGTTGAAATACATGTAACTGTCAATTATATTGATACCCACGTCCAAAACTATCCTCTAGTAATATCTACAAGATGCCATAGGTACTTTGTAGTATCAGTTAGAAGGTTAAGAGATCGTACTTATGCAACACTCTTCAGACATCACTTTTTGGACCTTAGGTACTTGAAAATTCTCATTGCAGAGTAAGGAAGATAATACCGAATATGTTGTTATCTATAGAACTGTCTTGCTGGGCAGTAGAAGTGTCCATACGAGAACAACCCTTGTTCTACTGAGCTTTTCATAATTTTTTTTTATGATTAAGCTGTGTCTTTTTGTACCATGTCATTTTCAATTTTTTTTTAATTTTTTTCTTTCTATGTTTTATGAATTTATGCAATGCTGACCTATGGTCTGTTGTGCAGGAAAGTAAGTCTATTGGTGCTGAAGTGAATTGGGGTGTGAGATTCAGGGATTTAAAAGATGTAAGTACGCTAATATACTGTACGAACAAAAAGAAGAAGTTATCTATTAATAGAACTTTTGTATATAGGCAGGTTAGAATTGACATTTGATTTTTTTTTTTTTTTCAGAGTCATCACTTCCTTTCAAATCTTTGCAAGGAGGTTTCTTTACGCCTGCAAGGATGTGCAGTGCAGGGCCGTACTTTTACCCTTAAGGTATAGTCCTCTACTATATATGATCCAAACATCTAACTTGTGGATCAAATGCCAAGCTGAGATAGTTTTTTTTTGTTATGCCTCTCTCCTATCTCCAGATCGGATAGTTGTACTTCAGGGATAATGTTGCGGTGAACTAAGGTTTACATCTTTGTGATATTTTGTTATAGATTAAGAAAAGAAGAAAAGATGCAAAGGAGCCAGTGAAATATATGGGATGTGGAGACTGTGAAAACTTGAGTCACTCTGTAACGGTAGCAATACTTTATTTTTCATTTACAAACATGCACAAATATTGGTAACATTCATGATTGTTTTCATGCATAATTCTTACTGCATATGGGTAACTTTCACTTTTAGAGGCCCGGATGTAAGTTATATCTCATCTTAGGTTCCAGTTGCTTCTGATGATGTGGAAGTGCTTCAGAGAATAACAAAACAGCTCTTTGGGTTTTTCTCTCTAGGTAAATTAACTTCTAAAAAACTGTTTATGTTCTAATATTTTTATTTGATTTAAAGTTATGTTTTAATATGTATGGTAGACATCCATACATCATACATGTTACTAGTCTTGTAATAAAGTTTTATGCACTATTCGGGGAAGTTGGAGAGTTTTATGCGCTGGCATTCTATGTTTGATACTTTGATGTAAGCATCCTATTTGTTAGGGTTTTTGTTAAAGGAATCAAATAATAAGAAACTGAGCTTAGTAAGAGCTACCTTTTTGAAACCGAGAAGTGTATATGACCATTCCATTGGCACTGATGCTGGTAGTGGGCATGAGTTTGTGGCTCTTGGCTTTGAAGGACGTGGTGTGGTCATGGTTTTAAGGGGACAATGGGAACTCAATTGTAGACAGAGATATAGCAGCTAAAGAACTTGTGGTTGGGTCTTGGTTTGCGGTCGCCGCATCTTAAAATATAGTGGTGAAGCATTGCAATATTAATGCTAGTTGTGTAGGTGGTGTCTCATGTCTTGCGTATAGTGTTTTTGTGTTTCTTTTCTCCCGAAACCCTATGTGTATAGCATCTTTAAGTTGATGTCTTACAAGTCTGTTTCTATGGGGATTTCTTTGTTTCATGTTGAGTTTTAGTAGTGGTGGAAGATGATTTCTATGTTGTAATAACTTATAACTCCCTTTCAACTTTGATTTTGTGTAGATGTCATGGAGATTCGAGGTATTGGTTTGCAAGTTTCCAAGCTTGAGAGTATAGATGCTACAAAGCAAGGTGCATGCCACATTAGTTTGATATTTCACTTCAGCAGTACTAATCGAGTGCGATGTGGTTTCAATTAAGCAATTTAGAGACATATCTTTCTCTTAAAAATTGTAGATATGTTTCTCTTTGCTTGGAAGTGTTCCATATGATCTGTTTTTCTTTTTTTTGCCTCAACTCTGGTGAATTGGTCATGTTTTGTTTTTTTTTTTTTGTTTTTTTGTTTTTTTATATTAATTTTTTTTTCATTTCTTATGGAAGGACTTGGAAAAAGCTCTTTGAAATCATGGCTCCAATCTGCCAAAGCAAGTACAGAAGAACAATCCAAATTTTTTTCTGTAGATGATGGGGAGAGGGTGCATGCAGGTGATATATATTTATTGACTGTAGAAAAAGTTTATTCTTGAATGCTTATCTAGTCAATGTTACTTCAAAATAATAGAACTATGTTATTTTTTATACATGCTTAATTCATTTATGTAGGTTATGATACTATGAGTAGCACCATTTACTCGGTTTATGATTATCTCTCTATGCTCAGAATATGGGATAATGTTTCTGGCATTTTCTGCCTCAGTCGAGCTAATTTTAATATAGAAGAATGTCCTTGATAAGAGATCAGTTTATGTACAGCATATTTATTTTACCATTGCATTTGTGGTACAGATTGTGAGGTTCAGGGAACTGATCGAAGTTTAGGCCCGCTATGCGAAAGTTCACTTGGTATTCAAACTGTAGTAGACAATCATCGGTCTGGTGGTGCAACTTCTGCGAACCAGGTTTCAGGGCCACCACCTTTATGTCATCTTGATTTGGACGTAATTGAAAGTCTTCCTCCAGAACTTTTTACAGAACTTAACGGGATCTATTCTGGCAAGTTGGTTGAATTTGTTGCTAAAAATAAAAGAGAATTGGGTGCAACAACATCACATGAACGAGTAGATGGTATTTCTCTCTCTTACCTGTCTACCAACTACCCAGCCTACCCTGTTATGTGTTTTCTGGTGCCTGGTTGATTTGTTGTATTTATCTATTAGGTGCAAAGAACAGGAGTGAGAGACATATATCCAATGATATGCTCCTAAGGGATGAAATTGTATCAGAACCCAAGGTATTTTTTTCACTTCTGCTCTTAAGTTCTTTCCTAAGTATTTATTTATCCAGTCAGGATCTTTCATCCAGTTTTGTGCAACATCTTTATCAGATGGAATTTAATATTACTCTTCTTTTTCTCTTCCATCACAATCTTCATCGAAGTTAGTAGTTACATGTCATGACTGCTTAAGTAAGATAGCATTCCTGTCTTGTTTTGGAGAGTAGTAAATATCATCCCTTTTCTCTCTTTCGCTTTTTTGTTGTTGTCTGTAATGTTAAGTGAATTTTTTCCCCATTAAAAAAGTTTAATGATTTTTATTTTATTTTTTAGACATTATCTTAGGTGATGAAGTTTCTTTTTTCAAAGCATATGCTATTCTTCCAGAATAGGATTGCTATAAAAAAGTTGCTGTTTTCGTCGCCTGAAAATTGAATTTTTTCCTATCTACATGCATTTGATATCTTTGTTTTGGAACTTGTACTCTTGTAGTGTTTCTTTATATATCTTACTTATGTGATGCAGCATACAGTTGTAGAAAAACAAGCAACGCCTTCTTCTGTGGGAGGGTTCTGTGATGTGGCAGTTTTAACATCAGATATAATGCCTGCATCTTTAAGTCAAGTAGATCCTTCAGTGTTGCAGGAATTACCTCATGAACTACGAGTTGACTTACTTGAGCAGCTTCCTGCACACAGGAGACCTGACCTACCTTCAAGTGCTGCCTCAGACCCTCTTCCAGAGTTACCTGGAGAATCAATTGGTATGAGGGACGCAAACCATTCTAGATCAGATGATTTTGCATTTAGCAACAAGCTTTGGATTGGAAATCCTCCTCGTTGGGTTGAAGGGTTCAAAGCCAGCAAATGCATGATATTAAATGTTCTTGCTGAGATGTATGATAAATCAGGGTCAAGTGGAAACTTATCTGTAATTCTTCGCCATACTATCATGGAATGTCAACATCCTCTAGATTCAAGTTCTGACTGTTGGATTCAGGCTGTATACAGCTTCTCTGAGCTTCTCAGGCAGTATGTCACATTGAAGATTGACTCAGATATTGAAGAGATCTATATTTGCTTTCGGCTTCTTAGAAGGTATATATATACAGTAGTTGAATACCTCTCTTTCTCTCTTTCTTTCTTTCGCAAGACACATGGTAACAACATCGGGTGCTAATTTATGCATTTAACTTACTCATTATCACATTTGCAATTAGGAGTGCATATGTTTTAGTTTCAAGCAATAAATTTTTACTTAAAAATTGCAATTGTTTAGGTAGCCATCCTACCAAAAAAATAATAATCATAGAATGGTCTAAGTCTTGTGTGGGAAATGGGTCTGACAAACTATATTTCAGAACCTTTATATTCCAATTCCTGTTGTTTTCTTCCTGAAAAAGAAAAGTGGGAAGAAAGTATGAATACTTACAGTTTCAGTCATCAATAGTTTTTAATGTGTGATATCCATAAAATTGGTAAACTGTTGCCATCATGTACGTTTTGACTGGAGTTCCTGTAATTTTGTTGTTGGATTGAAAATGTTTGTCATGTTGGGAAAATATTATAAGATGTCCACTGATAACAGAATCTTAAACCATCTAAGCATACAAATTGCATTGTATGACAAAATTTCTCCCCATGCTGAACCAAAGAGCCAGCATCCAATCTGCAACTGTAGCAAAAGAAAGGAAGCCACTAAGAAGACTAAAAACTGCCATTATCCTGTAACTTGACCTTGCCTAGAAACCTTAGTCTTCTCACAAAATAAGTTCTGTTCAATTTGCTAGATGCTACTCAGCAGGACACAGTTCTTTTTTAAGTATTGGGCATTTTAATTTTCTTTCTGCATAGTTTTATTTTCGAATCTTATGTTATTATAACGAGTTAATTGATTTAAGTTTATTTAATATCAGGTTTACGACGAAGTCAAAGTTTTTCTTACAAGTATACAGCGATGTCTTTCCTTACCTTCAGGTGAGTAGTTATAGTTTCACCTGTACAGTGCATTGTGGGTAACTTCAGGGTTTGTTAATTAATGGTATATGATTTTAAATATAAGATGAGAGGCAGTATCTTTGAAATGATGTTTTTGTTTTAGTAATCTCCAATACGATTATTGAATTCTCAATTTGGGTGGAAGACTGAGATTGTACTTTTGGCTTTGGCAGTATATTGTCATCGTAATTGACATCCAAAGAAACCATAAGGAGAATAGCACTCAAATTTCATAAGGAAAAAAGCCAGATTCAGTAGTCTGGGCCGTATGCTTTTTTGCCATTTCACCATTGTTTACTATTTGTCTGATAAATTGAGGGCTAGACATCTAAGTCTACCCACATAGGTTCAGGACAAACAGGGAAAAAAAAGAAGCTATTATAATGTACTAACAATGTAATTGATATTCCATAAAATGGCGTGGAGAATGTCTCTATTGTTGAAGACAGGGAACACTGTTTATCATCCATGTCTAAATAGGTATATATATATATGGTTGGGTGTACTGAACCACTTTGTGCAGGTCTTGATCATTTTTGTCTCATGCTCATTCTTCCTACTCATTGCCCTGTTGATTTAATTTGTCAGGCATCTTTCACTGATAGCTATGGAGGAAACTTGCACATTTAGAGTTGTGCTTCCTGTCATCCGGCATCTCTTACTGACTGATGTTTAGAATCCAAAGAACAATATCTTTGGAAGGTGGTAGGCAAGATCATAACATCGACCCCGGTAGATCGGTATGACATAACCATTTCATGTTACTGACTTTATAATGCATTCACGCTTACTGTTCTACTCAGTTCGAGTCGTTGGTATCTTAAATATGAACCTATGAGTTTACATGCGATCTCAACAGGCTGCATTTTGGAGAACAGCTTGTTCAGTAAATGTTCACTTGATGGAGATACTATCCGTATGCTTGGAAATGCCTATTCATACCAAGTATTGGGGTTGCACTTTTTCAACTGTGCTGAATAATTTGCAAAAGGTACTTATTCATAGCTCAAACGAATAACAGTTTCTTGTGTTATCGCTTACAAAAGGTCTATTCCATGTTGCAGGTTTGCAAATGTAAATGAATAAAACAAAGAATTGGTCTTAATTGAAGAGTATACATATCCAATTCTTTTTGTTGAAATCGAATATGGTAGTGATCAAGGATAGATAGTGTTCTCAATGTTCTTCAGAAAAGGGACGTGACATGCCGTTCAGGACTGTCCCTTGCTGGATTATCTATCCAGCACCAGTGTCTCACCTTATGTACTGCCATTGTTACCCTGTCGGTTAGTCTTCTTTTGTTAATGTATATATTTGTTCTTTCTGGTTGATGTGGTCGGTCTGCTTGATGTATGAAATATACATAGATTAGGGTGGGACGGGGAATTGTAAAACCGTAAGTGATCAGGTCTTGGATAAGCAAAGTGTTTGGCTAATGGGTGCTTGAAATTAGGAGTTGATTTTGTTGGTTGGTCAGACTTGTGGTGCTGCTAATGCACTCGTTAAATGTGGACCTGCCTTCAATATGTGGCATTTACAAAGATTAATTGGACTTCCATCCATGAAGCTTTTCTGAAATTGATCACTCCCAATGGAAGTCTGAAACCGCAGCAAATAGTAGGGGATGGCCAGCCTAACACTTCAACCAATTCAACCATTCATTCCATTTGATGTGGAGGTACCTGTTTCTGACTCTTGAGGCTCCCATGCTTCGAGTTTGTTTATGATCCGGGTGCTTTGATTTTCAGTGTAGATTAGTATATGGTTGATTTTTGTAATACTTTATAGTCCAAAGCATGCCAAGACTCCTTTGATTAAGTTCTCAAAACCTAATTTCCTCCAGATCTGGTCATGAAAAGACTCGAACCAGCCAGCATCTTTATACTATTCCACCTTGGAAAAAGACTACATTTGTCAACTGATGACACAATTCCTCATCATTAGGATTAGCTACAACTTACAAGAGATAAGCATAAGTGGCAAAAGGCATTAGACTAATGGGATGAAAGTATCAGTGGTGTAGGAGATCGGGGATTCGGGTTAGGATTAGGCTCTTGTAAGAGTCCAAATTCCTTTAATTTGGGTTGGAATTAGGTACATTGTAGAAATGGCACCTTCCTTCACTTTGTTTGGTCCAGGCAACTTCAGACTTGAAGATCTTTATTGGAGAAATGACGTTCTCAATAGTCGTTCCATTGGAGAAAAGACGTTCTCAATAGTCGTTCTATGTGTGATGGAATTTACATGTTGATCATAAACAAGGTATTTCGACCAGGCTTGGTGTATGTGATTATTGCTAAGATTAAGATATATTAGAGTCTCAAAAACCTGCCGAAATGGATGTCTTAACGAGAAGAGATCCAATGATCCTAAAAGTGTTGGGCCTAAAAGGGTAAAGATGCGAGCTTGGATCTTGAATAGGAGAGTAGGGAAACGGGGTTCTTAGTGGTTTGGTCATATAAAAGCAACATAAATAGTCATAAAACGCCAACTGAAATCTTTAGAGAGAATAGTCATAAAATTGCTCACCAACTTAACAACAATCTTGGTCGGACCATTGACTTGTTCCTATACCCTATAATATGCTACCGCAAAAACCTTTCCTTCAGTCAAAGGCAGAGGTTTACGATTTCAAACTTAAAAGCCGCATAAACTCAGAAAACACAATCCAGCCTACAATTCATCACCAAAGTCAATCAAGTACAAAACTCAAAGGCGATGCTCCCGCTACTTCTTTCAGTTTTCTATATATAAGAACCAGACCTAGCTTACCTATCGTATATCTCCAATTCTTCAAACTCTTAACATTCTGCTAAGTCAAGTACTGCTAGCTAACTAGCTTCTGGAGGTCTGTTAAAATGAAATCTCATTCTCATTCCCTTGTGTTGGCTTTGAATGCCTTTTCCATTGCCATCTTCTTCCTCTTGCTCTCTCACACCATGCAGGCAGAAGCCTCAAGACCTCTTCAAGGTGCTCATATTCGCTCTATTTCTACTCGTTTCGAGTCGATAAGGAGTTTGATTCTTGCCCAAGCTTACTCCGGTCCTAGCCGTAGAGGACGCGGCCACTAATCATATGGAATTGATTGGGTTGTGTACTCGAAACTCACACGCAAAGTTGGTTCCACTGGTCATTTGAAAGAGCCAAGCTATGAGATCAAGGGAAACTTTGGTAGCAAAGATTGTTCTTATTATGATTTTTAGATTTTTAGATTTGTAGAGGTGTTTTTGCCTGATTCAAGGTATAGTGTAACACAATAACACATTACTGTTTCTTTTCATTCATTGTAACTGGCATGGTTAATGAAACTGATCGATCTCATACATTTTAATGTAAGTGCTAGTTGTATATATAATTACTATGCGATTAAGTGTTTAAGCATGCATCTCATCTGCTAGTTGTGAAGAAGAAGAGGAAGAAGAATGATATCGTTTAAATATTATAATGTAGGACAAAATACTGGTCACTTCTTATATTTTTACAGTTTCGACAGTTTAATCATCGTGCTTTCAATTTCAATTGGTCACTCTTTATAATTTCAATTTTCAACCAATTGGTCCAATCTATCCAAAATAGTTGTTAACTATTTTCTAATTTCCTCAAATGCCCTTAGGTGTTGTTTTTAGGGCTGGGCATGGGCCGGGACGGGCCGAGATTCACCTGATCCCGGTCCTGTCCAGTGAGATTTGAAACGGGACGGGACGGGACAGGATTAGAGTTTTTGAAAAATGATCCCACAGGTCCGGGATCCTGTACTGGACCGGGTTCAAAACGGGATCCCATGACCAAAACAGAATTACAAAATAATTGAAACTAAACTACATTTGTTCCAGGAGATATTATTAATACAGGGTCTGCAATACACGATAGTATATAATCAATACATGATATCATCAAGGGGTACTGGACAGAGGAGGTATAATGACCATCTAGTTTGTAATACGAACATGCTGGAGTTAGTTAGACATGATCATCCAGTTTGTTGACAAGATAAATGAAGCACGTTAGTCAAACTCATAAATTTTCCTCATTCAAACAACAATATTAAGTTCAGGAATTGGAATTTGAGCAAATATAAATACTTTTACCTTCGATCTCTCCAAACACTATTGAATTCAAAGCGAGGAATAACTAGAATTGCATCAAAAGTCCAACAAGAGCCACAACGTTTCAAATCTGTGTATTTTTGTTTCACTGTTCTTTGCTTCAAGCCTTTAATGGTTTACTCCAATTCAATCGCCGAACAACAAGCTTCTTCCCTCTAGCCATCAATCACCGAGCAACAAGCTTCTTCTCCAATTAACCTTCGTTTTCTGCAATTAGTATTGCTGTTCAGTTAGTATAACTGATATAAAAGTATTGCTTAATAAAACAGGATCCTCCACATCTGAGCAGAGGACCCTTCAAAGTTTACACATACAAGTCTGCTGAAACCCAAAACCCATCCGAACACCTCTAAATCCACCCAAATTCGATCTGTGATCCAAAGACTCAAACTTTCTCACCAAAGACTCAAACTTTGCCACCAAATCCAAACCAAAGCTTCAAACTTTGGTTTAGAACCCAACTATATGGATTCTGGAAACTTTTGTGAATCTGGAGCTTGAAAAAAAAAAACAGAGAGAGATGGAGAAAGAAGAAAACCTAATTGTGAATCTGGAAACTTTTTCTCACTAATCAAATTCTTACCTCTGCTTCAAATTCCAACTCTGAATCAGCTGTGGAGGATCTTTTCTTCCACTTTGGAATGGGAGGAAGCCGGATGAGCTCGGAGGACGAGGACTTGAAGGGCTCGGAGACGAAGCCGAGGCCGATGACTTGACGGGCTAGGAGGACGGATGATCTCCAGGAGACGAAGCCGAGGCCGCCGGGCTCGGAGGTCGGATGATCGGGCGGAGCAGATAGTCAGGATACAGAACCCTAAATCTCCAAACTTAGAACCCTAGACCGAGGAAGTGGAGAGTTGGGAACTTGGGAGAGGCTGAGAGACGAGAGTGATCTTTGCTAAAAATCAACGACTGAGAGAGTTTAGCTGAATACAACGGCTGAGATCTTAGATGAATATATATAATATAATTATTTTTTTTATTTATTTATGCGGGACGGGACAGGATTTATTGAGCTAATCCAGGTCCCGTCCCGTCGTTTTAGAACGGGATCGGGACGGGACGGGATTAACATTTTTCAAACTTCAATCCTGTCCCGTCGTCCCATTTAGGAACGGGATCGGGACGGGATCGGGATTACGGGACCAAATGCCCAGCCCTAGTTGTTTTATTATTTTTCTTATTGTTTTTTTTTTTTCCTTCAAAACAAAACCGAAGAATACACAACCTACCATGAAAGACTATGTAGCCTAAATAAATTTGAGCCTTATTTGCCCAAAAAAAACAAAATTAAGCATAGCTAGTGTAGTAATGTTGTTTGTAAGCTTAATTATATGAAATGATAAGTTATTTATATAGTTTCATTCGTGGGAGCTTGTTAATGCTAAGAATGATGATGATAATTTATTTTAATCTCATTTTGGTTTAAATTGATACGATGGAGATTTGATAGAATTTTGTTTCATCGTAATTATGGTGATGTTATTTGATTTTGTTAGCAGTAAGTATCAAATCAATTTGCATATTTTTTTTCTCTATTGCAATCAGTTTGTAATTGTAAAATTCTTGGATTGAAGATCGACAATCATAAACCCAGATATTCTGGAGCTTCTCTCGGTTTTGGTTTTGAAGAAGAGAAAGTAAAAAAATAAGAAAAATAACCTAAGGGCATTTGAGGAAGTTGAAAAATAGTAAACAATCATTTTGGATGAAATGGACTAATTAGTAGAAAATTGAGACCACAAGGAGTGATCAGTTTAAATTGAAAGCACAAGAACTAAACTGTCGAGACACTACAAGTATAAGGAGTGATCAGTAATTTGTCTTTTGTATTATCAATCTTTTAATTGGACGCTCCATAAAACTCAGAACTCTCTACAAACCTAGCCGCCTGTGCTAGCACTACCAGAAAAAAAAGTTTTCCCGAAGAAAAAAAAAAAACGGCCGACGAATTAAAATTTTCGTCGGTAATTCTAAGGAATAGCCGACGATTTTATTTTTCGTCGGTGAAAAAAAAAAATCGTCGGCCATAGTTTAACCATAGCCGACGAAACCGTTTTTTCGTTGGTATTTTCAAAAAATCGTCGGCTATATTCATATTTCAGTTAATGATTTGTATTTTCGTCGGCCTTTCTCCGAAACATTAGCCGACGAAAATTTTTGGAAGTATGGCCGACGAAGTTGATTTCGTCGGCTATGATAAAAAAAAAAACAAAAAAAGACCAGCTTCCATTTTCTATCACTATCGACAAACCATTGCTTCATCCTTCAAATGCAAATATGTCGTCAAATAAGATATGACCGAAATAATGAAATACGTGTACGGTTGAAAAATGACAAGATTCCGACAAAATCTGTGTGCCGAATGTTGCGGTTAACTGTTTTTTACTTTCGTTTTCCTATGGGTAGCGTAACGTTCGGTAAATAATTTGAGGAAAATTTTTAAACGATTAGTTGCGTCTCATCGATTTGAAACTATTATCTATTGAAGGTTAGACAAAAAAACGTCATTTAGACAGGCTAATTACCATTTCTAAGCGTTTAAAGGGTTGACTCACCCGGTTGACCGTCCCGATCGAGCCTTTAACGTTGTCAGATGTAGTTGGATTTTTTTTTCATACATGTATTTAATCTTAACGGTGATATCTGACGGTTGGAATAGATTTTATAAACTTTTAGATTCAAAATCAGAACATATGCACTAATGTTCCTTAACTTGTTTACTAAGTATTTAAGTGAATGTATAGTTTCAAATAGTTACTATACGTACACTCTTCAAATGCAAATATGTCGTCAAATAAGATATGACCGAAATAATGAAATACGTCTACGGTTGAAAAATGACAAAATTCCGACAAAATCGGTGTGCCGAATGTTGCGGTTAACTGTTTTTTACTTCCGTTTTCCTATGGGTAGCCTGACGTTTGGTAAATATTTTGAGGAAAATTTTTAAACGATTAGTTGTGTCTCATCGATTTGAAACTATTATCTGTTGAAGGTCAGGCAAAAAACCGTCGTCTAACTAGACTAATTTCCGTTTTAAAGCGTTTAGAGGTTTGACTTAGTGGTTTGACCAACAGTTTAGCCGACGAAAATCATATGTCGTCGGCTAAACTCTTGCGATCCGCTTATTGTCCGCCGTTGGATGGCTCAGATCCAACGGCTGCTGATTTTCCAAAGTTTAGCCGACGAAATATAATTTTCGTCGGCTAAACTCTTGCGATCCGCGCCTTTTTATTGTCCGTCGTTGGATGGCTCAGATCAGACGGCTGCTGATCTTCCAAAGTATAGCCGACGATATTCAAAGAATAGCCGACGACATTCAAAGAATAGCCGACGATTTTGAAGATTTCGTCGGCTATTTTGAAGAATAGCCGACGAAATTTTTTTTAATCGTCGGCTATTCTTTCTGCTATAAATAAGAAACTGTCGAACCCTAACCGACTTTTTCCTCTCCTCCTCCTCCTCCTCCTCCTCCTGCTGCTGCTCCAATCTGCCGCTCTCCTGCTCCAATCCGCCGCGCTGCTCCTCCTCCTCCTCAAATCGGCGGCGCCACACTCCTCCAATTCCGGCCTCCTCCTTCCTCAAATCCTCCTCCAAGCCGGCCTCCTCCTCCTCCTTCCCCTCCTTGTCCGACCTCCTTCCCCTCCTCCTCCGGCCTCCTCTTCCGATCCGGTTAAATTTGTTTTTCTTTCAATTTAGTTTAATTTTATAAATTGTTATATATTTAATTTTAATTATATAAATTGTTATACATTTGTTAATAAATTTAGTTTTAACAAATTGTTATATATTTGTTATATATTTTATTTTAATTATATAAATTGTTATATATTTGTTATATATTTAATTTTAATTATATAAATTGTTATATATTTGTTAATAAATTTAATTGTGTTCAAGGAAGGTTAATTCCGTAACTTCCGTTGTGTGTCTTGACCTAATTAGACTAGAATAGTAGTTACCTTAGTAGATAGGGAATCCCTGATTACTTGGGATACTTGATGTAATGCCTATATAAAGGCCTCCTTATCTATCAATAAAGTAACGCTTTACATCTATATTGTTTCTCCTACAACACGTTATCAGCACGTAGTTTCTAACCCTGTGCTTGATAGCAAAAACCCTAGCTTTTTGCCGAAAAAAAAAAAAAAAATTTCAGCAACCCTAGCTTTTCTGCCGGCAACTGCTTGTCGGCAAAGAAGGCCCTCCCCAGAAATCACTTTCTGCCGGCAACCCCTTCGTCGGAAGAAAGAAAACAATCCCAGGGCACCAGGTTCTACCGACAACTCTTTGTCGGAAAAGCTAAGAAGCCCCCAGGAACTTTTTGCCGACAACCAATTCGTCGGTACATCATATACTATTGAACTGCCGACGACATCTTTGTCGGCAGAGGCTGAAGAAGCTCAGGGCACCCAGTAATTTGCTCTGGGCACCCTCCGATGGTTCGACGGCGTCCTCTCTCATCGCCTCCCCGCCGCGATGCAATCCAGAGACGACGCCTGCTCGGTCGACGCCTCAGCCCGAAGCCGCTCCAATCCGGCGGCCCACCTCGATGCTTCGACGAAGCCCTAGCGCGCTCCAACCTAGTCGTCGCAGCCTCTGACGTCGCCGCCTCTGTCGACGCAGCCCAAACGACGTCGATGCCCGGATTTGCACGCCTGTACGCAGCTTAGCGCCGCCGACCCAGTCCTGCTGCCCCGATTCGTCACCGTTTCAGTCAGATCCGGATCTCCAGATCTCGACCCGGACCCTTGGGCCTGACCCGACCCGTGTCCAACCCGACCCGATTCGGCTGTTAAACGAATTCTACTGTGCAAGGGGCAAAACGGTAATTGTACTTACCTCAGTTAAACAGTTTTTACCCTACGGGTTAAAAACAGTTACTGCAGTAATTCTTTTTATTAGTTTTACTGCTCCATATATGGTGAATATGACTAACCATATGTTTTTCTTTTCCATGAAACTTATTGCACGACGCATCGCGATGTAATTGCGAGGATTATTTCGTTGCACGTACATGGAAGAGCATCTTAATTTGCACAAGGATCAGAACCGAGTCCTTCAGCGCAATTTTTAAACGCAGTTCATTTGGCGAACTAGCAAGTATGATTTAATAAAAGTTCCCGTTTTTCGCAATTTCAATTATTTGAACTTGTGTATATGTGTTGGAACTTGTGTGTTTTTCAGGACGATACAAAGGGGCCCCACCCACCCCTGCGTATCACAGTATTTATGGGGTAACTGTGATGTTACCGTCCAAAGTTGTGCTTGTGGCTGTGATGTCACTGTGAACCACAACTCTTCGTGAATATTTAATCACGATTCCGACATAATATTGTCGATGCTTGTGACGATCCTAAGGGAGTCACAAAGGGGACAAACTCATGATGTGTGACGGAAATTGTCACTGTAACATCGATATGTGACGGAAATTGTCACAACCAATTGAATTGAGTAACCAGAATCTTGGTCTCGACCATTCAATTCCTTCCCTCTTGTTCTTTTGATATAAAGAAACAATTGACCATAAAATGCGCCTAGAGAATGGCCATTGAAACAAAGAGAGAATCATGTCATTGATATGGTTCTATCGGTTCACTAATTGCAAAATTGCAATCATATGGTCAATGTACACAAGAGATACATGGAAGAAGATGAGAGTATATCCTCATGATTACGGATTTCAACAGCAAAAGATAATTTGCAATAAATATGAAGCATATGACTTCAATTTCATAGTCAAAGTGACTACAAATCCGTTGATTTTGTGCAGGCATAGACCTCACATGTGTGACTAATGCTACTTAGTCGATACACTCTTTATGGTCAAGATCTCGATATAACCGTTGGCATTTTGATGCATATATGGTTCGATTCCCTAAAAAGCTATATGTGAATGCAATGAATCGCATTACACATTTACATGGCATGTTGATTGAGTTCACCAACCTAATTGGTGATGTTAACTCGAAAAATCACAAGAGACAAAATGAGTGACTCGCGAGAAACTGCGATCCGCCAACTTGGCCGCGATCCGCCAGGCCTCGCTCGCCATGGCCATCCGCCAACTTGGCCGCGATCCGCCAGGCCTCGCTCGCCATGGCCATCCGCCAACTTGGCCGCGATCCGCCAGGCCTCGCTCGCCATGGCCATCCGCCAACTTGGCCGCGATCCGCCAGGCCTCGCTCGCCATGGCCATCCGCCAACTTGGCCGCGATCCGCCAGGCCTCGCTCGCCATGGCCATCCGCCAACTTGGCCGCGATCCGCCAGGCCTCGCTCGCCATGGCCATCCGCCAACTTGGCCGCGATCCGCCAGGCCTCGCTCGCCATGGCCATTCGCCAACTTGGCTGCGATTCGCCAGGCCTCGCTCGCCATGGCCACTCGCCAACTTGGCTGCGATTCGCCAGGCCTCACTCGCCATGGCCACTCGCCAGCTTGGCTGCGATTCGCCATGCCTCACTCGTCAAGAAACAAATTGACATGCTTGCGTACATAAGCGGATGCATGCGCATTGCCCGGCCTCGGCCTCGGCACTCTTGCGCCCACCAAAGCCCGCCTTGCCTAGCCTCGGTTTCGGCCTTGGCTTAGCTTGCGCGTTGCTTGGACTACAGCTCCGCCACAACCACATGCTGCCGCCCCCTCGGTCTCCGGACCTTGGCACGCACACGGCCCGCCTAGCAGCGCCCCGGCCTCGGCCTCGGCGTTGGCCTGAACACGGCCCGGCCAGCAGCCATCTCGGCCTTATAAGCCCATGCACTCACCCCGGCACGTCTTGGCTTCGGCCTCGGCATGCCTTTGGCTCTTTAGCATGGCATCGGCCTCGTCAGGTCCTTGCTTTATGCCTCGGTAAGCCTTCGCTTCGGCCTAGGCTATCCATCGGCAACTCGCATGACCTTGACTCCAACATCAAGCCTCGGCCCCAAAAGCCTTTGCTTTTGCCTCGACACGCCTTGGTTTCGGCCTTGGCATGCCTTGACATTCGCTCGGCCTCGGCCTGCCCGTGCACCACCTCGGCTTCGGCCTTGGCTAGCCTAGCACGCGCCTATGCTTGACCCTGGCCCTTCCTTGCCTTGTTTCGGCTTGGCTCCCATTCTAGCTTGGCTTCGGCCTCGGATAGCTAGCTCATGGCCTCGGTCCTGGATACTTGGTTTAGACATTTATGTCTCTATAGTATCGATGTTGGCTCATTCTGGTTGTTTTCCGGCTCTATTTTTGAGCGTTAACGGATGTATCTAGTACGCCTTTAAACATGCCTATGTTTTATCTTGTGATACTACACGCCATGTTGCACACTCTATAGGAATTGAGTATATATTCCGGTTTATATGTCTTGGCATAAAACCCTTGTCTCTACACTCTTATGAATGTATCATAGAGACATTGAGTGTGTAGCTAATCTACATCGAACCTTGCTCACCACTTAAAGATATTGGTGCCAACGTTTATCACCTTGAAACTCATTGTGAAAATTGAATTGATTTCTTATGTATCGCTTCTAATGAATGCGCACAACTTATGAGTCAATATTGTGAATGTATTTCACGTATACTATGATTCGGATTCTTTGAATCGACGACTCATGTAGACTCTTCCATACATAGTCCGGAATTTTGGACATGTTTTGATGATCCATATATGCAAGAAAGCTATGGACATCGTTTCTTTTGAGCAAAGAAGCTATTGGGATCAAAGATTACCAAAAGAATTTGGTAGCGTCATGAGCAATGCTCAAGGCTCAAGGATGACATTAACGTCACCCAAGTCTTCCTCCAAGTCAATGGAAGCACCATCTATGCATTTAAACGTGCATATGATCCCCCCTTATGATCCTTCATTAGCTATGCTCAACATATGGAAGCTTAATCTTTAGCAAAGTTTTGGAGTAACGCCCTCCTACGCTAAAGGCAATGATACATAAGATGATGGCTTTGATGCCTTCTCATAGTTCAATTTGAGATACAATGATACTATGGTGATATACCTCATGGTTAAACTCAAGCCATAACACTTAGATGTTATGAAGCACCTTCACAATGATTGAAAAGTAGCAAAAACCTAAAATTTCTGGTTTTTCAGCTCGCGGACTCGTCATTGTGAGGACCGGTTTACCTACTTTTAGGCCGGTTCTTGAGGTGAAATTTGGTCCACCGATTCCTAACATCCATGGCTACCTGCTCATAAAATTTCAGAGCCATTGGACACCTGGAAGGTGCTGAACCATTCGACACAAACGTTCACTGACCTCCGGCGACTATTCCGACCGGTTCGGTATGTTTCCGACCGGTTCCGGCAATGAGCCCGGCGGCGTTGGAATCCTAACACACGTGCCTACCTACTATTAAAATTTGGTGGCATTTGGTGTTCCGGAACATAGTGAAACGTTTCAGGAAGCATACATGCATGTTACATTTTGTAACGGAATGCATCTTGTTAACGTATAAGTGTTAACGATCAATACCCTATACCGTCCACATACTTTATGTGCCATATTGCGCTACCACAAGCGCTCAATGATGGGTTATTTGATTATGAATAACGTCTTTGAATAAGACGTCAGCTTCCACCTATAGTCCGCTATATATAAACCTTAACAGGCGATCTCGTTTATGTCACTTTTTGATGAGCCAGTCTCCCCGTCGTTAGGGGGAGAGAAGAACAAGTTTGTTCAAGTAGAACGACTTGGCATTGCCGTGGTTTGTCCCCACTGTGCCTCATCATGTTCCCAAAGTCCCATAAATCAAAGTGACGAGATTTGATATACATGCTGCAAAGAGTAAACTATTGGTCTTTCAAGAAAAAGATCGGAATAGTACTCTTGTATCAACATGCCTGTAAGGATTGATGTCCAAATCAATGGACATATTGTCATTCATAAATGGTGACATGGTGACTCCACAAAAGTGGTAGCTGGTGTCACTAGGCCGTGACTCTCACAAGAAGTGTAGAGAGGGCACTTTGTTCGATATACACTCGCCGAATGCGAGTATGGCACAACTTGATCCTTGGATCAATGACAACTCATTCGTCTCATGGATTTTCTGGATTAAGGTTATTATTGGGGGACGCCTCAATGAGAAGCCAATCCATATAGAGATCTCTACAAATGCGAATTACACTAGTGTACATGAGTACGTGGTCTATGAGTTAGATATCGAATACACTCACTTCGTTGAAGCAAATACCAACGTTGTGAATTGGCCTACACGGAAAGATATGCGATCCAGTTTATACAAAGAGATAGGTCCTTGGTCAGGTGATGCCGACACCGCAAGTGTAAACCCTATCGATAATCTTTGATTGAAAGCGTAGTGAGAAAAAGAGCCTAGACTCACCTTGTGGCGCAAGGTCTCTCACAAACGCCCTGGAATCGACTACGATGACATATGCTCTCGTAATGGAGTCATATCACACTCCACTACCTTGTCAGTTAGGTAGTTCCGAAAAACTGATCATGCAGCTTGTATCATCTCTATTGGGACTAAGTAAAGAGATGTACATAAATATCATGAATGGATAAGTTTTCACCCAAGTCAAGTAAGCAAAAACCTCGAAGTGCGTATGCTACCAGATTAGGATGTTCTCTATATGGGTTCAAATCTTCTGGTTGGATATTGTATAACGCGGTTGAGCAACTACTTGATTGGAGATGAAATGTAATGAATCATGCCTATTTGCGTGTAAACTACGGATGAATTATGATTGAGATATCACTAATCCGACGTTAAGAATGAAAAGATCTTGGGAATACTTGGTCTCAAATGTGAGAACCGTCAGTGATGAACTTATTCATCTATCGGCTTATGGCAATCTAATGGACGTTAAACCAAAGCTTATATGTATCCCATGATTAGTCGATGTCTTGAGAAGACTCGTTTCGTCTATGTGACGAGAAGTCTTGGGAGATGAAACTCTCTATCTAAGTATCATGTGCGCAATCATGTGCTTGTCATAATATGCTCGACTCGACATCTCATTCGCTATAAACTTATAAAGCCAAAGTGATGGCTAGACGCGCCCACGCAATGCCATGGTATATGGCGGTACTTTCTTTTAAGAGAGAAAAGTTTAGGCTCATTCGATCCCATCATGAAAGACACATCAATAGGCAATTCCAGATTCTGCCTAGTTCTGTACGTCAACTTCCCCGTGACCTACATGACAGTTCACTCATCGGAAAATGGTAAACTTAGTACCGTTGGAAAGCTCTATGTGTCTACTTTCCAGGGACACCAACCATTTGATTATAGCTATCATATTGAGTGAGTTATGGCTGTTTTAGCAAAGTAGGACGAATCTGTCCGGTAATTTGCAGATCAGTCACCTTCGACAGAGCTTTGTGATCAGCTCAGAACGAACCACGTTGTGTACTTTATACCACTGGAAAGATATGGGTGTCTAGTTTCCAGAACATTTTACGGTTCGTTCATACCTACTGTATCGAAGGAGTTATGACTATTTAAGTACACGAAGGTCATGCTGCGCGTGAATCTGATTTTCAACGCGAACTCTAGTTTTGAGTTGTTAAGCGACCTTCTTCCTTAAGACCAAGTAAAGCTAAGTGTAGCTGGTCTAATACAAGGATAATGTGGCCGTATTCAATGACTCGATCATTGGCCACACCTACTTTTGAAGCTTGTGAGGAGCGTTTGTATACGCCATTAATCTGAACTCCAAGATTGAGTTACCAATCAGGGGGAGTTATCTTGTAGACATCAGGGGGAGTCTACCTCACATGTAATCTTCAATTGTAGTTGGTGCGTTGTGCTCTTTTCCCTTCGACCAAGCTTTTTATTTTTACCCAAGAGGTTTTGTTTTGCTTGGCAAGGTTTTAGCGAGGCAACATGTTATGCACCGTGTCACATTAGGTACGCGACACAAGGGGGAGTGTTCAAGGAAGGTTAATTCCGTAACTTCCGTTGTGTGTCTTGACCTAATTAGACTAGAATAGTAGTTACCTTAGTAGATAGGGAATCCCTGATTACTTGGGATACTTGATGTAATGCCTATATAAAGGCCTCCTTATCTATCAATAAAGTAACGCTTTACATCTATATTGTTTCTCCTACAACAAATTGTTATATATTTGTTATAATTTAGGCATATAAATTGTTATATATTTAATTTTAATTATATTAATTGTTATATAAATTTTTAAATTAATTATATATATAAATTGGTAGTCTAATTATAACCATTTATATATTTTTTGTTAATATATAAATGGTCATTTGTATTTATATATATGTTAATAATGAAATATAGTTATATTTGTATATAAATAGTTATATTTAGGTTAATGGTTAGTATTATTTAAAATTAGTTAAAATTTAAATATTAATTTGTTAGTATGTTTTGAAATGTGTTAGTATTATTAGTTATTATATTAAGGGCTATTTATAAAAAAAGACATTTGAAAGTCCAAAATTATAAAAAAGGCCTAAACTTTAAACTGATTAGAAAAAAGGACACTATTTAACAAATAGCCATAAAACACTACATAATTACGAAATATACCACTGTAATTCTTTTAATTAAAAAGAAAACTAAACTTAAATCCCTCAACCCGTCTGTATAATACCGGCGCGGCCACTCTCTCTCTCTCTCTCTCATCCTTCTCCGGCAGCTATGAGGGAGATCCACTCTCTCTCTCTCTCTCATCCTTCTTCGGCAGCCATGAAGGAGATCCACTCTCTCTCTCTCATCCTTCTCTGGCAGCCATGAGGGAGATCCTCCACATTCAGGGCGCCTGGGAGGTCATCAGCGACGAGCACGGCGTCGACCCCGCAGGACGCTACAAGGGTCTTCTTTGTTCCCAGTAGTAAACGGTGTAAACCGATCTTCATGTCCAAATTGACAATTTGTCTAGTGCTCACCAATTGCTCGACAAAATGATTGAATGGGTATTACTATTATTACCACTTCCAGCTTCGTCTTCATCGGCAAAGATTGGCCGGCGAGTCAGTAGAACTCAAATTGCTATGATAGTTCTCAACCAATTTGAGCCAGGCCATGAGGAGGAGGGAGCCAGTGATGACGAAGCGGAGGACGAAGGCGCGTGGGTGTACGAGTTAAAAGGAGGTTGTTGCTGGTCGATTGGGTAGTTGGGGTAGGTGGCGTCGTTGGGTTGGTAAATATTTGAAAATGGGGAAGGGGAGAGCGGGACCGTTGGAGGGAGAGGCGCGTGGAAGTTGGTGGGGGAATTTTTGGTTAGGTTTTAGTTTGATGATCTGAAACTGATTATAGAAACTAGAAAGGTGCTTGTAACGGAGGTCTTTGGGATGTTTGACTGAACTGGTGATTTGAATGCTGCTATTATTTGGTTCGGACAAAATGCTCTTAGCTAATCATTTAGTAAGATCATATTTTCAAGCTGGAATTGGTTTCTGATTGAGTAGAGAGCCAACAAATTATAATTGGTGATTTTGACTCATTCAGTATCGTCTCAGAATACACTTCTCTTAATTTCTATTTTCAAAGATACACGTATGGCGGGGTAGAGCCGGGCGAGAAGGGTTTGACATTTTGTTCAATGGTTTAATAATATTATAGATAATTTGGGTGTAGTAATCTTGTGATATTTTGGTATTGAATGATTCTATTGAAGATTTTTCACTTTTGAATACCCTACTGTGTGCTTTTTGTGACGGAGATTTTAAGTTGAATTTACCTGGTTCTTAATACATTGATCTATGCTGTTGCAAAATTAATAGTTACTAAGATAGTTACACAGATAATTACAAAATTGATAGTTACTAAGATAATTACAAAGAATAGTTTACTCAGATGATAGTTACTAAGATAGTTACTAACATATTTACAAAGATAGTTACACAAATGATAGTTACTAAAATAGTTACACAGAATAGTTTACTTAGATAATAGTTACTAAGATAGTTACTAAGATAATTACAAAGAATAGTTTACTCAGATGATAGTTACTAAGATAGTTACTAACATAGTTACAAAGATAGTTACACAAATGATAGTTACTAAAATAGTTACACAGAATAGTTTACTTAGATAATAGTTACTAAGATAGTTACTAAGATAATTACAAAGAATAGTTTACTCAGATGATAGTTACTAACATAGTTACAAAGATAGTTACACAAATGATAGTTACTAAAATAGTTACACAGAATAGTTTACTCAGATAATAGTTACTAACATAGTTACAAACAATAGTTTACTCATATGATAATTACTAAAGTAGTTACACATATAGTTCTAAAATTGATAGTTACTAAACATAGTTACACATAATAGTTTACTCAGATAATAGTTACTAAGGTAGTTACTAAGATAGTTACAAAATTAATAGTTACTAACATGGTTACACATAATAGTTTACTCAGATGATAGTTACTAAGCTAGTTACACAGATAGTTACAAAATTGATAGCTACTAACATAGTTACAAAAAAATAATTTACTCATATGATGGTTACTAAAGTAGTTACTAACATAGTTATAAAGAATAGTTTACTTAGATGATAGTTACTAAGGTAGTTACACATATAGTTCTAAAATTGATAGTTACTAAACATAGTTACACATAATAGTTTACTAAAATGATAGTTACTAAGGTAGTTACTAAGATAGTTACAAAATTGATAGTTACTAACATAGTTACACATAATAGTTTACTCAGATAGTTGCAAAAGCTGAAAACTATCCAAGTAACTACTACAGTAACTATGAAAAATAAAAAAAATGCAGGACACAATGCAGCGTGCCGCTGCACCGCACCACGGCAACTTAAATATCAAAGTAATATTTTCTGTAATTATCTTACTAACTATGTTACTAACTATCTAAGTAACTATCATCGTAGTAACTATCTTACTAACTATCTATATAGTTACTAACTATCTAAGTAACTATCATATTAGTAACTATCTTACTAACTATCTAAATAACTATCAACTTAGTAACTATCGTACTAACTATCTAAGTAATTATCATATTAATAACTATCATATTAGATGATAGTAACTATCTTACTGATTATCTTACTAACCATCTAAGTAACTATCATCTTAGTAACTATCTTACGAACTATCTTACTATCTTTCTTACTAATTATCATCTTACTAACTATCTAAGTAACTATCTTACGAACTATCTTATTATCTTTCTTACTAACTATCATCTTATTAACTATCTTACTAACTATCTTAGTTACTATCATCTTAGTAACTGTCTTACTAACTATGTTACTAACTATCATCTCAGTAACTATCTTAGTAACTATCTAAGTAATTTTCATCTTACTAACTATGTTACTATGTTAGTAACTATCATCTTAGTAACTATCATCTAATAATTATCTTACTAACTATCCAAGTAATAAGAAACTATCCAAGTAACTATCGGAGTAACTACCAAAATAACTATTAGAGTAACTACCGAAGTAACTATCTAAGTAACTACCGAAATAACTATCTAAGTAACTACCGGAGTAACTACCGGAGTAACTACCAAAGTAACTATCAGAGTAACTACCGAAATAACTATTCAAGTAACTACCGAAGTAACTATTCAAGTAACTACTGAAGTAACTACCGAAGTAACTATCCAAATAACTACCGAAACAACTATCCAAGTAACTACCGAAGTAACTATCCAAATAACTACCGAAACAACTATCCAAGTAACTACCGAAATAACTATCCAAGTAACAAGTAACTATCAGAGTAACTACCGAAGTAACTATCCGAATAACTATCAAAGTAACTACCGAAGTAACTATCTAAGTAACTATACAAGTAATAAGTAACTATACAGGTAACAATCTAAGTAACTATCCAAGTAACAAGTAACTATCCAAGTAACTATCAGAATAACTACCGAAAAAACTATAGGAGCAACTACCGAAGTAACTATCGGAGTAACTAGTAACTATCCAAATAACTATTTAAGTAACTACCGAAGTAACTATACAAGTAACTATCTAAGTAATAAGTAACTATACAAGTCACTAGTCACCTTCACAATCATTGGAAGCCAACTTTCATCATTAGAAAGAGTATCATGTTGCACCGAGCATAGAATTTTAAAAATAAGAACTAAGAAAACTATAGATATCTGTGGGGACTGTGCATAGGAGGAATCACAATAAAGAGTCCGAGCTACATTTCCAATACTAAGAAGGCATAACTGTTATGAAATTGTTGGATATATATCGGCAATAGTTGCCATGAGATTGACTACATAAATTATCTCTTGCTCTTGACCTTCTGTCTGAACAAGCTCTGTCAATAAGCAAACCAAAATTGTGGATCCATAACTATGTTCTTTTACCATTAACTCTGCAATTGCTTCAACATTTAATACATCATTATTCTTTCCATGGTCAGTGATGTCCAAGCCATTGGATGTATTCCCTCTGCAAAATTTCAGAAGCTGACAAGACAAGGTGTTTCTCAGTTTCTCTTGTTGAAAGAACCATTTCAATGATATTGGATGAATTCTCGCAAAAAACAAATCCCACTCATTTTCATTTGCTATCTGAAACATGAATCTTTCAGCTTCTGGACTATAGGAGGTTGGATAGCTAACCTTGGCAAGACACCTGTAAAGCCCATAGATATACAGCAGCAACATCCCCGTGAACGAATCAGTGGCTCCACTTTGGAGATCACTTGTTGGCCAAAATATATTGCTCCAGAGAAGCTAAAACCAACTTATCATCTGCAAGTTTGGGCAAACAAATATTTGAGATGAGAAGATAAAAACGCCATTATTGTAAAATATGTAATGACAAACAATTGAAAGAGAGTTACCTTTCATCATGTAAAGAACTGATGTATAAGATCAGCAAAATGGCAGATTGACAAGAAGCTAATTCCAAATTATGTGAGTTCCTTTGGCCAAGTAGAAAGAGCAAATCAGCAGGATCAGATGGCAGATATGAAGTAGCATCCCTAATGGGCTGCCCAGTATCAATTCCCAAAAGCACATCCACCAGTGAACTGAGCATCAGATAAACCCTCAACTTCATCTTATCTGTCTGGAATAGGCCTAGACATCCAAATGACAAAGTGAACCAAGTGCTCGAAATCAGTGTCAAACAACATCAGAAAAATCTACTAATTCATATTTTTGAGAATAACCCAAAGCAACACCAACTCATCAAACAGCAGAAGAAAGTTTGAATCATCAAATTCAGATAATGCTTATTACCGGAAACTAAAACTCTATTATCCTCCAATTTTTGCTTAGGAATTAAACAATCAGAATTTAAGGCATTAGCAAAAGTAATCATGTAAATTTCCAAAGCGAATTCATGTAAACAATCAGAATTTAAGGCCTTAACAATAGAAAATGAGATGAGATCGGAGAGTAATACCGTGTAGATTTGACGGCAACTCCAAGCCAAGGACCCGGAGGAGAGGCGATCGGAGAGCCGAGCAACGAAGTCACCGGCGAGGGAGGGATCGGCGGAATCACAAAGTTCGGCACCACCTCCTACTCGCCGTCATCAAATCTCTCCTCCTCTGCGGTGGTGCTACCGGCGGAGCTCCACTTGGTCTTGCAGATCGTCGCATTGTGACCCTTGCCAGAGAGAGAGAGTTTTGAATTAGAGAGAAATACTATTATGATTGGATTATGTTAAGAAAAAAATAACAAGAAAAGGGTATTATAGTCAGTAATAAAACTAAAAACAGCCTTTTTTTATAATTTAGTAAAATTAAATGGAGTTTGTTATGATAAAAATATTAAAAACATGTCCTTTTTTATGAAGTGAAAAACAGGGGGCTTTTTTTCTAATTTACAAAGCTAGATGGTCCCTTTCTCTAAAATGTTGTTATATTAATTAGAATTTGTTATTTAATGTAATATATAATTTAATATTAATTAATGTATTAATGCCTCAAGCTGCAGATGGCCGATGCATTGAGACAGTTATTCGGAGGCCGTCGTTCCAGATCTAGGGGTTCTGGAAGTTCCGCCGGTTCCGCAGAGTCCGACAGGACCCTTAGCCAGCCTGAGAGGACCACCACCCAGCCGCGGAGGAGTGTGGATTCATCCAAGCCGCGGAGGCCTGTGGATTCATCCCAGCCGCGGAGGAGTGTGAGTTCTCGGCACCAGACCCTTCTCCAGGCGGGGCGGCCGTCGAGCAGTTCACGTCCCCCTGTCGGGCCAGATGCTCTGAGGTTCAGTAGGCAGCTATTTCAGGACGAGATAGCTGCAGACGTTCCTTAGGTCCGTATGCCTGAGGTTCATCGGGAGCCGATGACGAGTCCGACGACGTCTGCTGCTGACTCGACTGAGGGGCCTTGGTCGTATGGGTACTCCCAGAGAGTTCATGTTCAGGGAGTACGAGTGGCGTTGGTTGAAGACAGTAGACTTCAACAACCCACTTATGCAGGTAAATACTAAACTTAACTATAAATGTTTATTTTGTTAAAATTTTAATTATTAGTTTAATTATTTTATAATTATTACACTAATATTTTTTGATGCATTTTTCTAATATTTTATTATTTGTTTGAAGCAACAGTCTCGGATAAACTCTGCGAACCGCCGCCGTAACACAACCCCCCATCATGGTGGTTCTAGGCCATTTGCACAATATCAGGAGGAGGCGCTTAGAGATCATCCTGATAGCAACCCGTACGTGGAGACGTTTAAGATCGCTTATCCACAAGCGACAGAACAGCTCGTAAGTCGTTGATTACGATTTTAAAATTTTAATTATTAATTTTACTTAATTATATATTTGTTACAATATTAATTTTTTTTTTCCCGTTCAATTAGGAGAGGGTGAACCGGGCCGAAGAAGAGGTGTTCCAGCAAGTAGTTCGGGAGACACAACCTACCATTTCAGAGGCAGATCTGGAAGAAGCCCTGCGCCAGGTCGACCGATCGAATGTCCAAACTGCAGCGAGGATGTTCGACGCAGCCTTCCCACACCGGTCAAACCAATACTACTGCCGAGGTTTGGGAAGTTCTGGAATAAGGCTCCTGAAGACCACTAAGGGAGGTCAAAAGAAGGGAGGCAGGGAGAGCCAACAGATGAGGGGGGAAGTGCAGAGATTGGCTGCAAGATTGGCGGTAGAGTCCCAGAGATCACAGGAGCAACGCCGCAGAATACAGCAGTATCATTTGGATATGGCCAGTTGGCATGCTGAATGCGAGAGAATTCGGCAACACAACTACGCCTGCCAACAAAACTGGTGGTATGATATGTTCGCGGCACAACAACAAGCCCTTGAACCCCCGCCCCCTTTTCAGCCGTTAGTTGAACCTCCAATGCCTCAACCTCCCGAGGATGACGAGCATGATGGAGAGCAGGATGCTGGGGATGACGTGGTGGACTTTAGTGCTTTAGGTGATGATTAGAGTTATATTTTATGTATATTGGAACAAATTAAATAATAAGTCATTTAGACGTGTTTCTTGTTGGTGTAAATGCATGGATTGTCTTTGTGATTTGCAGGTTGCTTGGAATGGTAATTTAGAAATTAATTTAATTTTTTTTCCCCAAATGTAAGAATAGCCGACGATATTGACATTATTTCGTCGGCTATAAGCACTATAGCCGACGATTTTTACCAATTTTCATCGGCTATAACTTTCATTACCGACGAAAATGACATTATTTCGTTGGCTTTAACTAATTAATGCCTATTAAAATATTAATATATTCCGACGAAATAACCGACGAAATAGATGAAATCGTCGGCCATATTTCAAAACAAATAGCCGACGAATTTCGTCGGCTATAGTTTACGATATCGTCGGCCATGCTCGAGTATAGCCGACGAATTTCGTCGGATATTTTACCCAGGTTTGGTCGACAAAATTAATTTTCGTCGGCAATATCGTCGGCCATACTCGAGAATAGCTGACGATTTCGTTATTTTCGTCGGCCATTGGTATTACCGACGCCGTTTTTCCGACGACATATAGCCGACGAAAATTTCGTCGGCTTTAACTAATTAATGCCTATTAAAATATTAATATATTCTGACGAAATAGCCGACGAAATAGATGAAATCGTCGGCCATATTTCAGAACAAATAGCCGACGAATTTCGTCGGCTATAGTTTACGATATCGTCGGCCATGCTCGAGCATAGCCGACGAATTTCGTTGGATATTTTACCCAAGTTTGGTTGACAAAATTAATTTTCGTCGGCAATATCGTCGGCCATACTCGAGAATAGCCGACGATTTCGTTATTTTCGTCGGCCATTGGTATTACCGACGCCGTTTTTCTGACGACATATAGCCGACGAAAATTTCGTCGGCAGAAGGAATAGCCGACGAAAATTTGACATAGTCGACGAAATTTTTTTCGTCAGCTATTCTCTCCGATCTGGTAGTGTAGGGTAGAGAATACCTAGAGTTTCTAGGGATTCAGAACCAATTCCTCCAAGGAGGATGAGATGACAGCGTTTTATGATGTCTCCCTTTGCTGCTGCATCGAGGTTCTATTTGCTGGGAAGGATGTTGAACCGCAAGGCTGGGGATGAGCGTGGTCTCTCGAGCACGTTGGCGGGTGCTACCAGGAAGACTTGTCTCGCAATTTCGGTGATGGAAGGCGGCATGTTTCTGTTCAGGTTCAAGATCAAAGAAGAAGGTGAAAAGGTCCTTCATATATGGGGGACCTTGGCACTACAATAGTAGGATGTTGATCCTGGGAGATAATTATGATGGTGTGGGCGCACCGGAGGAGCTCAGGCTACATAGCAGGATGTTAATTATAGGTGTTTGGCTCACTAATTGTAATATCAGTTAATTTTAATAAAAAATTTAGTCTTCCATTAAGTTTTTTATTACTCATGCATTACCCCTTTTCTTTCTCCCTTCTTATTATTTGTCTTGTTTGGGTCACATAATTAAAATGTATTATATTACCCGAACATAATTAATGTCATAATTTTTCTTCGAATAAGAGACAACTTATATTATATTTTTAATTTGTTGTTGCTAGAAATGAAAATATGTCGTACTATAAAGCTACAAAATAACAACTGTAATACATAGCGAATCAGATATTATTAATTTTTTTTCAATTCTAAATAACTAGATAGAGTAAAAATGGCATTTCTTAATCATAAATCATGTCCAAAAGAGAAAATGTACTACTGTATTAAATTGATTAATTCTAAAATTATCATTTTGCCCATGATGCATGCACTAAATATTTCTCTTAACGGTAATAATATTATTCTTTCTAATTTAATTTGTCCCATTTACAGATACGTGGCACACTGTAAAATCAGAACAAGCTGTAATGAGTCGGTGACCACGGGTTGACCCTGAGTAATTTCCCTTTATGCCCCTAACGGTAATATTCTCAAATGCACAGGCCCGTAGATGGTGCGCTGATCCAACGGCTCAAAATTAAAGGAAATGAGACCGTTGGAGTGAAGCGGTGGCTCCCCTTAGCTTCAAAAAGGGTCATTCGGCACCAAATTCTTATTCATTCTCTGAATCCCTTCTTGTTCTTCACAGAGAGAAAAGAAAAGAGAAGAAGAAACAGAGTGGTTTAGAGAAAGTGTTGAATCCAAGATTAGAGATGGCTTCGAGAGTCGTTGATCAACAACAAGTGAGAGGTATTGTCTTCTTCTTTGCTCTTGATGATTGTTCTTCTGATTCATGATTCGAAATCATAATAACTTGCGTTGTTGATGAAAAAGGTTTGATCTTTGGGGGTTCTGATTGTTCAATTGCATATTACCCATCTGAAATGTTGAGAAATCGGAGATTCTAATGTTCTTGGTGCCTTTTTCTTGTATGAAATTTCCTGATTTGCTTTCTGGGTATGGTTAATTTTTCCCCAATAAGAGACACCCATGTTGAGAAACAGTGGATTTTGATGGTTTTTGGTGCCTCTTCGTTTGAATTTTGTTAATTGAGGGCTTAGGTTTAGATCTAGACGTTGTTCTGTTATGGCCTTATGGGCGTTTACCTTATTTGGTTTCAGAAAGTTTCATATGATGTTCACCAAAACCGATTGAATTGGGTTGTTTCTTGGATCCCAAAATGATGAAAAAATAATACCTTTTCGAACTTTTGACTGAAAATATTTGTTTGGTTCTCTATTTTGATTGATTTCTATGAATGGGTTTGTCAAATAATAGGTGTTCTTTCTGACTGAGATTGATTCTTTGAATGGGTTATGTCATAATAGGTATTACAGTGGCCGGAGGAGGAGTTAAGCCACAGAAGAAGGCTGAGGCTGATGGGAGAAACAGAAAACCACTGGGTGAGATTGGTAACCAGCAAGCAATTAGAGGAATTGAAGTCAAGCCTAATCGCCCTATAACAAGGTTTGTTATAAATTCCCTCTATTTGTGCCTATATTGATTAGTTTTTGTTACTTTGGGTTTATGTTCTATTGTGATTGTTACTTTCTTACTAATGTTCTATAGTGATTGCAGGAACTTCCGGGCTCAATTACTCGCTAATGCACAGGCTGCAGCAGCTAATGAGAACAATAAGGTTTGTTTTGACTGATTCCTGATTTTTGTTGTTCAAGTTTATACCTTGTTTTGTTATTGTCATGTATCTGATGTTGTGTTGTGCTCTTTGTTGTACAGAAGCAAGTTTGTGTGAATGTAAATGGAGCTCCTGCTGTTCTTGATGAAGTTGTGCCGGTTAAGAGGGCTGAGGCACCGAAGCCAGTGCCAAAGAAACTTGTGATTGTCAAGCCAAAGCCCAAGGAAGTGATCGAAATCAGCCCGGACACAGAGGAAGTTGAAAAGGCTAAGCCTGAGAAGAAAAAGGAAGGAGCTTCAAAGAACAAAGCAGCACCAACTCTCTCTTCTGTCCTTACTGCTAGAAGCAAGGTAACATAGTTAATCCTTTTTCACTCTTTGTTGTTAATTTGATTAGATGATTTGTGGTGGCAATTTTTAGTTTGTGGTATTGTTTGTTTGTTCTTATTTATGTATTGGTGATGTCCAGGCTGCTTGTGGTTTGACTAATAAACCAAAGGAAGTGATTGTTGATATTGATGCCAAAGATGTTGGCAATGACTTGGCTGCTGTTGAATATGTTGAGGACATGTACAAGTTCTATAAGCTTGTTGAGGTATTGATTAGAGTCCACTTGTTTTATCACTCCTTATACCTTCTCGGTTTGTGGTTTTATAATTAGTCTCTTAACTACTATCACTTTCTCAGTTTCTGGTTCTATAATTAGTCTCTTAACTACTGTCACACACATGTTATGCAGCATGAGAATCGCCCTCACGATTATATGGACTCACAACCTGAGATTAATGAAAACATGAGAGCAATTCTGATGGACTGGCTGGTAGTTGTTCACAGCAAATTTGAGCTTTCTCCAGAGACTTTTTACTTAACCATGAACATCATTGATCGGTTCCTTTCGGTCAAGACTGTGCCAAGGAGAGAGTTGCAGTTAGTTGGCATCAGTGCCATGCTTATTGCCTCAAAGTATGAAGAGATCTGGCCCCCTCAGGTGGATGACTTTGTTAGCCTTTCGGACAATGCTTACAGTAATGTGCAGATCTTGGTAATGGAGAAAATGATACTAGGCAAGTTGGAGTGGACCTTGACTGTGCCTACTCTCTATGTGTTCCTGGTCAGGTTCATTAAAGCTGGAATTCCAGATGAGCAAGTGAGTAATCTAACTGATATTGGTTTCATTTGACAATGTGCTAATATTGATCAGTCACTAACTGTTTCTTGTTTGGAATTGTCCAGATGGGAAACCTGGTCTACTATCTAGCTGAATTGGGAATGATGCATTACGGCCTACTTATGTACTGCCCTTCTATGATTGCTGCCTCTGCAGTCTATGCTGCTAAATGCACTCTGAAAAAGAGCCCTGCTTGGTGTGACACTCTCAAGCTTCACACTGGTTTCTCTGAATCTCAACTAATGTAAGCATGTCTTCTCTCTTCTCTACTATTTTAAATCTACAAGTGAGTTAGTATATGATTGATGGGATCTTTACTTACATACCTCCTCTGATTGGTCATACCTCCTGATTGGTTTCAAACAGTGATTGTTCTAAAGTGTTGGTGAGCCTGCACGCAAAGGCTGCGAAAAACAAGCTTCAGGGTGTGTACAAGAAGTACTTGAGTGCTGATAGAGGTGCTGTGGCTTTGCTTACTCCAGCTAAAACACTTTTGCCACCAGTCAAAGCTGGAGCAGGATCTTCTTAGAGACCTAATCATGGGCGTCTGGAAGAAGGGGGATACAACCAAGAGAATCAACAATAGTTGATAGTAGATTTGGTTTGGTGATTGGGGGTGTTCAGGCAAAAACAGATGTCTTTTAGATTCTATTGTACTGTTCCATGTTTAGATTTCAAGGAAACAATATTAGTATGATAATTCTTTCCATTCTTCATATTTTTATGAATACATATGTGCCTCATTCTTTTTCATATCGATTGATCCCTTGCTTGACTATGTTTTTTTATTCTACCAATGACTTTAGGCAATGGTCGATCCTCTTCTTGATTAAACCCCTTTCACTCCAACCTCCTAATCCCAAAATTGCTAACGAATGAGGGTAAACCATTTGCTAATATGTGTGCAGATTCTGCATTTGAATATTTTGTTTTGATTCTATAATATATAAGCTTCCTGCTTCTTTGCCATTAGCCGAAGGCCTGTTGTTAGTACTTGGATCCACTCTGTAAAGTGTGTTACTATGATATTTTCCATATATTCTTCCTCTTTTTGTGCATTAATTTGTGCCTAATTGGTCCATTGAATTTGGGCCCCTCCTTTTTTCTGAACAGAGTAGATCCAAGACTTCTTCCAATTTTATCGGATGTCCCCGAAGTGACTAAAAAAATTATTTTTGTACAATATTTTCTACAATTATATCATTGTATTTGTGACATAAAGACTACTTTTGTTGAGATATTTGAGTTCTTTAGTCGTAGATCCAAGACTTCTTCAACCCTTCATCACCAGTACGTTTCTACGTACATTCATAAGAAGTGCTTCCTGCGCTCTAGTTAACCCTCACGACACTGCAAGAAGAAAACTCAAAGTCGAGCGATGAGGACTTCTCAATGACTCTTGATGCATATTGTTAAGCAACATTAACGTACATTCATAAGAAGTGCTTTCTGCGCTCTAATTAACCCTCACGACACTGCAAGAAGAAAACTCAAAGTCGAGCAGACTATGAGGACTTCTCAATGACTGTTGATGCATATTGGTAAGCAACATTAATGTACACTTATGCTACCCATAACCCATGTCTTGTAGAATCAAACTCTATATAAACCACAAAGAGCAAACACTCACCTCATTATATTCGCTGCTCAACTGACTATGTCAATAGCCAGACTACAATCCACAGAAGGATGATACCGAAATAAAGATCCTACAATGAAAACTAAGCTGAAACTTGAAGAAAAAAAAAATAGTACTGAAAAAAAAAAAAAAAAAAAAACTTGAAAAGTTGATTCTAGACTAAGCTAGTATATTAGACCAAAATAACAAAAAACTTCTAGCTAATACTGCTTCACTTCTGGAAGATAGAAAATTGTTACGTAGTTATATTTACCATCGTGATTGGTGGTGCACGTACGTGCGTACATATATTTGGCTTTCTTTGATAGATGAAAGTCATGGAAACCTTAATTCATGAAAATAATTCTGAATTAAGGTAACCCTTTCAGTTTACCTTAATTCATTGAATTTGTGACCTAATGCTGGCAATCACTATGAATTCTTTAATCCCGAATTGCTCAGAAAATGAGGATAACAATATATAGTTTGTCTACTGTATATATATCTATTGAAGATTTGTTTTTCTGCGTGAGAGAGATGATCATTAATCTCAAAAGGCTCTACATTTTCTGCTTCTTTCAATGTCAGTTACAATTAGTTTAAACAGTCCATCTCGAAATTGGGCAGCCTCCTTTTCTGAACAAAGTCAAGTAACTCATAGCAAACTGAGGCATCAGTTGCATGAGTCATTCATGCCATCATCCTCCCTTAATTCCTAGCACAGTGGTCATGTTATCCAAAACGACCAATGATTAAATAAAAATCATGTATGGCGTACTCAAAAGGGTACCTCACTGGACTTGATCAATTCTTTCATCACCCTTTGATCTTTATACAAATCCTAGAATTTACGCATCCATAATCTGTACAACAAGCTAGTCAATATACTAGCTACTTAAATACCAGAAATGAAAGGAAAAAAAGCAGAAAACAAAGACTTCTTTAATCACCATTCTACATTAATACGATATAAATTACGTACTTTCTAGGCCCTAATTAACCTCACGACACTGTAAGAAGAAAATTCAAAGTCAAGCAGACTATGAGGACTGCTTCATGGCTCTTGATGAATATTGGTGAGGAAATGCAAACCATGTCTTGTAGAACCAAAATCTATATATAACCACAGAGAGCAAACACTTGGTGCATAACAAATTACAGTCATTTAATTTGGTAAATCCATTTCAACCACTATGGCTCGCTTTCTCCTTTCTTTGGCCTTTGCCACTCTCTTAGCCCTATCTACTTTCCATGAAACTCAAGCTATTGAGTACATTGTCGAGAACCGGGCTCTCAACACTCCTGGCGGAGTCCGATTTAGAGACGAGTTGGGCGTGGACTACACCAAGCAAAGAATGAGAGTCGCCACTGATTTCATCTGGAACCTCTTTAAGGAAACTACAGCTGCAGAGAGGAGGGACACCCCGCGCATAAGCTTGTTTGTCGAAGAAAGAGATGGCATTGCGGCTTCGAGCGGTGATATTATTCATGTTTCAGCCAAGTACATTCAGGTAAGTACATATATTTTACATCCATGCATGGTTAAGATTTTCCATATTTTACGTGGAAGATTTTTGTTCCTCAATATTTCCTTTGCACTAATCTATACACATAGCAGTCCCCAACGATAAAAAGAAATTCTCGTCACAATTCATCATTTTCTCATTACAGTTTATCCCCAACTACAATGAATATGTGAGATGGGGTGTATGACTATACTTTTGACATGACATACTTGTTTACTTGTGAAACGAAAGACATTTGAGCATTTGATACTCATGCAATGTTTGTTGATACTAATTCTGACCTTGCACTTGCGAATGATTTTTACTACATATTATTCAGGACCTAACGGCAGCAAACCTCAAAAACGACTTCAATTGGGTAATTTACCATGAGGTCACGCACTCATTGCAGAGGAATGGAAAAGGCCAAGCTCCTAGTGGATTGGTAGAAGGGATTGCAGAGTTTGTGACCTTGACGTCTGGTTTTATACCCGCTGGTTTTGCAAAATCCGGTGATGGTAACAATTGGGACGAGGGTTACGGCGTAACCGCTCGGTTTCTGGAGTATTGCAATGGCCTTAAAGACGGGTTTGTGGCAGAACTTAACAAGAAGATGATAGATGGTTACAGTAACGATTTCTTTAACCAGTTGCTGGGGAAGACAGTCGATCAGCTGTGGACTGACTACAAAGCTAAATATGCAAATTAAGAGTATATCCAAATCAATTAGTTGATACGTATACGAATAGGGTCTGTTGTTAGTCCATTGACGCTATCATCGTCTCCGAATAAGTGACTAATGAATTATATTATGTACGTTCATGATCTCAAAAGGCTTTCTACATTTTATACTTTTTTGCTATTAGATACCTTTTATCATCACCAAGATCTATATTTTAACACGTCAGATGCAGTTGGTTTGATTATGGCAGCCTCCTTTTATCACCAGATTCGACATGATCCGTAGACTAAATTCTCAACAAACTGAGGCATCAGTCCATCGCAAGACCAGTCATTCATTCTATCATCTTCCTCCCCAAAACAGTTGTTTTAGCGGTCATGTTTTTCAAAACGACTAATAGTTATCTTATTGGTTAGAGAAAATCAAACAAAGGGTATCTGAAATTTTCCAAACTAGTAGTTTTAGTGTCTCAACTTTGTAAAACATCAAAAAGGTACATGAAGTTCTTATACAAACATCAGATTGGTGTCTGAGATGGAATATTCCGTTAAATACTTAACTGAGCAAAATTTTTTTATTTTTTTTTTAATTTTTTTTTTAAACTTAATTATCCTTTACCTATTTGTTTACTAGATCCTAATTGCCTATCAATTCTAAGAACTAACCTTCATCATGCCAAATTCACCTAACGACCTTTGTCTTGACGGCTACTATGCTGGCGGAATCACTGTTGTCTTAGTTTTGAAAAGTTTCTTAAGTTCTAGTATAACCAATAAATAAGAATTCTTAAGTTCTCGTTAAACAGAAAAATAATGGACAAATCTATCTCAAATACCACTCCTAGGAGGTAGTCCTCCACCTGGGGTTTGAGAAGTTATAGAAATTAAAACTAAGACGGATATGGGGGACATATGAGTTTATTTATCCAAACATACTTACATATACATAACCCAGAGCCTCACTCTTGGGTAAACAGCTAAGAGCTATTTAGCTACTCATGCTGGAATTAAAATACAAACTTACTTGTAAAATAAAGCACTCCACACTAGATGATTTAGCAAGAAATCACTCTCTCACTTTTCACTCTTATTTTACTATAATAAAACACTCACAAACTTCTCCCAAACTTTTCACAGGCCTTCAAGCTTCAAACTACTCTTTTCTTCCTTGATTTCTCGAATGCCTTCTCTTGTGCTCTGAGACTCCTTATATAGCCTTCGGATTTCAAAATGGAATTGAATTCCATTAAGAAAAGCAGACAAGAGGAATCCTTATCTTAACAGCTGGCACTATCTTTTCCTAAAGTAGTTTGTCCGTAAGCGTCGGCAGCAACTTTATTTTCCACACTTATCTTACAATTGAGCTGGCTTCCACTATCTGGATTCCACTCACTTAAAGTTATTTGTCTTGATGCGTCGGCAGCTAATACTCCATCATATTATTGATGTTGTGTAGCGCTTCGTCAGCAAAAGAGGCTCCTGAGTCGTCATTTTCTTCAGCTTTGGATTCTATGTCTGAATCATATGGGTCTTTGAACTCTTGCTCTTTCTCTAATTTTTCTATCCACGTGGTAGTTGCTAACGTACCATCGACCTCTCGCCTTTCTAAGGCCTTGTACAAATCACAGTGCTCTGGATGAGGATGGTTATAACTGGCCACAATGATCTTTTCTCCTTTGGCCAGGAGGGTAGCATCATCATCTTTCTGGATCAGGTTCTGAATATGAATTACAGCCATTGCTTTCATCCAAGGGATGCTCTGATTAGGTCTTCCATTGCTTGATGACCATTTGTGTGCTTGAGAGGCACAACTCTGGATAATTCTGACATAGTGATAAGGAGAAATATAGCTCTTTCTCCCTTCTTCTCTAGCCCATTCAGGAGGAGAAGAAATGAACTTTAATCTCAGAATACAGCCATCTGGCCTAATGTTTTTGACTGCTTGGTAAATTACTTCAGGGAGACCTTCTAGGTCTTCGTTAGTTTTTGTCCAAAATTATGAACAAAACCATTCTCGATTAACCATAACTTGTTCTTCTGCGGATGTTCTGCTTGAACATCAACCAAATATCTTCCATAGTAAGGACCTGCTACTACTAGCAAGGTTGAAGGAAGAGCTTTGCGGTTCTTGGGATCTCCTAAGAGATTATGGAAACTGAACCATTCTGATTCTGATAGGGCTAGAAGTGGGACTTTAGTACTTTCAGGGTTCTCAAGGTATTGAATGTCCAGCTTTTCCTTGAGCTGCTGATCTTTTTCTAGCTCCTAGCTGCAGAATTCTTCAGCTAGTGTTTCCAGGGCTTGTAAAACCAATGCTTCATTATTTTCTCGAGATGCTGCTAAAATATTGTCCATGATGACTCGCTGGTTGAACTGCAAATTTCTGCTGGTTCTGAACACCGGTCTTTCATAAATTCTCATAGGATGATCAAAGATTTTTCTCAGACATTTTACTGCTGGTAACCTGAAGGATGCTATCCTGTCAGTAGTTCTTGCCTTATACGGCTGTCTTCTTCGAAACCAGTCAGTTGTGACTGTAGCTCTAGGATGCTGTAAATATTCATTTACAGTTTCTTCTTCTGCATTGGAAGATTGCTTATCTTCCGGATCACTTTCTCTTATTGGGTCAGGCTGAATTTTTTCAGGGGCACTACTGGATCCAGCTGGAGAGTAGGATACCAGATATTGGTAACCTGGTCCATCATGTAATGGTCCAACAGTCTTGTCTCCATCTCGGTATCTCTGTAGTAGAACTTTGTCTTTTGTTCCTTTGTTTTCAGTCCTAGCTTTTGTTCCGAAATTGGGCCTTCTTCTTTCTTCGATTTCTGGTTCTGGTTCGGGCCTTCTGCTTCTTGGGTTACGGCCTTCATCTCTTTCGAACATTGCCATTTCTCTTGTGAGAGCGTCAGACAGATAATTCTTGTTTCCTGCAATCATTTCAACATCATATTCATATTGAGATAAAAACATCTGCCATCTAAGAACTCTTCCTCTATCAGCTGCATCTGTAAGCTTATAGTTCTTAAAGGTTTTCACTCTCTTATTATCTGTTCTGACCAGAAACTTATTTCCTAAAAAGGCTTCAGCTCCTTTAATGGATTTAATTAGTGCTAATACTTCTTTATCTCCTGTGGAATAGTTTAATTCTGCTGGATTAAATTTTCCTGACAGGAATTTACAGATCTTTTCTTGATTTGTATTAGGTGCTATTGCTAAAACTACTCCTGCCCAATAATAATCATTTGCATCTGTTTGCAAAATGATTAGGTCACCTTCTTCAGGTAACTGTAAAGGGGGAAGGTTTTTTGTGAGTTCTTTAATTTTCTTAACGGTGTTGCTATTATCCGTTGTAAATAACCATTTTTTCTTCGTGCTTGTCTTTGAAGAGAGAAGAGCAGTGAGACCACTCACTTGAGGAATAAAATCTCTCGCAAAATTGACAACTCCCAAAAATCTCTGTAGAGACTTTGCATTTGGGATACTGTCAGGGAATTGACTTATTTTCTTTACTATATGCTCTTGAAGACGAATTTCTCTGTCCTTGACGTGTATGCCAAGGAAGTCAATTTCTCCTTTTATAAGATGAATTTTCTTTTGTCCAAGGATGATTCCTTTTTGAACTATGAGCTTGCAAATTTGCTCAAGATGCTTCAGATGTTCATTCATAGTTTTAGAGAAGACAAGAATGTCATCAATATAAACTATACAGAAATCTGAGTATGGCTTAAATATGTTATCCATCTTTCTTTGGAAGATAGATGGAGCTTGCTTAAGTCCGAACGGCATTACAAGCCATTCATAATGTCCTTGAGGAGTTCCAAAGGCTGTTAAGGCTATGGAATCCTGGTGCATTCTTACTTGCCAAAAGCCTGATTTTGCATCGAATTTTGAAAATATCTTTGCTCCTTTTAGTCTGTTTATCAAGACTCTTACTTGAGCAATCTGATAACCGTCTTTGACAGTTTTCTTGTTAACATCCCTATAGTCTATGACCATTCTTGCTTTTCCTCTTAATTGTTCTGCATGGTTTCTAACCAAAAATGCTGGAGCATGATGAGGGCTATCTGAGGGTCTAATTAATTTCTTTTCAAGCAATTCTTGGATTTGGCTTTCCATTTCTTTCCGATCTTCATTTCTATAATGGGGTATAGCTTTGACATGGCATATTGCATTGGCATCATGCATTTTTAGCTGACAATATACCGGGTCTCTTTCCCAGTATAGTTGAGGATCTTCACTGATTATGGGTTTCAGTAAATTTTCTATTTCAAAGAGATTTGAGATTTTCTTTTGCTCTATTTTATTAATGTATACTTTTAGATTGTGTTCTCGGATGAATTCTTCTTCACCATCCGAGCTGTCTGAATCTTGAGGTTCTTCCTCTGATTCTGATTCTTCCGAAGTTGTTGCTTTGTTTTGCACAATTTCTTGGTGTTCTTGCAAAGCCAATACCGGTTGTATAACCGGTTCAAAAGGTGGTTTATGATCACCACGCTTGGCTCGCGATTTCTGATATTGCTCTGTGAATCCTTTACTTGCAATGCTGATTGCATGTAGTAATCTGGATTCCCAGTAGAACTTATGATTCTTCTCAATGCCGATCATTTAGATGGTTTGTATTATTCTTTGCTGAAGTAGGAAATCATTTCCTATTAGCATATCGGACCCTTGGGCTTCACTCTGCCAAATTCTTTGGAACGTAAAGGTTCCTCCGCCTATCGAAATCTTGACGTTTCTGGCTATATAACTCATTGTAAACGCCTTTTCTCCTATTCCAATTCCAGTGGCTTCTCTATCAGACTTTTCCCAATATTCTTCAGGAATAGCATGTTTCCTTGCTAGGCTATATCCTGAATCAGTGTCTACAAAAGCATGTAGATGGTATTTCTTATAATTGGGAAATTTCAGACCTATAGTAATATAATTACTATATATACTTGTCTGAACATGTTTTACTGGTTGGATTGTTTCTTCCTTTCTAGTGAATTATGTGAAAGGATTTATAGTTCTTTCTTGGTCTTGTATAGGCTCAGGTTCTACCTCTTTTGGGTTACTTTCGGGTACTGCTATGGAGGGACTAGGTTCTTCTTTTATAATTTTTGAAGTTTCTAACTTCATCTTCTCGAGGTTTTTCTCAAGATCTTGTTTTTGGACTTGCTCAAGAAATATATCATATTCTTGATTTACTAGCGTATGTACTTCAGGGTCTTTTGTTTTTCTCCTTACTTCTGCTATGAAACATTCTTTATGATAGGTTTCTCCTGTTTCTTTACAGTACATGGGTACAGTATTATTATCTTCACACTTGCAATAGTCACAAGTGAAAGCTCCAGGCCTTGGAGTAAACTGACTGATGCTATCAGTAGTTTTTTGATTCCAATTTTGGATTAACATGAATATAGGTCGATAGTTATATTCACTTTCTCCTTCAGAGCTGTTTAAGGTGCTTTCTGTATCACTTTCTGATGTATCTTCAAGAGAATATATAGATTCATTCTCTTCATCAGAATATGCTATTTCAAACCCTTTTATGTTTGCGTATTCTACTGCTTCATCGTATTCTACTGCTTCATCGTATTCTGCTAGAAGGGCTTTAGAAGGTCTTTTATCTCTTTTAGGGCACTTGTTTGCATAATGACCTTCAGCCTTGCAAAGCCAACATCTACAGGGCTTTGTATCTCTAGAAGTATTTTTCTTTGGGTTTGGGTTTCTTTTCTTAAAAAATCTCTTTCTAGGAGATCTTTTTTCTTTATCTTGTTCAGAGCTTTTTCTGAACTTATACTTCTTTTTAGAAGTAAATTTATTGTATTTCTTATTCCTAAATCTGCTCTTATTTTTTCTTTCATTGTACTGATGACAACCCCATTGGGTTGGTGTGTCTAGGATTTTAGGACACATATTTTCAACTCCTCTGAGTTGTTTCTTAGCAGTTTTCGACTTTTGATTTTCTGTACACTGTTTTCTTAATAGATCTCTTACCCTTTCTGCTATTCCTCCTATAGAAAAATATTCTAAAGGATTTTTTTCAAGGGACTGTGCTACAACATTATTCCAGGGTTCTGGTAACTTTCTGTAATATGTTCTAATAAGGTCTAGGTTTTCCAAATCTCCTATTGTACAATAGTAGTTTTGGAACTCATTTGTGTATTCTTCAAAATACCTCATATTGCAGATACTTAATTTCTGGATGTTTGCTTTAGCTCTTTCCTTGGTTTGTTCACTATGTCCCGTTATATCTCCACAAAATTGTGCGTACATAGGGATAGCGAAATCCATTGGATCATTTGTCTTGGCTAATTTTGCTTCCCAATCTGCCCAACTACTACTTCTCTTAAAGGAATTGTACCATTTCTGGACTATTCCTGTTAAGGTTGCTTCATAGTAAGCGTGTGCTTCTTTATAATGGAATTTGGATAAAACTAGTGCTTGGGTTAGCTTTAAACTGGCTACCCAGTTATCTATGGTTTTTCTTTTATCTCCTACTTTATCGAGGTCTAGATAAACTCCTCTTTCAGAGATTGCTTGTCCCCAGTGGGGTTCTGTAGGAATATATTTTTGGGATCTTCTTTCTCCAATCTTTCATGTAGGAGGCTGTCCTTTAGGAAGTTTGATTTTTTCTTCTCTAATGATTTTGGTAGGGTTATTCGTAATGTTATTGATGATAGTGTTTCCTGCCAATGGTGGCTGGCTAGTACTTGCTTCTGCATCCATGTTACTTGCTTTAGTATCCATGGTGCTTGCTTCTGCCTCTGCCGCTTGGTAAGGTAGAATTTTTCTTTTAGTTGTTTGGACTAAAGAAATTTTCTTAACTATCTCTTCTAACCTTTCTAAGGTTTCACAAGTTTCTGCTTGCTTATAGAGTTCTTTTAACCCTTCTGCTCTAAGCATTCTTATATGTCTTTTTGAGTCTTCTTCTTCCTCAAAAGATTCTTCAGGAATTGATCCTGAAGTACTTGCTTGCTCATAGTTAGCAAAAGAATGCCTATGGAACTGGAGACTTATTTTTCCTCCAGTATCTTCATAGATAGAAGCATTAGAGCTTTGTATCTGCCTCTCAGGAGGTGCTAAGTTCCATTCTCTAGGGAATGATACTTCATCCCATTTGGTGATGTGCTTTTGCTGAGTATTATTTCTAGGACTGGTAAGGACAGATGTGGTAAGACCAGGGCTGTTGACAAATCTAGTATTTGGTGTTACATTGGAGCTCATCAGCTTATAATAGATTCTATAGTCAACTGCAAGTTCCATCATGCCTTGTTTCATGGCAATCCCATCTGTTTTGATTCTTAGTCTTAGGCAGTGTGCTGCATCTTTCAGATGAGTGGTGAAATTTGGGAAGACATTGAAATATGCAACCTGGTTGCATAGTGAGGCTTCTACTGTTCCTAACAGGCTTTTCTTGAAATCTGTTATTCTGTCGTCTTGCAGAATACACAAGACTGAACAGTCTATACCATCTCTTGCTAAGAGTTTTATGGAAATTTGGACTGCACCAATGTGCATATAAGAATATTTTCTTTGAAATGCTTCACTTACTTCTCTAGAAGTAACTAATCTGATGTCTGTTTCACCACCAGTTGCTGGTATTGTTAGTTCTAACATCTTGAATCTATGAGAATCCATAATAAAGGATCCTTTCTTGTAAATCTCGTTGAATCTAAATTTCGGTGCTGAGGCTTCTCTCACACTAGATTCAATTTCGTTATACTCAAATTCTTGAGCATTTACAAGCTGTACTGCTGGTACAGTATGTCTTTTGCTAAAGACTCTACTCAACATCTTTATATCCCTTTTTGATTCTTTCCATTTTAGTAGCTTAGGTTCACTGAAATTGAACCCACTTTCTGTCTTTGGTTGAGGTATAATAATTTTACTAGCTACTGTTTGTGCTAGTGCTTCTTCGTTGATTCTTTCAACGATTGAATTTTCTTTCATTTTTTCTATACCTTTTTGTAGGCTATAAATCTTTGAGCTTAGTTCTTGGAATTGTTCTTCCATATCTTTTCCTATTTCTTGAAAGTAAATATTGCTGTAGTTCTGTTGATGTATTATTGCTTCAACGTTTTCAGCAAGTTTTTCTGTTGGAAGATAAATACTTACTGCTTTTAAGTATTCTTGTCTTACTTTTAGCTCAACTCTTTGCTTCATCCTATGCGGGATATAAGAGTTTCTAAGAGTTTCTTTAGATTTTCTTGAGTACCTTTTAAATCAACTGCTTGTTGATGAATATTATTTGCAAGATTTTCAGTTCTTACTAGTTTCTTCTCAATATCTAAAAGATATTGTTTTTCTTTAAGATAATCAAGCTTGATTTCAAGTCTTGATATCTTGGTTTGAATTTCTTCTAACTGATTTATTCTGAGATTAAATCTCTCGAGTTGTTCTTTTACTTTCTCAGTAGTCTTATCTCTAGATAAGTGATCTAGAAATTCAACTATACTTGGCCTAGCAGGGTCAAGTTCTTCTACTCCTATCTCTTTCTGGAGATGAATATGCTCGTCGTATAGAGTGTTTAGAACTCTACAGGCATATTCAATGGAGTATTGGTTTTCTTGGATGTGTCTTGTGTGAAAACACAAGTTCCACTTTTCTTTTTCTTTTTCTATGCAAAAGGCTTGATAATTCTTTAGCTGCTTTGGCTCTCTTTTATTTGTTAAGAGGAGCCAACTTTGTGGCATAAGCCTTTTCTTTACCTGTTTTTGAGCAAAACAGGCTCTGATACCAACTGAGGCGGATCTAACCAACGGTTTCTAACCGCGGCTCAAAATTTCAAGAGGTTCTTGTTCTTGTTGCAGAAGGTGTTTAAGTTCTGCAATTTGTCTTTCTGCTATACGAATGCCTTGAGTGAATCTAAATATTATAGCCCAGTAGCCTGGTCTACTTCTAGGAAGTCTTTCTCGAAAATCTTTTAAGATTTTTAGTTTTGCCTTTTTATCTTTTATTTCTTTTTCGGTGATTCTAATATTTTCTAAATAAATTAAACGTTGAGAAGAAATACTGTAATGATTAAAATTAACTGTTTACCTTTGAGTACAGAGGATAAATTATATATATGCAGTATAATTGAATAAACAACTTTCTAAGCTCACCATGCTCCGTCAAAATGAGAAAAATAAAGACAACTAACGGAATTTTTAACGGTGTTAACTGAGGGGTACTGTTTCTGCCTAAACCCGGGGGTCTAGTAGATACTTGATGAATCCAACTCGATCTCCTACAATCCTGCTCACTAAGGGGAATATCGGGCGGGCCGGTCTTCTCCTCTCCGATGCCTAAGTTAGTATAGTTGGAATATATATAACCAAGGCACGTATGTAAGCAGAGAGAGAGATAAGTTACCTAATAAAGAGGGTAGTTGGGGCCCTTATATAGGTGGTTGGGGGTAAGGGCTGGCCTTACCCTTCGATGTGGGACTGGTTCCCTTCTGTTTGTACCTTCTAGTGCCCTCTTCGGCAGGCTGGCGCCCCCGACCCCAGGGTCTCTGGAGGCAGGATAGAGCGCTGGACCCCGAGGCCGGGTGCTGGTGATCCGGTCCCGAGCCTTGGGTCGGGCCCTGGTGTACTTGTTGCGGGTCTGTGGGCCTGCTGTAGCCTCTCTGCGGCTACTGTCAACAAGTCCCCCAAGTTCCCGGTCAAGTGCAATCTTGAATGGGGACTTAAATCTGTCTTGCTCTTGTCCCGCAGACCCGCAGGGCTACCAACCTACCGGTGCCCAGTCCCCCAAGTCTGCGTTAAAGATTGGGCGTGACCGATGTGAGTACCTGTTACCGATGGGAAGCAATAGTTGAAAAGGTACTTATAATATAAGCAGTAATGTGCCTTAGTGTTGTGGTGTTATGAGCATGGAGCCGGGTGGAACCCGGAGAGTGCATGAGATGATGCCATGATGCCATGATGCCATGATGCCATGATGCCATGCAATAGATGTGTGCATGGAATGATAATGAGGCGTTGAAATCCGCCATGCAAGAGATTTGTGCATGGGATGATAATGGGGCGTTGAAATCCGCCATGCAAGAAATGTGCACGGGATTTCGGCCGGGCACTCTGCCCTATCGGTACGAAGCGGAGCTTCACTGGGCCTCAACTGGGCGATCTGCCAAATCGAAACGGAGCGGAGTTCACTGAGCCTCTACTGGGCGATCTGCCGAAACGGATTTCACTGAGCCTCTACCGGGCGATCTGCCGAAACGGACGGGGTGAAGTTCATGGGACCTCGACCGGGCGTTCTGCCATATCGAGACGGGTCCCAGGTGAACTTCAGTACTGGACCTCGACCGGGCGACATGCCATATCGAGACGAGTCCAGGAGTATGGGAACTTGACCGGGCGTCCTGCCATATCGAGACGAGTTCCCCATTGCTAGGCTGCAGGGAGATTACCCCGGTGTTGCGGGCTGTTTGAAGCACCGGTGAACACTTGCTAGTTCTTCTCAGCTTGTGTTGAATAAGCGTTGAGGTAAGGGGGTGGCATTGAGGTGACAAGGCTCGCCGTGTAGCCCCATGTTTGATCGCCTTTCAATGCGATGCAGGGTTTTTATCCTGCTGGACAAGCGTGCATGGGTTAGATGCAAACTCGCCCGGGTGTATAAGCCCGCCGATCGAATGTTCTCGACCGGAGTCAGCCATGGTACCGGGAGGAACTCGACCGGGCGACATGCCATATCGAGACGAGTCCCCCAGTGAAATGCCACGGGGCCAGGTGGATCCTATTCCCGGAATATGCTCTCGAGCTGGTTGGATGCGTCGTAACCGGTGGGCGGATCTTGACCGGGCGTTCTGCCATATCGAGACGAGTCCCCCAAGAGAGATGCAATTGGAGGGACCTCGACCGGGCGACATGCCATATCGAGACGAGGTCTCCAGTAGGATGGCGTGCAGCCGGTTGAATGATACCTAACCGCGAACTGCTACGGACCGGGCGGAACTCGACCGGGCGACATGCCATATCGAGACGAGTCCCCCATTGCTCATACCCAGATGTGTGCTCTCCAATCGGTTGGATGATCATAACCGGTGAGAGGTCTTCAAGATATGCATCGAAGAAGCCATGCAGCCGGTTGAATGATCATAACCGCGAACTGCCATGGTGCCGGGCGGACCTTGACCGGGTGACATGCCATATCGAGACGGGTCCCCTATTGCTCATACCCGGATGTGTGCTTTCCAAGCGGTTGGATGATCATAACCAGTGAGAGGTCTTCAAGATATGCAGCGAAGAAGCCATGCAACCGGTTGAATGATCATAACCGTGAACTGCCATGGTGCCGGGCGGACCTCGACCGGGCGACATGCCATATCGAGACGGGTCCCCTATTGCTCATACCCGGATGTGTGCTCTCCAAGCGGTTGGATGATCATAACCGGTGAGAGGTCTTCAAGCCAATTGAGAAATCATGACCGGTTAATCTTGCGTGCAACCGTGGAATCTGGGGAAGTGTGAGGGCCTGACTCCTTGGTTCCCGCTCCTACCTTCCTGTCGTCAGCGTGTGGGATAAGTGGCTGACATGCATTTAAGGAGGAAGTCCATCAGTCCCGTCAGTTATGATGGCATGGGCAGTTTACCAATGCTGGGACACGTGCCAGCGGGGGGCGGTCTTGAGATGAAGAGCCTGGATTCGCAGGCGTTTGAGTTGCTGTGATTACTTATTTTGGAGGGATTTCAATTGCCTAGGGCGTCGGTTCCCTCTATAAAAAGGCCTCTTTTGCTCTTCTTTCTGCTGTTGCTTCTTGCTTTGGAGAAACTACGAGAAAGAGAGGAATCCGGTCGACAACCTTGAGCCCTCTTGCCCCACGAGATCCGTTTTCCTGAACGCTCCCTACCATTGCTCACTGCTTTCGCATGGTGGATTGTCCTCGGTTGAGCATACTAATCGGTAAGTTTGTTGATTTCTTTGCCCCGGTGTTGTTCTTGTTTTTGGCTTTGTTGTTTTGCGGTGGGGGGGGGGGAGGGATCTCTGTCGCTGACGGAACTGCTCTGCGGCGGACTTGGGGAGAGGTCGTAGAAGGTGCCGTTGTAGCCTGTTGCTGACGAGCGCTAGGGTTTTGTGTGCTTCCCCTAGGTTAAGATGTTATCTTCAGGTTCTGACCGGGCTTCCGAATCGGCTGCCAGGGGTCCCCTCGTGGATGATGCGGAGAGGCTGGATGACTGGCTCAGTTCGGAATCCCCGGAGACCGAAGCCGCTGACTGCTCCGGGAGCAGGGTTTCGACTCCGTCCTCGTCTTCGTCTTCCGGGGCTGAATCCTCGGAGACTGAAATACCGCACGGGGTGCGTCTTGCAGATGCTCTGGGTGCGAGCTACACCATTGGCAGAGAGAAGTATGCTGTGGTGTGTGATGAACCGGAGGGGAGCATGACCCCTGGAGAGATTGCAGCATTCCGGGAAACGTGGGGTATCCCGGATGAAGTTCTGCTGCGGCCCCTGAACCCTGGAGAGTCGGCCTGCAACCCGGAAGCAGGTTGGGTTGCCGCGCATCCAGATCAGTTCCGTCATGGACTCTCGCTCCCGCTGCCAAATTTCGTGCAGTACATGCTCAGTGCGCTGCAAGTGTCGCCCGCGCAGCTTCCTGGGCTCCAGTGGAGGCGACTACTGAGCTTCGGCTGCTTGTACGAGTTTTCCGGGATGAATATACCAACGGTAAATGAGTTTCGGGCCTTGTACAGGTTGTCGTACTCCAGGAAGCAGGGGTCCAGTGGTTGCCTGTCCTTCAACGCCCGGAAACCTCCAACGATCGTCACCAATATGCCTTCATGGGTAGACAACAGCTGGAGGAAGAAGGTGGTGATGGTGGGCGGGAGGTGGCAGGCGAGGAGTAAAATGTACTGGGTTCCTGGCGCCTTCCAACCCATTGGCGACCAGTCGTTCGAGCTATCCGACCTGGAGCATGAGAGGATCTCGACCATACTCGGATGCTGGGACGACCTGGAACGGAGTTCTTTCAACTTCATCCGGCGAGAAGTGCTGGAATATTGCCAACTCGGGCGGGGTCCCGGTGCGTAGGAAGCCCTTGAGCGGTGATACTTTGTGCTAGTTTTTGCAAAATACTAACTGTTTGCTTTCCTTGCAGGTGCGTCTTCCCGGGCGACTATCAAGCCCGAAACCACTCTCTCGATGGACGGGGAAGACCTCCTGAACAAGCTGAAGGAGAAAGGCGAGATCGTCGCGCGGACGTCGGTGGAGGAGGAGCCCGGCCGGCTCACGACCCATGCAGAGCCGAGGGCCATGGACGTTGATGACGACGCCTATGTCCTGAAGCGGGTGAAGACCCATCATGCTGCAGGCCTTCTAGCGCCTGGAAAGGGCAAGAGTACCGGGGGGGCAGTGAGGATTCCCGGTGGGATGAACAGGATCCCCAACCGGCCGGTGTCTGTGCCGCACGTGGCTCGTCCCGCCCGTGTAAGAGCACAATCTTCTTCCCCGGAAGGCCGGGGAGAGAAACGGAAAGGCGGGGACATTCCCTCCTCCGCGCTGGTGACGCTTACCGGTGAATCGGCACGGGAGAACCTGGCCAAACGGTTCAGGATAACCAGCGGTGCGCAAGCTAACGCTGCTGGGGAGAAGGCTGCTGCTGCTGCCCGGCAGAGTAGTCCCGCGCCTGGGGAGGCACCGAGGGGAAGCCCGGATAGTGCGCTCGCCCGACAAGTGGCGGCGGACTTGTCCGGCCTTGGCCTGGACAGACCTGGGGTTGCGGGAGCCCTGGCGGGTGGGAATCGCCCAAAATGCAAGGAATCCGTCCTCCGGGTAAGCACTGCATGGTATCACTATACTGCTTGTAGCTTGTTTTTGTTTGCAGCTTGACTAACTTGCCTTTGTTGCTGCGCAGCTGCTGTACAGTTTGTACGAACCGGATGCGAGCGAGGAACTGTCGGAGCTGAAGAGACAGATAACTGCTTTATCGGAGATCCGACAGCGCCTGGAGGTGGAGAAGTCTCGCTCGGACCGGGAGAAGGCCAGATCGGAGGAGAGGGCCAAGAAGCTGGAGGAGCAGAACCGGAGCCTGGAGAAGGAGAGGGCCGAACTGGAGGCCAAAGTGGACGAGCTCCAAGTGGGAGCTGTCACTCTGCGCGCCGCCTCTGCTGCTCCGACCGGGGAAGATGACCCGGAACTCTACGAGCGGGTCATTCTCAAATACCGCGAGAGCGATCAGTTCCTGGAGTTTCTGGTGAAGGCCAGGGAGGAGGGCATCTCGGATGCGTACACGGAATGGGTGGGGAAGAGATGGTTATACACTTCCCTGATGTCGACTGCTGCTGAAGGAGATATTCATGAGCAGTCGGACATCCATCAAGAGGCGGTGGAGGGGCAGCCGGGTGAAGCGATTCGCTCGGACTTGGATTCTTTTACCAACGGTGCCGAGTCTGCTCGAGCCGGAGTCAACACCAGAACTGATGTCGACGACGAGGGTACCGCAGGAGAGGCTGGCGGATTGCTTGCTGAAGGCGGAGTCGTGGCTCCTTAGGATTTTTCTTGCTCTTTTCGTTGTAATCTTTCCGGATCGGTTACTGCTTGTATACTTGCTTGAATATGAATATACTGGAACTGGCAGAGCCGGTGAAATTTTCTCAAAAGTAGTTTACATATATGTTTGTTTTTACAACGGTTGAACCGCGAACTATGCCAAACTAACCGCTCGGTGCTAGCGGGTTTTACCAGGCCTGGTCACGTTCCTAGTCAGGGTCTGTTCTTCTTTCCCCCACGTGCCGCTGGAGCTGGCCGTTATCAATCAAAACCTACACCGCTGCCTTGAGAGCGCAGCACTGGTTCGTTCGATGAGTCGCCTCATCATGATAAGAGCAGTACTTGCCCGTCTGCGCCGTTGTAAGTTTCCCCTTCGGGTACTTTCTCTTGGGCGGTGGGGGAATGACGCTCCCGTTCTCAAGTAGGATATCCTCGTAGGATGTAGTGAGAGCGGTGAAGACTTCTTGGCTGGCCGGTGGTGGTGCTGGCATGATTGCTAGGGGGCGCTCTTGGCGGTACGGCGCCGGCTTGTGCTCGTTCTGGGGTTTATCAAAATAGGGCCTCTGCTGCCGTTGTGGCCAGTTTCTACTGTTGGCGTTCCGGCTGGGCCGAGCGGTGCGGTTCTCAGTCCGCTGACTGGGCTTGGCTTCCTGGCCGGGCGGAGGGTTCTCTTCCCGGGGATGGTCTTCCTGCTGCTCATCCCGCTTCCTCTTCAGTAGGTGATGCCCGTAGGTCTCATGATCGGCCTGGGCATGTCGGATGACCATAGCCATCAATTCGTCGTACCCCTGCGGGAGCTCTACCCGGACGGCGTAGGAAAACTTGCCCGCTCGGAGCCCTTGCTTGAATGCCATTTCGGCGATGCCTTTGTCCAGGTTCCGGACTCCGGCCGTAGCCGTCTGCCAGCGGTTGACAAAGGTTCTCAGCTCCTCTCCGGGGGCTTGTCTGCAATTGAAGAGGATGGTCGACGTCCGGGCTCCCTCGACTCGGAGAATGAAGCGGCCTACGAACCGGTCGGCTAACTGCTCGAACGCCTCGATCGAGTTTGCTGGAAGCTCGTAGAACCAGCTGAGCGCTTCTCCAGACAAAGTCTCCTGGAAGATGTTGCAGCAGACTGCATCGGAGTAGCCCTTGGCGCAGGTTTGGGACCAGAAGCTGTCCAGATGCTGGTACGGGCAGCCGGATCCTGAATAGGTGAGCTTGAGGGACTTCTGGTTGCCAGATCTTCCCGACTCTATGACCCGGTGCGAAAAAGGACCCATGCGCTCATTAAATCGGGCGCCCTCCATCGGCCGAGCGGCTCTTCTCTCGTCGGCCTCTATTTGGGCCTTTAAGTCCGACATGGTGTTGGCCAGCATCTGCAGTGCTCGCGCGGTCGGAGTCTCAGCTTCATCCACTGACGAAGCGCCGGGCTGGCGGGAGGTTGTCGCGCTCTTTGGCGGGCCCGCGCCTGCTGGCGGCCTTTCTCGCACAGGGTCACCGGGCCGACCGCCCTAAGACTGGCCTGCTTCGGCGTGTTGAGGTGGGATCGGCGGGAGTGTCGCCTATGCCTCGGCCATGGCTCACTGCGCTGCTGTCCCCTTTCCAGGGCGGCTACCAGGGCAGTATTCACCGCCTCCATCTCTTCGTACCTGGCGTTGGACTTAGCTCTGTCCCTATCGCTCTCCTCTCTTAGACGACTCACCTCTGCGGCCATTGCCCGTAGTTCTCCCGCCATACTGCTATGGCCGGGGCTGTACGTGGGGTCCCGGTCCGGGCTCTCAGATCGATCGCTTGAATCATCTGAGAACGTCAAGGAGAAGCCTCGTCGCTCTGGACTGTCTTCCTCCTCTGCCGGGCCTTTCCCGCGCGAGCTGTCGTGGAGGGGATCCGGCACGCCGGATGGTCCCCCACAACTCCCTACTTTCTGACCATTGCCCCGGTCGCCGCGCGGCTCCCGCGTGACGGCTGGGGTGGAGGTAAGGCTGGGCGCGGTCCAAGACCGGCCTATTTTTCACCGGCCCGGGACCGGGACCGGACACAGAAATTCGGGCCGGTTTTTTTCTTAAAAATTCAAGGACCGGTGAGAGCCGGGTCTTTGCCGGTCCGGGCCGGTCCTTCGGGCCTTTCGGTCCCAAAATCAAAAAATCGGCATACATAAATGTGACACAGACATCTTGATGCATCTTATTGTTTTTGGAGTCTTTTTTGAATATTCTGTTCATTTTTGGAGCCATATAGATATAGGTGCAGTAATCACATTTATTAACCAATGTCACAGACTCACATACCAATTTATCAAACTTACAGTCTATGAAGAACTCAAGTCCTGCAATAGCAATTGAGTAAATAAATGGCAAATAACTTATATGACTTGAGTCTTGTGATAAAATGAGCATTGATACGAGCTTCAAAAATACTAAGACAAGCAAGAAATAGCTTACAAAACAAAAGGACAAAACAAAAATGATGGCAAGAAGCCACAGATCCGGCACAGAGTTCTAATCGCATAGTTCTGACATTAAAACGCTCGAATCTCATAGTTCTAAACCATTACAAGTACAGAAGAGTTGAGAAACTACCCTGTCTAATCAATTTGATAGTTTTATTTTTCTTTTCTCTGCCCCTAAAGTATTTGTAGAAACTTCCCCTAAAGTATTTCCAGATACAGTGACGCAAATGCACCCCACCTAAATTGCAACCCATTTCATCGAAATAACATAAACCGTTCATCATGCTTTCCCTTCACCAATCTAACAAATAGCAAAATTGAGCAATTGATTTGCAAAAGCACCAGTGATTTCAACTCCTCAAACAGAATGATTTTCTGATAGTTCTCTGACTTCTCTCTTTCTCAGCATTTCATTTTCAAAATTGAGCAATCTCTGATAGGCTATCAAGAACAGTGATAGCACCTCGGCGAAACGGCGAGGTGCCGAGGTATATGTAATAATTACAGTAAATTACGAACTGAAGAACTCAAGAACAGTATGACTGAAACTTAAGAATTAAGAACTTACGGCGAAACGGCGAATTGGGCGAAGTCGGCGAACTGAGCCAAAGAGTCGAAGAGGCGGAGCCGCTGAAGAGTCGAAGAGGCGAACTGAGCCGAGCCCGAAGAAGTGGAGAACTGCCCAAGACAAGGACAGGAAGAACTGGAGAAGAGGCGAAGTCGCGAATTGGAGATTGGAGAAGACGAACTGGAGAGACCGAGAGACGCGATTTAGGGATTTTAGAGCAGCCGTAGTAGGACTGTAGCCTGTAGGGGTTTTAGGGATTTTTAATTTTTTTTACCCTTTCGGGCTTTCGGGCCTTTAACCTCAAATTTCTGATGGACCGGGCCCGGCCCGGCAAAAGGAAGAACCGGCCCGGCCCGAAAAAACTGTGTAAAATTTATTTTATAAACCGACCAGAACCGGCTCGGCTCGGCTCGGTTTTTGCGGTCCAACCGGTTTCTACCGGGTTTAGTGCCCAGCCTTAGGTGGAGGTGAGCGTCTGCACTACTGCAAGGCGTCCCTCCTCGGCGGTACCTTTCTCTTGACTCATTTCCGAGCTTTTTCCCAACGGTGCTGCTTACACGGCTTTTCGTTCAGACTTCCCACAGACGGCGCCAATTGTTTCTGCCTAAACCCGGGGGTCTAGTAGATACTTGATGAATCCAACTCGATCTCCTGCAATCCTTCTCACTAAGGGGAATACCGGGCGGGCCGGTCTTCTCCTCTCCTATGCCTAAGTTAGTATAGTTGGAATATATATAACCAAGGCACGTATGTAAGCAGGGAGAGAGATAAGTTACCTAATAAAGAGGGTAGTTGGGCCCTTATATAGGTGGTTGGGGGTAAGGGCTGGCCTTACCCTTCGATGTGGGACTGGTTCCCTTCTGCTTGTACCTTCTGGTGCCCTCTTCGGCAGGCTGGCGCTCCCGACCCCAGGGTCTCTGGAGGCAGCATAGAGCGCTGGACCCCGAGGCCGGGTGCTGGTGATCCTGTCCCGAGTCTTGGGCCGGGCCCTGGTGTACTTGCTGCGGGTCTGTGAGCCTGCTGTAGCCTCTCTGCGGCTACTGTCAATAGGTACCAAAATGAAGTTGAAAAGGAAAGTTCAGGTATGGTTTTGATATATTTGAAACTTGAGATACCAAAGCTATTAGTTGACCAAAGATGGGATACTGTTTGTAATAGTTTCTCTATTGGTTAAAATTCAAACCTTGAAACTTAATCATGTACAGGGGCGGAGGCAAGTGCCATGGCACCCCTCAAGATTATGGCAATAAAATGTATGTATTCTTATATGAAACTTTTTTGAATTAAACCCAAACTTGACAATTTCCCTTATGATGGCACCCCCACGTTTCAGCAGTCCCACTAATTGTACTTTATTAGATTTATTGCTTTCATATGCAAAGGTAATAATTAATTTTTAAAGAAAGTAGTTAATAGATTGAAAATTTCACAAAACTTTGTTATAGAATGGATGACGATTTTCTCACACACTCTTTGATTATGTACATTAAAAAGGAAATTATTAGAAGAATTTCATCATAGACTCGATTATTGACAACTTTAGCAATATGCAAGAGCCGCTAAATATATATATATATATATATATATTTTTGACCCACTTTTCGACCGAACTTTCTCATCTCCGCCGTCTAGTATCTAAATAATATTGTATAGATTATCTTTGTAAAATTTCAGCCAATTTGGTAATCGTTAAGACCTTAAACTCAAAAAACAAATGAACAAACTGAATTATGTCAAACTTAAACCGTTCATGTTTATAACAGAAAAACGTAATTTTGAGGGCCTTAACGATTACTAAATTGGCTGAAATTTTGCAGAGATGATCTACACAATATTATCTAGATACTAGACGGTAGAGATGAGAAAGTTCGATCGAAAACTGGGTCAAAAATGAAAATCCTCACTATAACGCAATTTTGAAAACTGTATCTATATGGTAAGAATTTTACTTCGTGGTCTTCAAACGATTTGTAATAGACACTCTAATGAAACTCCTAAACTTTGAAACACCTTAAAATGATTTTTGTGGAATAAGTTATGAATTTCCAAAGTTCAGCTTCAGTTCTAGAAATTTCTGACGAGTTCCTGTGCAGATAAGTTTTTGGCTAAAAACGAAATAGTTTGGCTGGTTTTTTGTAGCTGTTATCTTCATAACATTTGTAAAGGACATCCTAAAGATCACTTGAGAACTGGAATGGCAGAAAAATAATTTTTCTACATTTACTTATGATTTTTTAAAATTACTGGTCTGCATCAGGAAAAATAACAATTTATGCTAAAGGTAAAATTATTTGGCAAATGTTCAGTTTTTAAGTTTAAAATTAAAGACAACATAGCTGGACATGACAAAAAGCTTTCTATTTCTATAAAGAAAAAGAATAGTAGAACTCTAGCAATACTTAATCTAACCAACAACAGCAAAAGAAAAACTTGAATACAATTGAACTAACAAAAAAATTTCATAACAAAACTAATGTGAATCCAAATAGGAACTCTTCCAATCAAAGAAACAATAAAACCAAATTTCAAAGTGACCTTAAATTCAGAAACTAAGAACATGCCCAAATAAAAACCACAAAATCACAGAGCAAACAATTAATCAAAACAGTAAAAGATACAAACATGAGTACGTCGATCTATGCTCCTACATTTTTTAGTTCTCTCTCTCTCTCTCTCTCTCTCTCTCTCTAATAGACTTCTGCAAACCTATAATACAGAATACGCTGCCTATTTATAGTGTTTGGAAAGGGGGTAAAACTTGGTGATGAAGCAAAGATTGAAGAAAGTAAAATTGAATTGTGCAATCGAAATCTTACCCAAATAGGTGCTAGACCTTCCACCTTCAGGTTTCTAGGTTTCCACCTCATGCTTCTAGCTTTGGATAGTCATCAGGTGAGAAACTTGTTCTCCACTCTTCTGACACCTTCTGCTTAATCATGGCGGTTCCTCTTATTTTGGCTTTTCTAAGGCGGAATCTGACTTTTCTAAGGTGGTAGAAATATATTTTCAGATTGAGGAATTGCAGAAGAAGAAGAAGAAGAAGAAGAAGGCGGTGAAGGAGTTGGTGGTCTGAGCGTCGTTCTCTTTTTCCTACGACAACAGGCTTTTGTCTTTTTTTTTTTTTTTAACTGTTTCAAATTTGGGCTTGGGTAACAGGTCATGTACTTGGGCTAACACTCTCAAACTTAACTCAAATAACAAACATAACAAAATAAAACAAGAAAACAAAACAAACTAAAAAAAATATTTATTATAACATTGAACTAAGTGTACATATATATACACACACACACATATAAAACACATACCGAAAGTATTCAAAACAAAACAAAACAAGTTTTCCAATTTAAGTAAAAATTTTGAATCGTCACAACCACTGCTATTAAATTTATCGTTACTTAAACAGTTACGCAGGTAGTTACTTAGATAACTGCTTAACATTTTCCACTGCTCAGATTGTTACTTACAGACTAAATAGTTACACTGACAGATACTAGTGAAGTTACTTGTCTAGTTACATGAACCTGACATTATATTCTTATTTTTTCTTCTTTTTTATTCCTTTATAGGTAGATAAATATCGTGAAATGTATTCTTTCTCAATCAACCCGGTTCCTACTATTTCAAAGCCGATGGATCTACCTCAACCTACATTGTTGGTGCAACCACCTTTAACAAGAAGGCCACCTGGAAGGCAAAAAACAAAGAGGTCTAGAAGTAAAAATGAAGTTAAAAGAACTATCAAGTGCAGCAGGTGTAACAAATATGCTGGTCACAACAGAATAATTTGTAGAAAAATTATATAGTTCAGGAGATAGTTATTCAGGCAGTTACAACAATAGCTACTTTCTTTATTTCTGTGTAGTAGCATATATAACTGTTACTTTACATTTTACCGTCACGGGAATTTGACTCATTTTCTATTTTGGTCATGATTGTTCGTTGGTTTTACTGTTATTGAATCAGCTACTTGTTAAGTTACAATGAAAGTTAGGATAACAGTTATACATCTATTTTCTTCACGTTGATTTTGGCAGCTGGGTGCGGTGTAGCGGCACAGTGCATTTTGTCTTGCATTTTACCATGATAGTTACCTATGATAATTACCATGTTGGGAAAACCAGTATCATTACTTAGCCAGTTACTCGGATAGTTACTTATATAGTTCTTAGTATTGGAGAAACATATATTTTTACTTAGATAGTTATTCAGACAATTACTCCAATTGTTATTTAATGTGGACAAACCAGGTAAACCAAGTTATCTAGTCTTTTAGCAATAGTTCATAGGTTGAAAGGACTATCAAGTGCAACAGGTGTAACAAATATACTTGTCACAACAGAACAAGTTGTAGAGAAATTATATAGTTCAAGAGATAGTTATTCATGCAGTTACAACAATAGCTACTTTCTTTATTTCTGTGTAGTAGCATATATAACTGTTACTTTACATTTTACCGTCACGGGTGTTTGACTTTTTTAATATTTTGGTCATGATTGTTCGTTGGTATTACTGTTATTGAATCAGCTACTTGTTAAGTTACACTGAAAGTTAGGGTAACAGTTACATCTATTTTCTTCATGTTGATTTCGGCAGAGTTCTGCTGTCGTGGTGCAGTGCAGCGGTACGCTGTATTTTTGTCCATCATTTATCATGATAGTTACTTGTGATAGTTACCATGTTGGGAAAACCAGTATCATTACATAGCCAGTTACTCAGATAGTTACTTATATAGTTCTTAGTATTGGAGAAAAAAATACTGTTATTTAGATAGTTATTCAGATAGTTACTCAGACGTTTACTCATATAGTTACTTAATCTAGACAAACCAGGTAAACCAAGTTATCTAGTCATTTAGCAACAGTTCATGGGTTGATTGAGTTAATACCACAAACAAACCATGGACAATCTATGCAAATAAAAATTCTTGAAACTTTCTATACAATTTCCTAAAATTCTTTCTCAATCTAAGAATCTCACCAACAATGCCGATCGTCCACAAACCTCTTCATAATGTCAGCCCTAAACTTGTCAGTGTCTTTCTTTGCAAACTACTTTTCAAAATCCCCTTGTGACATAATTACGCTCATGTAGAACATGACATATATCCCACAATCTAACCTGTTTTGTCACAATAAATAGATTTAGTGGATCGATTCATGTTAAATAGTAGTTACATTGCTAGTTCAATATTCGTTAAATAGTAGGCCAGAAACTGAATCAGTTTCTAAAACAGTTATATAACTAGGCCAGTTCAAATGAAAAGTCATGTTAAATGGGTTTAGCACTTACGAGTTAGCAGCTTGTTGAGGTAATTTTCCAACAAACGAATTGATAGGTATCTTCCGCCTATAGTTTTGCTTTATCCACTTGATGATTTGTATTTCATCTTGTGTGAGAGGGTTGTTCGATCATTTTCAATTTTGTACTAGTGCTCTTGTTCGTGTCCGTTTTAAACCTGCATCTTTACTCCAGCATGTCGTCTGCTTGGGCCAGGACAACTTTGATCCATATTTCTATCATACAAACCTGTTAGTAACATTGAAAAAACCAATTCCAGTCAGTTATGCTAGTTCCAAGGACAGTTGCACATGCTTCTATGAAAGAACAATAAGAATGAGTAGTTTCATACCATTTTCGAAGCATCGTCAAAACTTTGCTCACTATCTTTTCTTTTGTCTCTCATTGAATCGTAGTGGACAAATCTGTATTCCTCTTTGCCCGTTATTTGTAAAGTTTTTCTTTAGGACAAAATTCAGTTTAGTACCCTCAACTTTTGGGTAAAAATCAGACTACTCCCTCTTTTTAAAAAAAAATCAGACTGACCCCTAAACTCTCAAATATGATCTCCCGGGTCTAAAATTTCAAGTGACTTCGAAATGTGACGTAAGCTGCTGATTTGGAACTGGCAACAAGGGCCCACACTACCAGAAAAAAAGCTTTTGCCGACGAAAAAAAAAAAAACGGCCGACGAAACCAATTTTCGTCGGCTATTCTCAATAATGGCCGACGAAAATTGTTTTCGTCACTAAAAAGAAAAAAATCGTCGGCTATTCCCCTAGAATGGCCGACGATTTTTTTTCGTCCCTAAAAAAAAAAGTCGTCGGCTATTCCCACTGAATGGCCGACGATTTTTTCTTTCGTCGCTAAAAAAATTATTTCGTCGCCTATACCCCCTAGAATGGCCGACGATTTAAAAATTTCGTCGCCTATTCTCTGAAAGTATAGCCGACGAAAACTTTAGTAAGTTTGGCCGACAAAATTGTCATTTTCGTCGGCTATAAGTTTATATATTTTCAGATCAAAACCCGGTTTATTGCAGATTTAGCGTCCGGCGTCCGAATGACGATTGTGATACCATTCCGGAAAGGGAACGATGCCAGGAATCAAACTCGTCGCTTTGCCACGATGTGTGTGCCTTTTCGGGCTTTCGAGTTCGTTTAGGGCCTCAAAACGGCAGTTTAATATGTTTTCAAGATTTAAGTTTTCTAATTTATTTTGTTTTAAACCATTGCTTCATCCTTCAAATGTAAAAATGTTGTGAAATAAGATATGACCGAAATAATGAAATACATCTACGGTTAAAAAATGACAAGATTCTGATAAAATCTGAGTGTCGAAAGATGCGGTCAAAGGTTTTATTCTTTCGTTTCCCTAATGGTAGCGTTACCTTCGGTAAATATTTTGAGGAAAATTTTTATACGATTAGTTGCATCTCATCGATTTGAAACTATTATCTGTTGAAGCTCAGGCAAAAAAACGTCATTTAGACAGACCAATTACCATTTTTAAGCGTTTAGAGGTTTGACTCACCCAGTTGACCGTTCCGATCGAGCCTTTAACGTTGTCAGCTGAAGTTGGATTTTTTTCCATACATGTATTTAATCTAAACGGTGATATCTGACGGTTGAAATAGATTTTCTAAACTTTTACATTCAAAATCAGAACATATGCACTAATGTTCCTTAACTTGTTTACTAAGTGTTTAAGTGAATGTATAGTTTCAAATAGTTACTATACGTACACTCTTCAAATGCAAATATGTCGTCAAATAAGATATGACCGAAATAATGAAATACGTCTACGGTTGAAAAATGACAAGATTCCGATAAAATCCGTGTGCTGAAATAATGAAATAAGTCAAAGGGAAAATGGCTGATTTGATCACTAAAGTATGCCCCATTCTAAACTTTGCTCACTGAAGTTTGTCCAATATCACTTTGCTCACTATCGAATTACACTTGTGTTCACTTTGATCACTCCGTCTAAATCAGCCGTTAAAATTTTGCTTATGCCGTTAAAAACAATGACACGTGCCACTCATGTGCAAATCTTAAGGACATTTTGGGAATTTCACCAAACTGACATTTCTTTTCTTCTTATTCATTTTCATTTTTACTCTTTTCATTTTTATTTTCCCAATTAATCTCCAACCACAAGAACCCTAGCAAAAACCCTAATCCCCAATCCTCCACAATCCCCAAAATGGCCAAAAAGAAAGTGACCCATCAACCCAAAGACACCACTAAACCAGAAGAACCACCAACCCACCACACCCAGAAACCCAACTCCGCCGCCGCCGCCGCCATGGACGACGGCTCGTCGGAGAAGGTCGCCAATCTGAAGTCGCTGAACTCTCTGCTGCTGAAGGAGACCCACGACCGGAGGCAGCAGGTGGAGGCTTTGGTGAAGGCCAAGAAGGGTTTGGAATCTGAGCTGAGTAGGTTTGGGGAGGAGAAGAAGGTTCTGGAGACTGAGCGAATGAGTACTTGAACACTGTGGAGGAGACAAGGCAGCTGATTGAGAGTTTAGAGAGTTCGTGTCTGAGTAAAGATGATGACAAGTATGAGCTTTTGCATAAGGCTAATGATGTTCTGCAGACGGCGATGACTAGGCTGGAGGATGAGTTCAGGTACATGCTTGTTCAGAACAGGCAGCCGTGTGCACCGGAGCACATGTCTTTTCGATCATGTGAAGAGGATGCTGTGGATGCTAACTCGTTGATGTCTTTTGGGGATGACTCAGTTGAGGACTCATTTCAAAGGGATAGTTTTAGCCGTGCCTCTGTAGATTCTGTCATTGATTTGGTTCGCCCTGAAGTGATTCCTGACCTCAGAGGCATTGCAAATATGATGTTCAATTGCAATTATGAGAGGGAGTGTACTCAAGCTTATACCACCCTCCGAAGGGATGCCTTGGATGAGTGTCTCTCCTATCTTGAAATTCAGAAACTGAGCATCGAAGATGTGAGGAAAATGGAATGGGTGTCTTTGAATTCCAAAATCAGAAGATGGGTTTGGGTTATGAAGATTTTTGTGCGGACTTATCTTGCTAGCGAGAAGTGGCTCAGTGAACAGATTTTTGAGGAGCTTGGACCAGTTCGGCTAGATTGTTTTGTTGAGGCATCAAAGGCTTCAATACTGCAGCTTCTCAATTTCGCTGAAGCCATGTCCATTGGCCCTCATCAGCCAGAAAAGCTGGTTCGCATTCTTGACATGTATGAGGTGCTAGCAGATGTTCTTCCTGATATAGATGATTTATACTTTGGTGAGGCTGGTTCTTCTATAAGTATGGAGTGTCATGATGTCCTGCTGAGATTGGGTGATTCTGTGAAGGCAACAGTCATTGAATTTGAAAATGCCATTGCATCAAACCCTTCCACAAGCCCTGTTACTGGTGGGGGTGTACATCCACTAACTAGATATGTGATGAATTACATGAGGACTCTTACAGACTATGGTCCGACTCTTGATTTGCTTCTCAAGGACTGTGATCAAACTAAACAGTGATGCCAACCATAGAACCTTCTCCCAGCACTATGCTTCCTCCAAGAACATTGAAGAAGAGCCACTCTTCCACAATAACAGTAGTGGTGTCCATGGTGGTGTCCCAGAAATTCATCCATATTTCAGATCCTCTCTTGTTCCCAGCTTCCACGAATTTTCTCTTTAATATTTCAGATCCTCTCTTCCACAAATATTATGTGACTAAAATACCCCTACTGCTAACGATCGTTTATAAAGTTTTTTGAATTTTAACGGCTGATTTAGACAGAGTGATCAAAGTGAACACAAGTGTAATTCGATAGTGAGCAAAGTGATATTGGACAAACTTCAGTGAGCAAAGTTTAGAATGGGGCATACTTTAGTGATCAAATCAGCCATTTTCCCTAAGTCAAAACCCGGTTTACTGCAGATTTGGCGTCCGGCGTCCGAATGATGATTGTGATACCATTCCGGAAAGGGAACGACGCCAGGAATCAAACACGTGGCTTTGCCACGATGTGTGGGCATTTTCGGGCTTTCGAGTTCGTTTAGGGCCTCAAAACGGCAGTTTAGTATGTTTCATAGAATAGCCGACGAAACATTGTAAATCGTCGGCTATTCTCTAATTAGATTTCGTCGGCTAAACTCTTGTGATCCGCGCCTTTTTATTGTCCGCCGTTGGATGGCTCAGATCCGACGATGTTCATAGAATAGCCGACGAAATATTGTAAATCGTCGGCTATTCTCTAAGTTTAGCCGACGAAAATTATATTTCCTCGGCTAAACTCTTGCGATCCGCGCCTTTTTATTGTCCGCCGTTAGATGGCTCAGATCCAACGGCTGTTGATTTTCCAAAGTATAGCCGACGAAATATATTAAATCGTCGGCTATTCTCTAAGTATAGCCGACGAAATATATTAAATCGTCGGCTATTCTCCTTCTAAATCTTTTAAATCGCTTCCTCCCGCCTTTTTTCTCTCCTCCTTCCCCCCCCTCCTCCGGCCTCCTCCTCCTCCTCCTCCTCCTCCTTCCCCTCCTCCTTCTCCTCCTCCGATCGGGTATTTTTTTTTTGCCCAAAATGCAGTTATAGCCGACGAAATTGACATTATTTCGTCGGCTATAACTTTAAAATATTAATATATTCTGACGAAATAGCCGACGAAATAGCCCAAATCGTCGGCTATACTTCAGAACAAATAGCCGACGAAACCAAATTTCGTCGGCTATAACTTTAAAATATTAATATATTCCGACGAAATCGTCGGCCATACTCGAAAATAGCCGACGAATTTCGTCGGATATTTGACCAAGCTTTGGTCGACGAAATCATTTTCGTCGGCCATAATTCGTCGGCCAAGGTTGGAATGGCCGACGATGTCGTTTTTTTCGTCGGCCATTACTTTTACCGACGGGCTTTTACTGACGAATTATAGCCGACGAAATTTTCGTCGGTAGAAGGAATAGCCGACGAAAAAAATTTCGTCGGCTATTCTGTCAAAGCTGGTAGTGCCACATTTGACTAATTAGGACCATAGCTTTTGTATGTGCACTTTTATGATTAGGACCAGAATTATGTGCAGTTATTTATCCAAACTGTTTCTTTTTGTTAGTTTGGGTGTAAACACACAAATATGCATCTCATTGTAGTTATTTATTTTTAGTTGTTGTTATGGACAAGTAGATGTTCATTTTATGATATTTGGATATCTCTTTAATTTTCTGGAAATGTTTTATTTCAAATTTAAAAGGTTTAATATACAAATGGTCCATTTTACCCTCTATGAAGGTTTCAATATTGGAGTATGGGACCTTGTTGTCAGTTCCAAGTCAGCAGCTTACGTCACATTTCGAGGTCACTTGAAATTTTAGACCCGGGAGATCATATTTGAGAGTTCAGGGGTCAGTCTGATTTTTTTTTTTAAAAAAAGAGGAAGTTGTCTGATTTTTACCCAAAAGTTGAGGGTACCAAACTAAATTTTGTCATTTTCTTTATCTCAGTCTTGCACCTCTGTTTGGCTAGGCTGAGATTGTACCTCTGTATCACCAATGTTGTAGATGGGATCCCCATTCTTTGTCAGCTCAACTATGCCATCAATTGAGGTCGGAACATATGCCTCTTTGTCAGTTTGCACCATATTTGTTAGTCTTTCTTCTGTCTTCCTTCGGTTCTCTTCTTGTTTCTTTTTTTTATTTTCCCTTTCAGCTTTAACGTCCCTCCACCAGTAGATGTTGTCCTTTTTATGCATCCTTATTCTGTTCTTGATGCGGACAACATATGAATACATCCCTAATGATGTAGCCGAACTTCTAGCGCTCATTTCGTCAATACTAAATTTCGTCACATTCTTCTTTGTCTTGGCCTCACTTTCATTCAATATGTAGATCGAAACCGGTGATTTCATTATTTGGTATTTGTGCGGTTCAGCTTCCATGTCATGGAGAGTGGGGGATCTGACTTGTGGTGCAGGGGGAGTCCTCATATTTGCTCTTGGGATTTCTAATTTTTGTGGTGATGGAGTCGGAGTCTTGTAAGTTTTCCAAGGAGATATAATCCCCGACATGACGTTGAAAGACTGCATCTTTGTGACTGGTGTCTTAGGTGACCATCTAGCTTCCTTCAAGATTGTCCGACGTGCTTTTCGAGGTGATTCCTTATGACCTGTACAATAGGAAAACTCTGTACGATAACAATTATTGTTATAGTTACTAATACAATTACTCCATTATGGGCAGTTACATATATAATTACATGTATAATTACTGAGAAAACAACCTGACAATTAGTAGTTACAAATATAGTTACCTAAACGATTACTAGCAAAATTACTTGCAAATTCAAACACATGATAATTACCCGTGAGTTGTTTTTCTTGTATACGTTTTTGCTCAGCTTCTTCCTTCTCCGCTTTTTGTGCAGCCTGCCTACGATTTTTTTCGATATCCTCCTCCACTTTTTTTAAAGCGTTCAGCTGATCCGTTTCTAGTTCTTCCTCGTCTGCATTCTTCTCATTGGTTTCAGCCGCCAATGTTTCCTTTTTTCTAGTTTGCTCACCTTTTGTTTCTGCTGCATTCGCCAAGCTTTCCAGGCCAGCTAATTCAGCTTCTTGTGCATCTTGTGGTGTCATCTCCGTTGTGTCAGAGAGTTGTGTCATTGCAGCAACTATTTACCTTTGGTTCTCCAACTCAGTCTTTAATTCTTAGTTTTCGTGTCTTGTGCTGTGGTTGTCTGACTAAGCACCACTTTCTCAAGTCTCGTAGCTTCCAACTCTTTCGACATCTTTGCCATCTGGTTCTGCATGTCATGTAGTTGTCTCTCCAAATCTGACATCTTTGCCATCTGGTTCTCCTTCTCCTGTAATTTTCTCTCCAAATCTTCAATTTTCGTATGTTTTTCTTTGAGCTGTTCCGAAAACTCCTCGCTCAACATTCCAGGTTGCAATTGGTCCCTTTCACTCCGCTCGTCCGGTTGAGGTTCATCTTTATCTTTACTTCTCTCCTTTGGGTCTTCTTTGTTTTTTGCAAAATATTTTTGAAACAAATATCATAACAATTACTGACACACTAACCAAAGCAGTTACTAACACATGTACCCTATAGCAATAGTTACACAGACAGTTATTTAGTAGAAACACAGTCGATGATGTAGTTACTTACACAGTTAATAGAACACAACTACTGACACAGTTACTCAATAGAGACACAGTTAGGAATTACTAAGGCAAAATACCAACACAGTGGCTCCAACAGTTACAAAGACATGGAAATAGTTACTTGGACAGTTATCATCACAGTTTAATTGTTAATTATGAAATCTAAGTATGGTTACTAAGATAGTTACTATCACAGTTACATTGATCGTTGTCAAAACTTAACCAGTTATTGGAGCAGTTACTCATTACCAACTAGTTCGGGTAGGGTAGGAAAACACTTACTGACAAGTCTTTCAACTGATACTTCAACAACTTTTTCTTTAACTGTCTCATGTCCCATTTTCTTATGAGGTGTTACTCATTCTCCCTACCCCGAATCGTCTCCACTATGTTTATCTTCATGCATAACCAATACTGGTTCCAAAAGGAATGTTAGTTTTAAGATTCAAAATGATATAAAAATAAATAAAAAATAAATAGGAAGAAGAACTTATAGTGGAGATCTTATCAGAGTGACATAAATACTTCCTCTAGTATTTTATGATGGACGATTCGATTTTTTTTATATAGTCAGACATTTTTTCATGAAGATTTTTACTTCTATCGCCCATGCATAGTTCCCAATCTCATCCAAATCCTCCACAGTTCTCACAAACTTCATAGTAAGGGCTCTTTTGGCATTTGGGAGTAGAAGCTTCAATAAGATGTCAATGATTACAAGCCTGGCCACATTTTCATCTCTGATCCTTCTTTCCTTATCACTTTGAGGGTTCATGTTCAGTTCATCTACAATGGATTTATGAACTGTCTTCTTATCCACTGCCTTCACTTGTCCTTTGGTTGAATATAACGACATGTCTTGTTCACCCCTAAAATTTGTGAAACATGTGATGTTTTGACTATGAACGTCTTTCCAGCAAACTCAGAGATGTCCCTAACATGATCATAAGCTTCAAGCACCATCCCCTACTATTTGTTTGATTTCAATTCGTTAACTATGTTCTGGTGGAGTGCTTGAAATAACTTTGCAAAGGGAGTCCTCTCCACCAGATCTAGTACTCCTTGGGGTATGTCACATCCATATTCACTGAAATTCGGTATGGTACTTCAGAACTGTAGTGATTAGGCCTTTTGGTTCTTTATCTGCTTATTTGAGGAGCAAAGTTCACTACCAGATCTGAGTGAATAGCCGACGAAAAAAATTTCGTCGGCTATGCCAATTTTTCGTCGGCTATACCATCTACCGACGAAATTTTCGTCGGCTATACTTCGTCGGAAAAACCCCGTCGGCTATACCAATGGCCGACGAAAAAAACCAATTTGTCGGCTATAGTAGAGTATGGCCGACGAACTTACCGACGAAAATATTTTTTGTCGGCCAAACCTGGGAGAAATTGCCGACGAATTTCGTCGGATATTTTCGAGTATGGCCGACGAAATTCATTAATTATAGCCGACGAAATTCGTCGGCTATTGGGTGTTAACAATAGCCGACGATTCTATAAATTTTCGTCGGCTATTTCCTCGAAATATATTAATATTTAATAGGCATTAATTAGTTATAGCCGACGAAATAATGTAATTTTCGTCGGCTATAAGTTGTATAGCCGACGGAAATTGGTAAAATTCGTCGGCTATAGTTGTTATAGCCGACGAAATAATGCCAAAATCGTCGGCTTTTCTTACATTTGGGGAAAAAAAATTAAATTATTTTCTAAATTACCATTCCAAGCAACCTGCAAATCACAAAAACAGTCCATGCATTTGCACCAACAAGAAACACGTCTAAATACCTTTTTTATTAAATTCGTTCCAATATACATAAAATATAACCCTAATCATCACCTAAACCACTAAAGTCCACCAGGTCATCCCCAGCATCCTGCTCTCCATCAGGCTCGGCATCCTACTGACCGAACTCGGGAGGTTGAGGTATTGGAGGTTCCACTAACCGCTGAAACGGGGGCGGGGGTTCAAGGTCTTGTTGTTGTGCCGCGAACATCTCATACCACCAGTTTTGTTGGCCGTCGTAGTTGTGTTGCCGAATTCTGTCGCATTCAGCATGCCAACGGGCCATATCCAAATGATACTGCTGTGTTCTGCGGCGCAGCTCCTGTACTGTCTGGGACGAGGTCGCCAATTCTACGGCCAATCGCTGCACTTCCCCCCTCATATGTTGGCTCTCCCCGCCTCTCTTCTTTTGACCTCCCTTAGTGGTCTTCAGAAGCCCTAGTCCAGAACTTCCCAAACCCCGGCAGTAGTAGTTGTTTGACCGGTTTGGGAAGGCTGTGTCGAACATCCTCGCTGTCGTTTGGACATTGGACCTGTCGACATGGCGCATGGCTTCTTCCAGATCTGCCTCTGAAATGTTCGGTTGTGTCTCCCGAACTACTTGCTGGAACACCTCTTCTTCGGCCAGGTTGACCCTCTCCTAATTGGACGGGAAAAAAAAATTAATATTATAACAAATATATAATTAAGTAAAATTAATAATTAAAATTTTAAAATTGTAATGAACGACTTACGAGCTGTTCTGTCGCTTGTGGATAAGCGATCTTGAACGTCTCCACGTACGGGTTGCTATCAGGATGATCTCTAAGCGCCTGCTCCTGATATTGTGCAAACGGCCTACAACCAGCATGATGGGGGGTTGTGTTCCGACGGCGGTTCTCAGAGTGTATCCGAGAACGTTGCTTCAAACAAATAATAAAATGTTAGAAAAATGCATAAAAAAATATTAGTGTAATAATTATAAAATAATTAAACTAATAATTAAAATTTTAACAAAATAAACATTTTTACTGAAGTTTAGTATTTACCTGCATAACTGGGTTGTTGAAGTCTACTGTCTTCAACCAACGCCACTCGTACTCCCTGAACATGAACTCCCTGGGAGTACCCATACGACCAAAGTTGTCGTATTCGTTATAGTGGGAACGCAGCTCATTCTTCCACTCTTTGAACCTACGAAAAAAACGAAAGTGCATTAGAAATATTATTAATATCATAAAATATTAATAATTATAAGATAATTATAATATCATAAAAACAAACGTACCTCGAGTTCTGCACGGTGTCCGCCCAATCCCGCCTGTGTTCGGCAATCTCGAAGAATGTCTGAAAAATAATATTTTATTAGTTTTACAATTGTAATAATACCGAAAATTATTAAATATTACGATAAATAAATTAAATTTTTTAAATTACTCACCGACGCGGCGTTGTTCACCTCCCTCTTTATCTCTTCGGGCACATCAGCCCACCGGGTCCACAACATAGGGACTCTGTCCCTAATCAGTGACCCCACGCAACCCGAGTAGTCGCGTTTTTTCTTCCCCTGAACCTCCTGATTAGAAGGTTCCTTGATCTGAATCCTCCCGCTGCGCTCAACAGTTTTCCTGAGCGTGTCAAAACATATGACACCTCTCGTATTCCTCCGTGAACTGCTAGCGGCTGTCCCTATCACAAAAACGACGATTGGTTAATAAAATTAAATATTAATGCGTTAATTTTAATAAAATATTTAATTAATAAAATCAAATGTTACCTGAACTAGATGACTCGTCTGTCGACTTTCCTTTTCTCCTCGCCGAAATAAGGTGGTCAGGGTTCTCAAATGGCTGCTGCTGTTATGCCTCCGCAGCACTCACATACTGAGACATATCTTGTCATAGGGGCAGACCACGATAGTCGACCTCCAGTATCGCCAGAATGTTGTACGGGAGGTAGAGCTGGTTTGGGAGAGTAGGAGCCTCAGTCGAGTCGGCAGCAGACGTCGTCGGACTCCTCATCGGCTCCCGATGAACCTCAGGCATACGAACCTGAGGAACATCTGCAGCTATGTCGTCCTGAAATAGCTGCCGACTGAACTTCGGAGCATCTGGCCCGACAGGCAGAAGTGAACTGCTCGACGGCCGCCCCGCCTGGAGAAGGGTCTGGTGCCGAGAACTCACACTCATCCGCGGCTGGGATGAATCCACAGTCCTCCGGGGCTGGGAGGAATCCACACTCCTCCGCGGCTGGCTGGTGGTCCTCTCAGGCTGGCTAAGGGTCCTGTCGGAGTCTGCGGAACCGGCGGAACTTCCAGAACCTCTCGATCTGGAACGACGGCCTCCGAAGAACTTTCTGACTGCATCGGCCATCTGCAGCCGCGGCCATTTTAAATAATACTAACCATTAACCTAAATATAACTATTTATATACAAATATAACTATATTTCTTTATTAATATATATATATATATATATATATAATTAGACTACTAATTTATATATATAATTAATTTAACAATTTATATACCTAAATTATAACAAATATATAACAATTAAATTCATTAACAAATATATAACAAATATATAACAATTTATATAATTAAAATTAAATATATAACAAATTATTTACCTAAATTATAACAAATATAATTAATTTATTAACAAATATATAACAATTTATATAATTAAAATTAAATATAATTAAGCTATATATATAATTAAGCTAAATTATACAATTAAGTTACCAATTTATATAATTAAACAACCAATTTATACGTATAAATTATACAATTACATCTAAATTATATAATTAAAATAAATTTTAAAAAAATTACGTAAATTAACATAAATACCTAAAAATTACCTAAATTAACATAAATACCTAAATTAACAATTACATCTAAATAAATAAATTAACATAAATAATTAAATAAATTATATCTAAATTAACATAAATAAATTAACCTAAATTAACATATTTAAATTAAAATAATTTAAAAAAAAAAAAAAAGGTTACCGGATCGGATGGAGGAGGAGGAGAGTGGCCGGAGGAGGAGGAGGACAGTTGCCGGATCGGATGGAGGAGGAGGAGGAGCAGAGCGGCGGTGCGACGCAATCTGAATTGCTGCGGAGGTGTACGGAGGAGGAGAACGGAAGAAAAATGCAGAAAATGGAGGCTAGGGTTCGGCAGTTTCAGACTTATACCCGATAGAATAGCCGACGATTAAAAAAGATTTCGTCGGCTATTCTTTACTATAACCGACGAAATCTTTAATTTCGTCGGCTATTCTTTGAATGTCGTCGGCTATACTTTAGGCGCTCAGCAGCCGTCCGATCTCCCCCATCCAACGGCGGACAATGAAAAGGCGCGGATCGCAAGAGTTTAGCCGACGAAATTAAATATTTCGTCGGCTATACTTTGGAAAATCACAGCCGTTGGATCTGAGCCATCCAACGGCGGACAATAAGCGGATCGCAAGAGTTTAGCCGACGAAATAGACTTTTCGTCGGCTAAACCTTTGGTCAAACAGCGAAGTCAAACCTCTAAACGCTTTAAAACGGAAATTGGCCTGTCTATATGACGTTTTTTGGCCTGATCTTCAACAGAGAATAGTTTCAAATCGATGAGACGCGACTAATCGTATAAAATTTTTTTTTCAAAATATTTACCGACCATCAGGCTACCCATAGGAAAATGGAAGTAAAAAACAGTTAACATCAACATTCGGCACACAGATTTTGTCGGAATCTTCTCATTTTTCAACCGTAGACGTATTTCAATATTTCGGTCATATCTTATTTCACGACACATTTGCATTTGAAGAGTCTACGTATAGTAACTATTTGAAACTATACATTCATTTAAACACTTAGTAAACAAGTTAAGGAACATTAGTGCATATGGTCCGATTTTGAATCTAAAAGTTTGGAAAATCTATTCCAACCGTCAGATATCACCGTTAAGATTAAAAACATGTACGAAAAAAAATCCAACTACATCTGACAACGTTAAAGGCTCGATCGGGACGGTCAAACAGCGAAGTCAAACCTCTAAACGCTTTAAAACGGAAATTGGCCTGTATAAATGACGTTTTTTGGCCTGATCTTCAACAGAGAATAGTTGCAAATCGATGAGACGCGACTAATCGTATAAAAATTTGCCTAAAAATATTTACAGACCGTCAGACTACCCATAGGAAAACGGAAGTTAAAAAACAGTTAACCGCAACATTCGGTACACAGATTTTGTCGGAATCTTCTCATTTTTCAACCGTAGACGTATTTCAATATTTCGGTCATATCTTATTTCACGACACATTTGCATTTGAAGGATGAAGCAATGGTTTGTCGATAGTGATAGAAAATGGAAGCTGCTGTTTTTTTTTTTTTTTTTTAATCATAGCCGACGAAATCAAACCTAGTACTCATCGGCTATTCTTTTGTCGTTTTCTGTCAAAAATAAAATATTTATTTTTCAATAAATTTATGGCCGACGAAATAATGAATTTTTCGTCGGCTATTATGATAATGGCCGACGAAATAATGCATTTTTCGTCGGCTATTCTGTGAAAAAAATAAAAAAATCTGTGGTGTTACACCTCCCGTATGCCTATGTCCTGTTCATATATAACCAAAATTGAACCTAAAAAAACAGAAACCCAACAGTCAACATATTTCAAAAATTTTTTTAAGGGGTTTGGAACCCAGCCTAGCTGGGAGGCTCATCCCCACGCCCGTTTTTTAGAAATGATCGAGTGGATTACAAATGAAAGGATTACATCATCTAAATTACTTAATCCGTCGGATTGTAATCGGAATCATCGGATGAGTCTTCTTCGGTTTCTGAATTGCTCGATAGGGGTAATCTATGTCGTTCCTCACCACTAGAGTCCTCGTTAGTTTCTTCATTTGGATCAACATCAACAAGTAGTGGCTCTTCACGTCGAATTCGCACCGGCGTGTCTAGGCGAATAAAAGAGGAGTTAGGAATATCGTTTGAGTTGGGCTCTTGATACGCGGTGCCCCCTTCCTCGTTCTCTTCAGCCACTCCAAGTGTAGACGCCCGATAAATGTTGCGATGGTGGATAGTGTTGACTACTTTCCACGGGTCACCCTTGGCGAGATTATAAAGATAAAACACTTGTTTCACCCATGTGGCTAAAACGAACGGGTCGTCCTCATACCATGATGTACTAGTGTTCACAGAAGTTATGCCGTATTGATCGGTTTTCATGCTCTGCGGCCGTGTGTCAAACCATCTACACTTGAAAAGATGCACTTTCATGCCTTCCCCGTAATGCAGTTCCACAACTGAATGGAGAACACCGTAATAGTCAACTCCATCATCCCCACCATGTGCCATAACCCCTGAATTTTGTGTTTTCAGTCTGAGGTCTCTCTCTTCACATCGAAATAACACACCATTCACCTTGCACGTCGCATAAACTTTTGAATAGACCGGCCTCATCGCTAAAAGTCTGAGTTCGTGCGACCAATTTGGGTGATTATCATTTTGAATAAGGTCCATCTGCAACCATCAGAATCAACTATAAATATGAATAAATATACACAATAATATATAAACACGTATAGAATAGTGTTAAAGTTACGTACCCAGCGGCCGAAATACTCTGCGAATGTCCGGTTGTGGTAATCGACATTACCTCGTACTTGTTCACAGTGTAGATGCATGTTCTTCCAAAACTGAACTTCTGGACAGTTGATTAGTACCCACCAATGTGCAATGGCTACCTCATAATCTTTCAATTTGTAGGAAACTGGCATGTTTCCACCGAGTACAACATCGTCGGAGAGTATGGAAAGATTGAACTGTGAAGGTACATCTTCCGGTATGCTTTCCTGTAACGCTCCTAAATACAGCTTCATGTAGGTGACGCACTCGTGCGCAATATATGCTTCAGCTATACATCCTTCAGGTGCGGATCTGTTTTGGACAAAACCACCGTATTGTCCAAGTTGCCTATAAATCAAGTTTTTAAAGTGTTATGATAATACATTAACACTTTATCACATATATTGATGAGGAATTAACATAAGGTGTAAAATACGTACCTTTCCATCGGATACATCCAAGTGAAGTGCACAGGACCGGTAAGCAACAACTGCCGAGGAAGATGGATCATGAGGTGAGGCATGATGTCGAAAAAATTTGGAGGAAATATCATCTCAAATTTACACATGATATGAACGATGTCTTGTTACATTTCCCGGAGGTCAGATTTTCTCACTTCCCGTGTGCATACCTTCTAGAAAAATCTTGCCAACGCTACTAACGGCTCCACAACGTGATGGGGAAGGAACGGTCGAATGAAAACAGGGAAGAGACGTTGTAGCAGGATATGATTGTCATGACTTTTCAACCCGTACAGATTGTTGAATTGTCTGTTCACACACTTGGCTATATTTCCAGCAAAGCCTGAAGGATACTTGGCCCGACTTATCCAATGGAAAATTTCTGGTTTATGCTCAGGCTTGACGGTGTAAGGAGCTTGAGGCATTTTTCTCTTCCCTTGTTTCAACCATAGTTGTTTTCTGATATTCATGTTTTGCAGATCAGTGCGAGCCTTAGGACCGTCTTTCGTCTTCCCCTCCAAGTTCAGCGTTGTGCCCACCACACTTTCAGAAACATTTTTTTCTATGTGCATAACGTCTAGGAAGTGACGGATCAGCAACTCACACGAGTACGGGAGTTCCCACAATATGCTCTTATGTGTCCAGAATTTGTACTGCTCAGGTCTTTCAGGTATTTCCGCTACAATATCGGGATGATTGCTGAGGGGCCCAAAATCGTACTCATTAAGCACTGCTAAAATTTCTCTTCCCGTCCATCTTCTGGGAGGACCACCGTGTTCTTCGGTTCCATCAAATGCGGCGGACTCGTAACGCCAGTGGTGATCCGCCGGAAGGAACACACGATGACCCATTCGGCATATCTTGTTGCAATGAGGGGTGCTCCCATAATCGCTGAGGCACTCTGGACAAGCCTTGTATCCCCTAACAACGCTGCCCGACAACATCCCATAAGCAGGAAAATCACTAATGGTACCAATAACCATGGCATGCATCTGGAACGTCTCCTGCTTGTACTTGTCAAAAGTGGGATGACCAACGTCCCACAATACCTTAAGCTCTTCAATCAATGGTCTCATATACACATCGAGACATTTCCTTGGGTAACCAGGCCCCGGAATCAACAACGTCAACATATTATATTCCTTCTTCATGCACATCCACAGAGGAAGGTTGTAAGGTACCAAAACCACCGGCCATATACTGTATGAAAGACTCATGGTGCCGAAAGGGTTGAACCCGTCGGTTGAGAGCCCGAGCCTGACGTTTCTGACATCTGACGCAAAATGAGGAAACTCATTGTTTATATGCTTCCAAGCCGCTCCGTCAGAGATGTGTGTCATGATATCTGCGTCTCCCGCGTCCCGCTCACCGTGCCACCTCATAGCTTTTGCGGTCGTTTCTGACATGTACAACCGCTCAAGCCTATCTCTCAACGGAAAATACCGAAGCACTTTCACAGGTTTCCTATTGCCTGCTCCCGTCAACTTATATCGGTCAGACTGACATATCGGACATGCGTCAAGGCTAGCAAGGTCATTCCCTTCTGCATCTTTACCCCAGAAGAGAACGCAGTCAAATGCGCATGCATGGATCTTAATGTAGGAAAGCCCTAGATCTTTGAGGATACTTCGGACCTTACGGTGATTGGTAGGATTACGATGACCCTCCTCCAACAACGAAGAAGTGTACTGTAGATATTCATCCACTTGCCTGATGCTCGATTTTGCCTCGACTTTAATCCTCATTACCTCCATCACACTTTCAAGAACTGTCTTCTCAGAACTTGAAGACACAGGGGTCTGTTGCAATTCAATCAGTTTGTTGTACTTGTCAAAGGCAGCAGTGTTGACAACTTGTGGGAACGGCTGCACCGGGTCATGCATATATTGTTCCCCACGTACACCGCTTTCAAAAGGAAACACGTCGTTGACGAATGCCATTGTTGGATCGTTGGATGTACTACTACTGCCCGCCTCAAAAAACTGGCCATGATCATGCGATCCATCTAATGATGGCTCACCGTGATATATCCAACGTTTGTACTTCGGCCAAAACCCATTACTCTTTAGGTGCTCCCATACTGTCCTAATCGGAAATCGACACATATCACTGCGACACTTACATTTTCTTGCACGGGCAATAATGGTATTCACTCCCGTTTGCATTTTCCTCGATGAACTGCAAAAAATCCACAACTCCTGTAGTGTATCGTCGGTCATGCCTTGGAAGCGAAATCCAACTCTTATCTCGATCCATATATAGCCTGATAATAATATATATGTATAACTTTAACTAATAATAAATTAATTAACACATATATATATTACAATATATATTATTATCAACCTCAACTCATATATATATATACCATTAATCAACAACCATTATTTAAGTTCATTACACTATCAACAACCATTAATTAACATATTTATATATATTTTAACACTAATTAAAATAACATTATTAAATTAAAACACATAATTATACTCTAACTGAAAATCAACTCAACTACAACTCAAATTCAACATATATACATACATTCTAACACTAAAACAACAACAAAACAAAAAATCACTTACTATATCAAAATCACTAAAACTCAAAATCAACTCAACTAAAACTCAAAATCAACATATATACACATGCATATACGTACCTATATATAGCTCCACAATGTAAGAGAGGACGGATTTCAACAATACCCACAGATTTTTCACTCTTTCTCCTGTTTTTTTCCGTTTTTTTTAATGAGCAGCTTCTGTCCAGATCTGAAAATATAAAGACTTATACCCGACGAAAATGTCAACTTTCGTCGGCCAAACTTTCTACAGTTTTCGTCGGCCAAACTTTTTAAAAGAAAGGCCGACGAATATCCAAATCGTCGACCATTCTTGGGGTATAGCCGACGAAAAATATTTTTTAGTGACGAAAGAAAAAATCGTCGGCCATTCTTGGGGAATAACCGACGATTTTTTATTTTTAGCGACGAAAGACAATATCGTCGGTCATTCTTGGGAATGGCCGACGAAAAAAGTATGTCGTCGGCCGTTTTTTTTTTTTCGTCGGTAATACTGTTTTTTCTAGTAGTGGTTACTAAGACAGTTACTCAATGAAAACACAACTACTAAGACAGTTAATCAATAATAACAGAGTTACTATGACAATTACGAACTCTGTCACTCAATAGAAACACAATTACTCACTGGTTGTTGTGCTTGCTTTCCTTTCGTTGCTAGATTCCCTGCATCATCATCATCACTACCACCTACCACCACCACCACCACCATCATCTTCATCACCACCAACAACATCATCTTCATCACCACTACCAACAGAATCACCACCATCACCAGATTCATCATCATCATCACCATCATCATCTTGTCGCCGTTTTCTTTTACTAGTTTTAGCTCCCCTTTATGCTCTTATCTTTACATTTGATAAGCACAGTTACTAAGACAGTTATTCAATTGTAACACAATTACTAAGATAGTTACTCAAAAGAAACATAGTTACTATGACGGTTACTTACTGGTTGTTGTGCTTGCTTTCCTTTCCCTTCCAGCTTCCTCCCATCATCATCATCATCATCATCATCTTGCTGCCATTTTCTTTTGTTACCTTTAGCTCCCCTTTCTGCCATCTTTATCTGCACATTTCATAAGCACAATTACTAAGACAGTTATTCAATTGTAATACAGTTACTAAGGTAGTTACTCAAAAGAAACACAGTTATTATGACAGTTACTTACTGGTTGTTGTGCTTGCTTTCCTTTCCCTTCCAGCTTCCTCCTTTTCTCTTCCCCTTTCTTTTCTAGCTCTTCTGCTTGCTTCTTCTGTCCTCCCATCAAACCATGCTTAGATGAAATATACACTAACAGTTACATAACCAACTGCTTAATAGGTACACTAATAGTTACATGAAAAAAAATTCAGTAAAAAAGATAGTTATCGTTCTCTCGTTTCCTTTTCCAGTCTCTTTTTTTTTTTTGCATTTTCCTTGGATTCTTATCGTGCTTTTTCTTTGTTCATAGTTCCTCATTTATATCATCGTCATTGCTACTAACCTCTTTTTCTTGTTTACCTGTCAATTTTGGGGCCATTTCCTTTTTCTTTTTCTGCATATGTTATTAAAAAATGTCAGTGTAACCTGATATGACCATACACATACAAAATGCATAAGAGAACAGTTATCAAATAGTTTACTCACAGTTATTAAGACAGTTATTCAATACTTTGATAGTTTCATTCATATAAACTCAAACAAACAGTTGCCTAATAGTTACTGTTATAGTTTCATCCATATATCACAGTTTCATCACATTCACACACACACACACACATTGAATTTCTAGTGCTCAAACAAAATTCAAAAAAAGAATAGTTACATAATAGTTACTTTGATAGTTCCAACCATTTATTCTTGAACAGAATGTTACATAACATCTATAAACACAGTTACATGTATTAAACCTAAAATCAACTGCCAAGGTATCATCTAATCCCGTCAAATCTTCCTCTCCAGCCTCCACCTTCTTCCCCTTCTCGCCCTGCAATCCAGTCTTAACATCTTAGGTTTCTCAGCCTCTTCTTCAGCCTCTTCTTCAGCAGATACTCAATCGTCTCATTTCATGCATCACCTTCCACTTCTCTATTCTCAGAAAATTAAAGCACATGTTTAAATTTCACCTACAATATCACCAATATGAATCTCTATTCCTAAATCTGATTCCAAACCCTAGAAATTGACATGTCGAATCTCAAATCTCATCAATTTTATTTGAAAACGGATTGAAACGAATTTGAAAGGTTTGCAATTTGTTACCTATAGAGTGAGAGAGTCTAACATTGTTAGAGAGAGTGAGGTGATGCGAATCTCCGGTACTGCGGGTGTGATGAATTTGCCGGAGAGAGTAAGGAGAGCTGTGAGGAGAGCGCGGTGAGGAGATAGGTAAGTAGAGCGTTTGAACGAGAAGGAGAGTTTTTAAAGAAGTGGAGACAACCAACCGCAACTAGCAACTGCTAAAAAAAAAACCACCCCCAACTGCTCAAAAACTGTTTCAGCAATTAATAAAAAAGTTACGGTTTCAGAAATTAATACAAAAGTTACCGTTTCTCAAAATATTAGATGATACGCTTGTAATTCTTTAGTCTTTTAAGGGTAGATGTTTAGTATAGGCCCTTATTTATTAGGAGCCCAAAGTATAAGCCTTTTTTTTTTTAATAATCATTTTGGGCCTTTAAAAGCCTTTTTCTATCAAAAGCCCTACTTTATATATTTGCTGGGATCGAATGGAAATTTGACAAAAATATTATCTTATGCATTTAGCGAGATTCCTAGTAATATTCACTGGTCCCGAGTCAGGACCGGAGAATATTATTATCTTATTGATGTTATTAATTCATTGAATATTCATTTATCGGAGTTTAACTATGCTTTTTTAATTGTTCAGTGTGCATGAACAAACAACAAACGAGGTTAGCACTCTCAATCATCTCTTCCACCCACAAACACATTGGTACAAAAAAAGTAAAGGTTCATTTATGCTATCGATGATTTATTTCTTTTTAGCTGGGAGGTTCATCCTCACACCCGATTCTATTTATTTTATTAATGAAATTAGTACTTTGCAATTGTTTTTTGGTGGGGTGGGGAGACACATTAAACCTGTATCATGTGCTACAAAATAACAACAACTAATGTCCCCAGAACATGCTCAATGTGCTACAGAATAACAACTATTAATATCCTCATAAAAAACATGCTCAATGATACCAGGTGTCTCATCTAACCAATGTTATTGACAGACTTCCAACTAGGAAGGTGTGCCAATCTATCTGCAACAACATTAGCTTCCCAGTCTCTCGAAAACTAATTATCTGAAAAGCAGTAGCATAATCTATACAATCATCTAGAATTCGAGCCATGTCAGCGAATAGACAGAGGTGTGATGGAAATTAGACGAAAACCATGTATTTGATTGCAAAATACAAGTTCAGGTATCAATTTAATCAATTTAAAAGGTTAGATATCAAACTGACCAGGTCACAATAGTTCAAACATTGTTGGTGAATATTTCTCTTTTTATAATATAGGAAAGCGAAAGTCGAAATCTCCAAAAAATTATGCTTCAACTCCAATTGTTTCCCCATTTTGCAGATTTATGTATTTATTATAATAAAATATTAATATTCTACATCTTTAACGGGCTTTAACTACTATTATAATAAAATATATTCTATCTACATTTAAACCATGTAATGTGGAGCTCACACTAATGTAAGAAAATCTGACTATAAAATTAAAATTAGATGACCTAAATGCAGCATGAGACAATATAAGAGCAAGTCCAATTGATATGTCATTTAGTAAATGTCAAATTTGAATTTGACATGTGACTTGGCAAATTTGAATTATTATTGTTTGACATTTTTTTGCTTTAATAGATGTGTCAAAATTTAAACATTATTATAATATAAATTAGGAGGAAGAGTTAAAAGAGAGGATAAAGAAAATAATGATAAAATAATAAGTGACATAAATGAGAGATAAAATAATGATAAAATAATAAGTGACATTAGCTTTGGTTCATGTCAAATTTGACATGAATGGACTCTATGTCAAATCCACATCAGCTTTAACTAATCGGTTGGAAATGATTTTTTGATCTTTTGTTACCGTTTTTGCTGAGATGACAAAAATGACATATCAATTAGACTTGCTCTAAGAAGACAAATATGAGTAGATGATCTGAATCCGCGTGATCCCGTGGTACGAGTCGTATCTGGGCCTAGAAAAAAACAAATTTGCTAATTTCAAAGGCCATGATTTGAAACACTTGATCGGACGGTCGAAAACAAAGTATATATGCATATAAATATTCCGCATCCCCTCTTTGGAACCCTAATACTAGATCTGTCGTTTTTTCTTTTCATCATTCAAAAATCAAAACCATGTCTGGTGGAAAATCTAAACTAGCGATGAAGGATGATGGTATGTGTATGAGCTTAATCCAATTGTAGAATATTTACTTTTGCTTCGTCTAGGTTAGGTAAATTCATATCTACTAACCTAATCTTATTTCTCTGTTGTCCTCCGGTCCATCAGTTGCGATCCGTCAACGAGATCGTGACTCGAAAGTGGGTGATGAAACTGCAAAGCAGACTCTGCGGCTATCGAAAGAGCAGGATTATATTTGTTTTGATCATGGTATGCTTCTGATCTTCATCCACCAAACCTTGGGATTATATTTGTTTTGCTAGCTTTCCAGAGTTCATTGTGTTATCTTGTAGCTGTTCTAGTTCTAGTTTGTTTTTCCTTGTCGCTGTTACCAATTCAGTACGAGTCAAAAGGAACACATCATGAATTTCCTGTCCGACATCAACATATCTTGTCAAAACTCGGAAACAATAACCTTCCAGTCCTGTGTTATGGTTTCCATCTTTTTTTGTATAGTTTGTGATGTAGAATATTTGGATTAGAGTTTGTATAGTCGAGTATTTAATTTTAAACTCTAATCTTCGTATCTGTGATAAGTTGAATTTTGTATTAGAAATACATTTTGTTGTTGGTTGATCTAGTTTCGTTTCTGTTTTATAGTTTTTTATTTATTTTGAATTACATTAGAAAATGACTGCAAAATTTGTTTTTGATTACACTCCTCAATTTGTTAATTGAAGAGTAACTATGGAGTGCTTTGGAACTTTGTTTTGTGGATTGTGTTAAATTTGCTTCTTCTCCTTGTGAATTCGTTTTTGTGTGCCCACCATTTCTGTATGAAATTCTCTTTATCATAGGATTTCAAAACTTTTTTTTTCTATTTTTTGTTCAATTTTGTTTTTGTTTTGGGAAAATAATTTGTAGAGTGAGATGTTAATTGTCAATTTGGAGTTCCATTTGGTCATTGTTGTGATGTAGAACGGCTTGCCGAGGAGCAACTTGAGAAACATATCCGGAAGCAACGTCATATGCAAACATAGGTTTCCTATTACTATTAGGTTTATTTTTATGTCTAGAATAAGATTTATAATTCAGTAAGAATTTCTAGTTCCAATAGGTTTGTTATTTCCTAGTTCTAAACTAAATAGGATTTAGTCATAAGTTAGAGCCCATATAAAGACACCCTCTATATTGTAATAATGATGGAACAATTAAATACATTTCAGTAAACTCTGAGATTTATCTCTATATTGTTCTTTCAATCCGGTTTGACGCTTGTCTACCGTATTCACCTTTTCAACCTACAACTTTCACTGCGTTAGTTGGCATCAGACCATGGTGTTGCCTGAGTCAATGTCAGATGACGAAGCGAGGATTACTATCACATCGCTCGCCGACGCTGGTCGGGAGATTGCTGCTATGAAACGTGATATTGACAGTTTTCGTCAAGACACCAACTTAGCAAATCTTGTGGAGCAAGTGGCGACTACAGTGCAACAGCTTTCGTTGGCAGTGCAACCTGGAGGATTTGCCCGAGGTCAACATCGTCGACAGGAAAGAAACTACGATTCTGAGGAAGAAGAAATAAGGGGCCCACCAATCAATCAACAACAAAATCGCCATGAAGATAATTATAGAATGAAAGCCGACATATCTTTCTTCTATGGAAACTTACAAATTGAAGAGTTTCTTGACTGGCTTTCAGAAGTGGATAGGTTCTTCAGCTTAATGGATATTCCAAAAGACAAGCAAGTGAAGACAGTGGCTTGGAAGCTCAAAAGTACCGCCGCATGTTGGTGGGATGATTTGCAGGAGTCACGCGTTTGACAAGGAAAAGAACCTGTCAAGACATGGCGAAAGATGAAGTCTCTACTAAGAGGGCGTTTCTTGCCTCGAGATTATGAGCAGACTTTGTTTGAGAAATACTACGATTGTGCTCAGCAAAATCGTTCAGTATTTGACTACAATCATGAATTTATGCGACTTAGCGAGCGAAACAGACTAGAAGAGAGGGAAACTCAAAAGGTCGCAAGGTATCTACATGGATTGAAGCCGGAAATCAGAGACAAATTAGGGCTTCAAGCAATATGGACTCTAGCAGAAGCTATGAACCTAGCTTTAAAGGCGGAAACTATACTAGCAAAACTTAAAACCAGCAGTCTATTACGGGTTATCGAAAGAATTGGACAAAGCCATCTACCTCGAAAGGAATTCAAATTAAAGAGCCTACAAAAGAGTATCATATTAGAACAGACAGTAGCAGTGGAGATAGAGGAAATGATGTTGTCCCATTTCGAAAACAAGCACAGCCAGGTGGTTTGGTAGATTATGCCAAACTGAGGGGAGAAAACTGTTATCGATGTGGTAATCCTGGTAGTACTTCCAACAAATGTACCCAACAACGAAAGTCAGTACATTATGTGGTGGAACATGAAGATGATGAAAAGCATGACGAGGTTACTACCACCGAGATTGATGGCGAAGATTTTGATGAAGTTCCACAGTTTCTGGTTTGCCAAAGACTTTTACTTGCAAAACAAGAACCTGACACTCAAAGGCATAACTTATTTCGCACCAAGTGTATCATTGGCGGCATGGCATGCAATCTAATTATTGATACTGGCAGTTGCGAGAATTTTGTTTGCAAGAGAGTAGTCGACCGTTTCAAGCTTCCAGCAACAAAGCACCCAACTCCTTATTCTATTGGTTGGATAAAGAAAGGACCTGCAGAACCTGTGACAGAACTTGCAAAGTTCCTATAACTATAGGACCATATAAGGACGAAGTTGAGTGTGATATTGTAGACATGGATGCCTCTCATATTTTGCTTGGAAGGCCGTGGCAATACGATGTACATGTTCACTTTGATGGATTCAAGAATACTTATAGCTTTTTGTGGGACAAAAGCAAGATTGTATTGAAGCTTGGTGCACCACGTGAGCTTACTGGGAAGATGAAGGCAACTAACTTCATCACTTTATCAAATTGTGAACGTGATCTTGAGGATGGAATTAAGGACACATTACTTTGCTGTCCTATTGTGATGAAAAGGCTCTTCACCACCCAACGAGAGACAAAGCTGGCAATAATTCCAGAAAAGGTGCAGCCTCTAATCAATCATTTTTCTAAGTTGATAACAGATGACTTACCAGATGAGCTACCACCGATGAGAAATATTCAACATAGAATTGATTTGATGCCTGGAGCTAGTTTGCCTAATCTACCTCACTACCGCATGAGTCCGAAAGAGAATGAAATTTTGAGAGAGAAGATTGAAGAATTACTACGGAAGGGATTCATCCGAGAGAGCATTAGTCATTGTGTCGTTCCTGTCTTATTGGTTCCAAAGAAAGACGGCAGCTGGAGTATGTGTGTCGACAGTCGAGCCATTAATAAAATCACCGTCAGGTACTGGTTTCCAATTCCGCGTCTAGAAGACATACTCGATGTCCTTGGAGGTTTTAAATTTTTCACTAAAATTGACTTGCGAAGCGGGTACCACCAGATTCGAATTAGACCCAGAGATGAATGGAAGACAGCATTTAAAAGCAAGGATGGTCTATATGAGTGGTTGGTGATGCCGTTTGGACTTTCCAACGCTCCGAGCACTTTTATGCACTGCATGACAGAAGCCTTACGTCGACTTATTGGCAAGTGCGTAGTTGTCTACTTCGACGATATTCTTATCTACAGCAAGTCAGAAGATGAACATCTACATCATATTAAACAAGTCCTTGAAATTCTTCAAGAACATCAATTGTATATTAACTTGAAGAAGTGTTCTTTCCTCACAGACAAGTTGTTATTCTTGGGATATATAGTAAGCTCCGAAGGAATACATGTAGATAAAGACAAGGTGAAGGCAATTAAGGATTGGCCTACTCCAAAGACCGTCAACGATGTGCGAAGTTTCCATGGCTGAGCAACTTTTTATCGGCGATTTGTTCCAAATTTTAGTGCAGTCACAGCGCCAATTACCGAGTGCTTGAAGAAAGGAAAATTTCAATGGGGAGATGAGCAAGAAAAAAGTTTTGCATTGATCAAGCATAAATTGTGCACAGCTCCGATATTAGCCTTACCAAATTTTGACAAAGTTTTTGAGGTAGAGTGTGATGCTTGTGGTGTAGGAGTTGGCGCAGTTTTATCTCAAGAAAGGAAGCCGGTTGCATATTTTAGTGAGAAGTTAAGCGAAGCTCGTCAAAAGTGGAGTACTTATGATCAAGAATTTTATGCCGTGGTTCGAGCATTGAAACAATGGGAGCATTACTTGGTGCAACGTGAGTTTGTTCTCTACACCGATCATCAAGCCTTGAAGTACATTAATAGCCAAAAGAGTGAGCAAGATGCGTGTACGCTGGGCTACATTCTTACAAAAATTTCCTTTCGTGATTAAGCACAAGTCCGGGACCCTAAATCGTGTGGCAGATGTGTTAAGTCGGAGAAGCCAGCTACTGATAACATTGAAGCAAGAAGTCATTGGGTTTGAGTTTTTAAAGGAGCTATATGAGGAGGATGAAGATTTTAAAGGCATTTGGAGCAAGTGTGAGACGTGAGCCATGCATTGACTTCTTTATCAAAGATGGCTACCTCTTTCATGGAAATCAACTTTGTATCCCGCGTTCTTCATTGAGAGAGATGTTGGTACGTGACTTGCATGGTGGTGGGTTAAGTGGTCATCTTGGAAGAGACAAAACAATTGCAAGTCTTGAAGAAAGGTATTATTGGCCACAATTAAAGAAAGATGTTGGCAACATAATTCGGAAGTGTTATATTTGCCAAGCATCAAAGGGGCAATCACAAAACACAGGTCTATATATGCCATTACCGGTTCCCGACGGCATTTGGGAAGATCTTAGCATGGACTTCATTCTTGGGTTACCTCGAACACAACGTGGGGTCGATTCCGTCTTCGTGGTGGTTGATAGGTTTTCTAAAGTGGCACACTTCATTCCTTGCCGGAAGACCTCTGATGCTTCTCACATTGCTAAGTTATTTTTCCGAGAAGTTGTTCGTTTGCATGGAGTACCTCGTAGTATCACATCCGATCGAGATACAAAATTTCTAAGCCATTTTTGGATTACCTTATGGAAGATGTTCGGGACTTCTCTTAATCGTAGTAGCACCGCTCACCCACAAACTGATGGTCAAACTGAGGTTACGAATCAAACATTAGGAAATATGATTCGGAGTACTTGTGGGGATAAGCCAAAACAATGGGACTATGCATTGCCACACATTGCATTTGCCTACAACAATTCTGTTGATCGATCAATTGGAAGGATTCCATTCTCTGTGGTATACGTCTCTCCACCAAAACATGTTGACTTGACAAATATTCCTAAGGATAAAAGCTTTAGTGTGGCAGCCGAGTCTTTGGCTAAAGAAGTGCATGATGTTCAAGATGAGGTCAAGAAGAAGCTTGAATCAAGTAATGCTAATTACAAAGCCCATACAGATTCTCATAGGAGAGAGAAAGTGTTCACAGAAGGAGATTATGTCATGATCTACTTGCGTAGAGAAAGGTTTCCTATTGCACCTATAACAAGCTTCAACCTCGCAAGTATGGACCTTACACAAGATTCTCCAAAAGATCAACGATAATGCCCACATCATTGATTTGCTTGAGTCTATGGGAATTTCAAAGACCTTCAATGTAAGTGATATCCATGAATTTTGTGCTGATGATCATGCTTCTTATCCTAATATTCACTTGAGGATGAGTTCTAGATCTCTTCAAGTGGGGGAGATTGATGTAGAACGACTTGTCGAGGAGTTCGAGGAGCAACTTGAGAAACGTATCCGGAAGCAACGTCATAAGCAAACATAGGTTTTCTGTTACTATTAGGTTTATTTTTATGTCTAGAATAAGATTTATAATTCAGTAAGGATTTCTAGTTCCAATAGGTTTGTTATTTCGTAGTTCTAAACTAAATAGGATTTAGTCATACGTTAGAGTCTATATAAAGGCACCCTCTATATTGTAATAATGATGGAACAATTAAATACAATTCAGTAAACTCTGAGATTTATCTCTATATTGTCCTTTCAATCCGGTTTGGCACTTGTCTACCGTATTCACCTTTTCAACCTACAACTTTCACTGCGTTATGTTGTCATTATTATGTCTATTCTTTCTTATCCTTTAATATAGTTTTGTTTGTCTATCATGAGAGAAGCCGCAGGAAAGTCTGGTGGTCAGGAAAAGAACAAAGAGTTGCTCTTTCAACTGTTGGATCAAATTCCACCAGAAAAGGCTTTGGAAGGGCAGATAAATTCTTGGGAAGAGCAGATAAATGCTTTGGAAGAGCAAAAAGAGGATTTGGAAGAGAGAGAAAAGGCTCTTGGTATTTTCTTGATCTTACCTGAAGAAAAATTTAGTTATAAGAGTCAAGTTTCACACCTTAGGTTTGCATAGAGCTAATATGTTTTAAGATAATTTGTGGCTACTGTCTTTGAGGAGATTTTTAGTTATTCTTATTTATTTACTTCTATTAATTTGAGACAATTTGGTTTTGGAAAATAGTACTTCTTGCTAGCCATTTTGGTTGATGTGCATGATATATGTTGTTCATACTGGTTTGAGCAATATACTTCTATTGATGGCATGGGATCATAGATCTCATTGTCTCTGCAGTTTTTTTTTTTATCTATATGTTTATTCATTGTGTCTGACTATGCATCCTAGTCCTGGTTGGTTATGCTCTCTTTTCATTATGTTTAGCATATGTACCAATTCAGTAGGAGACAACAAACTCCATGAAAGAAAGTGTGCTTATATAAACTCAAACTATGAAGTTGTATATACAGGCGTATATCCTGTCCATGATCAAGACTATCTTAGAGCTGTTCATGATACTCAGGAGGATTTCCCACGTTTCGTTATGTTTTGATCTATGCTGTTTGGTTTAATATAATTATTTGCAATTTTCTTGGGTTCCTTTGTGTTTCTATGAGAATTCAATTTTGTACCCACCTTTTTTTTGTAATGTTTTGTCATGGTACATTTTATTTTAATTGGGCTGTTCTTTTCTTCTTTTGTACTCTGACAATGCAACTGTATACAGATCCAGACGAAGATGAATTAAGAGTTTGTGCAGTTTGTTTGAAGGTCAATGAGCACCGTGATGGAAACTGCCCGTACCATGTAGAAGTCCCCGAAGGCGCAACTCTTGGACCTGGTTATGCATTAGTCTGCAAGTGTTGTAGTAAGCTGGATGCCCACCCTGGAATAACCTACCCGTCACGAGCCTTTAGAAAGTTCTGTGTCTTTTGTTTATGGGAACCACATTGGACTGAAGAATGCCCATATCAGGTACCAGAGAGTTCTCGCCTGCATTGACTACTAGCCAGTAGCTCTGGTGATTATATGCCTGTATTTATGGCACATGGTTCTTGTTGATGATGTATATCGAAATTATGATCTATTTGTGTTTTTCTCATATGTAGCCTAGGGCCGGTTACATATTAAATTATTTGAACTGGTTACATATTATATGATTTATGTTTTTCTCGTTGATTTGACCTGGCCGGTTTGTTTCTATGAAAGTAACTGTTTGGTTCATATGATTTCCTAACATATCATATTATAGAACTTGTGTGATTCTTTTTTTTTATTAAACTTGTACTTGTGTGATTTAGCCGACAAGGGTGATTAAATCTGTTTAACGGGAATGTGTGCAAAGGAAGTGGTACAAATACGTGCGGGCAAAGGAAGTGGAACTCTATTCATTCTTAGATTACGCCCAGCAACTCTTAGCTAATTGGGGATGAAGTCAAAAATTGAACTATCGCCATTCCTGTCTGATACCTAAATCCTCTACCTTTTTGCTAATTTCATCCAAACTCGATTCCTAATCCCCAATTTCAAGACTCACCCACAGACTCAACCTTTGACCCTCACCGGTCGACCTTCTCCTCCCCCACACCTCTCCCTCCTCGCCTTCGACTACTCGTTGTCTTCCGCCGCCAAGCCAGACGAATCAGACGATACCACATCGTTTCTGCACCCGAGGTAACGGGTAAAAGCTTCGTCGTCAAACTCTGAAAGTCTGAATGCTCTTGGCCTATCCTTAAGGGAAGTGTCTTAACCATGACATTGCACGGCCAGGTTTTGATCAATTCCTTGTGCTGTGTTTGTGCTCTATATCTCTTTTATTAAATTTTGTAGTGTTAACTAATCTATAGTTTCAAGTTTTGACCCTCTAAGTCATTGTGCTTTGCAGGTCCCCTCTCTGAACAGGAGGAGTTGAGGACACGCTGGCCATATGAGTGCTCAACAAATAAATATAGGTATTCTAAGAAGTCCTCGGGAAAAGGCTCAGGGGATTCGAAGAGTAGGAAGAGTGATGGGAGTGTGGAAATGAGAATACTGGTAACGTAACTTTAATGGTTTGTTAGTTCTTGTGTGTTATAATGTGTATGGATTTTTGTTCTTAATACGGAGCTGCTATTTGCTCAAATGCTGAATATAAAGGCTAGTCTTTATTAGTCTGCTGATTAGATATATGTGCTATTATCTAAAGTGCCTTTATAGTTCTTACTGTCTTTGATTATTATTGGCTGCAATCATTTTTAACTGAGCTGACTTTATGGTCATAGGCAGCTGGAGGTCTGATTGGCGAAACATGATTTTATAATGGTGTTAGAGCATCCGCACCGGCGAGCAACCGGGGGAGTTTTGCTCGAGCAAGAGGTGGGGCCGAAACGATTTGCTCGAGCAAGAGGTTTTGGGAGCGCGCACCTGGGTCGAGAGAGGAGGCAAACTGCTCGAGCAGTCAACCGGTCTTGTTGCTCGCCCGTTCGCTCGATCAAAATTTACTTCGGCGTTTCCTCGAGCAGGAGGTGGGGCCGAGTTTTTTTTCTTTTTTTTTTCTTTTCGGCTGCTGGAAAAGGGTCGACGATGATCGGAGGACGCTGCTCCCGAGCTTTGCTGCACCTCCCACATCGAGCGGCTCCGCTTGGGTCTTGGCTCAAACGAAAGAGGAGGTCGAGCTCGTCATTTCGGTGGGTGGCACGACGGCTGGCGTTGAGAGGAAGAAGATGAACAGTAATCGATTTGGTGGAGAGCCAATTAAATGCTGCCACGTGTCAGTTTGACTGGGCAATTAAAATTCCAACGGTTGCATCGATCTGGGCCTTCCATTTGAATCAGAAATTTTGATCAAACGGTCAGAATTCAAAGGCAACGGCTATTATTTGATCAGAACGGAAAGAAACCCAAAAAATAGTAAAAAAATCCCAAAAATTTCAAAACTCTCCAAAAAATTTGCCTATAAATACTATTTCAATTTTTAATAAACTCACACCAATTTGTGCACAACAAATTTCACATCTTCCTCAATCTCCTCTCTCATTTCGTTTAGCATTTTTTTCCAAAACAATGGGATCCCATTGGCTTCCTTCCGAAGATTTACAAATGTGCATCTCTTATGTCCGTCATAGCGTTAATGAATACGACAGTAACAAACAAAAGAGGGACAAATTGTGGGAGACAATTTTTGCCGATTATATGCAAAATTGGAAGCTAGCACCTGGTGAGAAACCTCCGAAGGAGCCGAGGTCCCGAATCGCGCTCGCTTCTCACTACAATAAGTTCAAGCTACTCTTACAAAAATGGGGCGAATGTTTGGCGGCGGCACAGCAACGTGTAGCTAGTGGCACTTCGTTAATGGATGAAGTAAGTTTACATTGTTTTATCATATATTATATTTTTTATTCGATTATATATCTAATTAAATTATGTAATTTATATATCTAATTTGTTTAAATATGTAGCATTGTTTACATTCTTTAAAGGGTAGCATTGTTTACATTATTTGTTTTATTATATCTAATTTGGTGATTTTTTTTTGTTTTATCTAATTTGTTTAAATATGTAGCATTGTTTACATTATTTATTTTATTATATCTAATTTGGTGAATTTTTTTGTTTTATCTAATTTGTTTAAATTATGTAATTAAATATGTACCTAATATAAATTTTTATTAGGTACGACAAGCTCAATCATGTTACTATAATGCCAAGAAGAAAACGTTTACATATTTTGAATGTTGGGAAGTGGTTAAGGATCATCCATCTTTCGCTCCCGTGCTACCTACTACTCCATCTCCATATGCAAGTACTTATGATGCTACTCCTTCCGCAACCGAATCATCTCCAGCCATCAATTTGGATGATGACGAAGTGAATGAGACACCTCAAAGGAACACGGCAGCTTCCTCGAGTCCGCCTAGACCAATGGGAACCAAGGTACGTGGCAAAGGAAGCTAGGCGCCTAAAAAAACATGGTAAGACTCCTATTGAGCAACGAGTTGAGGTTTTGCATACTATTGCAAGTGACCAAGCATCATGGCATACCAAGAGGCTAGCGCAAAATGAAAGTGAGCTGAACTATTACGCGGAGTACGTAGAGATTCAAAAGTGGAAGGAAGCAAGGGCGGAAGCAGAGTTACGATTGAAGAAACAAGAGAATGACACAAGGATCATGACAATGGATTTGGAGGCTATGACCCCAATCTCGAAAAGGTATTTTACCAAGAGGAAACTAGAAATCCTTAATGAAGAAGGAGCTAGTCAAGATCAACCTACCGATGAAACATATTCGGATTGTTATCACCCAAGCCACTCAAGTCGTGTGTTATTTCCATGATAGTTATAGTATTGTACTAAATTTAAATTTAATGTAATTTCAATTTCATGTAATTTCAAGTTCATGTAATTTCAATTTCATGTAATTTCAAGTTCATGTAATTTAAATTTTATGTAATTTCAATTTCATGTAATTTAAATTTTCACAACAAGACAAAATTGAATTGCTCAAGCAAATTGTTAATGGGTGTGTGAAAAAATCGATTTGGTTGAGTAAAATTTGAATTTCATTTACTTGAGCAAGACCATTTCATGGGTGCGGATGCTCTTATAGAGCATTAGCATCCGCAACAAACATAAAGTGGGAATTGGAAGCAAGAGGTATTTAATTTGCTCGCCTCCTATTCATTTGTTTCTTTAGGTTTTGGAGCATTCCAGTATAGTTGACTGGCCCACATATTTTAGCTGTTGAATTGGGCACCATCGCTAGTTGAAAACTTATTGTCCAACCCATGAAGAAATATGTATTGTATATATGTATGCTTGGAAACCTTTCATTTCAAATACATCATTTTTCCTGTTTGAATCCATTTTTAATTAGGGGTGATTTCTTCCTAAATTCTGAGAAAAAATAAGTGAAATTGTATCAGAGCAAATACATTTATTGAGTGAGAGAAAGAGTTGTACCTCCAAAACTGCTGAGTATACCTCAATTGCTTAATATACTCATGTTTTTTTTACTTTTCAGATTCTTAAAAAACCTAAGTACACCTCCTCTTGTTTACCAAAATATCTCAACCTATCTCTATCTCCACAGTAGTTGTTCCATGAACTCTTCATTAACCAAACGAAAATCTAATAGTATCATATCCATTTGTCATCAATTTCGCGCCAAAGACTACTGCTTAATGGTTATACAACATTGAATGCAGAACGACAACAATTTGATTGCTCATGTGAACATATGAGAATATAGAGCACACAAAATGTGGAAATTATGCTAAAGTTGTAACTAATACTATCATCTACATATTAACAATTGCATTGTGATTCTCAAATACAATTAGAGAGGGGTTGCGGCTTCATTTTATTACAAAATAGTGCCTAATGATATATTTATATAGAAATTTTCAATTACCAGTGAGTAATTGAAACAACGAAAGAATATGAGATATAACTATTAATACTTCTCATGGTATGAATTCACATCTAACCATAAGAGATTGAAAAAAGAATTTATTTTAAAAGTTAAAAGAAAATAAGAAAAGCAGAGAAGAAGAAAACGAATTCTTCTCTATTGTTATTTATTTATTTGTTCTTATTTGTCATTTCATAAGAAATAATAAGGTCAAATAAAAATAGAAAATTGGAGGAAGTGTAGCAATCTTGGAGGTGCAAATAGAACCCCCTTTTAATTATAAACATGGGTTCTAATTTTTTTTTAATATTATATATATATATATATTTTTACGTTTAATGTTCTTTATCTCAGTTGATAGATTATGACCACTAAAATACAAAAGTAATTTCTTGTTGTTAGATAAGAGAGATCCCACATCAGAAAAGTGACAAATAAAATATAACTTATAAGTGAGTGGATAATACTCAATTGTACCGAGGCCTTAATCATATGAACTCACATTTTTGAACAAGTATGTTTTTAAAAATATTGAATTTTCGTATTATATTTGGAGTTGAAATCTAAGTATTATCGTATGCTACCCTTTAAAAAAATGGGGTGCGTCCGAGACTCTCGGAGCAACGTGGTTTTGAAACCTAGGGTTTCACTATGGCGGCGGCACTATATCCTTGGCGTCGACCGTATTCTGGCGGCAAGGGGGTGCTTTATCGGTGGCTACAAGCGGCTGAATGAGTCCTCTTTGATCGTGCTTGCTATTTGGCGTCCAACCTTTGAGCAATTGCATTCGGGGGTTGGTGCGTGCTCGTGGAGGGGTTTGGCTATGAAGGCAGCGCAAGTCTTATCCAAGCATCGTTCTGGTATGGGTGGTGATAGTCATCGAACCATTCCAGGCCGGGTCAAACTGATGGGGAAGATTGTCGAGTTGCTGGATCTAGATGATGGAGCGATCGGAGGTACTACGCCGGACGACGCATCGGTGATTGTCTTGTCAGTTAGGACAATATGTGGTGTTTTTCTGGACGGAGAGGCGCCGGCAGTCGGATCGACGAAGTTGGCTGGATGGCACTGTGCTCCGGTCGGGACTGCAGGGAGGATGGACAGCCCAGAAGGTGATTCTGCAGGTGGAGGTCTGATGGAATCGGGCTCAGCCTCGGAGGTTGGCAATGGGTCAGATGCAACATGAGGAGGTGCAACCTTGCACCAGGATCCCATCATGTGTGGAGAGGGGGCAGCTCTACCTTTCCCTGAAAGGTACACCTCTTGGTGTTAGGCTAATGGTTCTGGTGGAGTCTCCTCTTCTCTCATGATGGGTACTCGCTTTCTTAGTTTTGTCCATTTGTTTTGGACGTATTTATCTCAGTTTCGAACTTGTTTCGTTTTTTTTTTTCGTTGATTTTCTTCAGAACTCTTTAGTTTGTAGTGGAGTTTCGGCTCCTGCTTGACCAGGCACAACTGGGTCGTATGGCTTATGCCAATGAAGTTATTCATTCCCCTAAAAAAAAAAAAAATTGTACCGAGTCTTTTTATGATTAAAACCCAACGCTTTTAAGGTAGCTAAGTTGGGACAATATTGGTACAGTTGATCCACGGACCACGCTTGTCATCGTTTAACATGGTATCAGAGCGGGTCCCTCTCCAGTGGCGTCTCTCAATCTTTTGTGGGCTCGAGTATGGGGTTCCTTATGTATTTCGCCCATTGTATGTGCTTCTTATATTCCGCCAGTTGTTGGCCTTTCATATTTCTCCCGTTGTGGGATTTCAAATATTTCGCCCGTTTGGGCTTATTATCTTGCCACCGGAAAATTTCCCGATTGGTTGTTAGTTAATTCCACGTGCTTACCTAGAGGTAGGTTGCACGTGAGGGGGCGTGTTAAAGAGAAGAGATCCCACATCAGAAAAGTGACAAATAAAATATATTTTATAAGTGGGTGGATAATACCTAATTGTACCGAGGCGTTTTGTGATTAAAACCCAACACCTTTAAGGTGCTTAAGTTGAGACAATATCGGTACAGTTGATCCACGGGCCACGCTTGTCACCGTTTAACATCTTCTGTAGCTATTTGGCAGGGTTGGTGCATCTCAAAAGCAATCACAAGGTCCAGAGAAGTGATAGCATGCAAGGTCCATTACATGAGCTTGCAATATGGTCGTTCTGTTCATGTCACCCTTACTTTAATGCACACTTTTTTCCTGCTTGGTAAGCTTTTAATCTGCTTGAACTTGAAGCATTAAAATACCATATTGTATGGAAAATTGAATTGGCTCTAATATCGTGCTCTCTGGAGCAACCGGGCACAATCACTACCAGAAAAGGGGTTATAGCCGACGATATGGGAAAAAACGGCCGACGAAATAGTACTTCGTCGGCTATAAGGGGTCATAGCCGACGAATTACTATTTCGTCGGCCACATCGTCGGCTATAATATTATAGCCAACGACTGCCGACAACTCGTCGGCTATAACTATAGCCGACGACACGGTTTTGGTTATAGCCGACGAGGATGTTATTCGTCGGCTATAAGAGTTATAGCCGACGAAAAGTTTTTGGTTATAGCCGACGAGGAGGGTATTCGTCGGCTATAACTCTTATATCAGATCCATTCTGCAGCAGCGAGCTCATTCGTCGAAAACATTTCGAAAACGCTCTGAAATCGTCCAAAACCTCGGCCATAAGCTTGAAAGGTACGTATATTGCTGTGTGTGTTGATTTAGTTGGTTATATGCAGAGGTGTGTTAATTTAGAGTTTAATTAGAATAAATGTGTGATTAATTTGATATATATATATGTGTTGAGATGAGATTATTAATGGGTAATTGATATATATGTTGGTTAGATAGAATTGAAGTTTTGTTGAAGATTAGTGATTGATTGTTGATTTATAGGTGATTTTAGATGAATTTGATGAAAAAATGTATATATATATTAATTAATTTAATTGTAATTAAAAATATATTGTTGGTATACATAAAAAATACATTGTGTTTAATTAATTAGGGAGATTGACGATGTTTTAATTAATTTAGGGATGCATGTGTGTGTGTGTGTGTGTATATATATATATATATATATATGTGTGTGTGTGTGTGTGTGTGTAATTAATGATGAATTTTTTAATTAATTAGTACGTACGTACGTACGTAGTACGTGCATATATACATATCTATATATATATAGCTATATTTATTTCTTGAATTTACAGGATGGACAAGAGTTGGATTACCATTGGAAGATGGGATCAGGCGTATCATGATGGAGTTAGGAGTTTCCTGGATTTTGTGATGGCTAACTGTGGAGACACTACACTTCATTATTATCCGTGTAAAAAGTGCAAGTGTGCCACCCCACGACACCGGTTTTCCATAGAGACAGTGGAGCAACACCTGGCTAGATATGGATTTTGGGTCCTATACACTAATTGGATTTATCACGGTGAACCAGAGTTTGCGGGTCGTCATGATCATGGACAATTTGCCGAGAGAGGGAGTTCCTCCAATGATCCAACAACGAACTGGATCAACGATATGTTTCCTCGTGAGAGCGGTGTCATTGAGGAAGCACCAGATGTGCAACTCCCTCCTCCGGAGATGGAGTGTTTCCCTGATATTGAGCCACTCGAGCCATTACCACGATCTCCGGTCAACACAAGTGGTATGGAAAAGTACAACAACCTGATCGCATTGCAACAGACTCCGTTGTACCCCGGATGCAGTAAGACTGTCCTTGAATCTGTCATGGGAGTGATGAAGATCAAAACGGAGAACAAAGGCACTGTCAAATCGGTTGATGATTGGCTTCGGCTATGGGGTGGGGCGATGCCCCCCGGACATCGCCTTCCTACCAGTCATCATAAGGTGCGACATATCCTTAAAGATCTCGGTCTTTCCTACATCAAGATTCATGCATGCAGATACAATTGCGTTCTGTTTTACGGGGAAGGACTTGCAGATCTTGAATACTGCCCAGTATGCAATACAGAGCGGTATAAGTTCACTCCTAAAGGGAACAAGAAAGCTGTGAAGATACTTCGGTACTTCCCGCTGATTGATAGGCTTGAGCGGTTGTTCATGTGTGCTTTCACGGCCAAAGCTATGAGATGGTGGGCTGAGAGGAATGTGCCTGACGATGACACCCTTAGACATCCCGCCGACGGAGAGGCTTGGAAGAAGAATGTGTTGGAGTTTCCTGAATTTGCATCAGAGGTTCGAAATGTTTGGCTAGGGCTATCATCCGACGGTTTCAACCCTTTTGGCAAGAAAGAGCTTCAGTACAGTGTGTGGCCAGTTATTTTGATTCCGTACAACTTTCCACCGTGGATGTGCATGAAGAAGGAATATAACATGCTCACATTGTTGATTCCAGGCCCAGGTTATCCGGAAAAGTGTCTCGATGTGTATTTGAGACCCGTAATTGAGGAGCTTCGGTACTTGAGTCTGAACGACCACCTGGTCTACGACCGGTTCAAAAATGAGATGTTCCGGATGCATGCCATGCTTGTTGGCACGATCAGTGACTTTCCTGGGAGGGGTATGTTGTCAGGCAGCGTCACCAGGGGTTACAGGGCTTGTTCAGAGTGCATGACTGTTGATTGCTCCAGTCCTCATTGCAGCAAGATTGTCCAGATGCGTCACCGTCGTTGGCTTCCGCATGACCATCCATTTAGGGACGATGCACAGGCTTTTGATGGGACTGAAGAAAGGGGCTGGGCACCCGAGCAATGGACAGGGGAGGAAATATTGGCAGTGTTGAATGAGTATGACTTTGGTCCGCTTAGCAATCATCCCGATGTGTTGCGCACGATTCCAGAGAGGCCGGATTGGTATAGGTTCTAGTCACACAAGAGCATCTTATGGGAACTTCCTTATTGGGCCAGGTTGGCTACCAGATACTACCTGGATGTCATGCATATAGAGAAGAACGTAGGTGAAGCCGTGGTTGGCACAGTTTTGAATTGGGAGAAGAAAACAAAAGACACCCCCAAGGCACGCGTTGATCTGAGAAATATGGGACTGCGGGACCATTTGTGGTTGAGAGAGGGAAGGAGCAAAATGCCCCAAGCTCCTTACACCGTCACCAGGGACCAGAAACATGAAATCTTTGGATGGCTGAGTAATGTCAGGTAACTTTTTATTAATTAGGCATGTATTCCCTAAAGAATCCATCTGTTGTTGGACGACTATATATGCATGAAATCTAATTGTTGTTAATGGCTATGCAGGTATCCTTATGGCTATGCGGGTAACATAAGCAAGTGTGTTAACTACCGAGACAACAAGATGTACGGATTGAAGAGTCACGACTGCCATGTACTGCTTCAACGCCTCTTCCCTATTTTCATTCGAGCGTACTTGGATGATGAAGTGGTTGAGCCGTTGGTGGCGTTGTCAAGATTCTTCCAGAAGTTATGCACTAGAGAAGTTAGAAAATCAGACCTCATGAGAATGCATGAGGAAATCGTTTTTATCTTGTGCAAGTTCGAGAGGATATTTCCCCCAAACTTCTTTGACATCATGCCTCACCTGATGATCCATCTTCCCCAACAATTGTTGCTTACCGGTCCCGTACACTACACTTGGATGTATCCCATCGAAAGGTACATGTTATTCATAAATTTGATTTATACATGTTTTTAAATAAAAGTTGCATGCTCTTAACATGCACTTGTTAACCTTGCAGACAACTTGGAGAGTACAAGAAATATGTGCACAATAAATCTGCGCCTGAGGGGTGTATTGCTGAAGCTTACATTGCGCATGAGTGTGTAACGTACGCCAAGTTGTACTTGGGAGCGATGGAGGACCCCCCACAACATCCAAGTCGAGATGACCCCGAGTTCAACCTATCTATCGTCGCCAACTCTGTTGTACCATACGGAAGCTTCAAGAAGAAGGGGGTGGACAAGTTGCCTGACCATGAGGTAGGGATTGCCCACTGGTGGGTTCTAATAAACTGTCCGGAGGTACAATATTGGAAACGAACCCATCTTCACTGCAAGGAAGTTCGCGGTGATGTCGAGTACCACAACACGACGTTTGCAGACTATTTTCCACAATGGGTAAGTGTATAAATATATATATTAGATGACTTTCTTTTACAGTTCCCTATTCTTTAATCATAAACACACCAACTGATTTGAGTTATATTTTTCAGCTGATGCAAGTGGCTGAGAGGGGTGGTCATACAAATTACTCAGAGGAATTGAGGCTGTTGTCGATGAAGCCGATATCTTCCACAGTCCGCCCAATGTGTGATGTCAACGGCGTTAAGTATATATGTGAAGCTAGAGACGGGGAACGCAAAACACAGAATTGTGGGGTGATGGTCGATGGTGCAGAGGGGGGCGTGGATTTTTACGGTGTCCTACAGTCAGTTGTTGAACTCATTTATGGGAACCGCATGAAAGTCCACTTGTTCAAGTGTCGATGGTTTGATACTAGGCCGCACCGCATACGGATCGATCAGTACGGCATACTTTTGGTGAATACCGCCACTAGTGTGTATGAAGACGACCCCTTTGTTTTCGCCACAGCGGCCAAAAAGGTCTTTTATCTGGACGATCCATTGAACAAAGGCACGTGGAAGGTAGTTAACCATGTGTCTCAGCGAGACATATACAGTGCTACCACACTTGGTGTGAGCACAGAGTGTCAAGAAGCGACCGCATACCAAGAGCCGGACGCCGGCGACATTCCGGAATCCTCCACCATCCGCGATAATAATGTGACGCCGGGCAGAGTGGTTCGACTTCCTAGGGGTCAGGTGCCCATGTATGATGTTAATCCGAATCGTCTATATCAGGCAGACGATGACTCAGACGACGAGTACGAGCACCGGTTGCCAGATATGAACTACTATACTACGTCTGACTCAAGTGATGAGGATGATTCTGATTACCATCCTTAGTATACTCTTTATGTGGAATTTGTGTACGATGGTGCATGCATGTATGAATACTTTTTTCGTCCTTAATTACCGTTTTCCGAGTTTATGGGAAATTGTATTGAATTGTTTGTGCGATGTTCAGGAATTTATCAGGTGAGCAATAGGCAATTTTCAGGCCCTAAATGGCAAATTTTCGGAAAGATAAGCATTATAGCCGACGAAATGGACCATACTTCGTTTGACCGTACCGATCGAGCCTTTAACGTTGTCAGATGTAGTTGGAATTTTTTTCATACATGTATTTAATCTTAACGGTGATATCTGACGGTTGGAATAGATTTTCCAAACTTTTAGATTCGAAATCGGAACATATGCACTAATGTTCCTTAACTTGTTTACTAAGTGTTTAAGTGAATGTATAGTTTCAAATAGTTGTTATACGTAGACCCTTCAAATGCAAAAGTGTCGTGAAATAAGATACGACCGAAATATTGAAATACGTCTACGGTTGAAAAATGGGAAGATTGCGACAAAATCTGTGTGCCGAATGTTGCGGTTAGCTGTTTTTGACTCCCGTTTTCCTATGGGTAGCCTGACGTTCGGTAAAAATGTTGAGGAAAATTTTTATACGATTAGTTGCGTCTCATCGATCTGAAACTATTCTCTGTTGAAGGTCAGGCCAAAAAACGTCATCTAGACGGGCCAATTTCCGTTTTAAAGCGTTTAGAGGTTTGACTTTGAAGTTTGACCGTACCGATCGAGCCTTTAACGTTGTCAGATGTAGTTGGAATTTTTTTCATACATGTATTTAATCTTAACGGTGATATCTGACGGTTGGAATAGATTTTCCAAACTTTTAGATTCGAAATCGGAACATATGCACTAATGTTCTTTAACTTGTTTACTAAGTGTTTAAGTGAATGTATAGTTTCAAATAGTTGCTATACGTAGACCCTTCAAATGCAAAAGTGTCGTGAAATAAGATACGACCGAAATATTGAAATACGTCTACGGTTGAAAAATGGGAAGATTGTGACAAAATCTGTGTGCCGAATGTTGCGGTTAGCTGTTTTTTACTTCCGTTTTCCTATGGGTAGCCTGACGGTCGGTAAATATTTTGAGGAAAATTTTTATACGATTAGTTGCGTCTCATCGATCTGAAACTATTCTCTGTTGAAGGTCAGGCAAAAAAACGTCATCTAGACGGGCCAATTTCCGTTTTAAAGCGTTTAGAGGTTTGACTTTGTAGTTTGACCAAAGAATAGCCGACGACATACTTAACTTCGTCGGCTAAACTCTTGCGATCCGCGCCGTTTCATTGTCCGCCGTTGGATGGGCGAGATCTGACGGCTGCTGAGAGCGTGAAGTATAGCCGACGAGATTCATAATATAGCCGACGAGATTCATATTATAGGCGACGACATAACTATTTCGTCGGCTATAACCGGCCCGCAAAGCCCAACTTCGGCCCGGCCCGGATTTCGGGTCAGAGTATAGGCGACGAAATTCGTCGGCTATAGTATAGCCGACGAATTAAAATTAAATCGTCGGCTATAGTCCACACTATAGGCGACGAAATCCATACTTCGTCGGCTATAACCGGCCCGCAAAGCCCAACTTCGGCCCGGCCCGGATGTCGGGTCAGAGTATAGCCGACGAATTTCGTCGGCTATGACTATAGCCGACGAATTAAAATTAAATCGTCGGCTATAGTCCTTCGATTTAAACTGAAACAGAGGCGCCTCTCCCCCATTTCTGCAGAAACCCTAAACCCCAAAATCGCCGCCCACCCCTCCCTGAGCCTCCCCGACGCCGACCAAGCCTCCCCGGCCCTACCCGACCCCTCCCCACCCCGTCCCCGTCCTTCTCGAGCCCTCCCCGACCCGAAGCCTCCCCGAACGCCGCCGTCCTCCCTAGCCGCCGTCGCCGCCGCACCGCACCACCGCTCCTCGTCCCCTAGCCGCACCACCATGTCAGGTAGTCCCTCTCTCCCTCATTTAGGGTTTTTGTTAATTTTGTGGAATTTTGTGGTTTTGTGGAATTTAGGGTTGTTGTGCAATTTATGGAATGTTGTGGAATTTTTGTTGATTTTGTGGAATTTTGTGGAATTTTTAGGAGGATATATATATATATATATTTCGGAATATATATATATAATTAGGTATAAATATATTTATGTATATATATAATTAGGTATATATATATTTAATGAAGTTTTTTATTTTGTTGTGAAATTTATGGAATTTTGTGAAAATTTTGTTAATGTTGTGGAATTTTTGTTAATTTTGTGTAATTTTTAGGAGGATATATATATATTTCGGAATATATATATATAATTAGGTATAAATATATTTAGGTATATATATATATTTAATGAAGTTTTTTATTTTTTTGTGAAATTTAAGGAATTTTGTGGAAATTTTTTTAATTTTGTGGAATTAACAAGATTTTTTAGGAGGATATACATATATATGTATATATCTATATATATATATATTTCAGAATATATATATATATATATATATATAATTAGGTATAAATATATTTAGGTATATATATAATTAGGTATATATACGTACATTGAATGAAGTTTTTAATTTTTTTGTGGAATTTTTGTGCAATTTATGGAATTTATATACTAATTGTGCAGGAACCCGCCGCGCTGTAGACCGATGGCTTGGCAGACGGACCGAGAGCGACCCCGACGCTCAGGCAGGAGCCAGCCGTGGGGGGAGCGGATCCAGCGGTCGTCGGGGCCTAGGCCGGCCTATGAGTCGACGAGAGGAGACGTTGATGGGATTGACCCCGAGCGATCCCCGTGGGGGCTCCTCGTATGAGTCGACAGGAGCGGGCCCTGACTCGAGTGTTGGAGGAGGACGCAGAGCCACCAGACCCCAGTGCACTTCAGCACTGTTCCAGGATCGGCAGCCGACCCCACCGCGCGCCGATCTGGACCCTCCAGAGATGCTCCCTGTCCCCCCACAGCGACAGCGTCCACAGCTACGGGGCCCACCGTCAGGGGGAGCAGGCCCCTCAGGGTCCACGCCCCGTATGTCTCCGCCATCGGGGATGTACATGGTCCAGTTCCTCCCTGCCATCCCTGAGTACGACGCCAGGGGGAGGCAGATTTGGAGGCACGACCGGCCCCACGAGATTCCCTGGGAGGAGGCCTACGTCTACGCGCCTTTCGACTCAGAGGACTGCCGCGGCCTGTGGTGTGTTCGTGAGAAGGACAAGCAGTACAACGACGCAGGTAATTAGTTAGTTTAATTAATTATTTAGATTGTTTAATTAATTATTTAATTAGTTAGTTTAAATAATTATTTAACTATGTATTCATTTTAATTATGAAACAGGCGTCCTCGTCAATAAACCCGCGGGGACGAGACGGACCAGAGGGCCAGCGAACATGTCGACCCTGGAGAGGGAGCTCGCCGGTGGGATCAGGGAGATCCTGCTCGGTCCCGGTGCGGATGGACGCCCGATTGAGAGGAGAGACACCACCACCAAGTATATCAACGCGACGGGCATGCTCGTGCGGGACAGGGTCCCACTGTTGTGGCCCGACTGGGGCTCTGTGCCCGATGACATCAAGGCGCGAGTGTACAATGCACTGTCGGTGAGTTAAATCGTATTTTTATTATAGAAAATAAACATTTATGAATTCAGTCCTTATAACTATATAAAAATATTTTCTAATTAATTTATAATATTACAGCAATGGTTTATAGTCCATCCTACCTTGGACTGGTGGAGAGACGAGCAGCTGAAGAACAGGTTATGTGTTTCGCATTTTTTTGTATAAATATATTTACTGGCAGTGTACGAATATATCTAACAGTTGTGTTTTGTTAATATAGGTACTCCGAGTGGAAGAACGAGCTGGCGACGCACTACAGGACGTACCATGTGGAGCAGCGCTTGGGGCGAGGTGCAACCCCCCACGAGTTCCGGTACAGGGAGTATGAGTGGCTATGGCTGGTAGCCTACTTCGGGAGCGACAGGGTCTCGGTAAGAAAATTTAGCCTCCTAGTATATAACTTTTTAATGTTATTTAATAATTAAATTATGTAGTTACTTAATTAAATTAATTAGTTAGTTAGTTATTAGTTATTAAATTAAGTTAGTTAGTTAGTTACATAGTTAGTTAGTTCGTTACTAAATTAAATTAAATTAAATTAAATTAGGTAGTTAGTAAGTTAGTTAGTTACTAAATTAAATTAGTTAGTTAAGTAGTTACTAATTAAATTAAATTAGTTAGTAACTAAATTAGTTAATAATTTTATTATGGTTAGTTCCTAATATTTTAATTTAGTTACTAATTTATATTTGCGTTTATATGTTCGTTCTTATAATACAGAAAATCTCGAAGACGAACAGCGACAACCGCAAGAGGAACGAGCACCCCCACCACGGCGGCGCCCGTTCCTGGAGGCAGTGGGCAGAGATGGCGAGGAGGGACCGACCGCTGAGGCCGTTGTCGTGGATTCATGCGCAGATGTATCCGGGGCGTCCCGACCAAGTGGTAAGTATTCGCCCATATTCAATAAAAGTGTTTCATTAAATTAATTTATATATTTTTTTATTAATTCGTTTATTATATTTTCTTGTCAATTAGGCGGAAATATATGCGGAGACCGACGCGATCACCTTCAGGATCGCGCGAGACACCCTGGGGGAAGGGGCGTCCGACGAGGCGATCGCGGAGTTTGCCTCCACGATCGACACCCTTGAGCCGCGCTTGGCCTCTCAGATCATGCACGCGGCGGTGGGGACGGGCAACAACTACTTCTACCAGAGAGGCCTAGGCGCGGCGGGAGATGGAGTTCTCAAGTACACGCCGGCCAATCCCAGTACGCAGCGTGCGGCTTCGACGAGAGGAGATTTGCAGACGCAGCTGCAGAGGACTCAGGCGGAGTTGGCGAGGGCGGTGGAGGCGCTCCAGCAGGCGGAGTTGGCGAGGGCCGCGGAGGCTTCGGCGCAGCAGGCCAGAGACGCATTTGTGGCGGAGATGTACCGATGGATGCAGCTATCTTGGGAGGCCCAGCAGGCTGGACTCCAGCCCCCGCCTCCGCCACAGATGCCCCAGTTCGTCGTCCCCACTCCCCACCCGCATCGGAGTACGCCAGGCGATCAGGATAGCCATAGCCACCGGAACTCGAACGATCCGGTCGACGACGCTACGCGTTTAGGGGGTGATGATGAGTAGATGACTAGTTAGCTAGGGGGTTAATTTGTACAGTAGGTAGGATATTAGGGATGGATTGATGTGGATATTTGTTGGATATTTGGATGTTTGTTTGTGGATTTTCTGCAGCCAAACCGAAGACGAAGTGAAATTGGGCCCGAGTTAAATTTTTAATTTTTTTTAAATATTTAAGGGTTATAGCCGACGAAATGGGCCATATTTCGTCGGCTATAACCTCCCGGCTTCCGGCAAAAAAAAAGCCGTTCCTGGTACCGGCGATTGTTATGGCCGACGATTAATTCGTCGGCTATGCCGGAAGTATAGCCGACGATAGTACTATCGTCGACTATGCCGGACGTATAGCCGACGATAGTGTCGTCGGCTATACTTCCGGGTTAGGGGCAATTACGTAATTGTTGAAGCCGACGATCCTGTCGTCGGCAATGTTCGAAATATAGCCGACGACGCTTTATTCGTCGGCTATACCGCGTGTTTTATAAGCCGACGACTTACCCTCAGTGTCGTCGGCTATACTATAGCCGACGGAGCATTCCCGACGAGAGAATAGCCGACGATATTTCATCGGCTATGAGTATAGCCGACGATTTAATGAACACGGCCGACGAGATGACGTCGTCGGCTATAACCCCTTTTCTGGTAGTGAATATATTGAAGTAGTGTAATATGATATCTGTACACTGTCCTCGGCAAACAACTCTTGAATATTTTAATTCATCACAATTATGCATATAGAAAGAGGTCAAGGGTAGGAGTATCATACATAGCTCAGCCAATGAGAAAAAAAATTGTGAAGTTTTTTGTTCATAGCTCAGAATTGCTAAGACTTGATTGCAGTAAAAACAAGTTGAGGATTATTGTGCTTTTGTATCTGCAGTATGCTTTTGTAATAACATCATGTTGCTTTATTTCAGTTTCCAGTTTGGATAATGTACTACTAGTTTACCACTATATTTTAATAAATGCCTACTTTGAATGTTTTCATAGTCATGGTTTCGTTTATGACTGTGTATACAATTTATAAAGATAAATGTATTTTATGTCTTTGTACGTTGCAGTATGATATGAACCCTATGAGAGGAAGGCTGTTGGCATTTGGGGATGCAATAACTGTGACAAAGTGAAGCCATGCGGTGCCTGTATATACTTTGAAGTAATATTCCTCTCTTATACTTTTGTCAAATCTTCCTTTGATGTATCTGTGGTACAATGGTCTGTGTAGACAATTTGAATGATATGTATGGAAACTTAATTTATCTGTAATGATTCCGTTTTTTTTATGGTATAATGGTACTGTTTTGATGGTAATGGTTCAGTTTTTGATGTACAACAGTTTACATGTTTTAAAGACAAAACAATTGTATGTTTGAAGCTCAGACAATAAAGTTTTCATTTGATCAAATGCTTAAATCTATTGTGTGATTCACCATTATACAACAAGATAACAAAATAATGTGTTGTACAATATAACCAAAAGCCATATCAAACCTATATCCCAAAATACTCAAATCTGTTGTCTGATTTGTAGAATCATACAACTCAATAAATATGAAACGAAATCAGTTGTCTAAATGAGACAACTCAATAAGTAGGAAATGAAATCTATTGTGTGAATCAGACAACTGAATTAAAAGGGAATATCCTGCTGTATATTTAAAAATCAAACAACATAATTTTTATTTTTAATTTTTTATGTTTTGTTGTGTATACTAGACATGCCAGTGCCGCACCAATTCCACGCATGCCAAGACGGACATGGCATGACATATAAGTCATACAACAGAAACTTTACTACGCTTGTCTAACATTTCAATCTCACAACATCGAGATATACAGCAGAAAACTCATACTCACACAATAGGAAAACTGTTGTGTAGTGACATTTTTGTACTAGTGTTTCGTTTGTGGCCTAATTTTTGTAGGGAATTATAGTTTTGGGAATCTAGTAAAATTTGTCATAATACTGAACTGTATGGTTTATAGATTTCACTTCATTATGTATGCATGTTTTCAAGCGTGTATTTTTTTAGTTTTCCAGAGTTGATCGTGTGATCTATCTATTGTACTAAGTTTATCATCCCTAGTTTGTTTGTGTTCTCTACTTGTGATGCTGGGAGTATGAATTTTTTATCGTAATGTTTTGTCATGGTACGTTTTATTTTAATTGGGTTGTTCTTTTCTTCTTTTGTTGATGTAGGACGAGATTGTAGTCAATCTCAACAAAGAATCTCGAAAAGAAAGAAACGTCGTCACATTAAAAAGAATGACTTGAATATCGAAAATTGGTATTCAAATAGGCTTCTTAATGATGGTATTAATCATAAATTACTGTTTTGGATTTATCGAGATTCTCGAGAGAAACATTATGAAGAATCGGGTTGGAGCAGATTTTGGCCAGAATGTCCGTTCGGAACGCATAATCCCTTTCCAGAATGAGAACGACAAGATCTACAAGACTCGCTTTAGCGAGCCCTATCAGATTTAGGGCAAAATATATTGTTTTAATAATCCATCCGATTTGGTATTTAGTATATTTAGAATAATATTTACAATTTTGTTAAATTAGGTTTCCTAGTTTAAGTACTGTTCTTTATGTTATCTAGTTGTTCTAGGATTATGTTTTGTGCCCTATATATAAGGCACCTCCTAGCTTGTAATAAGTAGAATCTTTGTTATGAATTAAACCCAAATGTTAGAGAAGTCATCTTCTTAATTTTCTGGTAAACTCCTGAGTCATCTTACGGCTTTGCCCGTGTTATCCCTATTTTGCTAGTGGAATTCTAGCATATCCCATTAGGTTTTCGACGTTTGACGAAACCTTGTTTGTACTGTGATGCTCTTGCGCATCATTTGGTATCATGAGCAGGATTTGCCCACTTCTTAGCGGACCGACAATCCAAGAGAGAAGTTCACTACCGCCAACCTCCACAACATAGTTCGTAGAGTTTCTATCAGAACTCATTGATAATCATGCCAAGGGATTCGCCCTAGGATAGCCTCTTGAATTCAATTCAAAAAAAAAAAAAATGAGACAGAAGGATGGAACGTCATTGGATGTTCACGACGCCGGAGTACGACGACTTCCGAATAGCTTGTAGAATCAAAGACAAGGTATGCTCAGTAATTGATCTTCCAAAATGGATGCACAATTTAACCTTCGATGTAGTGTCAATTGCAATATAGTGAAAGATGGATCGTTCAACGCCAGGGATTTGAGGGACTCTCCGAAATCCACGCGATATCTATAAGATGAAAGAATTAGATGGAGAGATTAGAGAAGATGGAAGAAAAACATAATATATAGATTAGGGGTTTTGGGATTTTAGATATCGAAGTAAATTAACTAAACTATGAAACGATGTAACAATGATGATAATATGCTAGATGATCGTAATTCACCACTAGACACAATCTAGATTCCAAACTTCAATTCTTAAGTTCTTTACTATGTCATGTGAAAGAGATTGACCAAGTTACAAAACCAATAAGCGGATTAAGTACCTTATATTACTTCCCTATATCTCCTAACAAGGACACGCGCCATTACTAGATCTTTTGAAAACAAACAACATAGAGATCACAAGCGGCTCCTACATTTAGCAAGCCTCAAAGCATTAAGCACATATGGAACGTTGTCAATCTAAGTGTACAAACTAGTACAACAAGCGTGTCTAGTTGCATTCATTTTCCTTGGAACTCACCTTGGAGAGAGGCTTCACTACTTCAGTTAACATCACAAGACGATTAGGTGAATTGCTATTTAACCTAGCTCCAATCATATGCATAAAGCATATGTTGGCCACCACATAACACACACACACACACACACACACACACACACATATATATAAGAGTTGACTTAGAACCAAGAAACAATCACACAACAAACTTAGAAACAAAGAAATTGTCTTATGGAATTTAAATCATATATAGTTTAGGGCTTCACACTAGCCCCTAACAAAAAGTATTTAACTACTCATGTTTGTAGAGAAATCACACAAAAACATGGTGAAAATAAGAAGTAAAAACTAACAGACAAAGAGGAAGAATGGTGGACGGTGATGGATGATCGTCGTCACGGCTACTCCTTTTCTTCTCCTTGGTTGGTGTTCTTGTTAAAAAGAACAGCAAATAGGTTTGGTCTCTCTCTTCTGCCTGATGATCTTTCGGTAGAGGCAGAAGTAGTCCTTTAAATACATAAGCAAGTCCAATTTAATTGGCCCACAAACATTTTTTTTTTCCTTTTCTAGACTGACTTTTCCTTCTTTGTTTCGACTAACTTTTTGGACCCTTTTGAACGTGAATTTCCCTTGAGATATCCTTCATATGTTGGTCTTTAATTTCATACAAAAACCTTCAAGAAAGTCCATTGGCACGTTGCCCAAAATCAGCCTTGAAGTTGCCTTGCCGAAATGCAATGTCAGAATTTCCAGCTTTGCCAACTTTCTGTCCAACTTTGGAGCATCATAACTTGATCATAACACCACCGATTTGAGCAATTCTTGTAGCTAAACTGAAGTACGAATTGCCATCTTCATATCTGGGTAGATAATAAACAGAGATCAGCTTTATAGATACACGGAATTCTCTCCAAAAACCGGAGAAAACTGCCATAAAAAATTGTCTTCACAGAAACACCTCTTTAGCTTGAATTTCTGACTTCGTCTTTGAGATTCTAGGGAAGCTATTTGGCTGTAGTTGAAGTACAACATACAGATGTGAAATACACATAAACTTCTCCAGCAAAAATTCATCGAACAAATCCCAAATTGAACTCCAAAAGTGCAAGAAAATAAGGGATAATGCATTTTTCTGGAATTTCCTTCTTCAAGAGTCATTTTGCAGCTATCTATTCTTTGACTTCCAGGCTCTTTCTGATCCAATTGGGCATTCAAATCTTTACATATGCATCTGGACTTCATGTTTCATATCTAGACTTCATGTTTCATGTTTCGATTGCATCAATTAAGCTCCTATTCTTCCATAATTGCTTCTTAAAGTGCCTAAAACATATAGAAGTTAATAATGATCTTTTTAAGGGAAACAACTAAGTAAAATGCAAAGGTTGAGACATTATAACGTCGCATTTTATACTCCTATCAAATTCCCCCACACTTAGGTATTGCTATTCCCTTAGCAAAATCAACGAAAAAGAATAAAAACTTAAGACAAGACACAAGACTCAAAACAAACTAGCCTTTCAACATTGTTATCTCAACAATCTCTTACTTTCACAACATCAAGATTAACACTCAACCAAGTATCAATACGAGAAATTCGAGAGTTAATTGATATGCATTGTTTCCACATAAACACGTAAGACTTGGGAACACAATGGTTATTATGTTAGATCTCAGCATGTTTCAGACAAGTTATAATTCAACCTCACAAGGATTTGCCCTCCATCTTCACTAAGATTTTATGGCTTATGTATTCACTCAATGTATATGCAAGAGAAAAGTTTGTAAGACATTCAAATAGCTTGCATAATTAAAAAAAAAAAGTATTTTGTAGAATATCTTTTATAAAACTTCATGAAAGATACCAATTACATGCACAAATAGACCCACACTGATACAACCCGAACTTTGAATTACTGTTGAAAAAAAAATCCATTTGTTGCAAGGCCCAACTACTGGAGGGTAATATGGATGCTTTATCTCAATAAAATTGAAATCCTCTAATTAAAGAAAAGAGAGGAAGAGATGAGCTTGATAGCAAGTGAAACTCTAGCAAGAGAACACGTCAAAGGCCTGCAAGGCATCTGAATCCTATTCTAATTAAAAGTCTAGAAAAGCCGATACAAGTGCGAGTGCTAGTCTCCACGTGAGGTTTGAATTACAAGTTCACAAACATTCAATTCTAGTGGAACTCTAAAAACCTCCATATTGGTTACATATCACTCATATTCCGTGCAATATAAAGGGCAGAGAGAGGAGCCAGAGGAGGCAGTCGACACCAACGCAAACAAGAGAGGCAGAGGACTCTACACCAACAGCAACGTGAAGCAGGAGACGAAGCACAAAGAAGCAGTTCGTTCTTTACAAGGTTCGGATGGCGACTTCCTTTTCTCTGTCTGCACCTCTAGTTCTATCATGATACTTGAGGCCTTGTTGCCTTTCAAATCCCTCACGGATGGTTACTTGGTTACTCAAATCCCTCACGGATCACCTGGTTACTGGTTACTTTGGTTACTCAAATCCCTTGCGGATGATCTTGGCTCCTTGTTACTGTTCTTGTTCTCTGAATCCCTTGCGGCTTGTTCCATATGGTGACTTGGTTACTATGGCTATTGTTCTGTGGTGACTTGCTCTCTGGTTACTTTGGCTACTATGGTTTTGGTTACTTGGCTCCTGGCTCTCTGGTTACTGTTACTAGTTCTATGGTTACTTGGCTCTTGGTGAGATCACTTTGGTTACTATGGTTCTGGTTCTCTTGGTTACTTTGGCTACTGGTTACTATTGGTTCTCTGATCACTTTGGTTACTTTGGCTACTGGTTACTATTGGTTCTCTGGTTACTATGGATACACTACGGTGACTATGATACTCTTGTTATCTTTCGATCCTACAAAACCAAATACAGAACCCATACCACAATTACACCACAAAAAGCCGCAACGATCTATGCTTCCTGTTAACCACCATAGCAAACTAATTTAACACCGTGCACTCAGACACCATGTTCTCCTGAAGCACCATGCCTCTTACTGTCAACTACCATAGCCAAAAGAACTCTGCCCTAAATCCCAGAATTCTCATACAAAATGACCCTCACAACTAAAACATAGCCTTGAGGCTTGTGAGATTATGTCACCTGTATAAAAGAAGAAGAGGGGCCGTGGAGTTAACAATATGAAGTATGACACAAAGTAAATGGTGACGGTGTGACGGTGGTCTACAAATCATATGTATGAATGCTATTTGAGTTACACATGCATAAAACAAAATAGCTTGATTATCAATTGCTTGAAACAACAAAACAAAAAGGGCTGTGAAGAGGTGCCGCCAAGCTTGGCGGTGCTATCTTATTTGCTTCAGGAACTTCAATCAAGTTTAATATGAATGTGAATGAGACAAATGGGTGAAGCTTGAAGTAATTGAATCAACAAAGGCATAAGCAACCCCACGAAGACAAAATTAACAGAGACTACCTCTGCTAAAGTCCAGCCAAGAATTTGCTGTAGAAACTTGTCTTTGGCATTTCATCGAACATGTGATGGGCGTCGGGTTTTTCCTCTGCAAGTGAAACAAGAACAGCCCTCCTCGAGCATATTTCAATGCCACAAGGAGATATTGGAAGCCTAGAGTCACGAACAGAGCATATCAAATCGAGGTTAGAATGTGAAATATATGTGCATATATGTATAATGTATGTAAAGTATAAAGTCCCTTTCTTCCTGTTGTTTTAATTGGCACTTTTATTCAGGTGTTCTGGTTGCTTATGTTGCATTTGAAGATGGAAGTATCAAATCTAGAGCAGAGAGATTTGTAAGCAGTATCACAAATTCAATGGAAATAGTTCTCAGACGCAACATAGAGGTTAGAATTGTCCACTTGCCCGGTGGGGAGGCTTCTCTAAATGGTCCAAGTCCAGTTCACTTGCTGGAAGGTCTAAAGCAGGCTGGAAATATCGCAGAACTTGTCAGGGAAAGAAAAAGAGTTGCTTCAAATGCCACAGATGGTTATTCCAATTGTTCTCTGTTTCTGGATGGTACCCACAAGTCAACCTCTGATTCATCAGACTTAATTGCTGATGGCAATGCTCAAACAGGTGATACAAGAGAGAGCAGACAGGAGATCCCAATGCAGAGAATAGGATCCATTATTCGCTAGCAAAGGTTAGAAACTGCGTGGCTACAAGTTGCAGAGAAAGGCACCCCTGGTTCGTTGATTCGTTTGATACCTGAAAAAAATCAGGTCCTGCCTCAGGATGGCATTTATTATGAAGATCAGATGGAATCAATGAATTCAATGGGATTATCCTCTCAGCAATGGGATGATGGATTAAACCATGAAGTAAACATTTTGAAGGCTAACAGTGGGAAGATCGTTCAGCAGGACCAAATAGGTAAAAGGGTAGATCATTATCCTATGTCACCGAGTTCACTACATGAGAAGGGCAATTCGGACAAAGATAACCTGTGAGTATTGATTTCTTGACTTAAAAGTTCTTTTTTACTCCTTGACTGAATACACAAAAAACATGTTAATGGTGGACAATTTAGATTTTCTTGCACAATGTGTTAGAAGCTCTTAGTAGTATAATAACTTCATCTTCCAAGGTTCACTGAACAATGTCTCTTTCTAATTATTCAATGCTACAAATATGTGTGTGTGTGTGTGTATATATATATATAATCATTAAATTTGTTTAAACTGTAGATTGACCTTTACAGTAGAAAATAGAATGTGTACAACTGCATCCACAGAGTTGCTCTCCGTTTCCGGGAAAGAGTATTTATATGCTGATATGTCTCCAAGAAAGTAAAGCATATGCATCTTGATTTCCCAGTTCTAGATGGGTATTTTACTATAGACAATGTCATGTTCTTAGGCTGCAAAAAGAACATTTAGGACTCAGTGATGCATTTACCGGGTATTATCATGTGCTCGGGCCTGTTTACTGAAAATTAAACACTATGTTCTTTTGTTAGCATTAAAATTCTAAACACCAAGTGACCAAGTATTGAATGGGTGCGATGATGGATACTGAAGTTTCAAGCCGGACTTGCTGAATATGAATGTTGTTATTAGTATAATACTGAAAGTGGATATGATGTTACTAAAAGGCTCCTCGACAGAATGGTAGTAATAACAGTGCTATTAGTGGTGACAGTGCTTTGGCCATTAGTTAGAGTGGCAATGGTTGGCCATTAGCATTATCAGAAGTGCTAAATAATTCCAAAACTATTTGATTTGGTACAGGACATTCATGTGCTTAAATTCTGGACTGTTCATATAGTTTCAGATTCTATAATCTTAGTTTGGTGCTGGAGAAACTGTTGTGCTTCAATTGAAAGCATTCTCGTGGCTTTATCTAAATTTTTTTTTCCCTCATTTGTTGTCTAATCTAAACTGTGGCAAAATTATGTGCAAATTATATGCAATATATATATATAGGAAGTTTTTCTGCTGCGGACGTCCGCACGGTGCGGATTCGCCGCAAACGGCAGCCACGACAAGCCGACGACGGCGCGGATGGTGCTGGCCCGCTCCTCCCCTCTCCGCGCTCCTTCCATCTTGGCTGGAGCTCCAGCGCCGGCCCACGGCGGCCGGAATTTGAAAAATTCCTGGAAAATTCAAGTTGCTGCCCAGAAACTTGAAAATTCCAGATTCCAGCCGCCGTGAGCCGGCGCTGGAGCTCCAGCGGGGAGAGAAGGAGCGGGCCGGCACCATCCGCGCGGTCGTCGGCTTGTCGTGGCGGCCGTTTGCGACGAATCCGCACCGTGCGGACGTCCGCAGCAGAGTCGGACTGTATATATATCCACAATAATTACTGAATGCCAAGTAGTCATGCATCCACAGTTATTCATATCCACTGTATGCATATTCTTATTCTTAGTTTTTCTACAGGGGCGATGAATCAGGATCAGGTAGAGGAGTTTGCAGCGGATTTTTTCGTTGTTATAACACCAGGCGTCCTAGAAGAGGGAAGGTAAAAAGTCATTACATCTTTATGTTTGTCTTAAATTTGGAAATCTAGCTCGACTTCAGAGCAACCTCTAAAGATTTGTGCCTCTAAACAGGTAAAAAGGACCCCTGTTCAACCACGGCAAGGTAGACGGCTTTCATTGTTTGGTGTGTGTGTGGGAAGTCAAGGAAGACAGCAGAGAAGACAAGATAATGGGAGGAGTTTTGGCTACTGTTCCATTTGGTTACACATTTTCTTGTATTTATGTCCCCATTTGAGCCATTCGTCGAGGATTCAGTGATAGGATGCAATAGAGAATGTAAAGGTTTCTTTTGTGAACTGATTTATGTGTCCATCCAATTTTTATTTGATCAATACAAATAAAATGGTAAAACCTTCAATGGGATTCAAGTTGCTTCTTTTCATAATTTATCACTCTGAGGTAGATAGAAGAATTGACCTTTTTTGTTTTACACAAAAGTACAAATCAAAGTTGGTTAATGAAAAATGATAGAATTATTGGAATTCAAAATGCAAACTAAGGTAAGGGAACAGACTCAACAGAGTCAAAATTCAAAATGCAAACTAAAGTAATTGATAGAGTTTACTATAAGTAGCATTGCAGTCAGATTACCTGTTTTTTTATAAGGCTTCTGCCCTCCATTATAAGCATTGCCCCTCTCATTCAACCCATATGGAAACAGAGAGAGCTTTTACAGAACTGACCAAAACTTTTTTTTTCTCACACCACTCCCTCTCTCAGATAGACTTCAGCTCCCTTCTTTTTTTCTTCTCTCTGAGACCTCAAGAACCCTAGCCGTTTTATTCACGGTACTCTTTCTCTCATCTTTGGTTTTCCAGTCTGCATTCCTTCAAATTTTTTTCATGTGAAGGTTGAAAATGATTTTAGTCCATTTTCCCATGTCATTACCTTGTTTTGTATCAGTTGCTTGCTTCTGTCTCATAATCCAAGTAAAGGATGAGATCTTTATTTGATCTTTGAGTAGCTTGATGCACATTGGTAGTTCAAATTTGATGTCTGAGTTAGCACTCTGTTTGTTTCTGTTGTTATATTTATCTATGGTATATTTTGATACCAAAATTATGACTACGTTTATAGTTTATGGTTTGAGAATGTGTATAAGTATACAACATGTTTGAAAGTTCCAAAAATGTTATTTTTCTAACTCTATATACCAAAACTGTTCACTCTGGTCTGGTTTCCAAGTCTGAGCTTGTCTCTGATATGATGTTTAAGATGCCTTGCTTCTTTTGTTTCTCTTGTCTTGTACATTTAAATAATGAACTCCTTTTTGTTTACTGTGCTTGATTCTGGTGCTGTTTGCTTATAACTGAAGAACTCCTTATGAGCCAATATATGAGCAGCTTTTCCATTTACTGCGCATAGAAACATCATTTATATGTTCCAACTAAATAAAGACTTGATCTTTATCAAATATTTATTAGTCTATTTGCTTTTAAATGGTTCCATATGGAGGATTTGACTCCACCTCCTGTCGTACCATCCGATGTGAAGCCAGAAGTTGTGGCTCAGGTGGCTCCTCCTAAGCACACTATTATGGTCAGGCCGCGTGGGAGTGGAACTACAGGCCGGTTCATACCATTGAGCACTAACCACTTCAGAGTTTCAGTGAAGAATGCAGATGCTGTGTTTTACCAGTACTGTGTAAGTTTACCGCATCACACACTTTACGATGTTTACTCTTTTCATTTGATTGACTTGGAACAATGTCCTACGACTATCCAGGTCCTCATAACTTATGAAGATAAGAGACCTGTTGAAGGTATGGGAATTGGGAGAAAGCTGGTGGATAAGCTCTGTGAATCATACTCTTCGGAGTTTGCTGGTAACATGTTTGCATATGATGGGGAGAAAGCTTTGTACACTGCCCGTCCTCTACCCTGAAAGAAGCTCGAGTTCACTGTTGTTCTGGAGGAGTCATTTGCAAATAGGTAGTCAGTATGTCTTTCTAGTGATTATTTAGCTTTTCCAATTTCTGGTTATTAAATTCATTTTCATTCCTACTTGTTATGTAGCAGTGAGACTGGGAAGTCTGGTGAGACTGACAAAAGGATGAAACGCTGTTCCAATCGCTCCAAGTCTTTCATTGTAAAGATAAGTTATGCTGCCAAAATACCTCTCAAGTCAATTGCTCTTGCTCTTCAAGGAGCTGAAGTAGACAACACTCAAGATGCATTGACAGCTCGTGATATCATTCTACGGCAGAAAGCAGCTAAGCTGTATATATTTACTGCATGCACTTTTATTTTTCAATTTTAGACTAGCTTGTGAGCTTTGTTTTCTTTAACTGTGGTTCATTATTCATGCACAGGGGATGCCTTCTCGTACGACTGTCATTCTTCCATGATGACTCCTGGAACCATGTTGAGATTGGAGGAGGTGTGATTGGTGTCTGGGGATTTCATTCCGGTTTCCGTCCAACTCAGGGTGGCTTGTCCTTGATCATGGGTACACGTTTTGTTGTTTCGTGTTTTTTAAGACTTGTAGCAGTTATTGTATCTTGTTTTATTAGTAATGTTGTTTCCATTTTTTTATGTTTGTAGATGTATCTACAACGATGATTGTGACGCCTGGACCTGTTATTGATTTTCTGTTCACTAACCAGGGTGTACGAGAACCCCGCCACAAGGTAAGAAAGAAATGCTAAATCCCTTCCTTAAGGCTCATATGCAGCATCAATTATGAATCTTTGTTCCAAAATATTCTGTCTATGGCTTTACACAGGACAAAAGAATGCTGAAAACTATGGGGATTACAACAAAACACCGCACCATGGATTGCGAAATCACTGGGTTGAGCAAGAAGACCTGCAATAATCAGATGTATGTGCTTATTTATTTTTTTTAAAAAATAAAAACAATTTTCTTGTTGGTTTCCTTGTTGCAAAGCTTTTTGCAGGATCAGATGTATGTGCTTAAAAAAAAAATTTCTTGTTGGTTTCCTTGTTGTCAAGCTTATTTGCTTGTGTTTTCCTGAAGGTTTACTCTCAAGGTAAGGAGTCGTGATGGAGCGAGTGAGGGGGAGACTCTGGAGATTATGGTATATGAATATCTCGTCAAACACTGTGGCATAGAGCTCACATTTTATAAACACATGCCATCCATTAATATTGGCAAGCCAAAGAGGCCCACTTATATTCCAGTTGAGGTCAGCAAATTTCTTATGCATATATGGTGTTAGTCTATATTTTCGGAACCCTATATCTGTGGTTTCTAATTTCTTGCAGGATCAGATGTATGTGCTTAAAAAAAAAATTTCTTGTTGGTTTCCTTGTTGTCAAGCTTATTTGCTTGTGTTTTCCTGAAGGTTTACTCTCAAGGTAAGGAGTCGTGATGGAGCGAGTGAGGGGGAGACTCTGGAGATTATGGTATATGAATATCTCGTCAAACACTGTGGCATAGAGCTCACATTTTATAAACACATGCCATCCATTAATATTGGCAAGCCAAAGAGGCCCACTTATATTCCAGTTGAGGTCAGCAAATTTCTTATGCATATATGGTGTTAGTCTATATTTTCGGAACCCTATATCTGTGGTTTCTAATTTCTTGTACCCCCACCCCCCCCACCCCCCCCCCGGGCTCTGGTTGTTGTAGCTATGTTCACTTGTTTCACTACAAAGTTATACAAAAGTATTATCTTCCCAGAAAAGAGCATCCTTAGTGGAGAAATCAAGGCAGAAACCTCAGGAGAGAACAAGGAGAGTGACTGATGTAAGTTTTGTATGTCACTAAAGTGCTCCTTTTTCTGTTGTATGTTGCAACAATCTTCATGATCATTTTTTGCAGGCTCTACGAGATTACCGCTATGATGAGGATTCTGTCCTTGCTGAATGTGGTATGTTTGTAGAGAAGCAACTGATTGAGATTCCAAAGGTAAACATAAGGGAGTGTCATCAGCACTAAATTTAACCTCAACTACTTCTAATGTACTTTCTTCTGATGAACAGTTAAAGGTGGGTAACAGTGAGGATTGCATCCCTTTTAAGAGACGATGGAACTTCAATAACAAGGTAATTAGCATTTATTCTTGCAAAACGATCTCTTTTCCTCCAGAGAAAGTATGATTTGAAATTAAACAAAAATCTGTATTAAGACCAACTAGTAGTTCCTGAGTTTGGTAGATATTGAAATTTCCCTCGATTTAAATTTTGTTTCTTGTTGAACCATCCATACTAGTCTTAACATCCTCATTAACTTAGTTTCAGCCACAAATGTTCAGTTACTTTCCATAAGTATGGGAAGTAATAGGATCATTTGATGCTGTACTTTTATGTAAACATTCAATTTTCCCTCTGTGGTTCCCTTGTTAACACCTTATGCTTAGGACCGGTGATTAATATTGTAGCATTAGGACAGTTCTTTTTGGGAGATGAGAGGGAGGAGACTGTACTGTACCTTACAATTACAAGGAAATGGGTAACTCTAGATAATAGCTGGGTTCAAACCAAGACAACATTGGAGCAAAGTTGCAAATCATGGGCCCGATTTTTCCTACTACTAATCTCTTGTTGCCGTTCTAGTGTGAAAATTAATCTAGATATAGTTAAAATGAATGAATTTTTATAACTTACTGTAAGAATGTTGTCCTGAGATGGTAGATTGTGCCAAGTGATGGTTCCTATTGTAGAATGGTAGATTGGGGATAACAGAGACATTAGGGAATGACATGTAATTTTCCTTGTCGTAAACAATGTTGGACGTTTACAAGATAGCAAAAGTTAGTTATTGACACCTGGAGATGGAAAAAAACCATGTAAGATGCATATCTTTTTAAGTTTTCATATTGGATATGCTATAGTCGCCCATTTAAATGAAAATGAGCAGGACGCTAGAGGAAACATTATGATCAACACACATCACTTTTTCTCCTTAGGATCTACTTCGGATTGGACTGAATGAGACAGTTGATGCGAAAATGATACCCGGCACTCCTTTTAATCCACACTATGGTAGCCCAGCTTCTTGTGGTAATATTATTGAGAATTGCATGTCTTTTATATGATGATTGATCATTAATGTGTTGAAGTTGAATATAATGTTGGACTAGTTTTAGTTATCTTCTTATGGGCTTGCAGGCAATGCTTTTTTTCTCTCTGAGCCACCGGATGCTGCTGAGTCTGCCATAGTTGTGTTAAACCAGAGATGCCTGATCCAGGCAAATCAGAAGAGGTATCTATGCATTCGATTCTTCGTTTATAGTCAGTAAGCACGATTATTTTTGTCCATTAAGAATAATAAGAAATTTACTTTGCAATCATCTTTTCATGTGTTTCTTTTACATCTTCACTTGGATACTTTTCATTTATTTTAATTTGTACAAGATGCAAGTTAGTCACCACTATAGTGCCTCTCAGTTTCTCATCTTTGGTCATTTTGTATTCAACAGCAGAATTTACTTGTCATTTTACTGTCTATTACTCTGAGCATGCACTACTTAAATCAGTCATAAAGCTCACTATTGCAGTTGTGTTAGTTATGAATTTGTTGAATTTGCTTACATGTAATCAAGATGTTCTAAGACCTGTTACTGTTGTCATTCTCAGAGGGATTGTAAAAGAGCCTGATGACAAAACATTCAGATCTATTGACAATCATCGGCTTCCAAGACAAAGTGAAGATATGGTTACCTCCGTAATTTTGATATTTCTGTATATAAGTTTTCTTTTTCATTCGTAATTTTATGTGAGGAGCATGAGGTATCATTGTACATCATCCTTCATCATTTGGTAGTTGTTTATTTACTCTAGTATTTGATTTTATCCTTTAGTTTCAACTTTCTTCTAATGACCAAGATATGATAGGCTTCTTACTTTCAATGCTCAGAAATTGTTGAGAGGGACAACAAACCTTATCGACATGTTTGATGAAGTGATAGTAGCTGGAGTGGATTCAAGAACATCAACTGTGGATAAATTGACCAAAGAAACAATTGTGTGTAGGAACGATGAAGTAAAGTTCTGTGTTATATCTCCAAAAGTTGCAATGACTGTTGTTGGAATTATGAGAGAGTGTGAAGATACATGGACACATGTGAAGAAGACGGTGTCAAAAGAGAAATTGGCGGGAGAGAGAGCTGTGTCTGAAGTAGCAGTAGAAGGGCATTCTATGCCATTGAGGAGTAGTGATTTGGAAGGTGATGTTTTGTCATTTGTGTGTGGGATGGAGGGTGTGTCACCTAAGTGCTTTATTATTTCTGACAAATTGTCCATTGAGGGGGTGAAGGGGAATCGTATAAAGAATAAAATAGATGTGTGTGAGAGTATTGTGGTAGAAGGATCGGGTTCATTAATAGCTAAAAGGATCTATGAAAGTGAGCTTCAGAGGTATGAAAATCCGACAATCGAAGAAATGTTGAGATGCATGCGCTATGACTTCTTCATGACTAATTTGAAGGATAAAAAAACCGGTGGTATTGTGAAATTCTTCAAAATTTCCACTGATGGAATAGAGCAGCTTGTTTCAGAAACTATGCTAGAGTTGCTGATTATGTTTGTAGACAGGGTATGGCAGGAGGGAGTGCGGACACTTGTTTTTATCATCTATGACCCCAAGAAGATCTCGGAAGATCTGATTAACAAGTTTATTGTAAGGAAAGGAAGGACACTTTGTTTTCAGGGTCATGAATTGGTTCCTCTGAAAGGTGGCTTTTTGTTGCGTTTTGACATTCTTGCTACAAATCAGGACTGCCTATCTTTATTTAGTGAAACATATATGAGCTTTCCCCAACGATATGATTTCACAAGTATGGAGAGGCTCAACATTGTGTATATTGTGGAGATTATATTTACCTATCGAGGCCAACCAAAGAATTTTTAGAATCATTAATCATTGATACACAATTTGAGGAGTTCAAGAAACTTGATTTGTCAAAGCTTACCATGTAATCTTTTGTGTTGTAATGAGTAAATTCGCTTAGAATATGTATTGGAATTTTCTATTATCTGGTTTGGGTTGCTATTAATTAAAAGGTGAATATCACAACTATTACTATGCTTGGTTCTGGTGTTTCTTTTGTTGAAGTGTACACTCTTGTTAGATTTCCTTTGCTGTTGTTAAGTTTATGCAGGACGTTCACTTCCTTATGACTGGAGGTGACTATGAAAATGAACTCATTTCAGCAACCATACTTCACGAATTCTTTGGTGCAGATGCCCTTCTGAGGTAGAGTTAGTCTTAACTATTGCCTCTAGCTCTTCTTACTTTGAATGAATTACCAGACTTTTTGCTACTTATTCGTACCTGTTCTATTGTGTGTTAAGAGATCACACAGGTCGGTGGATTTTTGGTTTCATTGATGATTTAGGTAATGGATCTGTGTTGCAAACCGGAGCATGGGGCTTAGAGATGAACTACACCAAGCAAACACTGATCGAGACGCCACTGAGTTCATCTGGAACCTCTTTAATTTAACGAAACTACAGCTGTAGAGAGAAGGGACGTACACCCCATGCATAAGCTACTACGCCATTCAAGGCGTAAGGCGACATGCGACAGACATTTCTCTGTCGCCTTAACAGATTTTAGGTGACTGACTATCTTACGGTCGCATAATCATAAAGATAGTCGCCTAAAAAGCTTTAAGGCGACTATACTGAGGCGACGTGTATTATAGTCGCCTTGGAATGGTTTAAGTGACTGATTATATGGAAAGTGTAAAGTAGTCGCTTAAAATAGTAATTTAAGCGACGTACTTGTAGAAACTTTGTCGCTTAAACGTTTTAAGTTCTGTTATAAAGGCTATTCTTAAACAGAACCCAGAAGTTGAAGAAGCGAAAGAAGGAGAACTGTGAGCTGCGAAAAACTTCAAAAACGGCCGATTTCGTCAATTTCGGGGTTCAATACCTTGGGTCTTCTCTTCCAATTACTTTATAGGTTAGTATAATCTCTTCTCTTCATTCTAATCACCATATTTGGGTTTGATTGGTTGAATTTAGTGTTTGATATCTTGAGTTGGATTTGGTTTACAATGTATTTTGTGTTGTTTTTAGTGTTGGGAGTTTTAATATATGATGGAGTTGGTGTTGATTTTGAGTTTTTTTTCACCATATTTGTGTTAGATTAGTTGGATTTAGGGTTTAAAATCTTGGTTTAGAATTTGTGTATTATGTATTTTGTATTATTTTATTGTTGGTTCTTGAATATATGAAGGATTTAGTGTGAATTTTTTATTTTTTTTACCATATTTGTGTTAAATAGGTTGAATTTAGTGTTTATATAGTTGGTTTGAATTTTGTATATGATGAATGTTGTGTTATTTTTATTGTTGATTTGTGTTTAATTAATGAATTGATGTTAATTTATTAATGATTTGTGTGTAAATATGAAAACCATTAGTGTTTTCACGTTTTTTTATTCATTTGATACATTTATGTTTATTATCCGGATGAACATGTGAGAGTGATTTAACTCTCGCATTCACCGGTTTGTTTTTAACTTAGCATTCCCGTTCGAGAATCAAACACGGACATTTGATTCTCGAATTGTCCTTTTTTTTGGACAGTTTGGGAGAACATGACTTTGTCGAGCGTGCTTGCACTTCTTGCGGTTACATTTTTCGTTTTGGGTATTGATTTTGACATATCTCTTTATATTGTTCCTTGAGTGCACACTAGGTTGTTAGATATTCGTGCACTTGGGGAACTGTATGGAGATGCTGTCAAAATTTTCCCAAACCGAAAACGTAACCTAGGAGGGCAAGAGGCTTGATAAAGGAAGTGTTCTCCTGAATGGGATAGGACCCTAACCTGATGTATAAGGTGGAGAATATCACACGAATGTTTATGTTGTTGTTTGCTAAATCTGTGTATTTTTGTATGTTTTTCATATGACAGGCAACATGGACAAGAGTTGGATCGAGTTATCTAGAGGTGATCCGAAGTACATTCAGGGGATAATAGATTTTTGTGCGTTTTTCCTCCAGAATAGCAGTAGTGACAGGGAAGTGCACAAGTGCCTGTGTAAGCGTTGTCTGTTACAAAAGCAGTGGATTACAGTGGATGAGATGTTTACGCACTTGAGAGAAAACGGTATGATGCATAGTTACACTACATGGATACATCACGGTGAGCCTGCAAACATTCCTTCATTGTATGAGCAAAGGAAAGAATATCTTAAGCAGAAAGCATCTTCTAGTGGTATTGTGGAACTTGAGACAGATCCCACTATGGAAATTTTATATGATGCTTTTCCATATCTTGATAGATTTTTTCCGCCAGAGAATGTTGATGGTGGAAATTATGTAAATGATGTTGATGATTTAGACCCTATTGCCAGAGATGCTTATGTGAAATATAACAGGTTGTTATCAGAAGCCCAGACTCCGTTGTATGATGGTAGTGAGGAGACTGTTTTGACTACTATCCTTAAAGTAGTGAAGATGAAAATGCATAATAAATGGTCAGACAAAAGTTTTAATAATAAATGTGAGTACATTAAACTAGGGCTGGGCATAAAAAACACTAATCCCGAACCCGTCCCGATCCCGTCCCGAAATTTACCGGGATGGGACGGGACTTAAATCTCAAAACAGCAGGCCCGTCCCATCCCGTCCCGTCTCAATAACATGGGACGAGACGCGGGACGAAGAGTGTAAGTCCCGTTTAGGCCCGTCCCGTCCCGCAATAATAAGGCATATAAATCTCAACCGTCTATTTCATCATCACCGTTCATTTCTATTCTGACTTTCTGAGATTCCAAGAGACCAAGACTACTGACTGACTACGAAGCCACAAACCTAAATCAATAAATCCCATACGGCCATACCTAGTTCCCAATCTTCCCATACCTAACCCCAGCTCAATTTTCTCATTAGCATAATTTCTCTTCTTATTGATTATATAATCTTGATACTTGTGCCACGAGAACCAAATCCCGCCGACTAAGACCAACAAACCGAAACCACAAGCAACAAGCACAATCAAAATCAGAGTCCGTTTCTTCTTACGGAGCCGGCCGCCGTGAAGTCCAGCTGGAAGAAGCACTTGGCGTTGCTGTGATCGGTGGGGCCGTAGGGGTTGGCGAAAGCCGCGGCGTATATGGAGGGATAGGCGGTGCAGCTGGAGACGTTGCCGATGGACTCGCCGGTCAAATAGGTGGCGGAGAGGCTGACGAGGCTAGTGGTGCAGGTGGCGCAGGGTGAGTTGCTCTGTGGGTGAGGAAGTGGCCGGAGATACCACCGGCATCTGACGTGGCAGTGACAGATCGGGTAAGCTTGTGGGGTTGGTTGGTTGTTGAGGCTGAGGTTGAGGTTCTTGTTGAGTTTGAGTCTGGGAGTTTCCACCGACTCTAGAGAGCTTTAGGTTAGTTCTGTGTGGGTTGTGTTGTCTGGACTTGAAAATGGAAATGGGGGAGTTGTTTGTTTATTTGTGATTCATTTGATTTATGAGAGAGAAAGTGAGAGGAAGAAGCAGAGAGAGAGAGAATATGGGTCTGCGTGTGTGAAAAAAAGGAAAAATTGTGGATAAATCACAGACAATGCTAAATAGTTTACAGGGTGGTTTTGTTTTTTCCATGTCCTTCCACTGAATTAGTGTATTACAAGTTTTTGAATTCATGCACGGGACGACGGGATTGGTCCCGTCCCGTCCCGATCCCGAGTGGGATTAATCCCGGTGGGATGAATTGAAAAAAACACAAGGCCCGTCCCGTCCCGTCCCGAGTTTAAAGCATGGGATGGGACGTGGGATTAGTCTAATCCCGTCCCGTCCCGTCCCGTGCCCAGTCCTACATTAAACAATTGCTTCATCTTGGAAACAAGTATCCTGATTCATACCGAGCTGTAAGAAAGATTCTAAAGAACATGGGTCTGGGTTATGAGATCATTCACGCATGCGAGCATGGTTGTGCGTTGTTTTACAAAGAGAATGCACATCGCAACAAGTGTTCGATATGCAAAGAGTCAAGATGGATATATTCTGAACAGGGTACACGAGTTCCTGTAAGAAAGGTTCGCTACTTCCCTCTAACACCGAGGTTGCAGCTCTTATATATGTCGCCGAACACAGCAAAGGAAATGCGGTAGCACGGGGAAATGATTTCTGATCCTAATTTTCTTAAACACCCGGCAGATGGGGAAGCATGGCAAGAGTTTGATAAGGACTTTCCAGAATTTGCCAACGACATTAGAAATGTGCAACTCGGACTAGCTACAGACGAGTTTAATCCTTTTGGTGCAACGGGTCTTTCTCTCAGTACATGGCCTGTTGTGGCAATGCCTTACAATTTGCCTCCTTCATTGTGTATGAAAAAAAGAATTTAATATACTTGTATTGTTAATATCTGGTCCGAAGTCTTCAGGAAAGTATTTGAATGTCTTTATGAGACCATTGATGGATGAGCTACAGATGTTGTGGAGTACTGGAGTTCGGACTTATGACCGACATGAGCAAAAGTCCTTCATAATGAGAGCAGTAGTGATGTGGACCATTAGTGACTTTCCCGGATTAGGGATGTTGGGAGGCATCCAGAAAAAAGGCTACAAAGCATGCCCCCTTTGTTTGGAAGATGATGATTCAAACGACTTGATCGGGAGAATGGCATACTAGGGTCACCGCAGATGGCTACCCGGGAGGCATCCATGACTTCAAGCAGCAGATAAGTTTAATGCGAAGGTTGAGTTAAGGGAAGCACCACATTCTTGGTTTGGGGATGAGATTTATAGCAGTATCCTCTCTCATGACTATCCTGTTCAGAGTTTGCATCCCATGTTCAAGCCTAAAGCAACTAGAGAGAAACTGTGTATTTTGGGAGTTGCCATACTGGAGCACATCAAAAATAAGGTATACCTTAGATGTCGTGCACATTGAGAAGAATGTGTACGACAACATCAGTGGAACCATATTCGGTCTGGAAGGAAAGACGAAGGACGATCCAAAAGCTCGTGAAAGTCTGGAACAACTAGGGATACGGAAGAAGTTGTGGAAGAAATTCAAACCCGAGTCAAGCACACAGAAAAGAAAAGAAAAAGTATCTCAAGCACCGTATACAGTTCTTCCTGAGGCAAAGAGTGAGATATTTGAATGGACTAAAGATGCTCAGTACCCTTATGGTTATGCGGGAAGTTTGAAGAATAAGGTCAATGTAGATGATAAAAAGTTTTATGGATTGAAGACACATGACTGCCATGTACTGCTCCAACGTCTTCTTCCAGTGGTTATCCGTCCATATTTGCCAACTAGTGTCGTTGAGCCATTAATAGCATTGTCCAAATGGTTTCAGAAATTATGTGCTAGAGAGTTGAAGAAAGAGGACGTCCGCGAAATGAAGCTAGAAGTTGTTATGATTCTTTGTAAATTGGAAAGGATCTTTCCTCCTGCTTTCTTCATCATCATGGTTCATCTCAGGATTCACCTTCCTAAACAGGTTCTGCTTACCGGCCCAGTACATTTTACCTGGATGTTTCCTATGGAAAGGTGTTGCGTTATTTTTGTACATTTTACTTTATGAACGTTTGATGTGGAGAACGATATATATATTGTACTAACTATAACATTTTACAGGCAACTTGGGGACTATAAAAAGACTATTAGAAACACACGTTTTCCAGAAGGATGTATTGCTCAGCAATACATTACACATGAGTGTGTGACATACTGCAGTTTTTATATGGCTGATGGTACAGGAGATGCAAACGTTGTCATTGCACCTTGTTGACAGTAGCCACAGAGGGGCTACATAGGCCCACAGACCCGCAGCTAGCATGCCCGGGGCCGGACCGAGGCCCGGAGCAGGATCTCCAACACCCGGACCCGAGGTCCAGCAGTCTAACTTATGACTGGGGGCCCGGGAGCCGGGGACACCAGCCTGCCGAACAGGTTACCTTAGCTGCCCCTTTGCGTACGAACAGAAGGGAACCAGTCCCACATCGAAGAGTAAGACCAGACCTCACGATCGACCACCTATATAAGGGCCTCAACTACCCTCATTAATAGGTAACTCAACTCTCCCACTACTTATCATTCCCGCTTAAGTTATCTATTTGCTCCAACGGTACTAACTTAGGCATCGGAGAGGAGAAGACCGGCCCGCCCGGTATTCCCCTTAGTTAGCAGGGTTCGCAGGAGGAAATCACATCAAGATCCACCGGTTTCCCGCAGGCCTACGGGTTTGAACGGAAACAATTGGCGCCGTCTGCGGGAAGAGATAAAAGTCACGTAGGCATTATCTGAAGAAAAAAAAAGTTCGGAAGCGGGGCGAGAAAGGAATGCACAAGAAGATCAGCGGATCATACAGGAGCAGGTGCTCATCACTACCCCGATCGCTGTACGGGAGTAGCACCCCGGCCAAGACAACCAGAACGACGGCAGCTATCGGGGGCCAAGCGGCACGCCGGGGGCATGCAGCTGTAGCACGCGCGGGAAAGGCCTGGCGAAAGGCGACCAACCAACACACCAGGGCCCTTCGCTGACATTCTCGGACGACCCGAGCAACGAGGAGGAGAGTCTGATCGGTGACAGCGACCGGGACACCGCATATAGCCCCGACCGACACGATATGGCGGGGGAGGTAGAGGTAATGAGAGCAGAAGTCGATCGCCTGCGCGCGGAGAGCGACCGGGATAGAGCAGATTCCAATGCCCGGTATCAGGAAATGGAGACAGTAAACGCCGCCCTGGTGGCTGTCCTGGAAAGAGGACAGCAGCGCAACGCCGCTTTGGCGAGGGCACATGTACCCCCACCTGGCCGGTCTCAACCCCCTGAGGCGGGACAGTTATCGGGTGGAAGGCCCAGCGACCCCAAGGGGACGGAGGCCCCGGGCGGCATGGCCCTACCAAGGAGCACGCCGGCACGCCGGCAATCACACGCTTCATTCGAGGATGAAGTCATGACCCCGACCGCACGGGCACTACAAGTACTCACCGACTCCGTGTAAGATCTAAAGGCCCAAATGGAGGCCAGCGAGAGAAGGGCAGCGCGGCCGTTGGAAGGCGCGCGCTTCAACGAACGCACGGGCCCCTTTTCGCACAGGGTCCTGGAATTCGGGAGATCCGGTAACCAAAAATCTCTGAAGCTGACATACTCAGGAGCCGGCTGCCCATACCAACACTTGGATAGCTTTCGGTCCCAAACATGCGCCAAGGGCTACTCCGATGCTGTGTGTTGCAACATCTTCCAGGAAACCCTGTCCGGAGAGGCGCTTAGTTGGTTCTATGAGCTCCCGGCAAACTCCATTGAGGCATTTGAGCAACTGGCCGATCGGTTTGTCGGCCGCTTCATCCTCCGGGTCGAAGGAGCCCGGACATCGACGGTCCTCTTCAATTGTAGGCAGGCACATGGCGAGGAGCTAAGGACGTTCCTTAACCGCTGGCAAACGGCGACGGCCGGGGGTTCGGAACCTAGACAAGGGCATCGCCGAGATGGCGTTCAAACAGAGACTCTGGCCAGGGAAATTTTCCTATGCCGTACGGGTAGAACTCCCGCAGGGGTATGATGAGCTAATGGCGATGGCCATCAGGCACGCTCAGGCGGACCACAAAACATATGGGCATCACCTGCGGAAGAGGAAGCGGGAGGAGTACCTTCCGGCCCCCCGAGAAAACAAGGCCAGCCAGCGGGGCGAGAACCGAGGCACCCAACAAAACAGACTCAACAAAAATTGGGAGAACCAACCGCAGCAGAAACCCTATCCTAACAAACCCCAGGGCGAGCACAGGCCCGCGCAGTATTGACAAAAACGCCCCGTGGCGATCATGCCAGCAGAACGTCAAGAAGTCTTCACCACTCTAACCTTTTCGTACGAGGACATCCTGCACGAGAACGGGAACATCATTCCCCCACCGCTAAAGAGGAAGCACCCAAAAGGGAACCTCACTCAGGCGCGAACAGGCAAATACTGCTCCTACCACGACGAAGCTACCCATAGAACAAACAATTGCATCGCCCTCAAGACAGCGGTGGAGGGATTAGTTAGCAGCGGTCAACTTCAACGGTACCTAGGAGAAAGAAGGGCAGATCCCGCCCGGGATCAGGACCAGGGCTGGTAAGCACGCCCGGACCCAGTGAAGGGTTAAGTGCTAAATTTTCAAATACAATTAGCCTGGCATTCCAACGGTTCAGCCGATGTAACATTGCAAAATATGTACGCCAACTATTTTGAACGAAATCCAAGGCAAACTACCGGTACTAAAATATATGTCCAAAGGCAGGCAACAAAAAAAAAACCCATTCCAGCAGATTTACAAAAAAGAAAGAGACGGCAAACAAAAATCCTAAGGAGCCACGTCTTCCTCCCCAGTGGGCCTAGCCTGTCCACCGGCTTCCTCAGATGCAACCGACGCATTCCCCCTAATGGGTTCAGATGACTGAAGTCCGCCTTCCCCTTCCGGCTGCTCCTCCTCTGCCGGCTGCCCATCAGCATCATCATCGGCCCGCGCCTTCGGCATTTGCGAGGTGATCAGGTATCCCTTCTCTTCCCACTCCACGTAGACATCAGCGATACCCGACTCCCCAGCCTTCTCCAGGAGCTTAAGAAACTGATCACTATCGTGATATTTCTGGATAACCCGCTGGAAAAGCTCTGGGTCTTCTTCTCCAGCCGCAGCGGCGGTGGCTGCACGCACAGCTGCAGCTTCCACCTGGAGCTGATCCACTTTGGCCTCTAGCTCGGCCCTCTCCTCCTCAGCCCGCTCCTTCTCCTCCTCGAGGCTTCGGACCTGGCCCTCTAACTTGGCCACCTGCCTCTTGTCCCTCTCCTCCAGTCTGACTTTCTCCCGCTCAAGCCTGGACTTCTCAGCCTCTAGGCGCTCACGGGTTCCGGTCAGAACGGCCACCTGCCTCTTCAGTTCTGGCAGCTCCTCACTCGGGTCCGGCTAGTACAGATTGTACAACAGCTACAGAACGACAGGGAGCCGATTAAACAACAACAAAAAATAACGAAACCCTGCAGAAGTTTTATGAGCGGTACCGTAGCACCAAACAATTCTTACCTGGAGGACCAACTCCTTGCTCTTCTGGCGATTCTCCCCTGACAGGGCTCCAGCGGCCCCAGGCCTATCCAGACCAAGGCCAGCCACATCCTCCACCAGGTTTCGGACGAAGGGACTCTCCGGACCTCCCCTCCTCTGTTCCTCCACCGGAGCGGGGCTACTCTGCTGACCGGCAGAACTTGAAGCAGCAGCGGCTCTGTCCCTAGTAGGACTCGTTGCACCACTGGCCAACTTGAGCCGTTTCGCCAAGTTCTCACCAGACGACCGGCCGGTCAGCGTCACCAGCGCGGAGGGCGGGACGTCCATGATCCTCCGCCTCTTCTCATCTAGGTCACCCGGTGAAGAAAATTGTGCGCCAGTCAAGGAGACCCTAGTGACGAGCGGGACCGATCCCGGTCGATACGGAATCTTATCCGTCCCACCAGGAACCTTTGGGGGCCCTCCAATGGTCTTCCCCTTTCCGGGTCCCGCAGAGGGTGCCGCGGCACGAGTCTTCACACGCCTCAAGATGTAGGCGTCATCCGCAAGATCCAAGGCCATCAGTTCGGCATGGATGGTAAGCCGGCCAGACTCCCGATCTACCGAGGTCCGCGAAACGGCCTCCCCCTTCTCCTTCAACCTCATGACAAGGTCCTCACGGTCCATGGATAGTGTGTTACCGGGCTTAACGACCGTCCGGGAAGATGCACCTATAGAACAAACAAAGGGTTAGTATCAACTCAGTTAGCGGGAACGTCACTACTAAAACCCTGCTACGCACTAGGATCCCGCTCGAGACAGCAGTACTCCAATACCTCGCCCCGGGAGCGGGCAGCGGCTTCGGACTCCGGGGAAACCGAAACAAGCCAATCTTCCAACCTCTCCTCATCGTCCACCACAGGACGTCTGTCGGCCGATTCGGAAGTCCCAGCAGAGCTCCCAGAAGCCATTTAACCTAGGGGGAGGAAAACAAAACCCCACCGCAAGTCAGCGACAAGCTAAAACAACGCTCTCTGCAGCTCCTCCCCAAATCTGCCGCAAATTCCCCGCTCAAAACAACTCACCTGTTGCGACAGAGGCCCCCCCCACCCCCCGCAAAACACCAACCAACAAAAAAAAAAAAAAAACACGAAGCAAAAAAGGCGAAACTTACCGATTACTATGCACAACCGAGGAAAGTCAGTCCTGGGAAAACACCGAGCAATCGTGGGTAAGAACCAGAACGCCTGAAGCACGGATAGCGCGAGGGTACCTTCACAGAACTTTCGCCGGATTCCTCTCCAACCTTCTCTTCTTCTCTTTGAGCCAAGAGCAAAAACAACAAACAATGAAGACAAAGGAGGCCTTTTTATAGATGGGTCTGATGCCCTAGGCACCCCTGTAATCCCCCCAAAATACTCAATCGGGGCAAGTCAAACGCCTGCGAATCCAGGCCCTCCATCTCAGATCGCTCCCTACTGACACGTGTCCCAGCATCGATTAAATGTCCACGCCATCATAGCTGATGGGACTGATGGGCTTTCTCCTTCAATGCATGTCAGCCACCTGCCCCGCCTACAAGCAGCAGTTAAGGGAGATAGGGGAGAGAACCGAGGGGTTACGAACCATCTCCCACTTCCCCAAGAGCCAACCTCAAATCAAGGAAAAGCATTCCATCGGTCATGGAACATTCCACCGGTTCACAGGTATTCCACCGGTTCACAGGCATTCCACCGGTTCACAGGCATTCCATCGGTTATGTAGCATTCCACTGGAACCAAGGCACTCTATCGGTCTAGTCACTTTCCTTCGCGCCTACGGGCACGGACAAGCCAGTAACAACTCAAGGCTTCAAACACATGGGCTTTATAAACCCGGGAGAGTTTACCTCTAACACATGCAAACTCTTCTAGCAGGCTAGAAACCCTGCATCACACTAAGCTGTGAAAAATATGGGGATCCATGGCGAGACTTGTTATCTCCACGCCACCCCACCAGGCAGATTGTTTCTCTAACACAGAACAAGTCTCCCCGCAGGCTAGAAACCCTGCACAGCCTCACGCTTATTCCAACACAAGCTGAGAAGAACTAGCGGATGTTGACCGGTGTTTAAACATGGCCGCAACACCCCATCGGTAGACCTGTTGGCTTGCACCCATCAAGCATTCCAGTAGGCTCGCAACCCTGCACAATACCCCACGCTTACTCCAACAAAAGCTGGGACGAATCAGCGGGTGTGGATTGGTGCCGTGACATGGCCTAAACACCCCACCGGTCGAATCCTTATGCTCCATATTCATCGCATGGCGGATTTCAACGCCACATCATAATCCCATGCACTCGTCCGGGTTTCACCCCGTTCCATACTCATGGCATGGCAAGACTTCAGCACAACACCATCATTATTACAAACACATACTCATAACTGCCACACGTCATCACTAATAGGTACTCACATCACCACGCACCATCATAATAGCCCTTCTGCTAGAACGCCCGGCCAAGCCCAATCTTCAATACGGACTTGGGGGACTAGGCACCGTTGGGTCGGTAACCCTGCGGGTCTGCGAGACAGGAGCGAGACATATTAAGTCCCCATTCAAGATTTCACTTGACCGGAAACTTGGGGGACTTGTTGACAGCAGCCACAGAGGGGCTACACAGGCCCACAGGCCCACAGACCCGCAGCTAGCATGCCCGGGGCAGGACTGAGGCCCGGAGCAGGATCCCCAGCACCCGGACCCGAGGCCCAGCAGTCTAACTTATGACTGGGGGCCCGGGAGCCGGGGACACCAGCCTGCCGAACAGGTCACCTTAGCTGCCCATTTTTGTACGAACAAAAGGGAACCAGTCCCATCGAAGAGTAAGACCAGACCTCACGATCGACCACCTATATAAGGGCCTCAACTACTCTCATTAATAGGTAACTCAACTCTCCCACTACTTACCATTCCCGCTTAAGTTATCTATTTGCTCCAACGGTACTAACTTAGACATCGGAGAGGAGAAGACCGGCCCGCCCGGTATTCTCCTTAGTTAGCAGGGTTCGCAGGAGGAAATCACATCAAGATCCACCGGTTTCCCGCAGGCCTACGGGTTTGAACGGAAACACACCTCGATTCAATATCTCTGTTGTCTCCGAACTCGTCAAGGTCGAAGGTTACGTAGCAAATGCTCACTTAAGTAGGCAAGAATTGTATGAGGCTCGTTGGAATGTGATGGAGCACTGTACATAAGAGGCTTACTTCATTGAGGTTTATGAAGATGAAGTAACTGAAACATATCCATGGATGAATGATGAACAACGTATTGAGAGCTTTCTTCCATACTTTCAAGATTGGGTATACAATCAGTCAAAAATTGATCTACTAATACAATTGCACATTTATATTACATTGCACTTATGTTTTATATTAATGTTAAAGATCATTCGGCTGCAAGCAGAAGGAAGTCAGTTCTATACGCCTGAACTGCATATTTTGGCATGCCGCCCACAAGCACACAATATTTATTCACAGTTTTATGTCAATGGAGTTAAGTTTGTCACGTGGCAGCGAGACCAAAGATTGAAGACTCAAAATAGTGGTGTCATGGTAGAGACGGGAGGCATCGCATACTATGGGATTCTTGAAGCCATTGTGGAACTAGTATATTCGGAAGGCATGTGGGTTGTTTTGTTCAAGTGTAAATGGTACAATACTGACCCTACCGTGTCTGGGAGTGTAAAGTTAGATCACAGTCTTTTATCAGTGGACACATCTACGAGCTGGTATGAGGACAGACCATATATTCTTGCCGCCACGGCAAGACAAGTGCTTTATCTAGATGACCCGAAGGCTGGTGAACCTTGGAAAGTCGTTAATGTGATGTCACACAGAGGTATGTACAGTGCTAGCACACTTGCCAGAAATGAAAGTAACACACGTCCTAGGAGGAATGAAGTTGATGAACCCTATCAAGAACCTACCGCGGACTCAATCCCAACTTATACCCATATATCTGGTTTCACCATGGACTTCAGATCTCTTCCACACATAGATGTTCCCATTCACAGTTACAATGATGAAGAGGAAGAGGATGATCAACAAGACGAAGATGATAAAGAGGATGATGAAGACGATGATGACGACGAGATTGAAGGGGAAATTGAGGAAGATGAAGAAAGTGGGTTGTGTACAATTTTAGTGTGTATGCATCTCAGGTTTTTCACTTTCGGAATTGACTGTTCTCTTATGTAGCTTCTGTTCATTTCAATATGCTCATTTGTTGTAGCGTTATGTAGCTTTTATACCTTTCAGTTTGTTTATTATGAATAAAGTGAAATGAGTTGTGTACAATTTTATCCTTCAAACTGTAGATTTGGTTTTACTGTGTGATTTTTTTTGTGCTGCTCTTGATTGCTGTGTAAATTCTTTCCTTTGTTAGTTTTGGTTTCAGGGTCTGAAATTAGTCAGAGTACTGCATTTGCAGTTTCTACTTGATAAGCGTTTCATTTATAGAGATGTGATGAACTTAATGTGTTCATTGCTGAAAAATAAGAGTGTTTGTACATAAGCAGTTTTCAGTTGGGATTTTATTAAGTTTGAAGTCTCCGTTTTGCTTTAAATTTTGTGGACCTTTTCTCTAATATGTGAACTATTGACCTGCATGACAGATTTTCTGAAGTTAATGATTATTATTGAATGTATCAAAAGTTGTCATAGCATATATATACCTCTTATATCAGGAATGCCTCCAAAACCTCGATTTGGAAAGACAAAGAAGACCGTCGAGATGGAGGACCGTGAGCTACGGCAGCAGTTGATGAAACGATCACTACAAGCACCACCTCTAGACGCCAACGCTGAATGTTGATGCTTCTCACTCACCTTCAGCTTCTACTGGTCCTTCAACTACTACTCCTTCAGCTCTTCCTCCTTCTGTTCATGATCCGGTGGACCATTGTTCTTCTGTTCAATCACCTGCCTTACAGCTAAGGGCTCCCCCACTCCCAGCAATTGCGCCACCGACGTGTAGCGCCCACAGTTCCGATTCTGCATCTACCGGCGCTTCCACGACTGCGCGCAGCATTCGCTGCAAGAACTTGGAGACGAGAGGTAATTTACGGTTACTGTCTTTTATTTCATTAAGGATCTCTATAGATGATATGAAAGCTTCTAATTGATTTGGTAATGAAGGATTTAATGCTTATAAGCTTGTTTCGGCTTTTCTGTGTAGATACACCAACAAAAAAGACGAGAGGTGTGGTGGTTGGTCTCAAGACCCAGCAGCTGGTCCGGACTACGGGAGGGAAGATCGTGGTGGAGTATGATGAGTTTCACAAAGGCCCAAAGAATCCGCAGGTCCGAAGCATGATTTCTAGAGACATAGGAAGTTGTGTGAAGGACTTTGTGCCTATGATAAAGCCCACCTACAGTTGTGTTTAAAATGTAATGGTTGTTAATAATGTGTTACAGGCCTTATGTGCAAAAATGAAGGAGATCAGATCAGGTCCTAAAAGGATGAATCACCTCTCTGGCCCAACTGCCTTCAGTTATCGGGCGAAGAAGCATCAAGATGAAGGACATCCAGCCCCTTTTGTCGGTGCCTTCGAGGATGCATATGCCAAAGACTCTGTGGGCAGTGCACACGTGGTGAGACTTCTATTTTTTGTTCAATTTCTTGTTCCATTTCTTGTTTTACAAATGCACCGTATTTCTTATTAACATTGGTTATGTGTGTTATTGTAGGAGGCGATGAAAGAACATGTGTCCCTACAAATACAACAAAGGAGGGAAAAATACCCGAATATGGCCCCCGAAGAACCTCTCTCCATTGAAGAACAAGTCAATGTCATAGTGACTCAAATTGGGGATAAGAGAGGCACGGACATACAAGGGGTGGAAAGTGCATGCAACGGGAGCCAAAGAAGAGAGGAGGCGCACGGCGTATCGATGTAGACAACATCGTGGAGGAGCGGGTTACTCAAGTAAGATAAGCAATGATGGAGGAGTATATGAAGAAACAAGCAGACCAAGACGAGCGTTTCCGCCAGAAAGAAGCAGCCCAAGAAGAGTGCTTACGGCAAATGGAGGAGAAAATTGCCCAACTCGTATCGCAATCACATTTAGGGACTTCAGGTACTTCTCAAAATTCTTAACTTATCGACATTAAGTGACGTGCGTGGAGACAACCGCTGCTAGAGCTGCTATGTTCATTACCTTTTGTTAATAGTAACAGAACAATTTATGTTTCTATTGCACAATTAGTTTTTGAATGAATGTGTTGCTTTCAAATTTGTGAATATAATGTGTTGGTTTGTATTGGTGAATGATATGAGTTGTGTATGTATGGTTTTAGGGTGTTTTGGCAGTGCAGGAATGTGAACGTTTGGTTTTGGTTTTGGTTTTGATTTTGTAAAAGGGCAATGCAGAAACAGGCTGTGCATTGAAATGCAGAAAATCACTTAAGCGACGTACATATATATACCAATCGCTGGAGTGTTAAGCGACTATCAAATACTGGTCGCTTAAAGTCACTTAAGCGACGGTAATACTACAATATCCGTCGCCTTAACATGTTATTAAATTGACGAATAATAATTATACGTCGCTTAAAGGTAAATAAAAACTAAAAAATTGATAATTACATTTTAGTCGCGTAAACTTTAGGCGACGTGGACTGTCAGTCACTTAAGATGCAATTGTTTAAACGACGGATATTTACGTTAGTCGCATATTATTACATTTAAGAGACGGAGATTGGATAATCTGTCGCCTACAATCGTAGGCGACTTCGTTTAGGCGACGACACTTTGGTGACGGATGACGCGTCACCTTCGTCCTAGGTGACTGATTTTCTTGATTAAGCGACGGTGTAATTTCGTCGCCTTACAATTGGGATGGCGTAGTGTTATGCGCTTTACAATAGTTTAGATAATCAAAATTGTTGACAGATATGTACGAATTTCCGCGTAGACTATATATGCGGTGTCGTCCACGGACCTCGACACATGCATGCATATGCCATGATGAACAGATCATTACGTCATTTCTTCAAGAAAAAACAGATCTACATCATGAAAACTTGATTTTAGAGACTAAGGTAGTGCTTTGCTTCTGGAAGATGGAAAAATGCTATGTATGTGTTGTTGTGATTGGTGGTGTACGCCGTGTACGTACGTACGTATACTTTTCTTTGATAAATGAAATCTTATCTCTATCAAGAATTTTCTGGTTATACAGATACTCTTGGAGTATAATTTCCCGTTCAATCAGTTGAGCGATAAAAAATCTCATGAAGAATTTTCGATTTCATCACCCGATCTTGGCATTAATATAAAACTGCAGACTGTTTCAATGCTCTAAACTTTCTAGATTTGGTTGGGTCTGTCACATTGCCCAAACCACATGCACGGCAAAGAGAGAAGCCATGCAGATCCAAGCAGATCAAGTATATGATGGTTCTTTCTTATCTACTATACAAAATTCCTTATTAAGAGATTACTGCATATGTTGAAGCAGTAAAACAATGTACGCTAAACATTTTACTATAGTTCGTGGGGCGTCTATAATATTGACCAAGTGCCTGCATTCCTGTAAAATAAACCATTTTAATTTGTCTTCAATCTTTCTTTTCAATGTTGTAAAACAAAACAACTAGGATGAACTCGATCGCTACATGCATGCATGGCTCCCAATTATTGGACAAACGATCACCTTGAATCCGAACGAACTCTATATAAGCCACAAAGATCAGACATTTCTATATCTGCAATTGAAGCCCTTAATTAGCTACTACAGTTAAAATCAAGCACCATGGCTGGTTTTCTCTGTTCTTTCATCCTTGCGTTTCTCCTAGCCCTAGCTAGCTGATCTGCATGGAACCTATGCAGTCGAGTTCGTCGTCTTTAACCGGGCTCTCAACACATCTGGCGGAGTCCGCTTTAGAAACCAGCTCGGGAGGAACTATACCCAGCAAAGGATGAGAGCCGCCACAAATTTCATCTGGAACCTCTTTAAGGAAACTACAGCCACCGAGAGAAAGAGCGTGGCACGAGTAAGCTTGTTCGTGGAAGACATGGATGGCATTGCCTATACTATCAACGATGATCGAGATTCACGTCGGGGCTAAATACATACAGGTATATATGGTCTAAAGCTTCAAACTTACAATGACATCCTAGAACATTGCTATTTCTTTTATATTCTTTTTCGTCCTAATTAACCTTGACATAACCTAGCTACTCCGCCTAGCACTCCTAACCCAAATTCTGAACTTCTCTCACCGATTCTTGCATTCAGGGTATAAAAGGCGATACCAAAACAGAGTTCAATGGAGTGTTATTCCACGAGATGGCACACGTGTGGCAGTGGAACGGCAAGGGTCAAGCGCCCGGCGGATTAATAGAAGGGATTGCAGATTTTGTGAGATTGAAGGCCAACTATGTTCCTAATGGGTGGGTGAAGCCCGGCGAGGGTCAGCGTTGGGATGAGGGGTATTCGGTTACTGCACATTTCCTGGACTACTGCAATGGCCTCAAGAAAAGGGTTTGTGGCAGAACTTAACAAGAAGATGAGAAACGGTTATAGTGACAATCTCTTTAGCCAGCTGCTTGGGAAGACAGTTGATCAGCTGTGGAAGGACTACAAGGCCAAATTTGGGAACTAATTTACTAAGCGCTGAAACTCTAGATTAATAAGCGTCTGTTCTAGTGAAATTATAGGTATGATCCAAATAAGTGTATTTGCGAGAGGATAATAATGAAGCTATATCTATATTAAACTACTTCCGTATCAAATTCACATACATATGGTGTGTCTTTCTCTATTCTTTTTTTGTATCATTTTGTTCCAATAATCCTACAGTTATTTTGATATGTACAAAATACATGCACGGTTGCACTTTGATATGTACTAATTTCCGCGTAGAAAATACTTGTTTCCATATCAGTATAGACGTGTGCGTCTATACTCTCTCTAATTTGCATATTTTGGGCAATGTTATCAATGATTTTAACCGTTCAAAAGTTGAATTAATCAACAAAGATCATCTCTGTAAAAATTCGATTGTACTCGATTGCATCAAAAAAATGAACAGTTCTAGTGAAAGTTGGGAGTCCCATGATCAGCCGTCCATTTGTTTGATACAATCGAATACAATCAAATGAGCAAACGATTTTGGTTTATTTCGAATTTTTATAGAGATGATCTTTGTTGATTAGTTCAACTTTTGAACGGTCAAAATCGTTGATAACATTGCTCAAAATATGCAAATTAGATACTGGTATGGACACAAGTATTTTTCTTTCCGCGTACGTATAGTATTCTTTGTATGCAGTTGATTTTGATAACTTGTAAGTTGTAACATGATTACATGATCCAAATTAATCCTACATTATATTAATGTATACAATCACTACTAGCTTTTTGTCCAAAGGGCACAACCATATTTCCGTGCCTATTGTGCCAATTGGAGACGAATTCAGTGCCTATAAGAGCATGGGAACGAAAATTCTGTCCACCCCTAATTGTACCGTCTCCATTTGTATCTTCTCCAACTTGGGTACGTACGAAATAAACTGTCCGTCCCCAAATTGCTGCCTCATTTCACGCGCTCTTCTGACTCTCTTCTGACATTGAACAATATCTCTTTCCTTATTTAATATCACATATGGAGATTACAATGGACTCCGTCCCTAATATTTACGCAGTATTTTTTTTATAATTTATGTTCTTGTCCATCCCCAAATTGGTACCACAACAAAAATAAATTTCGTCCGAACCAACAGGCTCGGTATAACTCTATACAAGCCTAGCAGAATAGAATTTTTAATTGTTACAAACTTACAATATATGATTATGTCAAAAAATGCCAATAAAATTGAGCAAAACAAAAACAAAATGCAAATGGAAGATCAAATAATCATCATTCAGAGAAACATATATATACAGTAGAAGGAAAAAATGTCAATTATATTATATATTCCTCTGAGAATAGAGAGACACTTGTACGTTTTTCACGGAATATCTTGCCAATAAATTTACCACCTTCTTTGAGTACATGAGTCACAATTGTTAAACCCTGAACGGAAGAATCACCATGTGTCAATATGATTCAATGTTCAACATCACATATAAATTAAATGTAGACTTAACAAGCTTAAGTATGAATCACTTTATCTTCCTTCTAAAAGAGGTAATTATCATGCAAACTTATTGTTATAGATTGCATTTGAAAGGCTTCCAGAAACTTACTGCAAGTATGAGCTGGGACTGAACAAACTCATCCATGTCATGAAGGCTAGTCACTGCAAATCAGAGCTTAGCGTAAGGCAGCCTTAAACATATAGTAATAGCAAAGAAGCTGGAATAAGTCAGGAATAAAAATAAGTATCGCATACCATCTGGAGCACCATCACACACAACCAGATCAGCTTTGTAACCATCAAAATGTCTGATGACCTAAAAAGGGTCAACACTAATTCAGCTGAATAATTCATGACAATGCACACAACCATTCACACAACAGAATGTAGAAATGCAGCTGATACTTACTACTTCGGCGGTCCGGGCATTAGTTATATCACCCTGCACTTGAATAACACCTTTAATTAGAGCCATTGGCTGCAAATCAATAGCTATAATGAGGGGCACATCCCTGTTCCTGTAAATAATAACGTTCAAAGTTACAGTTTTGGATGTTCTTAAACGATTGTACTAAAGTTTGTAACTTACTTAGAATCAGACGAAAGCTTTGCTGGTAGATATCAAAGTAAGTAAAATAGAATTAGCTAGACGAAACTCCAACCAGAATGACATGGCACAGAAGGAGCCATTTAAAAAATTCTTTATCTCATAGATGGAAACATTAACCACAATTCTTTAAACTCACCGTGATAGTCTGTGACTCTCACAGCCTTCTCAATGTAGAATTCTTGCAGGCTTCTTAACTAATTACAACCCTGTCAAAACAGTAGAGGTGTAAATCTGAGAAAAAGTCAAGTAAAATTTCAATTTACTATTAAGCAACAATGAAGAAAATGAGCTTGCAAACCTTGATGAGTTCATTCTCCAGAAAAGTCTCATGAGGCAGATTGGAATTTATGCAGAACCATTGATACCAATCAGCAGGAAATAACTCCTAAAAAAAATAGCAACGCAACATGAAAAAAAAAAAACAAAAAAAAAAAAAAAACCATCAATGTAAATTTGTCAAGGACTTGTAGCACAAGACAAAAGGGATGCAGTTTTAGATGAAGTAACCAAATGCAACTAAAACTTATTCCTTGATCTTACCATTAACAAAAAATCCACACTTTCTTACCTTACAAATTGATTCTCAGAAAAAATAACAGAAATTCAGAAATCATGGCCAATGAAAACAGCTTCTACCCATTTCAATTGGATAGAAAATATTCAGTAATAAACTGCAACTGAAATACTAATGGACCAAAAGATAAAAGTGGGTGGAATTCAACCATATAGTTTTCTAGTTACTAAGAAACTTGTTATTACTATTGGTTTAGCTGGGGACCCTATAGCATGAATATGTATTATCATACTTATTTTTTAGGAGCAGTTGATCAAGCATTTTACAAGATTTTGACAATTATTGCCTAATCCAATCAGAGACCAAATTGAATTGAACTCTAAGTTCAATTAAATTAAAACTTACCAACCAAATTTCATATCCACGGCCATCATTGAACTCTAGGCAGCTCGACCCAATCGATTTCAAAGTCTTCTCCCCACATCGTGGCCGAGTTCCACAAGTCCACAACGTTCCCCTTGTTCATCCTGAAAAGAAGCTCAGAGACGATCTCTCAGTATCGACGGTGCAGATCGGCGTTCGGCGGCACCGTCCACTACCAGAAAAAAGGCTTTTCCCGACGAAATAAAAAAAAAACGGCCGACGAAATAAAATTTTCGTCGGCTATTCCCCTAGAATGGCCGACGAATTTTTTTTTTCGTTGGTAAAAAAAAAAATCGTCGGCTATATTCATATTTTAGTCGACTATTTGAATTTTCGTCGGCCTTTCTCTGAAACTTTAGCCGACGAAAATTTTTGGAAGTATGGCCGACGAGTACTAGGTTTGATTTCGTCGGCTATGATTAAAAAAAAAAAAAAAAAAAAAAACAGCTTCCATTTTCTATCACTATCGACAAACCATTGCTTCGTCCTTCAAATGCAAATGTGTCGTGAAATAAGATATGACCGAAATAATGAAATACGTCTACGGTTGAAAAATGACAAGATTCCGACAAAATCTGTGTGCCGAATGTTGCCGTTAACTGTTTTTTACTCCCGTTTTCCTATGGGTAGCCTGACGGTCGGTAAATATTTTGAGGAAAATTTTTATACGATTAGTTGCGTCTCATCGATTTGAAACTATTATCTGTTGAAGGTCAGGCAAAAAAACGTCATTTACACAGGCCAATTTCCATTTCTAAGCGTTTAAAGGGTTGACTCACCCGGTTGACCGTCCCGATCGAGCCTTTAACGTTGTCAGATGTAGTTGGATTTTTTTTCATACATGTATTTAATCTTAACGGTGATATCTGACGGTTGGAATAGATTTTCCAAACTTTTAGATTCAAAATCGGAACATATGCACTAATGTTCCTTAACTTGTTTACTAAGTGTTTAAATGAATGTATAGTTTCAAATAGTTACTATACGTACACTCTTCAAATGCAAATATGTCGTCAAATAAGATATGACCGAAATAATGAAATACGTCTATGGTTGAAAAATGACAAGATTCTGATAAAATCCGTGTGCTGAAATAATGAAATAAGTCAAAACCCGGTTTACTGCAGATTTGGCGTCCGGCGTCCGAATGACGATTGTGATACCATTCCGGAAAGGGAACGACGCCAGGAATCAAACTCGTAGCTTTGCCACGATGTGTGGGCTTTTTCGGGCTTTCGACTTCGTTTAGGGCCTCAAAACGGCAGTTTAGTATGTTTTTATAGAATAGCCGACGAAACATTGTAATTCGTCGGCTATTCTCTAAGTTTAGCCGACGAAAAGTATATGTCGTCGGCTAAACTCCTTCGATCCGTTTATTGTCCACCGTTGGATGGCTCAGATCCAACGGCTGCTGATTTTCCAAAGCATAGCCGACGAAATATTTGAATTCGTCGGCTAAACTCTTGCGATCCGCGCCTTTTTATTGTCTGTCGTTGGATGGCTCAGATCCAACGGCTGTTGATTTTCCAAAGTAGAGCCGACGAAATATATTAATTTCGTCGGCTATTCTCCTTCTAAATCTTTTAAATCGCTTCCTCCCGCCTTTTTTCTCTCCTCCCCCCCCCTCCCTCCTCCTCCTCCTTCCCCTCCTCCTCCTCCTCCTCCTCCTCCTCCGATCCGGTATTTTTTTTTGCCCAAAATGCAGTTATAGCCGACGAAATTGATATTATTTCGTCGGCTATAACTTTAAAATATTAATATATTCTGACGAAATAGCTCAAATCGTCGGCTATACTTCAGAACAAATAGCCGACGAATTCAAATTTCGTCGGCTATAACTTTAAAATATTTGACCAAGCTTTGGTCGACGAAATCATTTTCGTCGGTCATAATTCGTCGGCCAAGGTTGGAATGGCCGACGAATTGGTTTTTTTCGTCGGCCATTGGTATTACCGACGGGGTTTTACCGACGAATTATAGCCGACGAAATTTTCGTCGGTAGAAGGAATAGCCGACGAAAATTTGGAATAGCCGACGAAAAAAATTTCGTCGGCTATTCTGTCAAAGCTGGTAGTGGTCGTATAGATTAGCTCTTGATGGGTGACGCGGTGGGGAGCTGGACTCGCCGGAAATGGAGGGAAGTGGATGTTCTAGGTCATCGTAGATGGGTTAGGTTTTGAGGAGAGAGGAGGAAGATGTATAAAGGGGATCTGAAGATACAAATAAGAGAGAGACGAGTTTCTATCTCTTGGCACTGAGTTTCGGGTGAGATAAGAGAGAATGAGTTTTGGGTGAGTAAATATTATTTAATAACTTACCTAAAAGCAACATGGGGACGGATTTTTGTGTCTCTGTGCCCTATTTCTCACCATTTTGGGACGGTTGTTTCTATCTGTGTCTAAGTTTAGGGACTGATTCTGAATTTTTTAATACCTATATTATTAATCGACACGGATGTTGAATTAGATCCGTGCCTGTATTCTAAATTGGAACGGATTTTGTGCCCATATCTTAATTTGCCATAAAATAATAGTATATATCCCCCTGTTGCCTTATAAGGCCACAGAGAGTTAGTCTGACCAATGATTCCTTGCCCTTTGCCCCAAAAGCTAGTAGTGAATGTAAGAGGTTTTCTTCAATTCTGATAATTAGTCTCTTTACTTTCTTTAATTTTGCTAACTTAGTCTCTTTATTTTGTCAGTTCAATTCTGCTAACATAGTAAAGATAATGACCATTTGCACAAAAAAGATGAAAAACTTGCCCATTCTAATGTTACCTACCCATTCCAATGAATCTTGACAAAAATACATAATTACCCTATACTATATATATATATATATATATCTCAAGCTAGGGTTTTACTTTTCTAATCACTCTCCGATCCTCACTATCTTCACCCTCCTCCTCTCCTCCACCGCCACCACACCTCCGGAAACCAACTCGGCCTCCACCTCCGCCACCTACCCGAAATCAACCTCTTTCGCTCCTCCTCCTCCCCCGCCCACTCCTCCTCCTCTTCAAACGACGAAGTTTCCACAAACTCCTAACCCTACCTCATCCTCCTCTGCCGCCGCCTTGAAATCCACATTGCGATTGGGACAACTGGGTGGAGTTGTCGCGAGACGAGCAGTGGGTGGTCCAATTCCGGGTCGAGGTGACGATCCGGGTTGGGTTTGAGTACATGGCGTCTGTCTGGAGGCTGGGAACGGAGGAGCAGAGGTGATCGCTCTGGGTGGTACGATCTGTTGTTTTGGGTGCCCAGATCAATCTTGATCTGAGGTCAATGGTGCCGATCCGGTTCGATCTGGGTGGTCGTGTCGTTGGCCAAGGCTGCTGGGTCGACGTTGGTCTTGAAGAAACGGCGGAGCAATCTTCCTCTTGGATCTCTGTTGAAGCACCAAGAAAGTTTGTATGCACCAAAAAACGGCGGAGCAGTCTTCTTTATTTGTTAGCATGTTATTATGATCTCCTTCTTTATTTGATTGTCAATTATCAACTTTCTTCTAATGTATGTATTCGATTGTCAAACATCCCGATCTGTTGTTTTGGGTGCCCAGATCTGCTGTTATTGTCAAGTTATCAATGAAATCTTAGTACCAGTATAGTGTGGCTGTTTTGTGATTAAAATTTTGCAACTTCATGAACTCTGGTTCTGGATTACTGGGGGTCAGTAACCTGATTACTGGGGGTCAGTAATCGATTACTGGAAAATATGGAATCTGTAACCTGATTACTGGGGGTCAGTAACATGATTACTAGGGGTCAGTAATTTAATATTGAAAAAATAATATTCCGGCAAAAAAATTGGGTGACCGGAATCCGGCGACTCCGGCGATCGGCCATGGGAGGCCTGCGGAGTTGGGTGACCTTTTGGCAAACTTTTTTTATCTTCTATTTTCTCAGCACATTATAATTTTAAAATATGTTGATAAGACAGAAGGACAAAAAAGGAAGAAAAAAAATTAAAATTGTACTAGGGTTGAAAAAGATTTGTTCAAATGGGTAATATAATTGTTACCTTATGTTTAATAGGGGAAAAAAATTAGATGGTCATTGAAATGGGTAATGAAGAGGTCAAATTAGGACTAAATGGGCATTTTCTAAACATAATATACTACGTGAGAGATCGATTTCTACTAATTTTGTCCCTTTACTATGTCATTTTGTTATTGGATTTCTTATTTGGTCAGGTATTCTTGCTTTCGTTTCTTCCTTCCATTTTACGTGTATACGAAGTCAACAATTTTATAAACTTAACCAAACGTAAAAAAACTATATATGACATTGACTGTTGTGTATATCCTAGCCTATAATATTTCAATATCAAAGTGGACCGGGCAATTCCAGCCATGCATGCCCGAAACCGTTACCTATACCAGCAGGCCGGTATTTAAATTCCATGTCGGCAAGACTAAGCACGAGTCCAAGTCAAGGTCAATGCATTGCCCTTATTTTCTGACTACAAGCCTAACCACTATGATTATCAATCCCATATCTTTAGTGAAGAATAACCCTTTCTATATAAACCAAAGAGTAGTTAGCAAATTCTGTACAAACAAGAACAAAAGCTTCCCTACAACTATGTCTCTGAATGATATTTTTCTCGTCTTCCTTCTCATAACACTTGCAGGCCTTCACACCGTGCATGCAGTCGACTACACAGTCACCAACAACGCCGGATCAAGCGCCGGTGCCGTCCGATTCAACAATGACATCGGAGCGGACTACAGCCTGCAAACCCTTGCATCTGCAGCAGACTTCATATGGAAAGTCTTCCAGCAAAGCACAGTTGCGGATAGAAAGAGCGTAGACAAAGTCAGTTTGTTCATCGACAACATGGACGGCGTGGCGTATGCTACTGGCGGAGAGATTCATGTTAGCGCAGGCTACATAGCAGGCTACTCAGGTACTAACATTTCAGATATCGATAAACGTAAATATGAAATCTCCTTGTTTTCAATCGCTGAGTAGTACTATATCTTTTGCCAATGACGGTAGCTTGATACCTTGTTGTTTCAGGCGACGTTAAGAACGAGATTACGGGTGTACTCTACCACGAATCGACGCACGTATGGCAGTGGAATGGGAATGGTCAAGCCCCAAGTGGTTTGATTGAAGGAATTGCAGACTTTGTGAGGTTGAGGGCTGCGTATGCACCGAGTCACTGGGTTCAACCAGGTGATGGAAACAGCTGGGACCAGGGTTATGATGTTACTGCTAGGTTTTTAGATTACTGTACTAGTTTGAAAGACGGGTTTGTTGCAGAGTTGAACAACAAGTTGAAGACTGGTTACAGTGTTAACTACTTTGCCGATATCTTGGGGAAGAACGTTGATCAGCTCTGGGCTGATTACAAGGCTAAATATGGCAAATAGAAGTCCCCACGTACACTTATACCCAATAAATTAATACTGGCTGATCTTGTATAATTGTATCAGATGAATAATGAGTAAACATGCAAGAATTGTAGAATTCAAATTTGATCATCATCTGCTCAGGAATTTCTATTTTCTAACTAAAAGTTTACATTATTATATATGTATGGACTTGACAATTCAATCCTCGGAAGTTCGGACCATTAAACATCATATATTGGCAAAGACACTAAAGTACGACAGTGTCCAAGTCCATCTGGTATGTAAAGAACATATAGTTAATCCCCATTACTGAGATTAATTAATTCAAGGGTAGCTATTTTTCTCATCGAATAATAATGGACCAACTTAAAAGATCGAATGATATGAGTAGGTTGCAAGATCGACCATAACTTGACAGTACTGAACCAAATTGAACAAAGAAGACGATGGACAAACACGTACATATAATTCAGTTGATGTTTTTAAAATACAAACCCTTTAGCACATCAATTTCTTTTCATTACCAGCTTCCATTACAAACCCTTTCACATCGGTCTCTAATCTCTACTATTGAAAGTCTAAATTGGTCCGCGCGTTTGAGAAGTAGTGACTACTGAGATAAGTTGGATAAGGGTGACATAGGTAAAGTCATAATAAGGTAATCTCAACTCAAAAGTCGCTGATTTTAGAAGCTAGCACCGATAAGTTGAGCAACTTGTATTGGGAAGTAGGGGATTTGAGTATAATAAGTTACTCTAATAAGTTACTTATGTTTTTACCACGCACTTGGACTAACTTAAATTAATAAAAAGAAAAGCAGCTTAAGCTGCTTAAATCTCGGGGAAATGGCACGTACTATTGAGTTATGCATGTTTGATCTGCAACATATCGCATTTTTTCCAATTAGTTTCATACACACATGCTAGGTCTTTGATGAAGATGAAGGTTGAAGATGAAGGTAGAAAGAAGATACAACCATCATCTTCAACCTTCATCTTCTTTCTATCTTCACGTCCAGAACTACGAAAGAAAGAGAGTACGCTACTAGTATTTTACCTGATAATTTTACAATGATTTAGAGCCTAACAAGTAACAACCCAACTTGATTTTAAACCACCGTGCAGACTAAGGGTGAGTTTGGTACAGCTGAGCTTTTAAGTAAAAGTTGACTTATACTTATAAGTATAAGATTTGTAGGATCAGCTTCCCATTTTCTATTGAAAATGACTCATACTTTTTCAAAAAGCTACTGACATGTTGTGTTACCAAACTAGAAAACTTTTCCGTATTTATAAACAGAAGAGCTTATAAGCTCCCCAAACACAACCTAATTCTATTTCTAGTCCTGAACGTGTATTTATAGAATCTAGAGTGCGATTCTACCTACGTACGACACGTCGTCAAGCCGAAGTGATCGCGAGGTCAAAGGTGGCTTGGTCGCTTGGATTTACATTTTACAGGCCGAGCGGTGGCTTCGTTTTTCCATGAACGTTTCCCCTCTGGTCTTTGCAAATAATTATCCTTAAGGTGAAAGAGTACTTGCTTTCGATGGTGGTAAGGTGAAAGAGGTTTCTTTGCTCTTTTAATTAGGTGAGAGAGCTTAGTTACGTTAAACCTACATTTCAAAAAGATCCACCTAAGTTTGAAACATGTGAATTCATTTTCACCATATATATCCATCTTTTCCTTTGGACAATAACCATCTACGTACCTTCTTCTACCTTCATCTTTTCGTATGTGTAATTGTTTCAGGTGAGAGAAAAGAAAAAGAAAAAACACCATGATAAACCATATTAGTTTATGTTCTAGAACTTTCCAGATTTAGAGCAAATTAATTTTGAATATTGATTTACTGTAGAATATCCCTCTCGATATAAACCATCTCTTAGCGAATTCTGCACAAACCCAAAACCAAGACAAAGCCTCTCTACAAGTATGGGTCTGAACAATATTATATTTCTTGTCCGCCTTCTCATAACACTTGTAGGCCTTCACACTGCGCATTCAGTCGAATACACAATCACCAACACCGCTGGATTATCCCCCGGTAACTTCCGATTCAACAACGAAATCGGAGCAGACTACAGCTTGCAAACCCTAGCCTCTGCGACTGACTTCATATGGAAAGTCTTCCAGCAAAGTGCAGCTGCCCATAGAAAGATGATAAACTCAGTTTGGGATTGCTGTGCTGTGAGCAGAATTGCTTTTGAATTTGTTGTGAGCATAATTGTTTTTGAATCTACTGTGAGTAGAATCAGCTGAGGTATTTAGTAAACTGTTTTTAAAAGTGCTGTGAGAACCAAAAAATAATTTCGTGTGTTTGGTGAGTTATAAGTAAAAATTGTTTTGGATGGATATAATGACAAAAATAGGCATTGTTATAAATTGATATTAAAATAAATAATTGTTTATTTTGTATGTAATTATAAAGTTAATCCACAATATTACATAAGATTTCTTAACACCATAGTAAATAATTGATTATGATTTAATTAGATTAGTATATCACAATCTAAGAAAAAACAAATATTACCATTTGTTACAAATATAATTGATTCCTGCAAAAGCATCTCTTACCTTGCTTCTCCAAAATCCACTTTTAAGAGAATCAATTCTTCTAAAATCAGTTTTATGGGTTGTTACCAAACACTTAAGATTAGACCCAAAATCACTTTTAGCCCCTGTTGACAGTAGCCAGAGAGGCTACACCAGGGCCCACAGACCCGCAGCAAGCGCACCAGAGCCCGGACCAGGACCCAGGATCGGACCACCAGCACCAGGCCTCGGGCCCCAGCGGTCTATCCTGCCTCCAGGGATCCTGGGACCAGGGGCGCCCGCCTGCCAAAGAGGGCACCAGAATATCCAAACAGAAGGGAACCAGTCCCACATCGAAGGGTAAGGCCAGCCCTCACCCTCGACCACCTATATATGGGCCTCAACTACCACCATAAATAGGTAACTTGTCTCCCTCCCTGCTTACATACGTGCCCAGGTTATACATATTCCAACTATACTAACTTAGGCATCGGAGAGGTGAAGGCCGGCCCGCCCGGTATTCCCCTTAGTAAGCAGGATTGCAAGAGATCGAGTTGGATTCATCAAGTATCTACCAAGACCCCCGGGTTTAGGCAGAAACAATTGGCGCCGTCTGTGGGAATATCGTTCAAAAAGTCAGTGTCGCTGTGCCGGAAAGTAGGGCCCTGGTGACCCTTTAAGAGATCGCTAAAACCGCAGTCCGGAAGCCATGGAAGGAAGAAAGATAGAGACAAGCACGGAAGGATCGAAAGGACGAATTCAGTTCCCCGACCGGGCCCCACACGCAGGGGCCGCGATCGGTGCGAGGTTCGTTCTTTCCCCCGACCGCAAAGGAAGTCCGGAAGCGCGAATTCAGTTCCCCGGCCCGGCCCGTAGCATAAAGGCCGAGGTCGGTGCGAGGTTCGCACTTCCTCCTATTCAAAACAAGGCTCACGATCGTCAAGTCTCAGAGAATCCCGACCCAGTTGGAGCAGGGGAAATAAGAAAGATGAAGGCAGAAATTGAGCGATTGCGAAAGGAGGGCGATCAGGATCGGTTAAGAGCAGAGGCCCAAAGTCGGGAACTGAAGGCAGTAACCACCGCCCTGTTAGCAACCCTGGAGCGAGAAGGCCATCTGGGTACTCCTCGGGCGGCCTCGCACACGGCGAGCAAGGCTAGCGAATTCCCGCATCTCGAGATAGGGCTGCCTACGGGCAGGAGGAAGACCGTCCATATGCCCGTACCCCTCTTCTCAGAGGCTCTGAAAGATTCCGGCCCAGTCAAGCTGCCGTACCGCACAGATCAGGCATCAGATGAGCGGGATAGCTCCACCGCGCGAACGATCGAGGCACTTTCCGCTTCGGTATCGGACATAAAAAGCCGCATGGGGACCAGCGAGCGGAAGGCGGGACGACCGCAGGACGGCGCACGGTTTACCGAGCGCACTGGACCCTTCCCACGCCGGATCCGGGAAACGGGGGGATCTGGCGACCAAAGGCCTCTGAAGTTGACATACTCGGGAACAAGCTGCCCGTACCGGCACTTGGATAGCTTCAAGTCGAAGACGAGCGCTAGGGGCTATTCGGATGCCGTGAGCTGCAACATGTTCCGAGAAACGCTCGCAGGGGAGGCACTGGGTTGGTTCTACGAGCTACCGATGGACTCGGTCGAAACTTTCGCACAGTTGGCCGATAGGTTTGTCGGCCGGTTCGTCCTTAAAGCCACGGCAGCCCAGCCATCGACGGTCCTCTTCGATTGCATGCAGGCTAACCACGAACCATTACGCGCCTTCGTTAACCGGTGGCAGGTCGCCACGTCCGGGGTAAGAAACTTGGATAAGAGGATTGCGGGGATGGCCTTCAAGCAAGGATTAAGAGCTGGGGAACTTTCATACGACTTACAAGCGCAGGGGCCGCTGGCGTAGGACGAGCTGATGACCGTGGCCGTTAGGCATGCTCAGGCAGAACAAGAAACATATGGGAACAAGGCGCCCAAGCGGATCTCAGATGGCATACCGCCATCCCCTCACGGAAGCAAAGCCGGGCGGCTACATATCAGCCGGGTACCTGTAGCCGCCAGGGGGATAGAGGCGCGAAAGGAGTGGCAACCCCGGCGAAGCAGCGACAATGATCCCCGACCAGGAAGAGGACCACCTTTTGGGCACCCAGCTCGGATCCAGGTAGCTGTGTCAGCAGAGCGGACACCACGGGCCCCGGTTCCTTCGCCAGCAAGAAAACCCTATGAACCGGACCTTCGGATCCCAGATCGGAAACCACAGAAGACGGTCGTACAAGACCAAGCCCGCCCCGGCAGCCCCAGGGCGGACCGACCGCGAGCTCGGCCGATAGGGACTATATGCACACGAACCCCCGGGTGGATCGAGGTACACGGGAGCATTAACATGATCCACGGTGGGGACCATATCGGTCAGCTCACCCGGAGCTCAAAGAAGCGGTGCCTGAGATCAATCCGGGGGAGGGAGGTTTACGCCTTCAGAGAACGAAGCGTCCAAGCCGCTAAAACCGGATGGAACTCGGTCACTTTCTATGAGGATGAAGAGCCGGAGGATGTGATCCAACCGCACACCGACCCCTTCCTTATCACGGTCCAAATAGACCACTGGATAACCAGTCGTATGCTGATCGATACCGGAGCCTCTGTCAACGTAATGTTTCGAGACGCATACCGAGGACTGCAAAGAGGGAGGAACAAGTTATCCCAGGATAACGAGCCGCTGATAAGCTTCTCCGGTGAGGTAGTCCAGCCTCTAGGATCCGATTACCTACCAATCATTTTCGGCAAGGGAGACAGAACGAAAACAGAGCATTTGGAATTCATCATCGTCGACTGCCTGTCGTCGTACAATGGTATAATCGGTCGGCCAGGGTTATGGAGGCTCAAAACGTTCATTGCCGGCCATATGCTGATGTTGAAGATGCTTTCACCAGCCGGAGTTATAACTATACGCGGGGACCAGAGAATCGCCCGTAAGTACTACGCAGAAGCCCTGACCCACGGGAGGAAGCGGGCCGAGGTCTTTACAACCGCTCAGCAAGTACCAGCGCCGGATCTGAGTCTTGACCCCCGTGATGACATCGCTCCAGGTAGAGTTAGGCGATTCACGTTCACCGAGAAACCAGAGCGACCTTCAGCCGTGGAGGAAACCGAAGCCATCTGTATTTCCAAAGACCACCCGGACCGAAGCGTAGTGATAGGGACACAACTCGACCCGGTCGTCAGGGAAGAACTCATCGCCTTTCTCCGGGCCCACAGTTCGGTCTTCGCATGGTCCTACGAAGACATGCCGGGCATATCCCCAGAGATAGCCGTTCACCGGCTAAACTCATTACCCAGCGTCCCCCCGACGAGGCAAAAGAGGAGGTCTTTCAGCCCGGCAAAATATGAGGCGATTAGAGAAGAAGTGCAGAAACTCATGGGCATAGGTTTCATCCGGGAAGTCCAGTACCCGCGCTGGCTCGCCAACGTGGTCATGGTACCGAAGAAGGCAGCCGGTCAGTGGCGTATGTGCGTGGACTTCACTAATCTAAACCGGGCGTGCCCAAAGGACAGCTTCCCGCTCCCTCGGATTGATCAGCTCATTGACTCCACATCCGGCTTCAAGCTGCTCAGCTTCATGGACGCCTACGCCGGGTACAACCAGATACGGATGCACCCGGATGATGAAGAACACACGTCATTCACAACCGACCGAGGCACCTACTGCTATAAGAGGATGCCGTACGGTCTAAAGAACGCCGGCGCCACCTACCAGCGGATGGTGAACCAAATGCTGGAACAAGAGATGGGCAAAACCGTGGAAGTTTACGTTGATGACATGTTGGTCAAAAGCTTAACTGCGGGGGCCCACGTCCGGGATTTGGCCGTGGTCATCGGTAAAATGCTCAAATTCGGAATGCGCTTGAACCCGAAGAAGTGTCTTTTCGGGATTTCAGAGGGTCTTTTTCTAGGGCACATCATCAGCCAGCGAGGGATAGAAGCCAACCCGCTGAAGGTCCAGGCAATCCTTGATATGGAAACACCAGGAGAGAGAAACCAGGTCCAGATCTTGACCGGCCGGTTGGCCGCCCTGGCCAGATTCATCTCCCGTTTAACCGATAAGTGCGTCCCGTTCTTTAAACTGCTCAAGGCACAGCAAACCAGGAAGATACTCTGGGCTGCGGAGCATGAGGCAGCGTTCCAGTCCATCAAAGCATACCTGGCTGCAGTTCCTCTCCTATCCAAACCACTGCCGGGAGAAATGTTATACCTTTACATAGCCGCATCCGCAGCCGCCGTCTCCGCCGCTCTCGTCAGAAAGGAGGGCACGCTCGAACTTCCGGTATACTACGCGGGAAAGGGACTTACAGGAGCCGAGGGCCGGTACCCCGATATAGAGAGATTGGCTCTAGCCTTGATTGTTAGCGCCAGGAAGCTCCGGCACTATTTCCAGGCTCATTCCATCACCTTATATACCAACCACCCCCTGCGGCAGATCCTGCAAAAGCCAGACACCAGCGGGAGGCTCGTACGATGGGCAGTCGAATTAGGGGAATTCGACATCACCTATGCCTTACGAACAGCCATCAAGGGACAGGCTGCTGCCGACTTCATATGTGAGCTCACCCCAATGGCGGTAGAAGTCCATCCCGCCCGGCTCGAGGACGCACGGGCAGAACAAACCGCCAAGATCGAACCAGACCTGCCAACCGGCTGGAAACTTTACGTGGATGGCTCCGTAACCGCCAAACGGAGTGGGGCCGGGGTCCTGATAATCTCACCCGACGGCCAATCGTACGAGTATGCACTACGGTTCCTTTTTACCACCTCCAATAACGCTGCCGAGTACGAGGCCCTCATAGCCGGTCTGCAACTGGCCAAGGAGCTGGGAATCTCATCCATGGACATATACAGCGACTCCAGCTTGGTAGTCAACCAGATGAACGGGGTGTTCGAGGTTAAAGATCCTCAGCTATCCTCCTACCAGGCTTTGGCCAAAACACTGATCGGGTTCTTCCGCGGCACCAAGATCCAACATATTCCCCGGGATGCAAATAGGCATGCAGACGCCCTTGCGAGGCTAGCAACCGGAAACTACCCCCCAGAGTACCGGAGAGCTAAAATCGAGACCCTCCAAAAGCCAAGTATAAGCAAGACCATCTCCGAAATATTCGCGGTAGAACAGGTACCACCGAGCTGGAGGGACCCAATAGTCAAGTATCTGACCGACAAAACCAGCCCCCAGGATGCGGTGGAAGCCAGGAGGCTGCACCTCTGGTGTGCCCGGTATGGCCTCATTAACGGCCAATTATACCGAAGGGGCCACAGCTTCCCCCAGCTGAGGTGTGTGACTAAGGAGGCAGGAGAAGCAATCATGCGAGAGATCCACGAAGGGGTATGCGGTAATCACTCCGGCGCAAGGTCATTATCCCACAAATCACTCCGAGCGGGCTATTTCTGGCCCGATATGGCGGCAGCATCGAGGAAAATATCACGCGGCTGCCACAAATGCCACATGTACGCCTCGGTACCTCGTGCCCCGGCAATCGCATTATCAATCCTGTTGGCACCTTGGCCTTTCGCACAATGGGGAGTAGACATCATCGGCCCTTTCCCCGTGGCAGTAGGACAATACAAGTACGCCATTGTGGCAGTGGATTACCAAACTAAATGGGTCGAGGCAGAACCGTTGATAAAGATCACTGAGGAACGGGTTAAGAAATTCCTGTGGAAAAACATCTACTGTAGGTTTGGGGTGCCGCAGACTATTATCACGGATAATGGGACGCAATTCAACAACGCGGATCTCATCCAGTACACAGCCTCCCTGGGGACCCGGATGCTGTTTGCCTCGGTAGCACACCCGCAGACCAACGGCCAGGCAGAAGCGGTCAATAAGATTATCAAAACTCTTCTTAAAAAGAAACTGGATGCCAAGAAGGGATGCTGGGCCGAGGAACTCCCCGCGGTATTATGGGCCATCCGGACAACAGCAGCAGAGGCAACAGGAGAGACCCCGTTCTGCTTGGCATTCGGGAGTGAAGCAGTGCTCCCTGTGGAGACTGAGATACCCAGCGGCAGGGTCGAGAATTACGACGCCGACACAAACGCCGACGGCTTACTACTCAACCTGGACCTCATCGAGGAGCGGCGCGACCGAGCGCACATGCGAAACCAAACCTACAAGCAGCGGGTCGCCCGGTACTACGATAGAAGGGTCCGGGAAAGAAAGCTGCAAGTCGGCGACTGGGTCATGAGGAAGGTCCAGAAAAAGCCATTGGCCTTGCAGCCAACATGGGAGGGACCCTACCAGATCACCGCGGCCGTAGGCCCGGCAACATTCCACATCATAGACGCTACGGGCATCTATTCTACCAGGCCGTGGAATATCGAACACCTACGCTTTTACCCTAGATAGTAGCAATCATAAAGGAACGAAAGTGTAATTGGCAAGCATTGCAATGTGCAGTTATGACATTAAAGAGACTACACCAATTACAGGATATATGTACAGAGCAAACACCTAGCTAGCGCTCCCGGAACCCACAACCCCCGACCCGCCACCTTTTAGCTCCCGCTCCTGCTCCCTCATCACGATCAGGGCTATGTCAGCCTCCATCCGCTCGGCGTCGAGCCACCCTTTCTCCCGCCACTCCAGATAGGCGTCACTTATACCCTCCGTGCGAGCCTTCTCCAGCATCTCCTCAAAATCTGACGACTCCCGAAACTCGTCAACGGCCTTATCAGCCACTTCAGCAAGTTCGGATTCCACCAGCCTCTCCCGTCCCCGAACGACCGCCGTCATTTGGGCCTGCAGCTCCAAAAATTTTGCCTCCAACTCGACAATCCTCCCATCACGGGCGGCAAGCTGTCGGCTGGCTTCCCCTCTCTCCCGCACGAGTTCCGCGCTCAGCCGGCCGCCTTCCTCCCTTTCCTTCGCAAGCTCGGCTTCCGCCACACCCACCTTAACACCCAGCTCCTCCACCCGCTTCTCCAGGACAGCGGCAGCCTCCATTCTGGGGCCGGCGACATAAAACCTCTGAGCCAGCTGCCAAAAAGAAAGCAAAAGGAGCATCAGCTCATGTCACATCACGGAAGAGGACTCACAGAAAAACATTTACCTGTAGAGCCAGTCCCACGGGCTCCGCCATACTCTCACCCGGATTTTCGGTCCAGGACCCCTCCCGGTCGAGCCCCAAGGTTTCGATTATGCCAGCCACAAGCCTGCTAAATCCACCACCAGAGCTACGAACGGTTTCCGGTTCCTGAGTCCTTCGACCACCCGCCTCCACAGTCGGGACTATGGCTCGCTCCATCGGCCCAGCTGAGCTTGACGCCCCCGCATCAAATACCCTCGCTCTCTTTGCCGGACTTTCACTGTGGCTGCTTCGACGGTGCTCGGGCAAAACCACCGATTCCCTCTCCCGCGAGGTACGCACTGCCATTTGCCGCGCCACAGGGTCTGGCCCCGGGAGGCCCTCCGCCCGCACTTCCCGAATGCGGAGTGGGGAATTGTTCTCACCGCCCGGCCGCCTCCCATAATGAGCGTCCGAGAACACTAGCGGCACCGGCCTTGCATGCTCCGTACGCTTCTGGGTAGCCACGTCAAGAACGACTTTTGCGGCCTCCTCCCCTATCTCCATCAACCGCGCTGCTATAAGCTCCTCATCCGGCTCGATAGTCTCCTCAACTTTAAGCGCGGGCCGAGGACCATTAGTAGGTTTTCTCCCCATCCCCAGCACCTCCAGCACGTTCCACCGAGTGAAATTGTAGGTGCTCCGGCTATCATGGTCCCAGCCATAAAACAAACGGAATAACCGTTGCTTCTCCAGGTTCTCCAATTCATAGGTCTGGTCCCCGATCGGTTGATATGCCCCGGGCACTTGATAACCCCTCCAGGTCCGCTGCCACTTACCACCGGCCAGCACCACCGACCTCCTCCAGCCATCCAAAACCGTCGCCGGCAGATGCGTAATGGCAGCACCATGCTCCCGCGTGGCAAAATTCACGCAACCACGGCACTGGCCCTTTCTGCAGTAAGAAATCCTGTACAGCGCCCGAAATTCATTAACCGTGGGCCAGTCCATATAACTCAAACAGAACAGGCACCCAAGCCCAAGCAACTGCCTCCACTGATTGCTCGGAAGCTGGGCTGGGGAAAGATTCAGTGAGCTCAGCATGTACTGGACAAATCCCGGCAACGGCAGCGATAGACCGTTGCGGAACTGGTCATCAAAAACGGCGACCCAGCCCGGCTCCGGATTACAGGCCAGCTCGCCGGGATGCAAGCCTCGAAGTTTAACGGAAGAGTTGATATCCCACCTCGACTGAAACTCCCTAATCTCCCTCTCGTCCATACTTCTGATTGCTTCGTCGCAGACAATCGTCCCATCACCATCCCGCAGCTCGTGCCTCCTAGGCCCACGACCGCCACTGGCATAATGCGCAGATCTCCCAGACGCCATTAAACCTCAAAACAAAAGTTCAGTTCTGCCGAAAGATGGAAGAGGAGAGCAGAAAGCAAAGTGCGGCAGGAAGAAAGCAGATGAGACGATAAATAGGGCAACAACAAAGGTCAGGCAACCCCAGCCGTCGATCCCCTCCATCTCAGTCCGCCCCCTACCGACACGTGTCCACGACATCAATAAAGGACCCCATGCCATCATAACTGATGGAACTGATGGGCTCCCCCTTCATTGCATGTCAGCCACATGCCCCACCCACAAACAACAGTTAGTAAGCAAGGAGCACGCAACGAGGCGTCCCCTCTCCTCGCTCCACAAAGGTCAACCTTCGAATCAACCCGACACCATGACGTGTCACGGTTATTTACACCGGCTGAATGCCAGTTCACTGGAGGACTTACCCCGATATGGCAGCCCGCCCGATCGAGATCCGCCCAGCACTATGGCATTCCACCAGGCATGTGACATTCAACCAGCTCCAAAATATTCTACCGGATGTCATTCCCTACGCCTACGGGCAGGGACGAGCCAGCAACAACGCGAGGCTTCAAAACGCATGGGCTTTATAAACCCGGGCGAGCTTACATCTAACCAATGTACTCTTGTCCAGCAGGATAAAAACCCTGCATCACACTGAACTGTGATACCCTTGGGGATACATGGCGAGACTCGTTATCTCAACGCCACTCCACTGGGCAGATTGTCTCTCTAACACAGAGCAAGTCTCCCCGCAGGCTAACAAACCTGCACATTACCTCAACGCTTAAACAACAAAAGCTGAGAAGAGCTAGCAAGTGTTAAAACAACGCCTCAGCGCGGCCATAACACCCTTCGGGCACCTGTTGGCCTATTCCACGCACCAACAGGCCTCCCCGAAGGCTAGTCTGCAAGTCTATCCGGGACTCGTTCCGATACGGCAGGACGCCCGTCGAGCTCCCGTGAACTCCGCCCCGCACCAATATGGTTCATCCGGGACTCGTTTCGATACTTTAGGAACGCCCATTCAAGATCCAGATACTCACCTCGGTCACGCCCAATCTTTAACGCGGACTTGGGGGACTGAGCACCGGTAGGTTGGTAACCCTGCGGGTCTGCAGGCCAAGAGCAAGACAGATCTTAAGTCCCCATTCAAGATTGCACTTGACCGGGAACTTGGGGGACTTGTTGACAGTAGCCAGAGAGGCTACACCAGGGCCCACAGACCCGCAGCAAGCGCACCAGAGCCCGGACCAGGACCCAGGATCGGACCACCAGCACCAGGCCTCGGGCCCCAGCGGTCTATCCTGCCTCCAGGGATCCTGGGACCAGGGGCGCCCGCCTGCCAAAGAGGGCACCAGAATATCCAAACAGAAGGGAACCAGTCCCACATCGAAGGGTAAGGCCAGCCCTCACCCTCGACCACCTATATATGGGCCTCAACTACCACCATAAATAGGTAACTTGTCTCCCTCCCTGCTTACATACGTGCCCAGGTTATACATATTCCAACTATACTAACTTAGGCATCGGAGAGGTGAAGGCCGGCCCGCCCGGTATTCCCCTTAGTAAGCAGGATTGCAGGAGATCGAGTTGGATTCATCAAGTATCTACCAAGACCCCCGGGTTTAGGCAGAAACAGCCCCAAAAGCAGTTTGTGAAGCAATCCCAAACTGAGCCATAGAGAAAGTCAGCTTGTACATCGAAAACATGACCAGCATATATACTTCTGGCAGTGAGATTCATCTTAGCGCCGGCTACATAGCAGACTACTCAGGTACTAACATTTCAATAGATTTGCTCTGATCAGTTTGTCATTCTGATTCTCTCAACTCCTAAAAATTAAATATCTCATTATTTTCAAACGTACGTTAACGCCTAGTATTTATATATTTTTTTATGCAAATGATAATAGATTGATACCATGTTCTTTCAGGAGACGTGAAGAGGGAGATTACGGGTATCCTCTACCACGAATCGACGCACGTATGGCAGTGGGATGCGAATGGTGATGCCCCAAGGTGGTTGATTGAAGGAATTGCAGACTTTGTGAGGTTGAGGGCTGGGTATATATGCACCGAGTCACTGGGTTCAACAAGGTGAAGGTGATAGGTGGGATCAAGGTTATGGTGTTACCGCGCCGCTAGGTTTCTGGATTACTTGAATAGTTTGAAAGAGGGGTTTGTCGCAGGGTTCAACAACATTTTGAGGACTGGTGATAGACCCTTTAGTGTTAACCCATCCATACTGAACTTCTTTCAAGATATCTTTGGGAAGAATGTTGATCAGCTCTGGGCGGATTACAAGGCTAAGTATGGCACATAGAAGTCGCTATAGTACTTATACCCCATAAATTAATACGGACTGATACAAGATCATTGTACGTATCAGATGAATAAACTACTGTATCAAAAAGAGAAAAATTCACAAACAGTATCTCAAATGTGCTTTGTTTCTGCCTAAACCCGGGGGTCTAGTAGATACTCGGTGAATCCAACTCGATCTCCTGCAATCCTGCTCACTAAGGGGAATACCGGGCGGGCCGGTCTTCTCCTCTCCGATGTCTAAGTTAGTATAGTTGGAATATATATAACCAAGGCATGTAAGTAAGCAGGGAGAGAGATAAGTTACCTAATAAAGAGGGTAGTTGGGGCCCTTATATAGGTGGTTGGGGGTGAGGGCTGGCCTCACCCTTCGATGTGGGACTGGCTCCCTTCTGTTTGTACCTTCTGGTGCCCTCTTTGGCAGGCTGGCGCCCCCGGCCCCAGGGTCCCTGGAGGTAGGATAGAGTGTTGGGCCCCGAGGCCGGGTGCTGGTGATCCGGTCCCGAGCCTTGGGCCGGGCCCTGGTGCACTTGCTGCGGGTCTGTGGGCCTGCTGTAGCCTCTCTGCGGCTACTGTCAACAAGTCCCCCAAGTTCCCGGTCAAGTGCAATCTTGAATAAGGACTTAAATCTGTCTTGCTCTTGTCCCACAGGCCCGCAGGGTTACCAACCTACCGGTGCCCAGTCCCCCAAGTCCGCGTTAAAGATTGGGCGTGACCGAGGTGAGTACCTGTTACCGATGGGAAGCAATAGTTGAAAAGCACGTTTGTAATATAAGTAGTACTGTGCTTAAGTGTTGTGGTACTATGAGCATGGAGTGGGGTTTACGGGAGCTCGACCGGGCGTCCTGCCATATCGAGACGAGTCCCGGATAAACATGCAGACTGGACCTCGCCCGGGCGTTCTGCCATATCGGTGCGAGGCGGAGTTCACGGGAGCTCGACCGGGCGTCTTGCCATATCGAGACGAGTCCCGGATGAACTTGCAGACTGGACCTCGCCCGGGCGTTCTGCCATATCGGTGCGAGGCGGAGTTCACGGGAGCTCGACCGGGCGTCCTGCCATATCGAGACGAGTCCCGGATGAACTTGCAGACTGGACCTCGCCCGGGCGTTCTGCCATATCGGTGCGAGGCGGAGTTCACGGGAGCTCGACCGGGCGTCCTGCCATATCGAGACGAGTCCCGGATGAACTTCCAGACTGGACCTCGCCCGGACGTTCTGCCATATCGGTGCGAGGCGGAGTTCACGGGAGCTCGACCGGGCGTCCTGCCATATCGAGACGAGTCCCGGATGAACTTGCAGACTGGACATCGCCCGGGCGTTCTGCCATATCGGTGCGAGGCGGAGTTCACGGGAGCTCGACCGGGCGTCCTGCCATATCGAGACGAGTCCCGGATGAACTTGCAGACTGGACCTCGCCCGGGCGTTCTGCCATATCGGTGCGAGGCGGAGTTCACGGGAGCTCGACCGGGCGTCCTGCCATATCGAGACGAGTCCCGGAGACGCTAGCCTGCGGGAGGGCCTGTTGGTGCGTGGACTAAACCAACAGGTATCCCGGAGAGTGTTACGGCCGTACCGAGGCATCAGTTAACACTTGCTAGTTCTTCTCAGCTTTTGTTGGTTAAGCGTTGAGGTAATGTGCAGGTTTGTTAGCCTGCAGGAAGACTTGTTCTGTGTTAGAGAAACAATCTGCCCAGTGGAGTGGCGTTGAGATAACGAGTCTCGCCATGTATCCCCAAATGTATCACAGTTCAGTGTGATGCAGGGTTTTTATCCTGCTGGACAAGAGTACATGGGTTAGATGTAAGCTCGCCCGGGTTTATAAAGCCCATGCGTTTAGAAGCTTTGAGTTGTTATTGGCTCGTTCCTGCTCGTAGGCGAAGGAAGGTGACAACCGGTAGAATGCCTTGAGTGGGTTAAATGTCACAGGGCCGGTGGAATGCCGTAGTGCTGGGCGGATCTCGACCGGGCGACATGCCATATCGAGACGAGTCCCCCAGTGATATGCAACGAAGATGGTGCTAGAAGGAGGGTTCATACCTGGATAGGTGCTCTCGAAGCGGTTGGAAGAATAACAACCGGTGAGAGGTCTTCAAGATATACAATGAAGAAGCCATGCAGCCGGTTGAATGATCATAATCGTGAACTGGCATGGTGCCGGATTGATTCGGAGTTGACTTTCTGGGGGAACGAGGGGAGTGGACGCCTCGTTGTTCGCTCCCATCTCCTTAAATGCCGCTTATAAGTGGGACAGGTGGCGGACATGCGATGAAGGGGAGAGCCCATCAGTCCCATCAGTTATGATAGATGGGATCCCTTATCCATATTGAGACACGTGTCGACAGGGAGCGGTCTGAGATGGAGGGAATCCACGGCTGGGGTTGCCTTGCTTTTCTTGTTGCCCTATTTATTGTCCACTCTGCTCTCCTCCTGCCGCACTTTGCCTAAACCTTTTGCCCTCTGCTCTCCTCGTCCACCTTGCTGCAGATCTGAATTACTTTTGTGTTAGGATTATGGCGTCGGGGATATCCGCGCATTATGGCGGCGCAAGCCGCGGGCCCAGAAGGCACGAGTTGCTGGATGGTGACAGGGTGATTCTCTGTGATGAGCCAGTCAGAAGCATGGATGAGAGAGAGATTAGGGAGTTTCGGGCGAAGTGGGACATCGATTCTTCTGTTAACTCCGAGGCCTGCGTCCCGGAGAACTGGCCTGTAATCCGGAGCCGGGCTGGGTTGCTGTTTTTGACGATCAGTTCCGACATGGACTATCGCTGCCGCTGCCGAGATTTGTTCAGTACATACTGAGCTCACTAAATCTTTCCCCGGCCCAGCTTCCGAGCAATCAGTGGAGGCAGTTGCTTGGGCTTGGGTGCCTATTTAGTCTGAGCCATATGAACTGGCCCACGATTAATGAATTTCGGGCGCTGTACAAGATCTCCTATTGCAGAAAGGCCCAGTGCGGCGGTTGTGTGAATTTTGCCGCGCGGGAATACGGTGTTGCCATCACGCATCTGCCGTAGTCGGTTTCAGATGTCTGGAGGAGGTCGGTGGTGCTGGCCCGTGGGAAGTGGCAGCATACTTGGAGGGGTTATCAGGTGCCCGGGGCTTATCAACCGATCGGGGACCAGTCGTTCCGGCTGGAGGACTTGGAGAAGCAACAGTTATACCGGTTGTTTGCTGGCTGGGACCATCTGAGCCGGAGCTCCTATAATTTCATCCGATGGAACGTGCTGGAGATATGCGAGATGGGGAGAAAACCTGGTAAGGTGTCTTGTACTTTGCCTTTGCATGGTTGCTTGTGTGCTGACCGCTCGACTTATCGGTTTGCAGCTAATGCCCCCCGGCTCGCGCTTAAAATTGAGGAGACTATCGAACCGGATGAAGAGCTTATAGCCTCTAGATTGATGGAGATGGGGGAGACGGCCGCGAAGACCGTTATTGATACGGTTACCCAGAAACGCAGGGAGCATAGTAGGCCGGTGCCGCTCGTGTTTCCGGATGCTCACTATGGAAGGCGACCGGGCGGTGGGAATAACTCCCCACTCTTTATTCGGGAAGGGCGGTCTGTGGGACCATTTGGCCCAGAACCTGTGGCGCGACCGATGGCGGTACGGACCTCGCGGGAGAGGGAAACGGCAGAAATTTTCGGGAGCCGCCGAAGTAGCCATGGTGAAGCTCCGACCAAGAGGGCAAGGGCGCTTGACGCCGGGGCGTCAAGTTCGGTTGGGCCAACCGAGCGGGTGGTGGCTCCGGCCGTGGAGGTGGGTGGTCGAAGGACTCAGGTGCCGGAAGCCAGTCGCAGTTCCGGTGGTGAAATTGGTAGGTTCGTGGTCGCTACCATCGAAACCTTGGGACTTGACCGGGAGGACCCCGGGACTGGACCATCGGGCGAGAGCAGGACGAAGCCCGTGGAACTAGCTATTCGGGTAAGTGTTTTTGTGCTTCCTTTTCTCTTGGAGTGACACGAGCTAATGTTCCTTTGTTTACCTTTGGCAGCTGGTCCATAGCCTTTATGCCGCGGAGCCCAGAGGGGAGGCTGCTGCGGTTTTGGAGAGGCGGGTGGAGGAGCTGAGCGTACGGGTGGACGTAGCGGAAGCCAAGCTTGCGGAGGAAAGAGAGGAGGTTGGTCGGTTGGGCACCGAGCTCGCGCGAGAGAAAGAACTAACCGGTCGGTTGCACCATGAACTTCTGCAGGAGCAGGAAGAGACCGATCGGCAGGCTGCGGCTCGGGAAGGGAGAGTCGCGGAGCTGGAGGCGAGGGTTTTGGAGCTGCAGACCCAGGCTGTTGCCCGGGAAGGGAGAATCGCGGAGCTGGAGGCGAAGGTTTTGGAGCTCCAGAGCCAGGTTACAGTAGTCGCCCAAGGAAGGGAGAAGCTCACGGAAACCCAGCTTGCTGAAGTGGCCGATAAGGCTGTCGACGACTTCCGGGAGTCGGTGGAGCTTAAAGAGATGCTAGACGCGGCCCGGGAGAAGGGCATTAGCAACGCTTATCTGGAGTGGAGGGAGAAAGGATGGCTTGATGCAGAGCAGATGGAGGCTGATATAGCCCTAACTGAGATGGCGGAGCAAGAGCAAACTCTAAAAGGTGGCGGGCCGGGGATTGGGTGCTCCGGGGGTGGTAGCTAGCTGTTTACTTTGTACATGCACATCTTGTAGCTGCTGTAGTTTATTCTTTAATGCCGTAACTGCGTATTTGCAATATTGATGCTAAATACACTGTTGTCGCTCTGTGACCGCTATTACTTAGGGTAGAGCCGTAGGTGCTAGATATTCCACGGCCGGGTAGAATAGATGCCCTCGGTGTCTATAATGTGGAATGCTGCCGGTCCCACGGCCGCGGTGATCTGGTAGGGCCCTTCCCATGTTGGTTCTAGGGCCAATGGTTTTTTCTAGACCTTCTTCATGACCCAGTCCCCGACTTGCAGCTTTCTCTCCCGGATCCTTCTGTCATAGTACCGGGCGACCCGCTGCTTGTAAGTTTGGTTGCGCATATGCTCCTGGTCGCGGCGCTCCTCAATGAGATCCAGGTTGAGCAGTAGCCCCTCGGCGTTTGTTTCGGCGTCGTAATTCTCGACCCTGCCGCTGGGTATACCAGTTTCTACAGGGAGTACCGCCTCGCTTCCGAATGCCATGCAGAACGGGGTCTCTCCTGTTGCCTCTGCTGCTGTTGTTCGGATGGCCCATAGCACCGTGGGGAGTTCTTCGGCCCAACATCCCTTCTTGGCATCCAGCTTCTTTTTAAGAAGGGTCTTGATAATCTTGTTGATCGCTTCTACCTGGCCGTTGGTCTGTGGGTGTGCTACTGAGGCGAACAACATCCGGGTCCCCATCGAGGCTGTGTACTGGATAAGATCAGCATTATTGAATTGTGTCCCATTATCCGTGACAATAGTCTGCGGTACTCTGAACCTGCAGTAGATGTTCTTCCATAGGAACTTTTTAACCCGTTCCTCAGTGATCTTTATCATGGGTTCTGCCTCGACCCACTTAGTCTGATAGTCCACTGCCACGATGGCATACTTGTATTGTCCCACTGCTGTTGGGAAAGGGCCGATGATGTCTAATCCCCATTGCGCGAACGGCCATGGTGCCAACAGGATTGATAACGCGATTGCCGGGGCATGAGGTATAGAGGCGTACATGTGGCACTTGTGGCAGCCGCCTGATATTTTTCTTGATACAGCCGCCATGTCTGGCCAGAAATACCCCGCTCAGAGCGACTTGTGGGATAATGACCTTGCGCTAGAGTGATTACCGCATACCCCTTCGTGGATTTCTCGCATTATAGCCTCTCCTGCCTCTTTTGTCACACACCTCAGCTGGGGGAAGTTGTGCCCTCTTCGGTACAACTGGCCATTGAGGAGACCGTACCGGGCGCATCGGAGGTGCAGCCTCCTGGCCTCTACCGCATCCTGGGGGCTGGTTTTGTCAGTCAAATACTTGACTATTGGATCCATCCAGCTTGGCGGCGCTTCTTCCACCACAAATATCTCAGAGATGGTTTTGTTTATACTTGGCTGCTGCAGAGTTTCAATTTTTGCTCTCCGGTACTCTGGGGGGTAGTTTCCGGTTGCCAGTCTTGCGAGGGCGTCTGCATGCCTATTTGCTTCTCGGGGAATGTCCTGGATCGTGGCGCCCTGGAACGGCTCAATCAGGGTTTTGGCCAAAGCCTGGTAGGAGGACAGCTGGGGATCCTTGACCTCAAACACCCCGTTCATCTGGTTCACCACTAAGCTAGAGTCGCTGTATATCTCCATGGACGAGATTCCCAACTCCTTGGACAGTTGTAAGCCGGCTATGAGGGCCTCATACTCGACAGCGTTGTTGGAGGTGCTAAAAAGGAACCGTAAGGCATACTCATACGACTGGCCATCAGGCGAGGTTATCATGACACCGGCGCCGCTCCGCCTGGTCGTCACGGAGCCATCCACGTAAAGTTTCCAACCGGTGGGGAGGCCTGGTTCGGTCTTTATGGTCCGCACCGCGTCGGTGTCCTCGCACCGGGCGGGGTGCGCTTCTACCACCATTGGGGTGAGCTCACATATGAAGTCCGCAGCTGCCTGTCCCTTGATGGCCGTTCGCGAGGCGTAAGTGATGTCGAACTCTCCCAGTTCAACTGCCCACCGTACGAGCCTACCGCTGGTCTCTGGTTTTTGTAGGATCTGTCGCAGAGGGTGATTGGTATATAAGGTGATGGAATGAGCCTGGAAATAATGCCGGAGCTTCCTGGCACTAACAATCAGGGCCAGAGCCAATCTCTCTATGTCGGGGTACCGGCCCTCTGCTCCAGTGAGTCCCTTTCCCGCATAGTATACCAGGAGTTCGAGCGTGTCTTCCTTCCTGATGAGAGCCGCGGAGACGGCCGTTGCGGATGCAGCTATGTAGAGGTATAACATTTCGCCCGGCACTGGTTTGGATAGGAGAGGCACTGCAGACAGATATGCCTTGATAGACTGGAATGCCGCTTCATGCTCCGCTGCCCAGTGGATTTTCCTGGTCTGTTGTGCCTTGAGCAGCTTGAAGAACGGGGTGCATTTGTCGGTTAGGCGGGAGATGAATCTGGCAAGGGCGGCTAACCGGCCAGTCAGCATCTGGACCTGGTTTCTCTCCCCTGGCGTTTCCATATCTAAAATTGCCTGGACCTTCAGCGGGTTGGCTTCTATCCCTGGCTGGCTGATGATGTGGCCTAGGAATAGGCCCTCTGAAATCCCGAAAATATACTTCTTTGGGTTTAAGCGCATTCCGAATTTGAGCATCTTGCTGATGACTACGGCCAAATCCCGAACGTGGGCCCCTGCAGTCAAGCTCTTGACCAGCATGTCATCAACGTACACCTCTACGGTTTTACCCATTTCTTGCTCCAGCATTCGGTTCACCGTTCGCTGGTAGGTGGCCCCGGCATTCTTTAGACCGTACGGCATCCTCTTATAACAGTAGGTACCTCGGTCGGTTGTGAATGACGTGTGCTCCTCATCATCCGGGTGCATCCTAATCTGATTGTACCCGGCGTAAGCGTCCATGAAGCTGAGCATCTTAAAACCGGACGTGGAATCTATAAGCTGGTTAATCCGGGGGAGCGGGAAGCTGTCATTTGGACACGCCCGGTTCAGGTTAGTGAAGTCCACGCACATACGCCACTGGCCGGTTACCTTCTTCGGCACCATGACCACGTTAGCGAGCCAGCGAGGGTACTGGACTTCCCGGATGAAACCTATACCCCTCAATTTATGTATCTCCTCTCTGATAACCTCATACTTTGCCGGACTGAAGGACTTCCTCTTCTGCCTTACCGGGAGAACGTTGGGTAATAAATTTAGCTTATGTATGGCTATCTCCGGGGATATGCCTGGCATGTCCTCGTAGGACCATGCGAAGACCGAACTGTTGTCCTGGAGGAAGGCTATGAGCTCTTGCCTGACAACCGGATCGAGCTGCGTCCCTATCACGACATTTCACTCCGGGTCATCTATCGAAATGCAGATCGCTTCGGTTTCTTCCACGGCCGAAGGTGGCTCCAGCTTTTCGGTGAATCGCCTAACTCTTTTTGAATTGATGTCATCACGGGGGTCAATACTCAGATCCGGCACTAGCGCCTGCTGAGTGGTTGTGAAGACCTCGGTCCGCTTCCTTCCATGGGTCAGGGCCTCTGTGTAATACTTACGGGCGATCCTCTGGTCCCCACGTATGGTAATAACTCCGGTTGGTGAAGGCATCTTCAACATTAGCATATGGCCGGCTATAAACGTTTTAAGCCTCCATAACCCTGGCCAACCGATTATGCCATTGTACGATGATAGGCAGTCGACAATGATGAACTCCATATGCTTCTTTTTCGTTCTGTCTCCCTCGCTGAAGATGATCGGTAGGTAATCCGAACCCAGAGGCTGGACGACCTCACCGGAGAAGCTTATAAGCGGCTCGTTATCCTGGGATAACTTGTTCCTTCCTCTCTGCAACCCTTTGTACGCGTCTCGGAACATTACGTTGACTGAGGCTCCGATATCGATCAGCATACGACTGGTTATCCAGTGGTCTATTTGGACCGTAATGAGGAAGGGGTCGTTGTGCGGTTGTAATAAATCCTCCGGCTCTTCCGCCTCGTAGAAAGTGACCGAGTTCCATCCGGTTTTAGCGGCTTGGCCGCTTCTTTCTCCGAAGGCGTACACCTCCTTCCCTCGGATCGATCTTAGGCATCGCTTCTTTGAGCTCCGGGTGAGCCGATCTATACGGTCCCCACCGTGTATCATGTTAATGCTCCTGTGTACCTCGATCCCTCCGGGAGTGCGGGTGCTTATAGTTCCTACCTGTCGAGCTCGCGGTTGGTCGTTGCTGGGGTCATTCTGGCGGGCCTGGTCGTTGACGACCGCTTTCTGGGGTTTTTGGTCACCAGTCCGAAAGGCTAGATCTTGGGGTTTTCCTGCTGGCGCAATAGCTAAGACCCGCGGTGGTCGCTCCGCTGGCGTAGCCGCCAGAGGCTGCGTCGAGCGCACAAATGGCGGTCTTCTCCCTGGTCGGGAACCGTTGTCACCGCTTTGCCGGGGTTGCCACTCCTCCCGCATCTCTGCTTTCCTGGTGGCTGCAGGCGCACGGTTGCGATCTAGCCGCCCGGTCTTGCTTCCATGGGATGGCGGTAGGTTGTCTGATATTCGCTTGGGCGCCTTGTCCCCATATGTCTCGTGCTCTGCCTGAGCGTGCCTGACGGCCACGGTCATCAGCTCGTCGTACCCCAGCGGCTTCTGCACTAGTAAGTTGTACGAAAGTTCCCCAGGTCTTAAGCCCTGCTTGAAGGCCATCCCTGCGATATGCTTTTCCAGGTTCCTGACCCCGGCCGTGGTAATTTGCCACCGGTTAACGAAGGCGCGTAGCGGCTCGTTGTCAGTTTGCATGCAGTCAAAAAGGATTGTTGATGTTTGGGCTGTCCTGGCTCTGAGAATGAACCGGCTGACAAACTTATCAGCCAACCGTTCGAAGGTTTCGACTGAGTTTACTGGTAGCTCGTAGAACCAATTCAACGCCTCTCTCGAGAGCGTCTCTTGGAATACGTTGCAGCACATGGCGTCCGAGTAGCCCCTCGTCCCTGCTTGTGACTTAAAACTGTCCAGGTGCTGGTACGGGCAGCTCGTTCCTGAATATGTCAACTTTAGAGGCCTTTGGCTTCCAGATCTTCCTGATTCCCTAATCCGGCGCGGGAAAGGTCCAATACGCTCGTTGAACCACGTGCCACCCTGCGGTCGCCCTGCCATCCTCTCGCTGGTCTCCATGCGGCCATTTATGTCCGACACCAAGGTGGAGAGCGCCTCGAGTGTGCGTGCGGTAGAGCTTTCCTGCTCGCTTGACGCCTGCCTCGTGCGGTACGGGGGCTCGGCCGGGCCGGAGTTTTTCAGAGCCTCCGAAAAGAGTGGCGTGGCCACATACACGGTCTTTCTTCTTCCGGTAGCCTGTCCTACCTCAAGATGCGGGAATTCGCTAGCCTTGCCTGCTGGCCGCGGTGCTGTCCGAGGAGTGCCTTGCTGACCCTCTCGCTCCAGGGCCGCTAATAGGGCAATTTTTACCGCCTTCAATTCTTGGCATCGGGCCTCCGCTCTTAGTCGATCTTGATCGCCCTCTTCTCGCAAGCGCTCGACCTCTGCCCTCATCTTTTGTATATCTCCCGGACCCTTCCGGTCGGGGTTTTCTGGTTCCCGGCGATCATGAGCTCTGTCTTGGATGGAAGAAAGGGCGAACCTCGCACCGACCTCAGCCTTTATGTTACGGGCCGGGTCGGGGAACTGAATTCGCGCTTTCGATTTTCCGTCTCGGCCGGGGGAAAGGACGAACCTCGCACCGTCCGCAGCCCCTGTACCTTGGGCCCGGTCGGGGAACTGAATTCACCCTTTCGGTCCTTCCGTGTTGGCTTTTATCTTCCTTCCTTCCATAGCTTCCGGACTGCGGATGTAGCTACCTCTCCAAAGGATCAATAGAGCAACACAACTTCTCGTACGTATTCCCACAGACGGCGCCAATTGTTTCTGCCTAAACCCGGGGGTCTAGTAGATACTCGGTGAATCCAACTCGATCTCCTGCAATCCTGCTCATTAAGGGGAATACCGGGCGGGCCGGTCTTCTCCTCTCCGATGCCTAAGTTAGTATAGTTGGAATATATATAACCAAGGCACGTAAGTAAGCAGGGAGAGAGATAAGTTACCTAATAAAGAGGGTAGTTGGGGCCCTTATATAGGTGGTTGGGGGTGAGGGCTGGCCTCACCCTTCGATGTGGGACTGGCTCCCTTCTGTTTGTACCTTCTGGTGCCCTCTTTGGCAGGCTGGCGCCCCCGGCCCCAGGGTCTCTGGAGGTAGGATAGAGTGCTGGGCCCCGAGGCCGGGTGCTGGTAATCCAGTCCCGAGCCTTGGGCCAGGCCCTGGTGCACTTGCTGCGGGTCTGTGGGCCTGCAGTAGCCTCTCTGCGGCTACTGTCAACATGCTTGATTATTAATGTTCGTATCTTATCTTTCTAAAATATCAGAATCATATCTCAAGTTTCATTTCGGACGCACTTTCAATATATGAGACCACAAACGAGGTTAACATCATTAAATTTTTCAAGGGTAAATTCGTCGCTTCACTAAACTTGCTCCATCCCAACCCAGACTCAGAGGAGGCTCTCTCAACTTCATCTACACCATCACCCCGACCCATCTCTCTTGCTTGAAGTGTGTATCTTCTTCATCATCTATATTTCCTCATGATGCAAATTATTCTATTGCAAAGATACAAGCTTTCTACATCTACAATTTCCTATTCTAATTCAACATGATTAGTTCACAAATCCACTCTAAAAAGAGTAAAATTACCCAGATCTTGATCCGAAGATCAACCCCAAATGAACCTGGGATTTGGATTTCGATTGAGTTTAGTTGATCTTCTTTTGGTGGGCAAGTGGTGGTGGCCATTGAGGAAAAGAGGGCTCAGAATGATAAGGGAATGCTTTAATTAATTTGTTTGATGATCAGAACACTACCATACCATGTCTGGAGATATCAATCCTCAACTCTTTTGTTCATACTTTTCTAGGTTTGTTCATAGCAGTTCATGGTATAATAACAAATTGGGATTTTGGTTTCGATTGGGCTTTTGCATATTTCGAGATCAATCCTTCGCCGGTGCCCGGTGGCGGAGGGGGAGTTCCGACGAGGTGGGGTTTAGATAAGACACTTTTTTTTTTTTTTTATGGAAGAGAAGGAATCGAAGTTAAAAGGAAAATACTTATGTCCATACTCTCTCTAAAATACTTGAGCAATGTTAATTATAAACGATTTTTACCGTTCAAAAGTTGAATTAATTAATAAATATCATCTCTGTAAAAATTCAGAATAAACCAAAATTGTTTGCTCATTCGATTGTATCAAACAAATGGACGGCTGATCATGAGACTCTCAACTTCCACTAGAACTGTTCATTTGTTTGATGCAATCGAATACAATCGAATAAGCAAACGATTTTGGTTTATTCCGAATTTTTACAAAGATGATCTTTATTGATTTATTCAACTTTTGAACGGTTAAAATCGTTGATAACAAATTAGAGAGTGTATGGACGCATACGTCCATATTGGTATGGACACAAGTATTTTCTGAAGTTAAATGGAAAAGAGAGAGAGAGTCGATTTGTAGTTAAAAGTGAAGGGTGAATTTGTCCTAAAAAAGATAGGGAGAGTTAAGTACGTCAGTTATTCTAGATACTGAAATTGGGTCGGGATGAAACTTGAGATATAGTTCTGATATTTTAAAATGATGAGATATGAATATTAATAGTTAAGTAAAATTGAGATTTGATTAAATAATTTTCTCCATCTATAAATATGCACGAATTGTTGCATTCAAATTATCAAGTTGAGTCATGAAATTCTGCAACTTGTCGTCTTGTATGTCGATCTATTCTGCAAAACTTACAACTGATTAGAGAAACCTAACTATTCATAGTAGTTGATCCTTCCAGCAAGATTACCTATCTATATAGATATGGGAACAGGGCAATGGCGGACCCACGTGGGGACTAGCGGGGGCCAGTGCCCCCACTAAGATTTTGACAGCTGAATTTTTTTTTTTTTTCTTCTTTCCTAAAACCGATTGAATCTGCAGCCCAACATACAACATTTATATATATATATATATTTTAGTATTAATATATTATATAACCTATTAGTGCAGTCGAACTACCCAATATATATATATATATATATATATATATTTGTATTATATATATATATTAGTATTATATAACCCTAGCCTATTACTCTAATAGAGTTCGGCACGATCCCAATTTGCAATTCCCAATCCCAATTCGCAATTCCCCAAGTCTCAACATATATATATATATATATATATATATATATTTGTATTATATTACTCTATTACCCTAAATTCCTAATCTTCTAGTCTTTCTTTCGTTTTTTCACTTTTTTTCTTTCTCTAATTGTCTTGGAGTCTCTCCAATTCTTCAGCCTTCAACCTCCATTCTTTTACAATTAGACCTTTGTTATATGCACATTGCAGGTTTGTCATAATTCTTCTTCTCAATTTAGTTTTGTATATTTTTGGATTTATGACTTGTTGATTAGATAAATTTACTGTTTTATTTAAAATCGCAGTTGTGAGTCTGTGAAACATGGAGAGATACTTTAAAAGAACACCGGGCAGACATCTTCTATTATATAGAAAAAAAGATAAAAACAGAGCTGTGTAGAGATTAATTTAAGTGAACTTCCTTCTGATCCTGGATTAAGGACCAAAATTTCGGATTATCATCCTGATCTTAGGGATAAAATTCAAAGAGAGTACTTGTTAAGAGGTATTTGTCAACCTAGACACCAGTTTGTTCAAACACAACGTGGAACGCAGAAGCGAAGGTTTTGCGAAAACTGGTATGATGATTTTTCAAATTAGTTAGAATATAGCATATCCAAAGATGCTGCATTTTGCTTATGTTGTTATTTGTTCAAACCAAATATTAGTGAGCAAGGAGGAGGTGATTGTTTTACTGGTATTGGCTTCCGAAACTTTAAGAAAAAGGACAGATTGTATGATCATGTAGGGAAGACGCACAATAGTGTCCACAATCAAGCAGTGCGACAATGTGAAGATTTGATGAATGAAAACCAACATATTCGGAACATTGTTAATCAAAATTTACATCAATCTCGAGTAGATTATCGAATTCGACTAGAAGCATCAGTTGATTGCATTCGCTTTCTCCTAAAACAAGACCTTGCTTTTCGTGGTCATGACGAATCAGAGAACTCAAGCAATCAAGGTAACTTTCTTGAGCTTTTACAATTTCTTGCTGATCACAATGATAAAGTCAGAGCAGTTGTATTGAAAAATGCTTCTGAGAATCTTAAATTGATATCACCTAAGATTCAAAAGGACATAGTGAATGATGCAGCTGTTGAAACTACAAGAGCTATTATTAGAGATATGGGTGATGCTTTCTTCTCTATCCTAGTTGATGAATCCAGGGATGTATCTGTAAAGGAGCAAATGACTGTTATTTTTCGTTATGTGGATAAAAATGGTTGTGTGATTGAGTCTTTCATAGGGATTGAACATGTAGAGAGTACCACTGCTATGTCACTTAAGAAAGCTATAGATGCATTACTTTCTAAACATGGATTAAGCATATTTAGGCTATGTAGTCAAGGTTACGATGGCGCGAGTAATATGTGTGGAGAATTTAATGGTTTGAAGACACTTATTTTTAAGGAGAACTCTAGTGCCTATTATGTTCATTGTTTCGCGCATCAACTTCAATTGGCTCTTGTTGGTGTAGCAAAAAAACATAATATTATTGGCTCATTTTTTACACTAGTGGCTAGTGTACGTTGTAAACATTGTTGGAACGTCTTCTAAACACAGAGATATTCTTCGAGAAAAGCAATCTCTCAAAGTGGTTGAAGCACTTAAAAGTGGAGAACTCACAAGTGGATAAGGACTTAATCAAGAAACTGAAATTAAGCGTTCAAGTGATACGCGTTGGAGCTCACATTATGGTACTCTTATAAACTTTACTATCATATTCTCTTCCATAATTGATGTGTTGGATGAAATAGCATATGATAAAGTCAGTTCTGATCAGAAGCATGATGCATATATTTCTTTAAAGTGGCTCCAATCATTTGATTTTATATTCAGTTTGCATTTTATGAGAATTATACTTGGGATTACTCATGAGTTTTTTCAAGCTTTACAAAAAGATGATCAGGACATAGTGAATGCTATGGATTTAGTGAGAGTTTGCAAGAGCAAATTGCAGACTATGAGGGAGATTGGATGGTCTTCTTTATTAGAGGAAGTTGTTCTCTTTTGTGGAAAAGTCAATATCAGTATTCCAGACATGGATGAACAATATGTATGTCCAGGAAAATCAAGACGTAAAGCTCCAGAAATGACAAATTTGCATTACTACCGCTTTGACTTCTTTTGTGCAGTGATTGATTTCCAACTTCAAGAGTTAGACAATCGTTTCAATGAGGCTAGTACTGAGGTTCTTCTTTGTTTGGCATGTCTAAGTCATAATTATTCATTTGCAGCCTATGACAAGCAAAGTTTGATGCGTCTTGCTGAGCTTTATCCTCAAGATTTTTCTGCCTCAGAGTTGTTAATGCTAGAGAGTCAGTTGGAAACTTATATTGAGGATATGCGATCTAATGACAAGTTTCAGGAATTGCATGGGATTGCAGATCTTGGAAAGAAACTAGTTGAGACAAGAAAGCATAAGACATATCCTTATGTTTATTTGCTGATTACTTTGGCCCTTACACTTCCTGTTGCAACGGCATCTGTTGAAAGAGCTTTTTCTGCTATGAATATTATAAAGAATCGAGTTCGCAATCGAATGGGCGACCAATGGATGAATGATAGCTTAGTTGTATATCTTGGGAAAGATATATTCAGTTCCATTGACAATGAGTATATTATCCAACGCTTTCAAAAGATGGCACCCCGTAGAGGGCAATTATAGATGTTGAAATACTATGTTTTTCCAAGTATTTGCTATTTTATTTATAAGAATATGTAGGTTAATTGATTAAATGTCATTTCTAGATGACTTATTTTTTATTTTTCCTGATAATTTTATTAATTTGTTATATGAGTATGTCAAAATGCTAGTTTCTGATAAGAAATTTCATAAAACATGGTATTGAGATATGCTTATTAATATATTAATATTTATTGAAGATTCATTGTGTTTTGGAAATTTTTTTGATCCCCTCTCACAAATAATCCTGTGTCCGCCACTGAAACAGGGAACCTTATACATAACATCAATAAGCATATGGGTTACCTAGGAAACCAAAGCATTTGTCTCAACTATCTATTTCCAGATACGCCCTTACATATTGGCATATTCGTCCCAAAAGCTGGGACTTAGTACCTATCCGTCATATCTCATTTATGTTTAACATATAACCAATCTGGAGTTATTAGTAGGAACTATAACTCGAATGACCGCAAATATATAATGAACCCTAGCCAGATTACTAACCCAATATATAGTCCTCGAAGTGATGAATTTGGTTAATTTTCCAGTTTGACTAACCCGCAATTCTGTGTATATATATGAGTGTGTACTATTTTCCGCATATGTATTGCATGCATTCTATATATACAGTCAATTTCAATAGCGCGTACGTATATTATCATGAATCTTTCATATTAGACTTCGTATATATACAGTGTGATTAGCAGTGTCGGCCTTTGGCCTGTGCCGGTCGTGCGGCGGCACAGGACCGCCGATCGGTGGAGGCCGCCAAAAGTGAAAGCAGAGATTACTTCTGAAACAGCATCTAGGTTCTTTCCTTCATAACTCATAATCTCCTAAGCCACGTGCATCTAGAAAGCTACTCTGGAACAACATAACTGCAACAACCAACAGAACAAGAAAAGTAAATGGGATGATTGCAGCAAGTGGGATAGTTATCATATAAATTATAATCAATTATAAAAAAAAAAATGCCCATGTGGGGTTCGAACCCTTATATTACCCCAAATAAAATGTTTTTAATTACAAGCTAAGTAAATACCCCTCTTGACCAAAACCACAAAGTCTGCTCCGACTGCTCGATACTTCTCGTCTTCTCCAAGAGACGCTCTGCGTAGACTGCGTGAGTTCTGCGGCTCTGCCATTTAATTTCTGACAAAACTTCCATTCCAAATTGATAAAGAATTTCAATTGTCAGAGGTAATCTTATTTGCTTTCAATCTTGGTTTAATTTTTTTCTATTGTCAGAGATCAACTCTGATCGTTTGCAATTTTGCTTTAATGCTTTAGTTTGTGTTTTTGATATGATTATTTTTCAAATCATATGAAATTATGAATTCACATATCATTGATCAATCTGATTGAATTGATTTGATCGTTCAGACTAGGGTTTTAGGTTTAGTCTGTTTTTGGTGAACTTGATCAATAGGAATATAATTGAATCATTGATCAATATGAATATAATTGAATAATGTTATAATGGATCAATGATCATATGAATATACATATATATGATTTTTTTTTCTTTCCTTGTGTTATAATCAGTAGAATGCTGGTAGGAGGAAAGAATGATTCAGGTCATACCAAACGAAAAAGAACAAAAAGAGATGTTCAGATGGTTGAAAGCCAAAGAGGATCTATTGAAAAATTTATTATCAAACGACCACGATGTCAAACCAATGAGGAATTCGTTCATGTAGAGCAGAATGTGGAGGAACCTATTGATGCTACAAGAATAGATGTTGATGTACCTGTGGAGGAAGAGAAACCTATATACAAGGAACCTACAGAGGCAACAACAATAGATGTTGATGTACATGTGGAGGAACGTTTAGAGGAGGAACCTATAGATGAAGATATTGATGCACCTAGAGAAGAATATACGGAGCCTAATGGTGATGATGTTGGTGATATTCCCTTGAACATCTATGATCCTACAAATTGGAATAATCTTGATCTTAAATGGAGGGACTTATTAGTTAAAAATGGTCCTGTAAGAGATTTGTTAGCAGGGAAAGGTCCAAAACATGGTTCAAATAGACGTTTCTCCTTTAAATTTTACAATAAGTGATTACCAAATGGGGAAAAGTATATCGAGATTGGCTTGTGTATTATAAAGATCTTGACAAAGTCTTTTGCTTTTGCTGTAAGTTATTCAAGACTAAACCTCAACAAAGTCAGCTGGCACATGATGGAATAAGAGATTGGAGACACCTTAGTAACAGTTTGAAAGCACATGATAATAGTTCGGAGCATATAAATCATATGTCCATTTGGGTTGATTTGGGTTGATTTGCGTGCAAGGCTGAAAAGTAATCAAGTCATTGACAAGGTTCTGCAAGACCGAATCAGAAAAGAGACAAAACATTGGAGGAAGGTACTGCGACGATTGTTTGCATTAGTGAAATATTTGGCTAAACAAAGCTTGGTATTTCGTGGAAGTAATGAGAAGATTTATGAAGATCATAATGGGAATTTTATGGCTTTAGTTGAAATGGTTGCTGAGTGGGATTCGACCTTGAAGGAGCATATCCGAAGGAAGAAAAATCATGAGATTCAGTACCATTATCTGAGCCACAAGATCCAGAATGAGTTGATACATGCAATAGCTTCTCAAATAAAAGGTGCAATCCTAAAAAAAATAAAAGAAGCTAAGTACTTTTCAGTAATTCTCGATTGTACTCCTGATGTGAGCAAGGAAGAACAGATGACATTGATATTGAGGTGTGTTGATGTCTCTACAGTTCTAGTAAAGGTGGAAGAATACTTTATCGAATTTATGGTTGTCAATGACACAACAGGTCAAGGTTTGTTCAATGAGCTGCAAAATGTGCTACACCAACTTGATATTGATGATGTCAGAGGGCAGGGTTATGATAATGGATCAAACATGAAGGAGAAACATAAGGGTGTACAAAGGAAGCTCTTAGACATTAATCCTAAGGCATTTTATACACCTTGTGGTGCTCATTCTCTCTGTTTCTGCACAAACCCTGGGGCCTGGTAGATACAGATGAATCCAACTTAATCTCCTGCAAACCTGCTCACTAAGGGGAATACCAGGCGGGCCGGCCTTCTCCTCTCCGATGCCTAAGTTAGTATAGTTGGAATATATATAACTTAAGCACGTATGTAAGCGGTGAGAGAGATAAGTTACCCATTAATGAGGGTAGTTGGGGTCCTTATATAGGTGGCTGGGGGTGAGGGCTGGCCTCACCCTTCGATGTGGGACTGGTTCCCTTCAAAGGGTAGTTCTGGTGACCTCTTTGGCAGGCAGGCGCCCCCCGGTCCCAGGGTCCCTGGCACCCGAATAGACTGCTGGACCCCGAGGCCGGGTGCTGGTGGTTCAGTCCTGGGCCTCGGGCCGGGTCCTGGTGCACTTGCTGCGGGTCTGTGGGCCTGGTGTAGCCCCTCTGCGGCTACTGTCAACAAGTCCCCCAAGTTCCCGGTCAAGTGCAATCTTGAATGGGGACATAAGTCTGTCTTGCTCTTGTCCCGCAGACCCGCAGGGTTACCAACCCAATGGTGCCCAGTCCCCCAAGTCCGCGTTGAAGATTGGGCGTGACCGGGGTGAGTACCTGTTTACCGATGGCAAGCAACAGTTTATAAGTACGTTTGTAATATAAGTAGTACTGTGCTCAAGTGTTGTGGTGCTATGAGCGTGGAGTGGGGTGAAACCCGGAGAGTGTATGAGATGATGATGCCATGCAAAAGATGTGTGCATGGGATGATAATGGAGCGTTGAAATCCACCATGTAATAGATGTGTGCATGGAATGATAATGGAGCGTTGAAATCCGCTATGCAATAGATGTGTGCATGAAATCTCGACCGGGCACTCTGCCATATCGGTACGGAGCGGAGTTCACTGGGCCACTACCGGGCGTTCTGCCATATCGGTACGGAGCGGAGTTCACTGGACCACTACCGGGCGTTCTGCCATATCGGTACGGAGCGGAGTTCATGGGACTTCGACCGGGCGTTCTGTCATATCGAGACGAGTCCCAGGTGAACTTAAGTACTAGACCTCGACCGGGCGTTCTGCCGTAACGAGACGAGGTGGAGTAAAGGACCTCGTTCGGGCGTTCTGCCATATCGAGATGAGTCCATATTGCTAGGCTGCGGGGAGATTACCCCGGTGTTGCGGGTTGTTTGAAGCGCCGGTGAACACTTGCTAGTTCTTCTCAGCTTGTGTTGAATAAGCGTTGAGGTAGGGGGTGGCGTTGAGGTGACAAGGCTCGCCGTGCATCCCCACGTTGATCGTGGTTCAATGCGATGCAGGGTTTTTATCCTGCTGGACAAGAGTACATGGGTTAGATGTAAACTCACCCGGGTGTATAAAGCCCATGCCGGTCGAATGTTCTCATGACCGGGGTCGTGCCATGGAGCCGGGCGAGACGAGTCCCCCAGTGAAATGCCATGGGGCCGGGTGGATCGCGTTCCCGGAAGATGCTCTCGAGCCGGTTGGATGTCACGTAACCGGTGGATGAATCTCGACCGGGCGTCCTGCCATATCGAGACGAGTCCCCCAAGAGAGATGCAGCTGGGTGGACCTCGACCGGGCGTTCTGCCATATCGAGACGAGTCCCCCAGTGAAATGGCGTGCAGCCGGTTGAATGATCATAACCGTGAACTGCCATGGTGCCGGGCGGACCTCGACCGGGCGTTCTGCCATATCGAGACGAGTCCCCCAGTGAAATGCAGCGAAGAAGCCATGCAGCCGGTTGAAAGATCATAACCGCGAACTGCCATGGTGCCGGGCGGATGGCTCATACCCGGGACGATGCTCTCGAAGCGGTTGAAAAATCATAACCGGTGAGATGCAGCTGGGTGGACGTCGACCGGGCGTCCTGCCATATCGAGACGAGTCACCCAGTGAAATGCAGCGAAGAAGCCATGCAGCCGGTTGAAAGATCATAACCGCGAACTGCCATGGTGCCGGGCAGATGGCTCATACCCGGGACGATGCTCTCGAAGCGGTTGAAAAATCATAACCGGTGAGATGCAGCTGGGTGGACGTCGACCGGGAGTCCTGCCATATCGAGACGAGTCCCCCAGTGAAATGCAACGAAGAAGCCATGCAGCCGGTTGAAAGATCATAACCGCGAACTGCCATGGTGCCGGGCAGATGGCTCATACCCGGGACGATGCTCTCGAAGCGGTTGAAAAATCATAACCGGTAAGAGGTCTTCAAGCCTAGGGAAGTGGAGGGGGGCCTGACGCCTTGGTTCCCGCTCCTAACTACCCTGTCGCCAGCGTGCGAGACAAGTGGCTGACATGCATTTAAGGAGGAAGTCCATCAGTCCCGTCAGTTATGATGGCATGGGCAGTTTACCAATGCTGGGACACGTGCCAGTAGGGGGCGGTCTTGAGATGGAGGGCCTGGATTCACAGGCGTTTGAGTTGCCCTGATTGCGTGTTTAGCGGGATTTATAAGCGCCTAGGGCACCGGTCCCCTCTATAAATAGGCCTCTTCTGCTCTCCTTTCTACTTTTGCTTCTTGCTTTAGAGAAACTAAGAGAAAGAGAGAAATCCGGCAGAAGCTCTGAGGCCCTTACCCCACGAGATCCGTTTTCTCGAGCGCTCCCTACTCTCTTCCTACCATTGCTCGCTGCTTTCGCAGGGCGGACCGTCCTCGGTTGAGCATATTAATCGGTAAGTTTGTTGATTTCTTTGCCCCGGTGTTGTTCTTGTTTTGGTTTTGTTGTTTTGCGGCGGAGGGGAGGGATCTCTGTTGCTGACTGAATTGCTCTGCGGCAAACTTGAGGAGAGGCCGTTGAAGGCGCTGTTGTAGCCTGTTGCTGACGGGCGCTAGGGTTTTGTTTTCTTCCCCTAGGTTAGGATGTCTTCTTCGAGTTCTGACCGGGCTTCCGAATCGGCTGCCAGGAGTCCTATCGTGGACGATGCGGAGAGGCTGGAGGACTGGCTTGGTTCGGAATCCCCGGAGACGGAAGTCGCTGACCGCTCCAGGAGCAGGGCTTCGTCTCCGGCTTTGTCTTCGTCTTCCGGGACTGAATCCTCGGAGACTGAAATACTGCACGGGGTGCGCCTTGCGGGTGCTCCGGCCGTGAGCTACACCATTGGTAGAGAGAAGGGTGCCGTGGTGTGTGATGAACCGGAGGGTAGCATGACCCCTGGAGAGATAGCTGCGCTTCGGGAAACGTGGAGTATCCCGGATGAGGTTCTGCTACGGCCCCTGAATCCTGGAGAGTCAGCCTGCAACCTGGAGGCAGGTTAGGTTACCGTGCACCAAGACCAGTTCCGACATGGATTCTCGCTCCCGCTGCCGGATTACGTGCAATACATGCTCAGTGCACTGCAGGTGTCGCCAGCGCAGCTTCCTGGGCTTCAGTGGAGGCGACTACTGAGCCTCGGCTGCCTATATGAGCTGTCCGAAATGAGTATGCCAACGGTAAACGAATTCCGGTCCTTGTATAGGTTGTCCTACTCCAGGAAGCAAGGGTCCCGGGGTTGCCTGTCCTTCAACGCCCGGAACCATCAACCGATCATCACCAATATGCCTACATGGGTAGACAACAGTTGGAGAAAGAAGGTGGTGATGGTGGGCGGGAGGTGGCAGGCGACGAGGAAGATGTACCAGGTTCCTGGCGCCTTCCAACCCATTGGGGACCAGTCGTTCGAGTTGTCCGATCTGGAGCATGAGAGGATCTCGACCATACTCGGATGTTGGGACAATCTGGAACGGAGTTCCTTCAACTTTATCCGGCGAGAAGTGCTGGAATACTGCCAACTCGGGTGGGGTCCCGGTGCGTAGCAGGCCTTAGCGGTGATACTTGTGCTAGTTCTGGCAAAATGCTAACTGTTCGCTTTCCTTGCAGGTGCATCTTCCCGGGCGGTCATCAAGCCCGAAACCACTCTCTCAATGGACGGGGAAGACCTCCTTAACAAGCTGAAGGAGAAAGGCGAGACCGTCTCGCGGACGTCGGTGGACGAGGAGTCCGGCCAGCTCACGACTCATCCGGAACCGAGGGCCATGGATGATGATGACGGCGTCTACATCCTGAGGCGGGTGAAGACCCATCCTGCTGCGCCCAAAGCGGTGCCCGGAAAGGGCAAGACTACCGGGGGGCCAGGGAGGATTCCTGGTGGAGTGAGCAGGATCCCCAGCCGGCCGGTGACTGTGCCGCACGTGGCTCGTGTCGCCAGGGTAGGCGCACGATCTTCTTCTCCGAAAGGCCGGGGAGAGAAATGGAGGGGCGGGGACATTCCTTCCTCCGCGCTGGTGACGCTTACCGGCGGGTCGTCACGGGAGAACCTGGCCAAACGGTTCAGGGTAACCAGCGGTGCACAACCTAACTCCGCTGGGGAGAAGGCTGCTGCTGCCCGGCAGAGTAGTCCTGCGCCTGCGGAGGCACCGAGGGGAAGCCCGAACAGTGCACTCGTCCGACAAGTGGCGGTGGACTTGGCCGGCCTTGGTCTGGACAGACCTGGGGTTGCTGGAGCCCTGGCGGGCGGGAACCGCCCAAAATGCAAGGAATCCGTCCTCCGGGTAAGCACTAACTGGTGCCACTACACTGCTTGTAGGTTGTTTCTCTTACTGCCCGATTAACTGTTTTTGCTGTTGTGCAGTTGCTGTATAGTCTGTACCAACCGGACGCGAGCGAGGAACTGCCGGAGCTGAAGAGGCAGATAGCTGCTTTATCGGAGGCCCGACAGCGCCTGGAGGTGGAGAAGTCCCGCTCAGATCGGGAGAAGGCCAGATCGGAGGAGAGGGCCAAGAAGCTGGAGGAGCAGAACCGGAGCCTGGAGAAGGAGAGGGCCGAGCTGGAAGCCAAGGTGGACGAGCTCCAAGTGGGAGCTGCCGCTCTGCGTGCCGCCGCTGCTACTGCGACCGGGGAAGACGACCCGGAACTCTATGAGCGGGTTGTTCTCAAATACCACGAGAGCGATCAGTTCCTGGAGTTCCTGGAGAAGGCCAGGGAAGAGGGCATCTCGGATGCGTACACGGAATGGGCGGGGAAGGGGTGGTTGGACACTTCCCTGATGCCGGATGCCGCTGCTGAAGGAGACATCCATGAGCAATCGGACATCCATCAGCAGGCGGTGGAGGGGCAGCCGGAAGAAGTGACTCGCTCGGACTTGGATTCTTTTACCAACGGTACCAAGTCTCCCCAAGCCAGAGTCGGCGCCGGAACTGAGGTCAACGACGAGGGTACCGCAGGAGAGGCCGGCGGATTGTCGGCTGAGGGTGGAGTGGTGGCTCCTTAGGATTTTCCTTGCTCTTCCTTGTAATCTTTCTGGAATGGTTACTGCTTGTGTACTTGCTTGATTATGAATATACTTGAACTGGCGGAGCCGGTAGAATTCTCTCAAAAGTAGTTTGCATATATCTGTGATATTTTTTACAACGGTAGAACCGGTGATATGCCAAACTAACCGCTCGGGGCGGTATGGCGGGTTCACCAGGCCTGGTCATGCTCCAGGTCGGGGTCTGCTCTTCTTTCCCCCACGTACCGCTGGAGCTGGCTGTTATTAATCAAGCCCTGCACCGCTGTCTTGAGAGCACAGCACTGGCTCGTCCGATGAGTAGCCGCATCATGATAGGAGCAGTACTTGCCCGTCTGCGCCGTGGTAAGTTTTCCCTTCGGGTATCTTCTCCTGGGCGGTGGGGGAATGACGCTCCCGTTCTCAAGTAAAATATCCTCGTAGGAAGTGGTGAGAGCGGTGAAGACTTCTTGACCGGCTGGTGGTGCCGGCATGATTGCCAGGGGGCGTTCTTGGCGGTACGGCGCCGGCTTGTGCTCGCTCTGGGGCCTGTCAGGATAAGGCCTCTGCTGCCTTTGTGGCCAGTTTCTATTTGGCCGGCTCGGCTGGGCGGCGCGGTTCTCGGTCCGCTGACTGGGCTTGTCCTCTCGACTGGGCGGGGGGTTCTCTTCCCGGGGATGGTCTTCCTGCTGCTCATCCCGCTTCTTCTTCAGCAGGTGGTGCCCATACGTCTCGTGATCGACCTGAGCATGCCGGATGGCCATTGCCATCAACTCATCATACCCCTGCGGGAGTTCTACCCGGACGGCGTAGGAAAACTTCCCTGGCCGGAGCCCCTGCTTAAACGCCATCTAGGCGATGCCCTTGTCTAGGTTCCGAACCCCGGCCGTTGCCGTCTGCCAACGGTTCACAAAGGTCCTCAGTTCCTTCCCGGGTGCTTGCATACAGTTGAAGAGGATGGTCGACGTCCGGGCTCCCTCGACCCGGAGGATGAAGCGGCCTACAAACCGGTCAGCTAACTGCTCGAATACCTCGATCGAGTTCGCCGGAAGCTCGTAGAACCAGCTGAGCGCCTCTCCAGACAGAGTTTCCTGGAAGATGTTGCAGCATACTGCATCAGAGTAACCCTTGGCGCAGGTCTGAGATCGGAAACTGTCCAGATGTTGGTACGGGCAGCCGGACCCTGAATAGGTGAGCTTGAGGGACTTCTGGTTGCCAGACCTTCCCGACTCTATGACCCGGTGCGAGAAAGGGCCCATACGCTCATTAAACCGGGCGCCCTCCATCGGCTGCACGGCTCTTCTCTCGTTGGCCTCCATTTGGGCCTTCAAGCCTGACACAGTGTCGGCTAACATCTGCAATGCCCGTGCAGTCGGGGTCCCAACTTCATCCACAGACGAAGTGTGGAGCTGGCCGGAGGTTGGCGCGCTCTTCGGCGGTCCTGCGCCGTCCGGTGACCTTGCTCGCTCGGCATCATGGGACCGGCCGCCCGATGACTGCCCTGCCTCGTACTGCTGAGGTTGGACTGGCGGGGGTGCCACTTGCGCCCTGTCCATAGCGTCGCTGCGCTGTTGTCCTCTCTCTAAGGCGGCTACCAGGGCAGCGTTCACTGATTTCATCTCTTCGTACCGGGCGTTGGACTTGGCTCTGTCCCTGTCGCCCTCCTCTCTTAGACGATTGACCTCTGCGGCCATTGCCCGTATCTTTCCCGCCATACCGCTCTGGTCGGGGCTGTACGTAGCGTCCCAGTCGCTATCACAGTGCGGGCTCTCAGATCGGTCGCTCGGATCATCTGATAATGTCAAGGAGAGGCCCCGGAGCACTGGATTGTCTTCATCCTCTGCCAGGCCCTGCCCGCGCGGGCTGTCGTGGTGTCCCGGTCCCGGCATGCCGGACGGCCTACCACAGCTTCCCCCTTCCTGACCGTTGCCCTGGACGCCCCGCGGCTCCCGCGTGACGTCTGGGGTGGAGGTGAGCGTTTGCACCAATGCAACACGCCCCTCCTCGGTGGTACCTCTCTCTTGCCTTGCTTCCGAACTCTCAGTCATGGATGATGCTTACACGGTTTCTTATCTAACTTCCCACAGACGGCGCCAATTGTTTATGCACAAACCCTGGGGCCTAGTAGATACAGATGAATCCAACTTGATCTCCTGCAAACCTGCTCACTAAGGGGAATACCGGGCGGGCCGGCCTTCTCCTCTCCGATGCCTAAGTTAGTATAGTTGGAATATATATAACTTAAGCACGTATGTAAACGGTGAGAGAGATAAGTTACCCATTAATGAGGGTAGTTGGGGCCCTTATATAGGTGCTGGGGGTGAGGGCTGGCCTCACCCTTCAATGTGGAACTGGTTCTCTTCAAAGGGTAGTTCTGGTGACCTCTTTGGCAGGCAGGCGCCCCCCGGTCCCAGGGTCCCTGGCACCCGGATAGACTGTTGGACCCCGAGGCCGGGTGCTGGTGGTTCGGTCCTGGGCCTCGGGCCGGGCCCTGGTGCACTTGCTGCGGGTCTGTGAGCCTGGTGTAGCCCCTCTGCGGCTACTGTCAACACTCTCAATCTGACCATTTCAGATGTAGCAAACTCTTGTGGTAAAGTAGAATATTTTTTCGGAGTTGTTCAACTTATTTATACATTGTTTGCAGATTCTACAAAAAGGTGGAAGATTTTGAAAGACAACATATCAGAAAAAGGTTTCACTCTGAAATCTTTATCGACTACAAGGTGGGAAAGTGGAATTGATAGTGTGAAAGCAATTGTGACTCAAGCTCCTGAAATAAGAGAAGCTCTACACCAGCTTGCCGAGGTTGAGACTGATATAAGGATAAAAAGTGAAGCTACTTGTTTGGCAGACTATGAGCTTGGAAAATATGAGTTTATTGTAGGAATGGTGATTTGGTTTCATATATTGGCTAAAGTTAATCTTGGTAAAAGTCCTAAAGCGCTCACTGTTCTGTTCTTCTTGGTAAAAGTCTTGTAATAGTTTCAGTTTTATTATAATGATCCAATGGAAAGTTTTATATATAGTTTCCAGGTAAGATATACTGTGTTACCATTTATCAAGTTTGGAAATTCATTACATTGGTTTCGTAGCTAAATTGCTCTTTTTTACAGGTTTCTTTATTATATTTCTTACTGTTGGTTGTGGAGCCAGTAGGCATTTTAGTTGTATGTTGGTAGTACGAGTTTGCAGGTTCCTCGCATTTTATACTACAACTTTTTATTTTTTTTACCTTCAGAACTTAAGAAATATGCTTAACATGAGATTTTTGCTCTCTCGTTTTATTTTTTGGTTTTTACTTTAAGAGTTAAAACAATATGAATTCATTTTCTTCAAAATGCTATATGTATTGTCTGTTGATAATTTTTTTTTACACATAATATATATGTACTAAGGCCGCCAAAAAAAATTTGGCACAAGGCCGCCTATGACACAGGACCGGCCCTGGTGATTAGTGAGGGAATTAATGGGGAATCGATGTTCTTCTTCTGCTTGTTTTGTCTCTTTAATTTGTCATTATGGTCTTCCTGTTTGTTTAGCTTTTATCTTAATTCTTACCTGGCAATTCTCTTTTCTTGTTTTCGTTGCATCGTACTAATAATACACAAACTAAGTGAAAAAACTAATTAACTAACCAATGTAAAATCTTAGAGCAAGTCCAACAGTTTTCCTAAAAATTTCTCTAATGGTGTGTTTGGATGAGGCAAAATCATGAGGAATTTAATTGAAAGTGAGGATTTCATAATTCCTAAAAGTCAATTCAGTCGTTTGGCATTATCAAATAGAAAATTCTAAATTTATGTGGAAAAGAAAACGAAGGAATTCATTGTTTAAAGGAAAAACGACCATTTGAACAAAAATGGGGGAAAACTTGTCTATTCCAATGTTACCTACTCACTCCAATGAATCTTGGCAAAAATACCCAATTACCCTATATTAAACCCTAATATCCTCATTCTCCTCCTCCTTTCTAACCACCAGACCTCTCTCTCTCTCTCTCTCTCTCTCTCTCTCTCTCTCTCTCTCTCTCTCTCTCTCTCTCTCTCTCTCTCTCCACCCAATGCCCTCGCCAGCTAGTACTTCGGCCTCTTCACCAACGCAACCGTCCCCGTCGTCGCGCTGCTCCTCGCCGTCAAGTTCGACATCGGCAGCAACCCCGAGTTCAACGACCCCGACGGAAACCACATCAGAATCAACCTCAACAACATCAAGTGGTGCGATCACGCACTACTACAAAAAACTCAATACACAACGGTGCTGCACCGTTGTGTAAGTTCGAAAAAACCGTCGTATATCTCGAGCTTGTGTGATGAAACGTCCAACAACCAACTTATAATTTCTGTTGTACAACTTATATGCCATGCCATGGCTGGCTTGGCATTCGCTGCACTGACATGTCTAGTTCATACAACAGAATATACATACTTTTATGTTGTGTAAGTTTTAAACATACAACAGAATATTGCAATTTTATTATGTTGTCTGATTCGCACAACAGATTTCATCTCCCACTTATTTAGTTGTCTGATTCAGACAACTGATTTCGTTTCATTTTTATTGAGTTGTATGATTCTACAAATCAAACAACAGATTTGAGGATTTTGTGACACAGGTTTGATGCGGCTTTTAGTCATATTGTACAACATATGATATTTTTACAGTTGTATTATTCGACAACCAGACAACAGAATTGAGCTGTTTGTGACACTGGTTTGATTCGGCTTTTGGTCATATTGTACAACACATAATGCTGTTATAGTGTTGTATAAGTTTCTATCACACAATAGATTTAAGCATTTGGTCATATGACCACTTTGTTGTCTGAGCCTCAAATACACAAGAAATGAGGTCTCAAAAAGCATGTAAACTGTTGTACATTGAACCATTAACATTTCCAGAAGAGCAGTTTTTGCAGATACAATAATTATACATAAATTGAACCATTCTACATATCATTCAAGTGGCCGGAGCACACTAATGTACCACATAGATGCATAGAGCAAAAGCAAACTAAAACTTAACTAGCATTTCAGCTGAAACCATGAAAGGCACAAGCTGATATTGTTCAAAATTTGCTAGCAATAATCCGACATACCTAGCTAGCATTCAGCTGAAACCATGAAGGCACAAGCTGATATTGTTCAAAATTTGCTAGCAATAATCCTACGTACCTAGCTAGCATTTCAGCTGAAACCATGAAGGCACAAGCTGATATTGTTCAAAATATGCCAGCATTAGTCCTATATATACATACATACATAGCTAGCTTAAACCGATAAGTTTATAAAACATAAGCACATATAAACATCACTGCCAAACCCATTTCAGAAGCCCTATGAACATTCCTACACCAAATTGCTGACAATGAACTTCGCCCACTCATTCCTTACCACATCTATTTCATCTTGTGTGTACTGTAGGCCATTGTCTCTCCTGCCCCACTGAAAAAGAAATCGAATGTATAAAATATTAGACGTCAACATTATCCCAAAAAGTCATTCAAACACAAAGCAGCAGAAAGCAGCTGAAAATGACCAAGAATAAGCAGCATAATCGAAATGTAGAACAGCAGCATAACACACGAATAAGTGTAGAACAGAAGTCATTCAAATACCTAGTAGACAGATTTTCTGACTTGCATATTTAGTTATACCACAAGAACAGCAGCATAACACAAGAATAAGTGCATATACCTAAGACTGTGTGATTACAGAATTATTAGGAATGAACCAGCATCCTAAATTCCTAATACAAGCAATTCAATTAAACACAAAAGCAGCAGAAGGCAGTGATTGTACCTTAGTCACAAAAATAAATTGGTCCTTGTCCTCTATGATATCTCGCATGAACCGCATGACATAATAGCCGCACTCAATAGCCGCACTCGAGCCAACACTTCTACGAGACGAGAGTATACTGGGACTCGGCAGATCCTGCAAACAAAACAGAGCTCCACTCATTACAACGTGCCAGAACCAAAACAGTTAACAAAGGCGGAGTTTTTGAAAGGAAGGAAATGACTGAACTTTGATCGTTTCGGAGATACCAGTTTGGGGTCTGAGAATATGAGTTGGAGCTCTAGCTGGTTTGGACAGCAACAAGTAGGACACTGGTTTGGACAGCAACAAGTAGGACACTGGCCCAACAAGGACTGGAACTGTATCTACTCCAAGCTGCAGAAGATTGAAAAATTACAAACAGTTCTGAAAAAAAAAATTGTATAATTGAAATGTGACATTAATCAGTAAAATTGCCTTTCACATATCCACCACACAGCTTATATAGTGAAACAAAACCCAATATTGCTCATTAGACATGCTGATATACATGTCAATTGACCACATGCAGAACAATGAATGAAGTAATATAAAAACATCATAAGCACGCACCGCTTTAGCCTCCTTGTATTCCTCAACAGCCTTGTGAGAAGAATATGAGAACTTGACATCAGGACCCAACTCAGGGACAATGAAATGGCTGTATCGATGCATTAGGCAAAGTCAGCATTGATCATTCCCAGTCATAATATTAAAAAAACAAATATTCACAAGTGTAGAAAAGGATTAGATCACGTACTAGTTGGTATCGAACCACTTGGTTACTTGGCGTTGAGACTGATTTCACTCTCTTAGAGTCCCGCCAGGCCTGTGAAGGTAAAGAATGACATAGTGTTAATTCTTATAATCATTTATATGTTGCCAAGGATAATAAATATGGAAAACTACTATACATTGCAGCAAAACAGCAGTGGAACTAGAGTCTGTTTACACAAAGTAAGAGCAAGCAAGTTTATACTTGTTCAACAGAAGGCTATTGTATACCATTGAGCTGGCATAGAATTAAGCGGCTGAGTTAGGCTAGCCTACCCTACTAATGTATTGTCTAGTGGCGTACAGCAAATATCATACTTCATCAAGTTAAAGGTTGAGCTCAGAGCCTAACACTAATACATATGATAATACGATTGCAAACTGCATTCCTAAACTTAACATACGGCAAGCACAAAATCCAGTTCCGAGCACTATATACTCTCGAGGAAAACTAAACAAATGTAATCCACCAAACTTAAATCTGTGGTCGGATGGGCTTGACTGCCAAGAAAAAAAATGACACCTTAACCAATGTAACATGTGATGATGAGGTCTAACTTTTATCAGAATATGTAGAAAATAAACTATGTACAGATTAAAATAGAAATTGTATCACTGTGTTCTATATCAATAAAAAGAATTAAATGAGAGCACTCGAGGCATATTACCTAGAAGCTAGTTCCAAGTTTTGTTTAGCAAATAAATGCAGCCCAGAAACAGCATCCTGGACACCACTTTCACAGACATTGGAGACCGAAAAACGGAGTTCACCATTGAGAGGATTAAGAACCTCAATCTGTAACACATAGAATACACACGAAAATTATCAGCTGGCAAACACACACCAAATAGACAACAACTTGTTTCTTCATAACCCAAAAGAAGTACTCACCACGCCATTCTTTCTCGCAACAGCTAGTAACTGCAACATTGAATAAAAACTGTCAAACATTTTAATAACCCAGAATTCGAGGGGGGTACCCAATTTATAACCAAATCACACATAAAACGGGTCAACATTGAACACATACCAAATGAAAATCCAAATGAAAATCCAACCAGCTGATGCATCAACAAATGAAAATCCAACTGTAAAAGCATTAACAAATGCTAGAAAGCCCAAAAACAAACCTTTATGTTTTCTGGAATGTCGTGGCACAGATTGAGCACCCGTAGACACTTCTAAGATTCTCCCCCCATCCACTTCCATCAATTTCAATCTTCAGCAATTCAACCCCAAAAGTGCCACAACTTTAACCACCTCAAATTCTCAAACCATAAACCTACCCTGTAGACATTCAAAACCTTATGAAATCTTCACTCAGAAATCATAATAAAGAATATACATTGCAAATTTACACCTGCAGTTTCAAGATTACGTTTCAAAGAACATAAGTAAATAATGGGCTGCAACTTAGTCTATTGTTCTATGTTGAATAATGATCAAGAATCCATTTTTCTAATGCCAACCACGTCAACTTCGTCACTAGCAGTTGGCTTAGTGATTGAATTTGACAGTTTAAAGATTCAATTCATTACAGAGATGTAAACCTAAACCATACCAATCAAAGCAATAGAGCTGAATTAGCTAATGGGTTTTACATTTCTCTGTTCCCAGAAACAAAAACCATAAAAAGATTTGATCTTTAGCTTTCCTACATTATCAGAGACCAAACTCCTGATGGGTTCTTTGAAGGAATCAAATCGGAAACTAAAATTTCAAGAATGACGAGAAGGGTTGTTGAAGAAAAGAAAGAAGATGAAATGGAGAGAAGGGAGATCTGGGATTACCTGAGAATTGAAATGTGATGTGAAGATTGGTATGGCAACTGAGAGAAATAGAGAGAGAGAGAGAGAGAGAGAGGGAAGAGATTACTTGGGGCTGACACAAACTCCAATCTGTCTCGTCAATCCACTTCCGGTCGTCCATGGAGGCGGCGAGCACGCATTTGGAGGCATCAGGGTCACCCCATCTCTCAACCATCTTGGGAACTCCACCTTGCTTACTCCGAGCTTCAGTAACTATTAAACCCACAAAAGAATTAGTCTTTTAGATTTTGAATCACAAGAATTAGCAGGTCATTGAATTTGAGGATTGGTTATTACCTTTGATTGATGAGACCAAGCTCGTCGAAGGTCAAGGCACGAAGAGGAGGGCAACCTGGGCACTCAAGTGTGGTGGTGCGAGGCATCGTGACGACTCTGGTTTGGCTCAGACGCGATTGAACAAGGGAAGCCAAAAACCCAGAGAAGGAGTAGAGAAGAAAGCCCCAAATTAAGGATTGGCTCAGATGCATCGTTGGAGGATTACCGCCCAGCAAGCTTGCTCCTGCAAAAGCGAAACTGAGCTTCTGAAACGATCAACCAAACAAAGAAAGCCCCAAATTAAAAACCCTAAAATTGTGAGAGGCTGGGAGACAGAAAGAAAAGAGAGACAGAGAGAAATAGAGAAAGAGGGTGAGAAAGAGAGACAGAGAGAAAGAGGGAGAGAAAGAGAGAGAGAGATAGAGAGAAAGAGGGAGAGACAGAGAGAAAGAGAGACAGAGAGAGAGAAAGAGGGAGACAGACAGATCGAGAGAAAGAGAGAGGGAGAGACAGAGAGAACGAGAGACAGTGAGAAAGAGGGAGAGAGAGAGAGAGAGAGACCTAGGCGGAGGGGGGAGCGGCGACCGAGGCGGAGGGCGGGAGCGCGACTCAGAGAAGGCCACGAGGCGGCGGCTAGGGCAGGGGGCCGGCCACAAGGCGGAGCTTGGGGCAGGGGGCTAGGAGGCGGAGGACTGAAGCGGAGGCTGGGGACGGTTGTTGGAGAGGGATTCTGTTTGGGATTTTGAGAGAATCAGAGATTGGGATTTTGAGAGAATGAGAGATTGGTTTCGAGTGATGTGAGGCGAGGGTTTCTCTGGGTTTGTAAGACCGAGTGTTTCTCTGGGTTTGTAAGAGAGAGCTGTTGGTTTTTGTGAGAGTAATAGAGCTATGGGTTTTTGTGAAGAGAGGGGGTTTTTGTGAGTAATAGAGTTATGGGTTTTTGTGAAGAGAGGGAAATTTGCCGCTCCCCTAAAATTTGGCAAGTTTGGCATGACCATATTAGGTTTACATTCACACAACTAAACACTTTTAAACAGTTGTACCAACTTACTTTGCTCTATACTAGGTATTCCATAAGAGTGTCCTAGTAGAAGCAGCAAACCAATTGCACAACAGAATCAAAATACACTGTTGTGAGAATTGTAGCACATGTATGTTTTTCAAAATCAAAAAACCATGGAGGCAACTTTCCCGCTTTCAGAAATGCTGCCTCTGCCATTGGAGCCAAAATGAAAATGGGGCAATGACAAGCAAACCAACTCACACAACCAAACTATGAAACTCTGTTGTACAAGTATTTGTCACTTTGCACTTGGTGACACCTAATGCAGGATGTGACATTATCACACAACACAAAAAAATAACTTTGTTGTCTGTCCATCTAGACCTTGCCCAAATTTGAGTTTCAATGTCGGAGGGAATTCTGCCGCCCAGATTTTCATTAATCACACAACAGAAAATGTGTCTCAGAGTTGTGTGACAAAATCTGGAAATTTTTTTTTCAGAATATGAAAAATGTGTATCATCATACAACACAAATTATTCACTTTAGGTCGTCTGAAACAGTTAAGTGATTCACACAATATGTAACTTTCAAAGTGTTGTCTGATTTGTGTTGTGTATTGAGTTTTTTGTAGTAGTGACGATTACTACAGCACGACGAGCTCGTCGGAGAACGAAGACGACGAAGACGATCGCGATTCGAGATCCGAGATGGGGACCCAGTCTAATTTCGACGCGTCGGTTCGGGCCGAGTCGGTGGCGGCGGCGCTGTCCCAGGGGGTGCCGAAGTACGCGCCGAGCATGAGGTCCAAGGAGTCGGAGGGGAGTACTTACAGGAGCAATGAAATCTCGAATATGAAAATGAAGGTGAGGCATAGACTTTAAGGAGATTTTCGAGGCTATTAATTCTAATCGGCCGGAGACCAGGTCTAATCGATTACCTGGATTAAGTGGGAGAGTAATTAAACATTGGAGTCTACTACGTAGAGAAGCAATCTCACGACCTCGGTTCCCAAAAGAAACATGAACGGCTGAGGAAGATGGTGCTGATGAGTTGGGTGAGAACAATGGTAATCATATTGGGGGTCAGTAAGAATTGCAGGTATTACGAAATGTCAGTAAGTTGTTTACTTACTGGGAGTCAGTAAGTTGCTTACTGGGGTCAATAATATTATTACTGGGGGTCAGTAATCATCTTACTGGGATAAAAAAAATCATCTTATTGGGGATCAGTAACCTGAATACATGGAGCCAGTCAGTAATCATCTTACTGGAATATTCTTGTATGAAATGTATTATATGATATGTCTCTTAAGTAAAAAGTATGTAAGACCTCATTTATTTGGATTTGGAATCCCTTTTGAAATTGTAATATGTGTTATATGATGCTATTTAGTTTCATTTGAAAAAATAAATATCAATAATTGTTTATAAGAAGTCAGCAAAGTTGCATACTGGGGTCAATAATCTGATTATTGGGGGTCAGTAACCTGATTACTGATAGTAAGTAATTTGATTAATGTGGATCAGTAACTTGATTATTGGAAAATTAGAATATGTAATTTGATTACTGGGAATCAGTAACTTGATTACTGGAAATCTGGAATCTGCAAATTGCTTACCAGGGGTCAGTAACTTAATTACTGGAAATCTGGAATCTGCAAATTGCTTATTGGGGGTCAGTAACTTGAGTCCAGTGACTGGAATCCGGCGACTAAAGTAATATTGAAAAAAAAAAAAAAAATCCTGCGAAAAAAATATCCGGGGAAAAATATTTGGTGGCCGGAATCTGGCGACTGGACACCGACGACTCTGGCGACTGGTCATGGGACACCAGCGGAGTTGGGTGACATTTCGACAAAGTTTCTCTATCTTTCACTTTCTCAGCACATTATAAATCAAAATCAGTTAGATAAGACAGTAGGACAAAAAAGAAAGAAAAAAAATAAAAATGTACTAGGGTTGAAAAAATTTGTTCAAATGGGCAATATGAGTTGTTACCTTATATTGAATAGGGGAAGAAAATAAGATGGTCATTGGAATAGGTAATGAGGGAGCCAAATTAGTACTAAATGAACATTTTCCCTTATTTAAATTCCTCTCTTGAATTCCTCACAAAATAGGTGTCATTTATAAATTCCTTTGCAGTGTTCAATCATCTTTCTAAAATAAGACTTTTTATATTTAATTTTTTATTAATGTAATAAAAACTTTCTTAATCTATAACACATTTCAAATTCCATATAAATATAACCAAATAATAGAATTTGCAATAGATGAATTTCAAATTGATGGAATTCAAGATGCCATCAACTATAAATTACCATAGATTTCATAATGTTCTCATCTAAACACACCATAAGGGAAACAAAACTCATTTTCTCTATAAATTTTTTTGCTTCAACTCCAACAGATTCCCTATTTTGCAGATTATGACATTTATAACACAATAATAAATATTCAACATTTATTATAAATTGTAATTAATGATTACTCTTAAGTTATTCTATAATAATAAATTTATTTATTTTAAATAAAATTCAAGCTATAGGGATGAATGAATATAGGGTTGTTACCAATAACTACAATTTTGTGTTAGTATTTACCAGTAGTAAAATTGCATTTTCAAATTACCATTAGCAAGTTTCCATCCAAAACTAACAGAATCAGTTAACTCTTAAATTACAAAATTACCCTCATTAAGCCTAATGCTACTGATCTTCAGAACTCAACCTAATGCCACTGAGCCTCAGAAGCCCCGCCGTCCTCCGCAGCGCTTCAATACTACTGAGCCTCAGAAGCTCCACCGTCCTCCGCCGCGCTTCAATACCACTGAGCCTCAGAAGCTCCGCCGTCCTCCGCCGCCTTCCGCCGAAGCTCCGCCGTCCTCTGCCGCCCTCCGCCGCGCTTCTAATTCCACTAAGGCTCAGAAAAATCCAGATCTGATAAGATCTCAACCATAACCAACACACAAAGCAAAAATCCCAACACACAAACAGAGTGAGAGAGAGTGAGAGAGGAGCTGGTGAGGCTTCAGATTAGAGGCGGTGGAGGAGGAGAAGAGGCAGCGGCAGCGACCTCGAAAGCGGCTCCGATCGATGGCGGCGGCGGAGGAGGAGAAGAGGCAGCGGCGGCGACCTCGAAAGCGGCTCCGATCGATGGCGTCGAGGCGGAGGAGCGTGGAAGATTCTGGCGGTTTGGTAGATTTGGGGGAAGGTGGGGCTAGGGTTATGGTTTCAAAGGGGGATTGAGCGAGGCGGTGAGGTGGGGGAGTCAGGGACGAAGCAGCGGCTATCGTGGAGGGTGGAGGCGGCGGTGGAGCAGCAGTCGAGGAGGTGGTTGTCGACGGGGGAGAAGGCGAAGAGGGTGAGGGCGGAGAGAGAGGAGAGAGAGAAGGAGGGGACGAAGCGGCGGCCATCGTGGAGACTAAACCTCGCTCCGGCCTCGCGCTGCAAAGCCCTTGCTCTGCCTTTGCATGGCCCTCGCGCCTCGCTCTGCCCTCGCTTGGCTCGCCGCCTCCAATAAGATCTCAGATCAATTAGGGTTGGGATTTAATATTTTTTGAGAAAATATGTGGATATATATATGTGGTATGGGTTGTAAATTATAAATTTGTAGGGTTATTTATGTCATTAAACAGTAAACGGGTTAACAGCCCATTACTGTTAATTTCTACTCTCTACACCTCCTTTTGGTTTTTAAATTCACACATTTACTTACTATACCTCCTCTTAAATACCCAAAATAGCCTTGAATATATTAAGTCCCATAAATTACAATAAATTGTTTATTTTACCTTTTATTCACTCATTAAACCTCTATTGCTTGAATTTTTTTTTTCACTTTTTTCCTTTTTGCAAGAAAACTTTCATCATTGATATGTTTTTTTGGTTCTCTAAATGTATACCTTATGATTTTTTTAATAGTTATTTAATTTATTTTAAAATTAAAAAACATTATTACATCATCTTGTTTAATTTATATAAGAGTTCAACCTATATAGTATATTTTTATATAAAATTTATTTTATGTCACAAGCTAGTTCTTTAAATATATAGAACTAAACTGCATGAAAATATATACAAATAGATAAGTAATTAAATGTGAATGTAATAAAAATTATAATTAAATGTGTATGTAGTTAAATCAGAAAATAAAAATAGATAAGGAAAATAACAATACTGCAATTTATTATTTTACAGAATTGGAAAGTTTAGAGAAAATAAAAATAAAAATATAATATGTCTTTCATAATTATTGTTCTTAATAGTCATTGTATAAGAGGACATATATGTAATCTAATATTTGAAAACACAAGGAGGTCAAGTGAGCAAATGTGGAGGTTTCAATAGCAACACTCTTTGTTCATTAATTTTTAATTAAATAATTACCCAAAACTACATTTTGGTGGTGATATTTACCAATAGCAAAACCTAATTTTTTTTATACCATCAGCAAGAATTAACAGTAACAGACTTTTAATCCGTCCAATGGTTAATGACATAATTAACCCTGAAACTCTAAAAATTACAACATATGCCATCTATATATATATATTTTTTAAAAATTAAAAAAAAACTCACAAACCCACAGACCTAAACTCTCTTCTTCTCCTCTCCTTCCCGACCTGGAGCCACCGACTCGACCCAAGAACTGCCGCCTCCAACTTCGACGACCGCCTCAGCCAAGTCCGACGGCACCCGCCTCCCCGGCTTCCGCCCTCTCTCGAGCCACCGACTCGACCGAAGAACAGTCGCCTCCAACTTCGACGACTGCCTCAGCCAAGTCCGACGGCACCTCTCTCTCTCTCTCTCTCTCTCTCTCTCTCTCTCTCTCTCTCGCGATGTCCCTGTTCGTACCAAAACCAACGGAAGCTTTACAGATCTTGTAACCACCGGATCTTGTAACCAAAATCCCTAACCCTAATTGATCTGAGATTGAGTGGAGGCGGCGAGTGGCAAGGGCGGAGGCATGAAGGCAGAGGCACGAGGGCAGAGAGAGGACGGCGGCGCGAGGCAGTTCCGATCTGATTGGAGGCGCGAGGCCGGTACGATTGAATCCCAAAACCCTAGACCAGCTCCTCTCTCTCTCTCTGTGTTGTTTTGATTGTTGTGTGTTGGGATTTTTGCTTATGTGCTGGTTATGGTTGAGCTTGTGAGGGTCAGTAGTTTGAAAGCGCGGCGGAGGATGGCGGAGTATTGAGGGTCAGTAGTATTGAAGCGCGGCGGAGCTTCTGAGGCTTAGTAGTATTAGGTTGAGTTCTGAGGATCAGTAGCATTAGGCTCAATGAGGGTAATTTTGTAATTTAAAAGTTAACTGATTCTGTTAGTTTTGGATGAAAACTTGCTATTGATAATTTGAAAAAAGAATTTTGCTACTGGTAAATACTAATACAAAATTGTAGTTTTGGGTAAAAAACTCATTTTTAATTCTGCAATTTTTTTTCTCTGTTTACAAGTATAGAGATGAATATATTCTCTCATCTAAATCTTCATTTTAGGGAATGAGATAGAGAATCTATTAGAACCTAAAATTCCTAAAATTAAGTAAATTCTCTATTATAGGGAATCTGTTAAACTTGCTCTTATGACCATTAACTAGGCGTATGTAATTAAATAAATAATGTAATTAAATAAATAATGTAATTAAACAACAGGATTATGTAAATATTCATAGTACGTACACATGAATTGTTCTTACATTTTATTAATAAAAAAACTTAGTGATTGACTGATTCATAAATGTACCTATGCATAACACGTACTGTACTTGTCATCCAATAAATTTTACGTAAAATGATTTCTGATGGAATAAAGGACCAAATTGAAAGGCATGAGTATGGTGCAAGATCGATCATAAACTGGACAGAGGAAATCTAACCATATAATTAAGATTGGATTGCCTAAATGCAGCATGAGCCAATATAAGCAGAGAATCCAAGTCCCCCACTAGGCCCCTGAGTAGATGACTTTTATAAGTTTTTAAGATTGAATTCTTATCCTTTTTTAGAACAAAAAAAAAATGAATCTCTCATTAGGGACCTAATTAATATAGATATATTGACTTATGCGTGTTTCATTAATAATGTGCATAGAGACCATTATTTTTCCAATTTACTGTCATGGTACCCACGGCCACCGCTAGATCTTTAATGAAGATAAAAACTGGAAACGAGCTAGAACTACGAAAAATTAGTAACTTTTACAATGGCTAATACTCCCTAAAAGGGCATCTTCTATCATAGTGTTGCTCCTGTAAGAAATTTTTTAGCAGATTCTCTATTTTGACTTTTTAGCTATTTTCGAGAGTCTGTTTAGTTTTTTATTAAAATTAGGAGCTCCACCAGACCTCCTAACTCTTAGATATCTCGCTCATAAATATAGAGAGCGAGATGAGTCTATTTATAATTTAATACATGTTGTAGGAGAAACAATATAGATGCAAAGCGTTACTTTATTGATAGATAAGGAGGCCTTTATATAGGCATTACATCAAGTATCCCAAGTAATCAGGGATTCCCTATCTACTAAGGTAACTACTATTCTAGTCTAATTAGGTCAAGACACACAACGAAAGTTACGGTATTAACCTTCCTTGAACACTCCCCCTTGTGTCGCGTACCTAATGTGACACGGTGCATAACATGTTGCCTCGCTAAAACCTTGCCAAGCAAAACAAAACCTCTTGGGTAAAAATAAAAGCTTGGTCGAAGGGAAAAGAGCACAACGCACCAACTACAATTGAAGATTACATGTGAGGTAGACTCCCCCTGATGTCTACAAGATAACTCCCCCTGATTGGTAACTCAATCTTGGAGTTCAGATTAATGGCGTATACAAACGCTCCTCACAAGCTTCAAAAGTAGGTGTGGCCAATGATCGAGTCATTGAATACGGCCACATTATCCTTGTATTAGACCAGCTACACTTAGCTTTACTTGGTCTTAAGGAAGAAGGTCGCTTAACAACTCAAAACTAGAGTTCGCGTTGAAAATCAGATTCACGCGCAGCATGACCTTCGTGTACTTAAATAGTCATAACTCCTTCGATACAGTAGGTATGAACAAACCGTAAAATGTTCTGGAAACTAGACACCCATATCTTTCCAGTGGTATAAAGTACACAACGTGGTTCGTTCTGAGCTGATCACAAAGCTCTGTCGAAGGTGACTGATCTGCAAATTACCGGACAGATTCGTCCTACTTTGCTAAAACAGCCATAACTCACTCAATATGATAGCTATAATCAAATGGTTGGTGTCCCTGGAAAGTAGACACATAGAGATTTCCAACGGTACTAAGTTTACCATTTTCCGATGAGTGAGCTGTCATGTAGGTCACGGGGAAGTTGACGTACAGAACTAGGCAGAATCTAGAATTGCCTATTGATGTGTCTTTCATGATGGGATCGAATGAGCCTAAACTTTTCTCTCTTAAAAGAAAGTACCGCCATATACCATGGCATTGCGTGGGCGCGTCTAGCCATCACTTTGGCTTTATAAGTTTATAGCGAATGAGATGTCGAGTCGAGCATATTATGACAAGTACATGATTGCGCACATGATACTTAGATAGAGAGTTTCATCTCCCAAGACTTCTCGTCACATAGACGAAACGAGTCTTCTCAAGACATCGACTAATCATGGGAAACATATAGGCTTTGGTTTATCGTCCATTAGTTTGCCATAAGCCGATAGATGAACAAGTTCATCACTAACGGTTCTCACATTTGAGACCAAGTATTCCCAAGATCTTTTCATTCTTAACGTTGGATTAGTGATACTTCAATCACAATTCATCCGTAGTTTACACGCAAATAGGCATGATTCATTACATTTCATCTCCAATCAAGTAGTTGCTCAACCGCGTTATACAATATCCAACCAGAAGATTTGAACCCATATAGAGAACATCCTAATCTGGTAGCATACGCACTTCGAGGTTTTTGCTTACTTGACTTGGGTGAAAACTGATCCATTCATGATATTTATGTACATCTCTTTACTTAGTCCCAATAGAGATGATTCATAAGCTGCATGTTCAGTTTTTCGAAACTACCTAACTGACAAGGTAGTGGAGTGTGATATGACTCCATTACGAGAGCATATGTCATCGTAGTCGATTCCAGGGCGTTTGTGAGAGACCTTGCGCCTCAAGGTGAGTCTAGGCTCTTTTTCTCACTACGCTTTCAATCAAAGATTATCGATAGGGTTTACACTTGCGGTGTCGGCATCACCTGACCAAGGACCTATCTCTTTGTATAAACTGGATCGCATATCTTTCCGTGTAGGCCAATTCACAACTTTGGTATTTGCTTCAACGAAGTGAGTGTATTCGATATCTAACTCATAGACCACGTACTCATGTACACTAGTGTAATTCGCATTTGTAGAGATCTCTATATGGATTGGCTTCTCATTGAGGCGTCCCCCAATAATAACCTTAATCCAGAAAATCCATGAGACGAATGAGTTGTCATTGATCCGAAGGATCAAGTTGTGCCATACTCGCATTCGGCGAGTGTATATCGAACAAAGTGCCCTCTCTACACTTCTTGTGAGAGTCACGGCCTAGTGACACCATCTACCACTTTTGTGGAGTCACCATGTCACCATTTATGAATGACAATATGTCCATTGATTTGGACATCAATCCTTACAGGCATGTTGATACAAGAGTACTATTCCGATCTTTTCCTTGAAAGACCAATAGTTTACTCTTTGCAGCATGTATATCAAATCTCGTCACTTTGATTTATGGGACTTTGGGAACATGATGAGGCACAGTGGGGACAAACCACGGCAATGCCAAGTCGTTCTACTTGAACAAACTTGTTCTTCTCTCCCCCTAACGACGGGGAGACTGGCTCATCAAAAAGTGACATAAACGAGATCGCCTGTTAAGGTTTATATATAGCGGACTATAGGTGGAAGCTGACGTCTTATTCAAAGACGTTATTCATAATCAAATAACCCATCATTGAGCGCTTGTGGTAGCGCAATATGGCACATAAAGTATGTGGACGGTATAGGGTATTGATCGTTAACACTTATACGTTAACAAGATGCATTCCGTTACAAAATGTAACATGCATGTATGCTTCCTGAAACGTTTCACTATGTTCCGGAACACCAAATGCCACCAAATTTTAATAGTAGGTAGGCACGTGTGTTAGGATTCCAACGCCGCCGGGCTCATTGCCGGAACCGGTCGGAAACATACCGAACCGGTCGGAATAGTCGCCGGAGGTCAGTGAACGTTTGTGTCGAATGGTTCAGCACCTTCCAGGTGTCCAATGGCTCTGAAATTTTATGAGCAGGTAGCCATGGATGTTAGGAATCGGTGGACCAAATTTCACCTCAAGAACCGGCCTAAAAGTAGGTAAACCGGTCCTCACAATGACGAGTCCGCGAGCTGAAAAACCAGAAATTTTAGGTTTTTGCTACTTTTCAATCATTGTGAAGGTGCTTCATAACATCTAAGTGTTATGGCTTGAGTTTAACCATGAGGTATATCACCATAGTATCATTGTATCTCAAATTGAACTATGAGAAGGCATCAAAGCCATCATCTTATGTATCATTGCCTTTAGCGTAGGAGGGCGTTACTCCAAAACTTTGCTAAAGATTAAGCTTCCATATATTGAGCATAGCTAATGAAGGATCATAAAGGGGGATCATATGCACGTTTAAATGCATAGATGGTGCTTCCATTGACTTGGAGGAAGACTTGGGTGACGTTAATGTCATCTTTGAGCCTTGAGCATTGCTCATGACGCTACCAAATTCTTTTGGTAATCTTTGATCCCAATAGCTTCTTTGCTCAAAAGAAACGATGTCCATAGCTTTCTTGCATATATGGATCATCAAAACATGTCCAAAATTCCGGACTATGTATGGAAGAGTCTACATGAGTCGCCGATTCAAAGAATCCGAATCATAGTATACGTGAAATACATTCACAATATTAACTCATAAGTTGTGCGCATTCATTAGAAGCGATACACAAGAAATCAATTCAATTTTCACAATGAGTTTCAAGGTGATAAACGTTGGCACCAATATCTTGAAGTGGTGATCAAGGTTCGATGAAGATTAGCTACACACTTAATGTCTCTATGATACATTCATAAGAGTGTAGAGACAAGGGTTTTATGCCAAGACATATAAACCGGAATATATACTCAATTCCTATAGAGTGTGCAACATGGCGTGTAGTATCACAAGATAAAACATAGGCATGCTTAAAGGCGTACTAGACACATCCGTTAACGCTCAAAAATAGAGCCGGAAAACAACCAGAATGAGCCAACATCGATACTATAGAGACATAAATGTCTAAACCAAGTATCCAGGACCGAGGCCATGAGCTAGCTATCCGAGGCCGAAGCCAAGCTAGAATGGGAGCCAAGCCGAAACAAGGCAAGGAAGGGCCATGGTCAAGCATAGGCGCGTGCTAGGCTAGCCAAGGCCGAAGCCGAGGTGGTGCACGGGCAGGCCGAGGCCGAGCAAATGTCAAGGCATGCCAAGGCCGAAACCAAGGCGTGTCGAGGCAAAAGCAAAGGCTTTTGGGGCCGAGGCTTGATGTTGGAGTCAAGGTCATGCGAGTTGCCGATGGATAGCCTAGGCCGAAACGAAGGCTTACCGAGGCATAAAACAAGGACCTGACGAGGCCGATGCCATGCTAAAGAGCCAAAGGCATGCCGAGGCCGAAGCCAAGACGTGCCGGAGTGAGTGCATGGGCTTATAAGGCCGAGATGGCTGCTGGCCGGGCCGTGTTCAGGCCAACGCCGAGGCCGAGGCCGGGGCGCTGCTAGGCGGGCCGTGTGCGTGCCAAGGTCCGGAGACCGAGGGGGCGGCAGCATGTGGTTGTGGCGGAGCTGTAGTCCAAGCAACGCGTAAGCTAAGCCAAGGCCGAAACCGAGGCTAGGCAAGGCGGGCTTTAGTGGGCGCAAGAGTGCCGAGGCCGAGGCCGGGCAATGCGCATGCATCCGCTTATGTACGCAAGCATGTCAATTTGTTTCTTGACGAGTGAGGCCTGGCGAATCGCAGCCAAGTTGGCGGATGGCCATGGCGAGCGAGGCCTGGCGGATCGCGGCCAAGTTGGCGGATGGCCATGGCGAGCGAGGCCTGGCGGATCGCGGCCAAGTTGGCGGATGGCCATGGCGAGCGAGGCCTGGCGGATCACGGCCAAGTTGGCGGATGGCCATGGCGAGCGAGGCCTGGCGGATCGCGGCCAAGTTGGCGGATCGCAGAGTTTGGCGGATCGCGGCCAAGTTGGCGGATCGCAGTTTCTCGCGAGTCACTCATTTTGTCTCTTGTGATTTTTCGAGTTAACATCACCAATTAGGTTGGTGAACTCAATCAACATGCCATGTAAATGTGTAATGCGATTCATTGCATTCACATATAGCTTTTTAGGGAATCGAACCATATATGCATCAAAATGCCAACGGTTATATCGAGATCTTGACCATAAAGAGTGTATCGACTAAGTAGCATTAGTCACACATGTGAGGTCTATGCCTGCACAAAATCAACGGATTTGTAGTCACTTTGACTATGAAATTGAAGTCATATGCTTCATATTTATTGCAAATTATCTTTTGCTGTTGAAATCCGTAATCATGAGGATATACTCTCATCTTCTTCCATGTATCTCTTGTGTACATTGACCATATGATTGCAATTTTGCAATTAGTGAACCGATAGAACCATATCAATGACATGATTCTCTCTTTGTTTCAATGGCCATTCTCTAGGCGCATTTTATGGTCAATTGTTTCTTTATATCAAAAGAACAAGAGGGAAGGAATTGAATGGTCGAGACCAAGATTCTGGTTACTCAATTCAATTTGTTGTGACAATTTCCGTCACATATCGATGTTACAGTGACAATTTCCGTCACACATCATGAGTTTGTCCCCTTTGTGACTCCCTTAGGATCGTCACAAGCATCGACAATATTATGTCGGAATCGTGATTAAATATTCACGAAGAGTTGTGGTTCACAGTGACATCACAGCCACAAGCACAACTTTGGACGGTAACATCACAGTTACCCCATAAATACTGTGATACGCAGGGGTGGGTGGGGCCCCTTTGTATCGTCCTGAAAAACACACAAGTTCCAACACATATACACAAGTTCAAGTAATTGAAATTGCGAAAGAACGGGAACTTTTATTAAATCATACATGCTAGTTCGCCAAATGAACTGCGTTTAAAAATTGCGCTTAAGGACTCGGTTATGATCCTTGTGCAATTTTGAGATGCTCTTCCATGTACGTGCAACGAAATAATCCTCGCAATTACATCGCGATGCGTCGTGCAATAAGTTTCATGGAAAAGAAAAACATATGGTTAGTCATATTCACCATATATGGAGCAGTAAAACTAATAAAAAGAATTACTGCAGTAACTGTTTTTAACCTTTAGGGTAAAAACTTTTTAACTGAGGTAAGTACAATTACCGTTTTTCCCCTGGGTCGGATCAGAGGATCCGGGTTGGGCCGAACCGGGTCGGGTCGGAAAACCGGGTCGGGCTGGGCTGCACCACTGGCAGACGGGTTGGGTCGACGCCGTCTGGTTGCAGGCGCAGCGAACTGAGGTGTGCGTCGGAGATGGCGCTACGCGACCCTGCTGCATAATCGATCGGCGTCCTCGTCGATCCTGCTAGGCGTCGAGCGGCGGTGTCGATGGAGCACGCAGGTGGCGCTGCGATGGATGCAGGCCGATCGAGTCGGCGCAGGGTGGAGCGCTGGCGGCTTCAGGCTGGGCCGGCGAGCAAGACTTCTGGTGTCGGTGGCGCCAAATATCGGCTCAAGGTCGCAGCGGCGGCCCTGGGTCGAGCTGAGATCGGGAGAGAAGATGGGTGCCCAGAGAAGATTTCTGGGTGCTCTAAACATATTCCATCTCTGCCGACAAGATGTCGTCGGCAAAACTTGGATCCTGACTCTTTCTTTCTTTTCCGACGAAAAAGTTGTCGCCAGAAGAACTTTTCCACCTCGTTGCCGACAAAGGGGTTGTCGGCAAAAAAAAAAGTTTCTGATGGGAGGCTTTCCTTGCCGACAAATAGGTTGCCGGCAGAAAAGAGAATTTAGGGTTTCTGAATTTTTTTTTCAGATTGGAACCCTAGGGTTTATGAATTTTTCATGGCTATTAGACGAAGGCTAGAGCCACGTGCTGATAACGTGTTGTAGGAGAAACAATATAGATGCAAAGCGTTACTTTATTGATAGATAAGGAGGCCTTTATATAGGCATTACATCAAGTATCCCAAGTAATCAGGGATTCCCTATCTACTAAGGTAACTACTATTCTAGTCTAATTAGGTCAAGACACACAACGGAAGTTACGGTATTAACCTTCCTTGAACAATACATTCCTTTTAGATGATTCTATGTAATATATAACTGTATTTAAGATAATTATTTTTTAAATTTAATTAATATGTAAGTTCAAAATAGTTAAAATAGAGAGAACTGATACATGCATATTTTTAAACTAGCTAGCCAAAATGACATTTTAACTATTTTGGCTAAAATTTGACTAAAAAACGGGTAGCATTGCTAAAGTTGCTCTAAGCCAAATTCTATAAGCTAAAATTCAAACATCATCATCTCCAACAACGTATAGTACTATAGGTTGGCGAGGCTATAATTTGATGCTGCTGTTCGTTTTTATTCTACTTCGGACTTCGGAATATGGATATATATTGAGCTCATATTGAATATTGAAGATCTCAATAAGCTAGCTACTTGAAACGATATTAATTTAAAAGAAAACAAAAAGAAAAATAGCATTGCCTACAATTTGGCTTACCAAACCCAAGCTAGAATATTTGGCCTACAAATTTTAATTAGCCTGGCCAAATTTTCTTCTTGAAATAAGGGAAGTAGCTAGCTTGCCTACGGTGGGAGAAACTTCATTACATACACCGGCTTCTATTTCTACTATTTTTCGATGGCTACTTCTATTTCTACTATGCTAATCAGTTGTATCTAATCTATCTTTTGTCTGCAAATGCTTGATACGTGTAGGTAATCTGGAGCATTGTTCTCTATTATTTTTTCAAAACAACTAGCTAGACTATTGTTTCATATCCATATCTCATGATTTCAAATACGTATTTGATTGTTTGCTCCACTTATAACTTTCTTATAACTTGTGTTGTATGGCTTGACTTTGGTGAACTTGGCTTTCTTGACATAAAATGTCAGACTCATAGCCGGTGAGCTAGACTATTGTTTCATATCCATATCTCATGATTTCAAATACGTATTTGATTGTTTGCTCCACTTATAACTTTCTTATAACTTGTGTTGTATGGCTTGACTTTGGTGAACTTGGCTTTCTTGACATAAAATGTCAGACTCATAGCCGGTGATCACCTTTACACCCACCCGGCCACCTTAAGAAGAAGAAAAAAATGAAAAGTAAAAATGGTTTTAACAGTACAGTGTAGATCCCCCTCTATATAAACCATGGAGTACTTGGAGAATTTTGTGCAGAACCCAAGACCGCGCAACAACAAAGCTCTTTTACAACTATGGCTCTGAACAATCTTTTTCTCGTTTCCCTTCTCGTAACACTTGCATGCCTTCATGCCGCCCATGCAGTCGAATACACAGTCACTAACACTGCTGGATCAAGCGCCGGGGGTGTCCGATTTAACAGAGATATTGGAGCAGACTATAGCAAGGCAACCCTTATCAACGCTGCCAACTTCATATGGAAGACCTTCCAGCAGAACACAGTCGCAGATAGAAAAAACGTACCCAAAGTCAGCTTGTTTATCGACAACATGGACGGCGTGGCGTATGCTATCAACGACGAGATTCATGTCAGCGCCAAATACATAGCAGGCTACTCAGGTATATATAAACGAAAACACGTACTGTTCTCAGGACTTGAAATCATATATTTTTATTGTTTACAAACTCAAAGTATATATCTCTATTTCTTCTGCAAAAGACAATAGTTTAATACCATGTTCTTTCTCATCAGGTGATGTGAAAAGGGAGATTACAGGTGTGCTCTACCACGAATCGGTTCACATATGGCAGTATGGTGGGAATGGTCAAGCCCCAGGTGGATTGGTTGAAGGAATTGCAGACTTTGTGAGGTTGAGGGCCGGGTATGCACCGAGCCACTGGGTTAAGCCAGGTCAAGGAGATAGATGGGACCAGGGATATGATGTTACCGCTAGGTTTTTGGATTACTGTACTACTTTGAAAGGGAGCTTTGTTGCAGAGTTGAACAGGAAGATGAAGAATGGTTTTAGTGTTAATTTCTTTTCTGATATTTTGGGAAAGAATGTTAATCAGCTTTGGGCTGATTACAAGGCTAAGTATAATAAATAGAGATGGTCTTATATCTAGCTAGAAATAAGCATAATAATAAATATGCAAGAAATGATGTAGAATTTTATAAAAAAAAAAAAAAATTGCATCAATATATAAGAAATAATATCAGATCATCATATTAGCGCGCAGACTGTCGATGTGAATCATCCATGCTACGTACAGTTCTCTAGTATGGCCCGATTGAGCTTGCATATATAGTGATCAGTTAGCTAGTGACTACAAGATGTTAAACTTTGATTCGATCAGTGACTCTATATATGGTCGATGGAGTGGTACCTCTTACATGCATATATATATGCATTTCTTCTGCAAAACTTATCACAACTTATAGAATTCCAACTTATCATAATAAATTAATCTATGGATCAATTATTTGAGCTTGCTCTAGAAGCATAATTCCACAGTTGTATCAGAAATAATGATGCATAACTGTACATTAAAACTAGGGTCAAGTACAAATAAATATCCGAATTTTAAAGCTCATTTTAATTAAATACCTCATCTATAAATTATTTTAAATAAATATCCGAACTTTGAAACTCATTTCAACTAAATATCCATCTATAAATTATTTCAAATAAATACCCGAAATATACAAAATCCTACAAAATTTTCAACTCCGTTAGACATCATGTTAAAATAACTGTTAACTTGTCTATTTGGGGTGTTTGACTTATTGACTGGACCTGCCATCGAGGGTATTTTAGACAACATAAACTTAATCCCGATCAGTGTTTCCTACAACCCTAAACTTTCAGCTATGTACAAATTAGTATGTTACCAAAACAAATTAGCTATGTACAAAAATTTATCTACATACAATTAAGTTGATTTCCATTTTACAGTTTGCAATGTAGTACTTTCGTTTAAGCTTAAATGTTGAGGGAAAGAGCTGAAAGTTTAGGGTTATAGGAGACACGAAGCGAGAATAGGTTTGTGTTGCCTAAAATACCCTCGATTGTGGGTCCAGTCAATAAGTCAAACACCCTTCATAGACAAGTTAATGGTTGTTTTAACGGAATGTATAACGGAGTTGAAACTTTTGTAGTATTTTGTATACATTCGGTATTTATTTGAGCTAATTTATAGATGTAGCATTTAATTGAAATGAGTTTCAAAGTTCGGGTATTTATTTTAAATAATTTATAAATGGGGTATATAATTGAAATGAGCTTCAAAATTCGGGTATTTATTTGTACTTTACCCTTAAAACTATATCCAAAGTTATGAATCATTAAAACTGGCCAGTTTCTGAAGAAGCGTAAAACAGATTTGGAAACCTAGCTAAAGTATTTGTCTCCATATTGTTTTTCCTGATACGACCTTCACATATTCGACCAAAAAGATGAAATTTTGAGGTACTGACTTTATCAAGATTTTGAAGCGCTAGCTTGGATTTTAACTTTTTCTCGAGGTAATATTAAAAGCACCATTACAATTAGGGAAAATGTCTATTTAGTATAAAAAAGACCCCCTCATTACCCATTTCAATGACCATCTTATTTTTTCCCTTATTCAACATAAGGTAACAACTCTATTGTCCATTTAAACATAAGGTAACAACTCTATTACCCATTTGAACAAATTTAATTTTTTTTCTTTCTTTTTTGTCCTTTTGTCTTATCTAACATATTTTTGAATTATAATATGCTGAGAAAGTGGAAAATAAAAAAATAAACTTTACCGAAATATCACTCAACTCCTCCGGCCTCCCATGGCCGGTCGCCGGAGTCGGCGGATTCTGGTCACCAAAATTTTTTTTTACAGGAATTTTTTTTTTCGCCGGATTCTTAAACTTTTTTAAATTTTTTTATTTTTTATAATCAGGTTATTAGACGATGGTTACTGACTCACAGTAAACAATTTGCAGTTTACAGATTTCCAGTAATGGATTACTGACCCCCAGTAATCAGGTTACAAATTCCATATTTTCCAGTAACTATGTTACTAACCCCCAATAATCGATTATTGACCCCCAGTAATCAGATTACTAACCCTCAGTAATCAGATTACTGACACCCAGTAATCGGTCAGTAATCAGGTTACTGACCCCCAGTAATCAATTACTGACCCCCAGTAATCAGGTTACAGATTCCATATTTTCCAGTAACCATGTTACTGACCCCCAATAATCGATTACTGACCCCCAGTAATCTATAACCAGAGTTCATGAAGTTGCAAAACTTTAATCACAAAACATCCACACTATACTGGTACTAAGATTTCATTGATAACTTGACAATAACATAAAGAACTTGCACATACAATACAGTGAAACTCTACAGATTTCATGAAGTAATCAGGTTACTGACCCCCAGTAATCAGGTTACTGACCCTAGCCAAGAGGAAAAAAAAAAAAAAACAGAAAAAAAATCCTAGTTTTTTTTTTCTTTCCGCCACCGTTGCTGCTAACATATTTCATAGAAGTACAGGCGCTGCACTGGTGCAAACCTTAACCAACGTATATCGAAGAAGGTTAGAGGAAGGGAATCTGGTGTGGCTGAGTCCGGTAAGCCTGGGTTTGGAGCAATCCTGCAAACTTCCACCACTTTTATAAGTGAGTTTCGGTGTGCCATCAGAGATGGACTAAAGGCCTAAAGCTTGAGCAAGTTTTTCTCTGCCCTGCTTCCCAATAAAAGCAGCACGTACCGTCGTTCTGATCCAGGGGAGAGAGAGAGAGAGAGAGAGAGAGGTCTGTTGGTTAGAAATGGAGAGAGAGATGATATTAGGGTTCAGTATAGGGTATTTAGGTATTTTTACCAAGATTCATTGGAGTGGGTAAGTAACATTAGAATGGTCAAGTTTTAACACTTTTTTGTGCAAATGGTCATTATCCCTTACAATTAACTTTTACTACACCCTAGCCTGAGGTGGAGTCTTCCGATACCCTGCTAAAACAAATTAAGGAATAAGGAATACTAATAGGGAATGCGAACAAATGCATAAAAAACGGTTTGCTTCATCACTAACATCTTTTGTGCAATGTTCTAGTTTATCCTGCTATTTTTTGTTTCGGCCAAAAGATATTTTGTACAAGAATAACATTACTTAAGTTTGGGATTTATGGTAGTATAGCATGAGAAATCACCATACGTGCATGAGTGTTGAGAACGAGAAAACAAAAGCATAAATTCCATAGTTAAAACATAAATCACCATACTGCATAGATTATTGAGTTTTGCTTCTTTGACAGGCGGTGGGAGGGCGGACAATCCTTTCTAATCTTTCAAAGAAACAAAGCTCAAATAATCTATGCAGTACTATTTGGTTCCTCTTTCAGCTGAAGCTGAGGTTTTTAATGGTAGCATGTATATATATTCGCTAGCCTGATTTACATTTGTAACTAATTGGCCCCTGTTAATTTTTCATTAATGCTGGGGTTTAGGGTGTAGTTCGATAAGATAGTAATCTTGTAGACTTGTAGTTTTCCGTTTCCTAGCAAAATAATGATCTTTGTATTCTTCCATCCACATATCGATCATAATTTCGAATTCTGTTCTGTCATACCCACAGTCAAACAATTCAAAATAAACTAACAGTACTTATATAATCCTTGTTCTTGGATGTCATTTCAGATTTTCATGCATTTCGAACGTAGATACATTTTTAAGGATGAACATATATTTGTTACATGAGTTTGTGTTACTTCAGCTCTCTTATGCTCACATGTTTATCTGATGACGATTAGTTCAATGAAGATTAAGATATAAAACGCGCAACTCATTATGGATCAACACTTTACAAAATTCAACAATTTGCTTCAACACCTTTCTCCAGAACACACTCAGACTTAGAGCTGTTGTTTTTGCCTCTATGTTCTATAATAATATAAACTCTGGCTCAAGACAAGGGAGATGAGGGTAATCAAATGGACAATAAGCACTCACAGACCACAGCAAAGTGAAAATATATTGCACATATGAGTCGTCTTTTTATTATCCAAGCATTTATATCCAGCCATGAAGGAGATCAGCTGCTACCTCTCCGATCCAAAAATCTTTCCCACCTCGGGTTGTCTCTTTGGTAAAACAGTAATCCATCATTACTAATTACTGGACTTGCTGAATAGCTGAAACAACTTCCCCAATGTTTTGAAATTTCCTCCTCTCCTTGAGAAGCAGCTTTGCAAAATCAAGTGCCCGTCGCTCACAACCCGCTCTCTTGCTAGCATCAGTGATTGATTCAAAATCTTCAACATGTGCCACACCAACAATTCTCCTGCGAATATTAAAACATATAAAAGCAATTAGATTAACAGTTTCCGCAAGAAATCAAATATTATAAATTAACATGTACCACACAAGCTATATATAGACAAACATGCATTCCAACGATCTATCAAATTTTTTTATTTTTTTTTTATAAATAATCATTCAACATGAAAATCTGCCAGAAACTGATAAATAATCAATTTTAGACAAACATGCATTCCATCGATCTATTGATTTCCTTTTTTGGTAAATAATCATTCAACATGAAAACCTGCCAGAAACTGATAAAAATAAATTTTAGAAGACTGAAGCTTGAGACAAATTCAATATTATGGGAAGCGCCAGGGCAAAATGGTAAAACTTCTGAAAAATAACAAAAATAAATAAACCTAAGAAATAGCATGGATGAAGTCAAACATAAGGGGGTCTGTCTTACCTTATCATTTTGGCAGCTCCAAATCCAAGGGTGTCATGAAGCAAATCTTTGATAAATTTGTCTTGTACAAGCTGTTGAAGCTCAGAGTTGTTATAAACTGCAGGAAGATATGCGTCACCAGAATTGTTTGCATCCCATAGTGCAATGAATTTTCTGTGGAAAAGGTTCCACGTATTTTTAACTATCCTCAAAAGCCAAGCCTTGTATGCCTGCACCACAGATCTAATATGAGAGCTATGACCCAGACTATATGTACCATAAGAAATAGCAAGTCATGTTATGGGTTAATGACGCAGCAAATCATTACATCTAACATGTTTTAACAACATCCAGACATTGTCACCAAATAATTGAAGTTTGTTTTTGAATGCAGAATACATCACGAGTCGAATGCATAATATTGGTGAGAAGGAAATTTTGGATAAATTCACGTTTATCAATAACATTAAACAAAGTTTCTCATCTACCCAAATAACATCCAATAATCCACAAAATGTTAAAAATAACAAAGCCAGCCCATATAATATTACAAAGTCCATATATGGCAGTGAAGCTAAGAGCTAGATAGACTATCAAAGTATAAAGGATCAGCTCTACGTCGGTTCCTTATTCAAATATAAATATTACCAAATAACTCATTTTCTGTCTAATTTAAACTGCCAAGTGGATCACCGGTAACAAAGATAAAGTACTGTTAGTTCAATAATGAGTTCTCTAACCCTATTTTTTCCTCTATAAAGTACAAAATCTCTAAAATAGTGTCAAGACCGTCTGATTTTTAATTTTATTATCTGAAGAGGAAGCCTTCTCCAACTATTATCGTTTAATATGGTATTGGTCTCCTACCTGAAAACTCATATTCCAAAGATGATTATCAATTTTAGTTTAAACATGACTTTATCCATAATTTCAGTGAGACCGATGCTTATACCTCAAACAATTCCCAGAAGTTGATAATATGTTAAGGGTGTACCTATGCAAACGGATGGCAGTCCATGACCACATTTCAAAATAACAAAAATTACTTCTGTACATGGACACTGTAGGGAACTCTTCACTATCAATTTGATAAAATGGCAAAGATGAGAAGGCTTTCCATGAATGATAAATTGGTAACTCATACATAGAAGCGATAACAAGATTCTTTTGCATAAACCACAACTGAATGTGCTAGAGTCAGGGGAGAGTATTTGCACTTGGCAGTTTCTATAATTGAAAGTGAATTATAGAACTTCCAGTAGTATATATTAACTATCCATTTACTATCAAGTAATATAACACCAACCAAACAAATATCAGAGAATAAATAGTATGAAAAGACAGATCCCAAACAGCATAAAACTTGTAGTATCTTGATACTCTAAATAATTTCTTATAAAGAAAAGAATAACAAGTTATATGATCAACAATGGACCAAAAAGAAAGAAAGAAGGAATAGCGATAAAGAGATGATAGACAATCACTTACTTTTCGATCATTTTGTTCATCAGCATGCCCATCTTGTGCAAAGAAAGCCAATATCAAGTTTCCCAGAAAAGCTCCAATATCAAAACCTATCGGTCCATAAAATGCAAATTCTGGATCTATAACCTGAGTCGAATCAGGAGTCACCATTACAGAACCAGTGTGAAGATCTCCATGTATTAGGGCTTGGGTTCTCTCACAGAACCTAAAGAAAAAACAACTTGATCAGTCATAAAACTTGATGCCAGTGAAAGGCAGGAACACTAGAGCATGTTTCTACAAATAGCAGTGCTACAAGGACACCAGTGCAACTACATCATTCATAATATTAGACAAAGATGCTAAGATGAGATTTTTTCATTACATAGATTTCAACTCCGCAACTTCAAGCTTCAAAGCATTGTCCTCTCGCACAGCCTCAGCATCAGAATCAAGATAAGGAGAAGTCCAGCGGTTATATTCAGATACTTTGTAAGGGTCAGAGAAAACAACTTGCTCAGTGAGCCTACATAACTCCACATTTCCACAGAATTCGGCAACTGCAGAAAGTACACATTCAGATGAGTTTCACAGAAATTTAAAGTAAATTTATTAAATAATAATAATAATAATAATAATAATAATAATAATAAAAAGAGAAATTCCTTGTGAGCAAGAAACAATTTTCATAAATTAGCGAGAACTAAGTTCAACTCAACTAAAAACTACTACTAATTTTACTAAGGAGAGTGCCACAGAGTTGCTAAGACAACAGCAGAACAATGATGCATATAGAGAGGCTACCTATATGATTCTAACAAAATTAAATCACCTCTACCACGTTGCCATGTTCAATTTCTAGCCCAACAATACTTGAAAAGACTCAGACCCATATAAACCCCCAACATGTTTAGTAGTAATACAGTTTCTAAACTCTGAAATTCATATGATTTAGGCCAAGTATTAACCAACCCATGGTATGTTCAGACACTGTGGAGACCATGTGCATAACTATTCACTCCCCAAACAATTACGTTGTGTTTATATGAATGTGGAAGCATATGTATTCTATTAATGAAGACTAAGACGTGTGTGATAAAGTAATACAAAATCAAATAACAAAGCATACCAGCTTTCTTGTGGTCAGTAGTGTTATGATAAACGAGAGAAGTGTAGAACGATGTCCTTGCCATATAGTCTGACATGTGGTCAGCCAACAAAGGGTACTCAATTCCAGCAATCAATCCCTTTCGCAGTATAATATGCGGAGGTTCCAAATAGCGCATGCCAATCAAAGACATAGTCCGATCAAAATGATAAACTTCAGGCACATGATCAGGACTCAAACGACCATGCTCTCTCAGTGCCAGTGCCTCAAAATAAGCTCTTTCCTTTGTCATTGGCCATGACTCACCTATACAACGTATGTATGGAAGAGCCTGCAAAGCCCCAATAACATTTCAGAACATTAAAGCTCAATACTTTAGCTTCAAATCAGTCTCTCACATATTGAGATCCAATCAACTACAAGTCTACAATAGAGAGCCAGCAGTTACCCAACAGCACAATGCATCGTAGAACACCCAAGCTCAATACTTTAAACCAATATCAAACTCTCTAGCATACTGATCCCAGCAAATTTTAAACAACTACCACTTAGAGCCTACAGTAACTGAATAACACATTGCAACATAGAACATTAAAGCTCAATCCTTTTTCCCCAAATCGAAATCTCTACCAAGTTCAATTAAGTTTTAACCAAACTAACAGAAAGAGCCAGCAGTTACTCAATAACACATTGCATCATACAACACTAAAGCTCAATACTTTGACCCCAAAAATCAAATCCTCCCAACTTTTTGGACCCAACAAGTTATTTGATCAAATACCAAAAATCCATTAAAACCCAGATGGTGAAAAATCATTACCTGCTTGATGACGAAAGAGCCCTGAGAGCCAACGACGATGAAGACGAAATTGAGATTGCCATCGCCGACTTCCTTGATCGTCAAGTTGTCAAAGTTGTTGTTGAGCTTGGAAGAGAGGGAAGGTGTGGCCTTTATGTACTCCACAAGCGACTTGTCGTCTAGTGGCTTGAACTCGGAGAAGGCCATGTTCGCGGCGGTGAAGATGATGATGACTAAGTTTGTAGTTGGGGGGTTTAAGAATAACTCGAGAGGAGAGAAGTCTGAATAACGTTGGGGTTTTGATGGACTAATATAAGACGTAAGTGGAAAAATGAAGACTTTGTGGGATTGGTGCAATGAACCTGGTCCAGTTATGCCTTGTCGTTAGACAAAGTGAGATACTCTTTTTTCCTTGAACTCGCAGTGCGGCATGAATGGCACCGGATGCTCTACCAGCTTTGACTAAAATAAAAACCAATATTTGTTCATGTAGTTTCGTTATCTTCTTTATGTGGTTCGTATAATGTTTAATTAATTATAAAACTACTACACTATGACTTTGAGCCCAATTCTCATCTTAAACTTTCAATTTGTGGATCCCTCTGTTAGTTTGTTCACTTGTGTATGGTTCGGAAAGATAATTACATACCAAAGCAAGTGGTAATCGTGTGAGGAGCACGCAGGTGCAATAAGGTCTCATTCGCAAAAGCCTCCTCGGCACTGAGACGGCCTGTTTTTTGTTCTTCTTCTTCTAAAACGGCATGTGTATTAAGTATTAATTATTGAGCACAAATGACGAACATCAACAACATAACTAACAAATAATACTGTCCACATTCTAATTACATAACAGACAACAACTATTCAAACTCAAAACTTTCTAATTCACAAAACAAGGACAAATATCATATTACTTTACATTTTTAACTCTCTCTTCAATATTTTATCTTATTCTATGAAAAGTGTGTAGACTCGTTCATAAATTTTTTCGGATTATATTTTAGGAACTTCTATTCATACCTCTCAAATTGGCACTTAAACCTCTTTACTCAATATACCTCCAATCTACTTTTACGAAAAACTAAAATATTATTTACACCTCTTTAATCTTCCCAAAATACCCATTGGGCAATTAAATTAATCAAAGTTTTTTCTAGAAGATTATACTAATACCTCCAAAATAAATAGTTAGGCCTCCATTAATTTTAGATTATTTCACTTCCAATTTCTAAAGAATAAAAAAATGAAACACTCAATTGATTTGATTTATAAAAAAAAAACACTTTAATTACCAAACCCTCAGTTTATTATGAACAACCTCGTGACAGGTTTTCTGTAAATTGTTGTAGAACATATAATTGATACACTTGTTCTTTGATAATAATCGGCTACTGAACATAGAAGATAAATTTTTGAACAAACAAAGCAGCATGAAATAAGCCAAAGATTATAGTATGTAACTAAATTTTTTAGAAAATAAATTGTGCTAGAATATATTTAAGTATTTATGCATTCCAAATAATTCATTAATTTTATGTGACTTTATTGATAATTGCACATGAATTTACAAAGTCAATTGAAAACTGAAAAGAAAGATGTATAAGTGTCAAGAACTATGAATATAAGCTTCCTATACTCGATTCAATTTGAACTTGATCCATAACAAAAGCAAAATCTATAATCCTTCTATATATGTCAAGGAACCGCCGAACCCTAATTGTATATATAGTGGGGTTAAGGGTAGAAAAATTGTCTACAAATCTACACACAAAATAAACCTGCAACTTTGCAAACCCTAATCCAACAACTTTCATAAGCGCTAAGGTAACACCTTAGTAAACTCTAGTGTTTTCCCTGCTACTTGCTGATTGCTTTGCTTAGACACTCCTCGTGTTTAAGTATCGTTAAGTTGTTTCAAGCATCACTATTGAAGTCCAAGTCTTGCCCAGGCAAGAAAAACCTTTCAGACGGAGTTTCCTCTCTAACTGTGACTACAATTGCCTTGACGAGAAGTCAATTTACCATTGCTAGGACGACCGATAATTACTTTAATCTTAAGGGCCCTACGACAAGTAAAAATTAGAAATAGATTGAAGTGCGTACATTTTAACAGGAGTGTGTTCTACCAAATCACAAACCCACGTGTTCACAGTTGAGTAGTACTGGTCGTTGGTTGAGTTGGGCACCACACTCATCCAAAAGCGCGCGTAGGTCATACCGCCCTGAAACCCCACCCGTGAAGCAACAAAAATGGATATGAATGCCATGCAACCCTGGTCTGACTCCCATTCCCGCTATACTCAATCATTCACTTCACTCAATCTTCTAGATGGTTCCTTCCCCTCCGCCTTCCCCGCCGCCCTTCGCGGTTTCAGCTCTCCTCATCGCCTTCTTCGCCTCCGCAATATCCGCCGTTGAATTCTCCCAAAACTCAACCGGAACTTTCAATCTCCACCTTCCGATTCCCCAACAGTCTCTCTGCGCCGCTCTCATCCGCCCTAACGGTTACCCTTGCTCCGAGCACAAAGTGAGTCCTAATTCCCTGCTTAATTTCCGCCGCAAATTTCGCGTGTTTGACTTGAATTTTGTGATTTTGAGAGAGCTTGATTTGGTTGTTGCGATTGTGCAGATTCAGACTAGGGATGGATACTTTTTGGGTCTTCAGCGCGTTTCGTCTCCGAATGCGGATTTGACAGCTGAGCCGGGTCCTCCGGTGCTGCTTCAGCATGGACTTTTCATGGTACAATTTCATTTGTTTCAAAATTGCTATGAGTTTATAGTGTGAATTTGGGATTGATGCAAGTTTATGTGTATGTGACCTACTTAATATGAACACCAAGTTATGTTATGATTTCTCATAGTTGTTTTCACTTGCTACAAGTCTTGATCCTTTTATGCTATGACTGGTGTTTTGCAGACTTAGCAGAATGTATAGAAACAGGTGGTTGTTTTACTCTTTTTAGTGACAAATGTAAGGTCACGATTTATTCGTGTTTTTTGAGTTTGGTTTGAGTTTGAAGAAGTGATTAGATTGCTTTGGTGGTGAGCTTGTTCCTGATATTGATGAAACTCAGATATATGGGGAGAGGGAGATTGGTTTTGAAAACCATGAGTAATGAACTAGTAATGATGTCTCAGCACCTCTTTTGAAGGGTGTAAAAGAGTATAGCTCCTTGATGAGTTAATAGATTAGTTACTCTACGTTCCGTATTAAGGGTTTTCTTGAAATTATTATCGTATTGGGCATGCAGTATAAGTCACATTTTCACTCCCTCTTTTTCTGCTCTCTGGCTTCAAAACATCAACTGTGATAAAGCTTTGAACATATGTGGGATAGATATTATACTATGTTGTAATGTACATGGGGTTCAATTAAACCTGTTTGCTCCCTCCCGTTGATCTTATGATTCCTGTTTTCTGTTTTTATACAGGCTGGTGATGCATGGTTTTTAAATTCTCCCGAACAATCACTGGGCTTCATCCTCGCAGATGAAGGCTTCGATGTATGGGTGGGAAACGTGCGTGGAACGCGTTGGAGTCAAGGGCACGTATCTTTATCAGAAGAGGATAAGGTATATGAAGCTCATACCGTTAGTTTTTGTCCATTAACTATCATTTCTTTTCTTCCAAGTTATTTGTGGCTGCCAATTAGCTGCTCCTCTCATTTTCTGGCATGGAAGTATCATGTAGAAACTCTGGATTTTATCCCTGATTGCTTCTGTCAATGACCAAATCTCTGACACATTTTTGTTAACTGAAGAAAAATAAATCACATTGGAGAATTTTACCTTACTCTTCCTGCCTCACTATTTTAGGGATGAGCAATCAGAATACAGATATATAATGGAGAAATCAATTCAACCTTAATCCGACACATTTTTGGTAACTGGATAAAAATAAATCACGTTGGCAAATTTTACCTCACTCTTCCTGCCTCACTATTTTAGGGATGAGAAAAATGCACCTATAGGAACAGTTCCTCCACACTTTTGCAGGGATATAAGAAATTTGCAATCACCTTATTTGCTTAATACATTCACAAGAGACATAATACTGTGTGTAGTTTCTGTAATTCTATAACTTTTATATACTCAACATATATCATGGTGATTGGTCGTGTGAGCAACTTGGAAGAAAAACAAAATCATATTTGAGGTCTGTAAATCTGTAATACATAATTTACTTATTTACAATCTGATGTTAATTGGCTTATGCTGCTGCAGGAATATTGGGAGTGGAGTTGGCAGGAATTGGCTCTATATGATCTTTCAGAAATGATTAACCACATATATTCGATAAGAAACTCCAAGGTCTTTATTGTCGGACATTCACAGGTCTTATATCTCTTCTTCTACTTCATACCTCCTTCCATTGTGCTTCTTGTTATACTTTGGAGTTTAAACTTGATTCAGTGATGTCCTCAGGGAACAATCATGTCGTTAGCTGCTTTCACCCAGCCAGATATAGCAGAGATGGTTGAAGCTGCCGCTCTTCTCTGTCCAATATCATACTTGGACCATATCAGCACTCAATTAGTACATAGAATGGTTGATGTGCATCTTGATCAGGTACTCCTTGTCTGCATCAAGTTATTGAATGAATATCTTGTGTTGCCAAAACTGATGACTATTCTCGTTTTTATAGATGATTCTTGCTATGGGCATCCATCAACTAAACTTTAGAAGGTTCACTTTACCTCTCTCCATCTTCTTTTCTTTTGTTTCCCTGTTATTCTTGTTGCTTACGTGCTGTGAGGTTTCATTATACTAATCTTACCTTGAGTTGTTCAATTTATATTGTATGCAGTGATTGGGGAATTAACCTTCTGAATTCGATATGTGATGGCCATGTTGACTGCAATGACTTGCTCGCCGCCATAACAGGTTCTACTTCATAATCATACATAGAATAATTCTCTTTTCTGCTTCAGTCTTCTCTCCTTCATCGTCTGTGGCCATGAATACGTTGAGATTGCAGACATCTGTGGCATGTTAGGGGTACTTGCTTGTTGGCCATTTGAATTTTTTTACAGAAAACCTCTTTTTTTTTGTGGTTAATTTTCTGATATTATTTCCGTGACTGAGCTGCATGTGTGGGCTGGATTAAGTACAATTAGCCACTTTCTTCATAAAGAAAATAATTGTAGATAATAAATTCATAGACTTTGCTTGTATTTTATGTTAATCATTTTAGCATCAATGCTGTATTCAGTTTTATGGCATTGGTCTTTCCTGTCCATCATTGATGGGGACTTGAGGAGGCTTATGGTAAATCTGAACTTCATTTGCTATCATATCAAAAGCAATGAGATTATAGCTTATGCAAGCTGCTGTCTTCAAAGAGGAAACAAAACCGTGTAAGATGCTAAGTACTTGATTCTTCTGATAATGTCTTCTGGCAACATCTGAAAGTTTTTGATATAGGAATTACTAAAAGGGTGATTAAACTGTCAGATAATGGGCCTGTCCTTACTATTAAGTATGATATAAATAGCCAGTAGACATGTTTCAGTTGTCGGATATTCTGATGAAGATTAAATAACCAGTGGACGTGTTTCAGTTGTCGGAGATTATGCCGAAGTTGTTTCTTTCTGATTGAGCATTTGTTATTAAAGTTTACTTTGATAGCATTAGTGAATGATGGTTGTAACGTGTTTCGTACCATTTCAGGGAAGAATTGTTGCTTCAATGACTCACGCATGGATTTCTACCTTGATTATGAACCCCACCCATCATCTGCAAAGAACTTTCACCATCTCTTCCAAAGTATGCTCTATACTGTTCATATTAGCAAGAATTCCATCTGTTTAAAGCATTCTTTTTCTGTACTAATTATTGTGTTTTGCGTTTGGCAGTGATTCGCAAGGGTACATTTTCAAAATACGACTATGGCATCTTAAAAAATTTGGTCGAGTATGGTCAGTTGAAACCCCCGGCATTTGATCTTAGTCTTGTACCCAAGTCATTGCCACTGTTGATGGCTTATGGAGGCAATGATGCTCTAGCAGATGTGGAAGATTTCCAGCACACCCTCAAGGAATTGCAGTCTACTCCACAGTTGGTGTATCTTGAAAACTATGGTCACGTCGATTTCATTGTCAGCACAACAGCGAAAGAAGATCTTCATGATCAGTTGATTGCGTTTTTTAGGTCATGTGGAAAATCTAGTAGTTATTAAAGTGACTGCTTTTAGATTATGAATGGACTTTTGGTGTGCATATCTTGTAAATTACATTGATTTGTCTTTCCAGTGGTGTTGATTCTGATGAATTTGAAACTTTGTAGGATCAGATAGAATGTATAGAGATATATGTACATATACTTTTCTGTGTCGTAATTGGTTTTGCTTTCTGATTTGGCTGTGAAGCAGACGAGGGAGAAGAAGATGAGAAATTTCTCACTTCTCGCTTCAAGATGGACTCATGCAACCGCTTCCGGAAAAGTTCCATGCTTGGCTCCAGCCTCCTACAAAGAAATGGAAGATTGTCGCAAAGGATGCTCATGTTCTTATCACTCATCCACTCAGTTCAGCAGTTGGTACTTACAAATTGCATCTTATAAGTGGTGTCCTTGTACTCTAATCAAGAATATATGTTCTCCGATACTAGTCTCAGTCGTATGTATATTTTTATAATTCTGTAAATTTTCGTATTGGTTGTTTTGTGCACTACTGCATGCAAGGTCTGAAGCGACGAAGAATCAAAAGGTAAAAAATACTTCGTCGCTTCAACACTTCCAAGCGACGAATATTAGACTTGTCGTTTGGAATTTCATGAGCAACGCATTTTTCTTAAGATTCGTCGCTCACAAATTATTAAAGCGACGAATATTGGTTGTTTGTCGCCTCCGTTTATAAAAGAACCAGGTTTTGAAAAATTTACAGACGAACATTCAATCTTCGTCACTCGCTCGCTAATTATTGAAGCGACAAAGTGCATAAAGTTCGTCGCTGTATTATAAACGAAGCGACGAATTTTGGTCAATCTTCGTCGTTTTGTTTTTTTTTAATCTGGTTGTGTACTTCGTCCTACGTGGACACTATATATAGGTAAAAAAATGGGTACTGTTTCATATCGAGAAACTGGATCTGTTCTTGGAGGAGAAGAGAGAGAAGAGGGAGAAATTAGAAGAAAGTGAGCTTGGAAGGCTTGTGTTGCCAATTCTTTGATTCTTAAGTAAGGTTGGTGCAATTTCCTTCTATTTATCCCTCTTTGTGAGCATATTATGTATTAATTCATGAGAAATGGTTGTTTATGTTGGTTAATGGAAGTTGGATTTAGGGTGTTGAATTTTGTGTTTTGTTGTTGTTTTAGTGTTAGAATATGGAAATTGTGATAAACCATGGAATGGGTTCATTGAAAATGTTAGAATTTTAGTGAAATTTAGTGAAATTGAGATTAGGTTAGTTTGTGAAATTGTGAAATTTAGTGAAATTGAATTTTAGTGTAATTTAGTGAAATTGTAATTTAGTTAAATCCAAATTTAGTGAATAAAATTTTATGAAATAGTGCAATTAAGTGAATTTTATAGTAGATTAGGTTTAAATTATTAATTAATGATGTAATTGGTTTGTGTTGTGTTTGGATTGTGGTAGTTAGGGTTTCTGAAACATGCGAGTGGCTTAGTGAGGGAGTGTGGTGCTGTGTGTAAATTTATGTTTTCATATTATATATAATTGTGGTGTTTATCAGCTTAGAACTCCCGTTTGAGAATCAACAACTCATCTAGTTGATCGAGATGAGTTGTTAATTCTCGAATTGTCCTATTTTTAGACACTTTAGGCGAACACGACTTTGTTAATCCTTTTGCTATTCATGTGGTTTCCGTTTCAGTTTTGGGATATAGTTTCGACAGTTTCTCTTTACAATGTTCCTCCAGTGCAAATTAGGTTGTTTAGATTTTTATGCACTTGAGGAACTGTAGGGAGATGCTGCTGAAATTTCTCAAAACTGTAGCAGAAACCACATGAATAGCAAAATGATCAACAAAGTCGTGTTCTCCTGAAGGGGATAGGACCCAACCTGGAGGAATAAGGAGAATAAGTGTTAGGACATGTTTTGATTGTATCATAACTGTTGTGTGCTAACCTTATGCATATTGTCTGTTTATGTTATAACAGGAAACATGGATGATGTCCCCGACAAATCTTTTATGAATCATCATTATACACACCCTGACTACATAACAGGCGTAGTTAATGATAGGAGCATAAAATGCGACGATCTTAATGTGTTTTACCCTCGTTTATACTTTGCTTTTATCTTTATTTGTGTAGAATTGAGTCATATAATACAATCATGAGCTTTTGGTAGAGTTTTAATGAAAATATTCTCAAGTGTTGGAAATTTACAGAAAATTGACAAAGTGCTGAAAATCGAAGTCTCTAAAAGTTTCGTTGATTCTGTAAATCTTTCATGATGATTTTGATGGATTTTTCTTCTCTTATGAGCAGTAGACATATTGAGGATTGAGCAATGGAAGAAGTTTTCACAATTGGACCAAGGAAAGATGCCAGGAATCACAATCCAAAATCGGATCCAGTAAGTTTCAGCAATTTTCTGGGCACATCATCCAACGTCCACAATTTCTGTCGGACGACTCACAAGGAATTAGAAGGCAAGCCTTATATGCACGGAAAGCTCTACGAGTCTAGTTTTTACAGAAATTGGAATCGTATCAAAAGCTGTCCTGAGGGGAAAGTTATGCCAGTCGCAAGACAGCAAAGTCACTGCCTAAGAAGCACGAATACGAGTACGTGTGTCCGTATTCGACACAATACGATACGCGGACACGCCAAATTTTTTTTTTTGAATATGAATACGTGGTGGACACGTTCACTAAATTTTATTTTAAATATTATATATATGCATAACAAAAATATGTGAAATGCAAATAAAATAGCTTATAAAATTAAAACCTAATCAATGTAAATCTAAATCTAAATCAAAAAAATTTCATAATCAAATTACAATATAAAAAAAAAAAAAATTTGAAATCCAAAACTAAAATCAATTCAAGTTTCAAGAGTCCAAACCCTACTGAAAAAAAAAACTTTTTTTTTCTTTTTTCTCAGGTCTTCTCTCCCCGTGCTCTCTCTCTCTCTTTTTTTTTTTTTTTTCTCTTCTTTCTCCTTCTGGTCTTCTCTCCCGTGCTCTCTCTCTCTCTATTTTTTTTCTTTTTTCTCCTTCTCGTCTTTTTCCCCTTCTCTTCTTTTCTGGCTTCTTCTCCCTCTTTCCCCTTTCTTTCTTCTTCTCTCCCCCTCCTCCCTTTGTCTGATGCGATGGAAACCCACTAACCCCTAATTTGATTTGTCTGACGGCGCGATGGAGGGACGGCGACGGCGCGATGGAGAGACGGAGGGACGGCGACGGTGCGATGGTGCGATGGAGAGATGGAGGGATCGCAATGGCGCGACGGCGATGGCGCGATGATGATTACGCGACGGGGGTGGCGCCCTGTGGCGAAGAACAGACTCACGCGAAGAACATCGAAGGAAGAGGTTAATTCATGATTTGAGATGCTAAATGTCCAATTTGCCCCTCGTGTCATATTTATTTTCGTGTCCAACCCAGACACGTACGTATCCATGATAAATACGGCGTGTCCAGATCGTGTCCAAAGTCTGATATGCGTGTCCGACCGTATTTTAACGTATTTAGGCGTATCGTATCTGTATTCGTGTCTAATACGGAATACGGGCCTATTTTCACGTGTCCGTGCATTCTAGGTCACTGCCCTGCGGAGAAGAGGAACCTACTGCCCGTTTTCTTGCTTTTCTGTATTTGAGCATCTAAAGGGCATCCGAATGCATCAAGTGAGAGTTTCCAAGCTTAATGAAGGTTAGGGGATTCAGCCATGCCAAAAGAACCGAAAAATATGAAGAAGAAAGTTTTCCTAGCTCAGCTAGGAGACATTGCCGGTTCCGGATATCATTCTGCCGGTTGTGTGTCTAAGCCAAATGCTGCGTGTTCTTTGGACCAAAATCCATCATGATGAGTTGCCAAGTCCACGAGACAAGTCCATGAAGCATCGCATCCCAGTCCAAGAAGGAAATCGGCAGAAAAAGTCTAGAATGAGCATTACTTTGCCGACAAGGAAAACTAAACCAACTCGGACAAGGAATTGTTATTCCTTTGGCTGCCGGCAAAACCCTAGGTTTTCCCCTATATATAGACAACGGATTTCATACAGAAAACTGTCACATCTTAAGCCAAAACACAAAGTCATAAGCTCTACCAAAGCTCCCCAAGAATCCTACATTGAAGAGTTAGCCGAAACACATCCCCACCTTCACCAAAAAAATACTCCAACTGTGTCTCCATCATCATCACCGGATCAACACGTCTTGAAGCTCCAAAGGTGTCTACAAAAGTGTTATCCACCCCCTACTTTCGGTGTAACAATTTATTCTTTGTAGTTATGTTTAGTTTTGTCTATGAGACTTGCATGAATCTTTGGTTTCGAATTGTATGTCTATGTATGACTCGGATTGGAATTTGGTTTTATAAATTGCATGTTAAAAACATATTTGTTTCATTGCTTAGGTCTAGGTCTAGGTTTCGGTTTTAATGAGTCTTTGCATGTTAACTTTGTAATATAAAACTTGTAGGAATTTCGTACACTTAGATAATTAGGACAGTTGGAATTGATGCATGTTTTAGGATTTAAATCAGTTAGAACTAAGGTGAGGGCATAAAAATTGGTGCTTAGTGTCGTCTTGAATGAAACTAGGTACTAGGTTTAATCGGTTAGAGTAATAACAACCAGGATGAACGTTTCATCTTAGTGATTTTGTGTTGCTCGACTAGAGTTATTAACCTTAGAACTTGCAAGTTAATAAGAAGATTGACAACCTTACTTGTGTACTTGTCTTCGATTTGTGATTCTTATGTGTTAAATGTATAAAACCGGTTAGCATACCCTTAGGATTATACCCGTGGTTAATCATAAGAACTTAAGTAATCAAACGACTAGATAACCTCGTAGGCTCTAGTTGTGGTCGAAACTTGTTTGAGTCCAAAGCATGCTAAATACTTGTTTCTTATTTTCTTTTGTGCGAGTCTTACTTGTTAAAGAGTTATGTGCTAAATGATTTTGTGTGAAAAATGTTGACCAAAACTTGTACATAGTAGTTTTTAAGATTTTATTTCGTGTCTAGTATAGAGGGCAGCCCTTGCTGCCGAACCTCATCTCATCCCCTTTTCGATGATTTAATGTATATTTGTGAATATTTGTGCTAACATTCTCATATTTCAGGTACCCTTAATCCCCGGCTTAGAACGATCCCTACTTGCTCATACTACTAACGATATTTTGTAGGGTTATTATTGAAGTGCCGCTTCGGCGACTCATCAGTTAACTTCATCAATATTTTGAAGACTCACACTATTGGAACCCAGTATCTCCCTTGTCCGTGCTCAATTTGCAGAAATTGTCCTTATTATAAGGATATAGTAGAGATTTATCATCACTGCATGCACCATGGTTTGGATCCGACTTACACAGTTTGGCACCTACATGGGGAAGTTTCTGGTCAACCGGCAATGATCAATCGACGGAAACAGTGGCTTCAAGACAGAGTTGAGGCTTCCAGTGTTGCCGGTCCTTCAGTGATCCCACCTGTGGAGATTATACAAGATGTATTTTCATATTATCCTGGATACCACGGAGATGCATCGCATAATGTCGTTAAAGAAAATGCTGAAGTTCACTTCAATGACATAGTAGATGATGATTATGCTAAGTATGAAAGGCTTCTAAGGGAGTCTCAAACCTCATTGTATGAAGGGAGTGAAGAAACTGTATTAAGTGTCATATTACATGCAATGGAAATTAAAGTTGAAAATGGATGGTCGGATACGAGTATTGATAAATTGTGTGGATGGTTGTATAAGTTTTTTAAAATACATAATTTCCCATTGAGTTATTCGAGAATTAAAAAAATCCTTAAGGAACTTTCCCTTGGATATGAAAAAATTCATGTTTGTGAGTTCAACTGTTACCTATTCAGGGGGGCTACAAATAAAACTCGTAGGACTTGTCCAATATGTGGTGCTCAAAGATATAAGCCAGATACGGATGACATTCCAAAAAAGGTAATCTGGTATTTCCCTCTCACTCCAAGGTTGAAACGCCTATTTAGGTCTCCACACACAGCAAAACATATGCGATGGCATAAGGAGAGGCGACTAGATGAAAGTACCCTCCGGCACCCATCTGATGGAGAATCATGGCAACATTTTAACAAGACATTTCCAGGTTTCGACGACATTAAGGGAAGAAATGTGCGGTTTGGAGTGGCAACTAATGGTTTCAATCCATTTGTAACAATGACAACCCAGCATAATACATGGCCCGTGGTTGTGATGCCATATAATCTACCTCCTAATATGTGTATGAGGAAGGAATATAATATGTTGGCCGTGTTGATTCCTGACCCTAAATCTCCAGGAAAGTGCCTTAGTGTCCTCATTCGTCCATTGATTGACGAGCTCAAAGATTTGTGGGAAAATGAAGTCTCTACGTTTGACAGAGTCGACAATGATGTATTCACGATGAAGGCAGCGGCGATGTGTACTATAAGTGACTTTCCTGGTTTAGGGATGCTTGCGGGCTCAACGGTGAAAGAGTACAAGGCATGTCCAATTTGTCTAGATGAGCTGATGGCAGAGCATATTTGTGGGAGGATTGTTTATGAAGGGCATCGGAAATGGCTCGACGAGAATTCACCAATGCAATCCAGTTTGGCATTTAACGGGAATGCAGAGTGGGGAAAAAGACCAGCTCATAAGAACGGAGATGAAATTTTAGAGGAAATTAGGTCACACAGTTACGCCACTCTTAGCCAGTATCCGGATTTTCATGTCCCTTACTTAGCACACAACAGACAATGTTGGACCCACGAGAGCGTATTCTGGTTTCTTCCCTATTGGTCGTTGTTGTTACACAGGTACTGTTTAGATGTCATGCACATTGAAAAGAACGTGGGTGACAATATCGTGGGCACCATTCTTGCAATTGAAGGGAAGACCAAGGATGATCCAAGGGCTCGCGAAGCTTTGGAGAAGAGGAGAATACGCAAAAGTCAACATCAATCGGAAGCTGAAAAGAGGACGGGAAAGGTCCCTCATGCACCTTTTTTAGTTCAAGAGGATCGTCGTGAAGAAGTATTCGAATGGTTTTGCGGTGTTAGGTATCCACTTGGCTATGCGGGAAGTTTGAGAAATAAGGTGAAACTAACCGAGAAAAAGTTCTATGGATTGAAGACGCATGATTGCCATGTCCTGCTTCAACGTCTTCTTCCAGTGGTTATCCGAGGATTTTTGCCAAATAACGTCATGAAGCCATTGATAGCATTGTTAAATTGGTTTCGGAAATTATGTGCTAGGGAGTTGAAGAAGGAAGATGTCCAACAGATGAAAGATGAGATAGTGATCATTCTCTGCAATTTGGAGTTGATTTTTCCTCCACATTTCTTCACCTCTATGGTTCATCTCATGGTTCACCTTCCCGGACAAGTTATGCTTACAGGCCCAGTACATTTTGCATGGATGTATCCGACGGAAAGATATCTGCACTAACCAAATATGTTTTTTTTTTTGTTAAAACTAAATTTACACTAACTTTATATATGCACTAATCATATTCATCATTTTATAGGCAATTAGGTGATTATAAACAGTCAATGAGTAATACACGTTATCCGGAGGGGAGTATTGCAGAAAGGTACATATCATGGGAGTCGGTGACGTATTGTAAGTCGTATTTGCAATTGGAAGAACATGAAGAGCCAAATCCCCCAATATGGAATATTAGTTGTGTTTCTCAGTTAGTTCAACTGGGTATTATGGATACCACCGGAAATATCAGGTTAATAGAGGAGGAAACGGCTGAGGCTCACTGGCAAATTTTGACAAATACAGAAGATGCTCAATATTACATGGACGCTCATTTGCATATGTACATATCGAAAAATAGTGACGATTACGACGAGCGCCTCATGAGGAGGAGTTTTCATCGATGGTTCTTAAAATATGTATGAAAATGACCCTTTTTTTCATGTACAAAGATCATAAACCCTAAATAGTATAAAAGTAACACCATCTATTTTTCAGGCCAAGAGAAGAAATGATGCTGAAGACCCTAATTATAACTGGGCAATATGGTCATTGGCTCGAGATCCGCAATTCACCCGGATTTATAAGGCGTGCTATGTGAACTGTATCAAGTATGTCTCATTCGATAGAGATCAAAGGCTCGTGACTCAAAATAGCGGGGTGATGTTAAGCACGAACATTGGAAACCTGTGCCAACACTTCTATGGCCATCTTGACTATGTAGTTGAGGTATGTTATCCAGACAATTTGTCGGTCATGTTGTTCAAAGTTATATGGCACAACACAACTGACGATCTGGATGCCGAAGAAATTGACACCGTCAAGGTAGATCATGGTCTGATATCAGTGGATACAAACACTAGTTACTATGAGAATTCACCATTTTGTCTTGCTATCAAGGCAAAACAACTGTTCTACTTGGACGATCCTGTGACGGGTGGTACTTGGAAGGTGGTGCAAGAAATGTCGCACCGAAATGTATACAGTGCCGAAGTACTGGCAATAGAAAATAACAGGCCTCCTTTAGGGAATCAAATCACAGAGCCTTACCAAGAGGACAGACTAAGTTCAATACAATTTTGCCATATTGATGCATCTAATCTCCAACTCGATTTAGAATCACACGAACAGAATGAAGAATCAAACGGTGAGGAAGAGGAAGATGAAGACGATGATGGCAGAGACGATGAAGAGGAAGACTACTAGTTAATTATAGTACATGTTGTAATATGATGATGATAATATATATTTATTATTGTAATTTTAAACAATATTTACAATATTCTACTTTAATAAGAACATATAATTCTAAACATAACTAATCTGTAAAGTTTAATTTAAGCGACGAATATTGACCAATATTCGTCGCGGAAACATTTCAAGCGACGAGTTTTACCACAGTTCGTCGCTTCAGGTGAACTAGGTTACCCTGTGAGTTGTAACTTCATCGCTTCAAATAAAATGAAGCGACGAAGTTGTACCTCACTAGGTTACCCTGTGAGTTGTAACTTCGTCGCTTAAAATACTCTGAAGCAACTAAGTTGGACCTCACTTAGTTACCCTGTGAGTTTCAACTTCGTCGCTTCAGATTATATAAAGCGACGAAGTTTGAGTTATCGTCGCTAACTTAAATATGAAGCGACGAGGTTTGACAAAGTTTGTCACTTCAGGCTAATCAAATATGTCTAAGCGACGAACTTTGGCAATGTTTGTCGCTTCGTATCTAATTATATGAACACAGACTCAGCTCCTTCTTCCTCAGTAGCGCGATTTCAATTCCCTCTCAAAATCTGCGATTTCCCTCACTCTAACCCGAAACCCTAAACAAAACCTAGAATTCATCAATGGCACTAGGTTCTAGTGCCCAGCAGAGGAAGAAGCAACTCGAGGCGAGAAAGGAGAGGAAGGCGGCCGAAGTTACAGAGAGATTGGCTGCCGCGGCGGCGGAGACGACGGCGAGAGCAGAGGCGGCGGAGACCAGAGGCGGGGACGCTGGTGGCAATCCCGTCTCTTGAAGAAACCACCCCTTCGGGCTTCAATTCTGCTGCTGGAGGTGGCGCTGACATCAGGAGCGGCGGTGGCGGTGGCGGTGGCGGTGGCAGTGGCAGTGGTGGAGACGATGTAGTTGCCGTTGTGGAAGGCGAGGATGGTCCTCCAATAAGCATTAGGACCAAGGGGGGTCCTAAGGAGCCCGGTAATTTCTTGAAAATTTTAGTATTTTCGATTCTTATTATGGGAACGATTTTAGACTTACGCATGTTGTTTGTGGTTAGATGAATACTTTGATAGGTTTCAGTAGCAGGAAAGCTTGTGTGCTTCTAGTATAAACTGTTCGAAACTAATGCTTAATGCTTTGATACCTAAAAATGGACTTCAAGTTTTCTGGAAGGAATACCATTTAGACCAAGAGGAAGGAATACAATTAGACCTAAAAACAGCAACTTGCTATAGACCAAGGTTTTGTTATTGATTTCACTCCGATCAAAAGTTGTTGCCTCAGGTTCAATCTGTAGATCATATTGATCGCGATCTTTATGCCGACATTGAAAGCTAATTAGTAATTTTCCCACTTGCTTGGTGCTGATTACTGTTGTGACTGGTGGGTGAATCAGTGAATGTGATCAACACCTATAAGCACATGGACTAGATGGACTATAAGCACATGGACCTATAAGTTGCTTCAGTTTCCTCCATGGTTGTTTTAACAAGAATAAAGCCCAGAAAATGAAGCATAATACTGCTTTCAGTTTCACTAATATTAAATTTGTTAAATAAGAATCTGACTAGATGAAGACTATATCCCTTTTATATGATCGAAATCCTCATAATATGGTCATTGCTCCATATTAACTTGGATCTTTCAAACACTATATAGTATATACAGTACAAAGGTCCTGAAAGCTTTTGTTTTTGCTGAGCATGATAATAAGGAAATAATAGAGTGAATAGACCACCCTACTGAGCTCATAAGCCATGGCTATTAGGTTAATCTTGATATGAGGTCTATAAACTGTGCCCATTACTCATTTTCCACCTCTGCAAATGCTGCCAAACACACTTTCAAAAATCAAAACCAGACATAAACAGGAACCAATTTTTAAGTTCCTTTCTTTTAACAAAAGAGAGAAGAAAATGACATTTCATAATGTTGTCTTATGAGTCGATCTTGTGCCTTTCTTGAATCATTTCATAATTATCATTTGGTTATAATTATATTGTATATTTCCATCACATTACTATTATAAGTGTTATGATTTGGTTATGTGAATTTGGTTTTGGTTGACGCTGCAGAGTTGGTTAATATGACAACGGGAAAGAAGATGAAGGGGTGGAACCCTGAGAAGCTCGGCATCATCACGGGCACAAAGACCCAATATTTGAAGATGATGAACAACAACCAGTCTCTGAAGGTTGAGTACGCCGAAGAGCACAAGGTAGAGGACTTTGATGTCCCGAGACATCGGGAGCGTTGTCCGGAGCAAAGTGCCGATGCTTGCGCCTTCCTTTGCAGAGCTGGATGAGAAGCACCAGGATGCATTGACCACTTATATGGAGGTAAATCATTATTTTACAATAATTTCGTAAAACCAATTAACATACCACATTATCTACTAATATGTTATTTCTGATGATCTTTCTGAATTGTTTTTTAGTAGACACTCTATGCCTCCCTCCCACCGAGATAGGCATGTGGGAATACATCGACGAGACCGATTCCAAGGTTTACAAGGATTGGAAGTACGACTGCCATACTCACTACGTGGAGGTATCAAAGGCGACGCCGGCAGAGTTCATCCACCAACCTGAGCAGTGGGAGTACCTCAAAGTTCACTTTGAGGACGGCGATTACAAGGTAATAAAAATTAATTTATAGGTTCTTGCATTTCATATAACAATTTCTGCCTATTCTGATATGAAATATGTTAATTATATATTTGTATTTTGTTTTGCAAGCGATGTGTGCCCGGAACGCCGCTAACCGGAACAAGGGAAATGAAAAGGGGTTTGCAATCAACTATCATTCCAGCACCACTCCCTACAGCTACAGGGTCGCTGCAAACGAGCAGAAAGGGCATTTAGCGCCTATCCTCCAGACAGTCTGTGATGTGTATCAATCATCACAGAATGCGCAGGAGAAAGTGGTGAGTGACGACGAGTTAGATGCAAGAGTTTGGTTTTTAGTTTCTGATTTTTATTTGTTTGAATTAAAAACTATACTAACACAAACATATTGGATAATATTTTTTGCAGGCAGTGGTGAAGAGGAAGATGGAGGAGCTGTGTGCTAGCCGAGCGAGTGATGAAGCGGGCGACAGTCAGCTGACGGGCCCCGTCGAGGAGCAGATGGTTGTAGTCGAGAAGGAGCTGGGTGGGAAGCCGGGGACGAGGGTCCGAGGTACTTTATTTTTGCACCTAAATCTTTTACAAGTTTTAGTTTTTAGATTTTAATTTAACTGATGTTTTTCTTTTACCATTTCTGCAGGGCTAGGGGGTGCATTAAGACGCCAGTCAAAATCAAGAGGCGGTGCACGCGTGTCCCGCAAAGATGACGATTTGAGGAGCAAGCTAGCAGCTGTGGAAGGCGAGAATGCAGACCTGAAGCGGCGTATGGCACAGATGGAAGCTACCGTCCGAGCTTTCATGGCGGCCCAAGGCAATCCAGGTGACAATGTTGCCGCAACAGCTTCAGTCGCCGATATATCCTCATGTGCTTCATTACGTATCCTCGATGATGACCTAGATTAGGTATCCCCGAAAATAATATTGATTAGGACTATTTCGTTAGTTTGTAATTTGAACATATTGTAGTTTTGAATGAAATCTATGTATTTTAATATTGATGTTGGAAATTTAATATTATTTTAATATTAAATTTCTATAATGAATGGAAATTAGACTTATAATTGAGAACCGGCCCACTGTTGAAGCAAATGGGCAGAATCACAAAACAAGAGTATGTGTTTGTTCAGGTTGCTTCACGGCTCCTCAGAACGAGAAACCTTGTGACCTTTCGATTTGGGTGCAACACATTCTCTTCCTCTTCTCAGACAACCCATGGATGATAGAGTCGTGTCTTCTCAATTCGAAGGGCTGCGGTGGTTGCCTCTTCAAATTGGGACGCGATCATTCACAAAAGGTTCATCAACATCTATAAATTGGGGGTACTCTCCCTGCGTGTAAGATAGATCTGAAAATTCTGAGTTTTCTATTATTTATAAGCATTCATACATTAGAGAGGATCTATTCATTCATTTGTGAGAGAGTTCATACATAAATTGGTTCAAAGGAGCCTTGAGAATTGGAGTGCTTCATTCACAAGGAGGGAGTCGTTGTATCCTGGGAGACGAACGCTAGCAAACCATAAGCACCGTAGTGGGGCGTAATTCGTCTTAAGGTCAGAGCGTCGAACGCTTGCCTCGACTCAATTTGAGGTTTTTCTAATCCTATCTTGATGTATTTGCATGATTTGTTTTAGTTTGTTTACCATAGTTTATAGCAATATAGCATACTATTTTCTAACAATCTTAAGACGAATTATTGTGTTATATTGCGTTACACCGAAAGTTTGAATCTGGTTTGTGATCGTATTTCGTAGTGGCTTTGTGATCTTGTTTCAACTTTTGCTCAGTTCTGCATTTTATATGTTGTTTGTTTTGGGCAATTAGTTGATTCGGTTCTGTCCTATATTTGTTTACTGCAAGTTACAGTTTATTGTTTCTATTAAATTGCTAAGTTATCTAATATACCAATTGGCAGTTAGTTATAGTTTCCATTTCAGATTTGCGAGCATCAGTTTATATCTTTTGTTCCGCTGTATGTGATAGTTGTTTGCTGTGATATTAGTGTTGTTACTTAGTTCATTGATATTGAGATTATATATTTCATTTCTTAAGGAAAAATGTCGACTGAGAAATCGAGCTCTTCTGTCAATCCAAGTGCTCCTGCTGTGTTTTCCTCCTTTAGTCATGGTCATGTGGAGAAGCCTGAAAAGTTTAATGGGGTGGATTTTAAGAGATGGCAACAAAACATGTTATTCTATCTCACCACTCTCAATTTGGCAAAGCTTCTAACAGAAGATGCTCCACCACCTGGAACTACTACAGAAACAGTTGCTGCTGCAGATGCATGGAATCATTCTGATTTCCTATGCAAGAACTATATCCTGAATGGATTGGATAATGCATTATACAATGTGTACAGTCCAATAAAGACAGCCAAGGCCTTATGGGAGTCATTTGAAAAGAAATATCGAACTGAAGATGCTGGAATGAAGAAATTCATTGTTGGTCGGTTTCTTGACTTCAAGATGGTGGACTCCAAGACTGTCATGAGCCAAGTCCAAGAGCTCCAACTTATCATACATGAAATTCATGCAGAAAAGATGGAACTCAGTGAGTCTTTCCAAGTGGCTACGGTTATTGAAAAATTGCCACCCTCTTGGAAGGATTTCAAGAACTACCTTAAGCATAAGCGTAAGGAAATGGGACTTGAAGATTTAGTTGTGAGGCTAAGGATTGAAGAGGACAATCGCCGTGCCGACAAGAAGTCTGGAACCATGATGGAGGCTAAGGCCAACTTAGTGGAAGGTGGGCATAAGAGCAATAAGAAGAGGAAACATAATGGAGGAGGATCAGGCCAAAAAAACTCCAAGAAAGCAAAGGAGTTCAAGGGAAAGTGCTACAATTGTAACAAGATTGGTCACCTAGCAAAGGATTGCCGTAGTGGAAAGAAGAAGGGCAAATCTGAGGCACACATGGCGGAAGAAGACAAGCTCTCCGTTGATTTGGCAGAACTTAATTTGGCTGCAGTTGTGTCTGAAGTCAATATGGTCAGTAACGCCAAAGAATGGTGGGTGGACACAGGGGCCACACGCCATATATGCTCTGATAAGAGGATGTTTACTACATATGAAGCACTTAATCATGAAGAGCATATGTTCATGGGAAACTCCTCTACTTCCAAGATTGAAGGCCAAGGAAAAGTGATCTTGAAGATGACATCTGGCAAGGAAGTAACTCTCAACAATGTGCTTCATGTCCCGGACATCCGCAAGAATCTTGTTTCTGACTCGTTGCTGATTAAGAATGGGTTCAAATTAGTCTTTGTATCTGATAGTTTTGTACTTACTAAGAATGGAATGTATGTGGGAAAAGGTTACCTTAGTGGTGACATGTTCAAGATGAATGTAATGACAGTTGTACCAAAGATTAATAATAATAAAGTGAGTTCTGCTTATATGCTTGAGTCATCAGATTTATGGCATGGAAGGTTAGGCCATGTTAATTACAATAAGTTGCGCAAGTTGATTAACATGGATCTAATACCTAAGTTTCACGTTGAAGTAAATAACAAGTGTGAAACTTGTGTTGAAGCAAAACTAACTAAGTCATCATTCCATTCTGTAGAAAGAAGTACAAAGCCTCTAGAACTAATTCACACTGATATCTGTGATTTAAAGTTCATACAAACTAGAGGTGGGAAAAAGTATTTTATTACTTTTATTGATGATGCTACAAGATATTGTCAAGTTTATTTGCTAAGAAGCAAAGATGAGGCATTGGAATCATTCAAGAATTACAAAACTCAAGTTGAGAATCAACTTAGTGGAAAGATTAAAGTATTGAGAAGTGATAGGGGTGGTGAATATGAAGCACCATTCGGTGAGTTTTGTTCCCAACAAGGAATTATTCACCAAACTACCGCCCCATATTCTCCTCAACAAAACGGTATCGCCGAGCGCAAGAACCGTACATTGAAAGAGATGATGAATGCTTTACTTATAAGTTCTGGTGCACCCCAGAACTTGTGGGGGGAAGCATTGCTTTCTGCTAATTATATTCTCAACAAGTTGCCTCACAAGAAGTTAGACAAAACACCCTATGAATTATGGAAAGGCCATAAGCCTTCGTATAAATATATGAAAGTGTGGGGGTGTCTAGCTAAGGTAATGGTCCCGACCCCTAAGAAGGTTAAAATAGGACCTAAAACCGTTGACTGTATCTTTATTGGTTATGCTAATAAAAGTAGCGCGTATCGGTTCCTTGTACACAAGTCTGATATCTCAGACATACATGCGAATACGATTATCGAATCTCGAAATGCATCTTTCTTCGAAAATATATTTCCGTATAAAGATGCACAAGAGAGAAGTTCACTTAAGAGGACTTATGATACTGTTAATGATGATAACCATGGAAGTCATCAAGATGGAAATGAACAAAGCTATAAAGAAAATGAGTCTGAACCTAGACGAAGCAAGAGAGCAAAGATAACCAAATCATTTGGTCCTGATTTTCTAACTAACTATATGTTAGAAAGTGAGCCCCAAACTTACAAAGAAGCTATGTCATCTCCCGAAGCTCCATTATGGGAAGAAGCCATTAATGCCGAAATAAAATCCATCATGCAAAACCATACTTGGGAATTGGTGGATCTTCCTCCTGGAAGTAAACCATTAGGTTATAAATGGATTTTTAAGAGGAAGATAAAGGCTGATGGATCTATAGACAAGTATAAAGCAAGACTTGTTGTCAAAGGTTACAAGCAAAAGGAAGGCTTGGATTACTTCGACACTTATTCACCAGTTACAAGAATAACATCCATTAGAATGTTAATTGGTATTGCTGCATTGCACAATTTTGAGATACATCAAATGGATGTTAAAACAGCTTTCTTGAATGGTGATTTAGATGAGGAAATATATATGGACCAACCCGAAGGATTTATTGTTCCTGGACAAGAGAAGAAAGTGTGCAAGCTCGTTAAATCGCTATACGGTTTGAAGCAAGCACCCAAACAATGGCATTTGAAATTTGACAATGTTATGAAGTCAAATGGTTTCCAAATCAATGAGTGTGACAAATGTGTTTATGCAAAAAGCACTCAAGATGGTTTTGTCATTGTTTGTCTCTACGTGGATGATATGTTGATTATTGGAAGCAAAATTAGTATGATCAAATCTACCAAGAAAGTGCTTACCAATAATTTCGACATGAAAGATATGGGTGTGGCAGATGTGATTCTAGGAATTAAAATTTCTAGAACTTCGGATGGACTAGTGTTATCTCAATCACATTATGTTGAGAAAATACTAGAAAAGTTTAACAAACTTGATACTAGTCCAGTAAGAACACCTTATGATCCAAACCATAAACTTGTGAAGAACGAGGGTTATGGTGTATCACAAAAGGAGTATGCCCGTATCATTGGCAGTCTTATGTACCTATCTAATTGCACAAGACCTGATATAGCTTACGCAGTAAATAGATTGAGTAGATATACTAGTAATCCTAGTAATGATCATTGGATAGCTATAGTCAGAGTGCTAAGATACTTAAGATACACAAAAAACTATGGACTGCACTATACAAGATATCCTGCTGTACTTGAAGGGTATAGTGATGCAAATTGGATATCTACTGATAAAAATTCAAATGCCACAAGTGGATATGTCTTTACAATTGGAGACGCAGCTGTATCATGGAGATCTGCTAAACAAATGGTTATAGCGAGATCTACCACGGAATCTGAATTCATTGCATTAGATAAAGCTGGCGAGGAAGCAGAATGGTTACGAAATTTCTTGGAGGATATTCCATGTTGGCCAAAGCCTGTGCCTGCCATAAATATTCATTGTGATAGTCAATCTTCGATTGCTAGGGCACAAAGTGATATATACAACGGTAAGTCTCGACATATACGTCGAAGACATAATACCATAAAGCAACTGCTCTCTACTGGCATTATCACCATTGACTATATAAAGTCAAGGAATAATTTAGCGGATCCGTTTACCAAAGGTTTGAATGGAGAGCAAGTTTATAGATTATCAAGGGGAATGGGGTTAAAAGCCCATAATTAAGAGTCATCATAGTGGAAACCCAACCTAGCTGACTGGAGATCCCAAGATCTAGGTTCAAAAGGGCCAACTAAACTATGATAACTCGGAGTAGCACTTCGGAGTTATACTTCTTTACCCATGTCCCGTAATGATTAAAGTGCTGCCTGCCATTGAGATAAGGTTAAGCTTTGCTTTTAATGATTCTTATAGCTTGGTTATCCAAGTGGAGTATTGCAGGGTACTCTCAATAGGAAGTCACCTATATGAGTGTGAAATGAGACCGTTTCTATGAGAATTTTCGAAGGGCTTAATTCTCTAAAGCACTCACGAATACCAGGATCTGTTCAAGGCCGAAATGAACACAACCGATCGAACCAAATATGTCTAGGAGGGTACTGTGCGAGTATTATTGTCTTGGTTTACAAGAACGGCTGAACAGTTCAAGACATCACGTTCACTGATTAGCCAAGTAAATCCAATAGTACTTCACTACGGACGGTTCAAGGCCACAAGCTACCTATCCCGATGCGGTATCTTTCTAATTTGAACTCTCTTTAGTGTCTGCATTTACATTGCATATCATTGAGCCAATTTCCATTCATGTGGGGGATTGTTGGAAATTTAATATTATTTTAATATTAAATTTCTATAATGAATGGAAATTAGACTTATAATTGAGAACCGGCCCACTGTTGAAGCAAATGGGCAGAATCACAAAACAAGAGTATGTGTTTGTTCAGGTTGCTTCACGGCTCCTCAGAACGAGAAACCTTGTGACCTTTCGATTTGGGTGCAACACATTCTCTTCCTCTTCTCAGACAACCCATGGATGATAGAGTCGTGTCTTCTCAATTCGAAGGGCTGCGGTGGTTGCCTCTTCAAATTGGGACGCGATCATTCACAAAAGGTTCATCAACATCTATAAATTGGGGGTACTCTCCCTGCGTGTAAGATAGATCTGAAAATTCTGAGTTTTCTATTATTTATAAGCATTCATACATTAGAGAGGATCTATTCATTCATTTGTGAGAGAGTTCATACATAAATTGGTTCAAAGGAGCCTTGAGAATTGGAGTGCTTCATTCACAAGGAGGGAGTCGTTGTATCCTGGGAGACGAACGCTAGCAAACCATAAGCACCGTAGTGGGGCGTAATTCGTCTTAAGGTCAGAGCGTCGAACGCTTGCCTCGACTCAATTTGAGGTTTTTCTAATCCTATCTTGATGTATTTGCATGATTTGTTTTAGTTTGTTTACCATAGTTTATAGCAATATAGCATACTATTTTCTAACAGCTGGGTGGGAAGCCGGGGACGAGGGTCCGAGGTACTTTATTTTTGCACCTAAATCTTTTACAAGTTTTAGTTTTTAGATTTTAATTTGACTGATGTTTTTCTTTTACCATTTCTGCAGGGCTAAGGGGTGCATTAAGACGCCAGTCAAAATCAAGAGGCGGTGCACGCGTGTCCCGCAAAGATGACGATTTGAGGAGCAAGCTAGCAGCTGTGGAAGGCGAGAATGCAGACCTGAAGCGGCGTATGGCACAGATGGAAGCTACCGTCCGAGCTTTCATGGCGGCCCAAGGCAATCCAGGTGACAATGTCGCCGCAACAGCTTCAGTCGCCGATATATCCTCATGTGCTTCATTACGTATCCTCGATGATGACCTAGATTAGGTATCCCCGACAATAATATTGATTAAGACTATTTCGTTAGTTTGTAATTTGAACATATTGTAGTTTTGAATGAAATCTATGTATTTATAGTGTTTGTGTTATGTTGGATATGTGATTTGAATGAAATGTATGTTGGATATGTGATTTGAATGAAATGCAGGTTCTAGATGTGAATGAAACCAGACCAGGATGTTGTTTTCCTTCTCTGTAACAAACAATGAAGCGACGACCATTGATCATTGTTCGTCGCTTAGATTTGAATGCGACGACTAAACCTCGTCGATTCTTTTTTATCATCCCATATTTTCTCCTATTAAACATGAAATGAAGAGACAACTTTTGAATCAAAGTTTGTCGCTAAAAACTTGAGGTGACAACCCAAACTTCGTCGCATAGAATTCCAAGAGACGAGTCAAAATTGGCCGCTGCAGATTGTAAGCGACGAGTCAAAATTGGTCACCAAAGATGGTAAGTGACGAGTCAAAATTGGTCGCAAAAGATGGTAAGCGATGAGTCAAAAGTCGTCACTCTCTTTGAGCGACGAAATTTGTTTTCGTCGCTTGAAATATCGAGGCGACGACTTTTGAATCATTATTTGTCGCTTGGAATCGAAGCGACGAATCTGAAGCGACGATCTCGAAGTGACGACTTGTTGTCGGTAGAGTGTTGAAGCGATGAGTTTTGTGCCGAGGCGACGACAAAAAGTCGTCGCTTCGGTTGTGACCCACACTAGTGGTGGGTGCCATACTTCTTTCAGTTCTTTGATTCATGATTCTATGATTCCAAATTCTCACTGGCCACTAGCCTATCACACACCTCCTTAATGACGGGCGGCTACACAAATACGTCACAGATTTTGGGATGGACAAGTCAATTTTATCTTTGATAGTGGATTCAGAAAATCACAAGGATGATGAAGACTGGTTTGGGCGGGCATGGGATGCATTTACTAATTTGTGGCAACCAAGAAGTCACAGGACTTGGAATCAGAATATAACAAAAGAATAACCTGTCTATACGCCTCTACTATACCACCCAGAAATCTGTTCTTATTCAGAAAGATAACCAATACGCGAAATAAGAAGAAAGAAGATCTTAGTTGCGTGTCTTCATATTAGCCATGAAACTACAGAAAAAAAAATGTTCAACTCTCACCATGCAACCAATACGCCAATTGAGATGATATTCGCCCAGACGAAACGCCAACGTTGTTCAGTAACACAATGCGGACATTTACATGGTGATTGAGACAGAGACTAGATAGAGACCACACCTGAATGTACTATGAATTCGAATTGGAATTGGAATTGAAATCAAGCTGTAAGTATAAAGATGTTGGCAGTCCTCATTATGGACCAAAACACAGCCCAAGATGTAGTATGATGAGTCCCAGCACAAGTACAAGTGAAGCTATGAAGCCCAACCAGTTCAAGGCCCAACATAACCTCAGAAAACTAAGGTATATTCATGCATATTCATTTCATGTTTTCACTGAGGATAGCAGTACCACTTTGTATCCTATGGTCCTTACTAAGGATAGGAGTACTGGTTTGTATCCCAAAGTTTTCTGGGTATCTTTATGGCTTTGTTCAAATCGTCTTGAAAACTGTGACTTATCTTCTCAATGCATTTCCAGTTGTTTCCAGTCGATTTGCTTTTCAAAATTCAAACAGCTAGCCAAGCATGTGATGCTCTTGGTGCTCAAACTATCAAAGGGTGAAGGAAGTCTTCAACCCGTGACCTTGATGTTTTCAAGGTCCATTTGTTTATGCTTGGTTTGTGATACACTTACCTATGCAGTTGATAGTAGGCTGTTTGATCCTAGGAGGAAGCTGTTCTGCCTATTCATATTGGTGACATTCTTTTGGAATGTTTTTGCAAAACCTTTTTTCCCTCATATGAAAAGTTAGCCATTTTTGGAAAGTTGGTTTTGTCCTTTTGTGCTCGGCTTTGTACTACAAAGGTTTTCAACAGCATCTAAGTCAAACACATTAGTCCAAACTTTCTGAATCCATTGGCATGCGTATTGCTCTCTTAGCAATTCACATTTGCCTATAAATACCAAGTAAAGTGATTTTGCTTGGTGGTCAAATTTATTGTGTTTTTGTTAGTATTGAAGAATATCAGCTTGGCTGTGTTCTTACTCTCCACTGCTCTAAGTCTTCCTAGTGATCATAAATCTTAGAGCTTGAGAAATCAAAAACCGTTTTTCAAAAATCATAAAGCATTTGCATTCCAATACATGAGGTTGTGATTGGAGGTGCAACGACCCCAAGAGTTCACAAGCAAAGTTAACTAAGGAGTAGTTAAGGTCTGAGTGAAGCTCTTGTATCCCTTTCATGTGTGAGGACTTAGGGGACAAGATGGGAGAGCATTCTAGGTAGACTAGGTAGAGTCATAGAACAGGATAACAACAAGGTCTGGTATCCCAGGCTCTATTCTTGTATAAGTCTATGAATCACATAGTGGAAAGGTTTGTCCTTCGGATAAGGGCACGCAGTTTTCTTCCTTGAGTTCAGGGTTTCTGCGTTAAAGAAAAACATCTCTGTGTTGTTTTTACTTTCAGCAATCTTTTTCATTACTTGCATAATCGTAGCAATCTGTGAATTGGGATAGCACAACTCCTTGCTAGCCTCGAATTACAACATATAACGAAAAAGTTACAAAGAGTCCTATTCACCACCCCCCTCCCCCCTCTAGGACCTTCACAAGCCATTCGAGAATGTGGACATTACAATATTACATTATTCAACTAAACATCATAACTTACTTTATGACTCGTCTAGAAATCATGAAGGTTACATTAGAAATAACGGCATTATTAACGTCGTGTATTGAATTTGATGTTAGGTCGGGGTTGTAACTTAGTGTACCAGAATTTATGTTTTATAACTTACTGATATAAGGCCTCCAAAATTTAGGTGTGTCATGCCTTGTCACATAGACACATCTTCATTTTTATCAAAATCATGTCATTATTTTTTAGTAAAAGACAATCGTATCCTCCATCAATTCAATTTATTAGTAATAGTTTCTTACCTATCCAATCAATAGATTTCATGAGGTATAGTTATTAGAGCAAGCAAGACTCTTTACCTTTTTTTATTGAGATAATTTTACTTTTTGACTTTTAATGTATTGATTTTTTTTTCTTTTACTTTTATGGTTAGAATTACCATATCATGTATACATATCATATTCTATATCACATTTAAAATTAGATCAATTTTCTTTAAGAAGAATTAAATATATAACTTCTTCTCTTTTTACGAATTATATGTGTACAATATCTATTGGAACGAATTTTTATTGGACGAGTAATATATATACGTTTTTGAAAAATTATAATTTCAAATAATTTATGTATTTTCACATTATATTTTGGTGTCAAAGTATAAGAATGAGTATAATAAAAAAATAACAAAAATTGTAAAAAAAAAATATATATAAAAAAATATATATAAAAAAACTAAAATAAATATGTTTTTTTTTTTTAAGGAAATTCTAGTTGCACATCCATATTTGTTGTATACACCTCTTTATTTTTTCTATTTTTATTTGACTTTATCAACTCATTTCGAAATGACATATTTGGGCAACTGGAGAATTTGAAGGTAAACTGTTAATGACTCTCAGACTTTCAGTGGAAGATATTGTCTGCTTAAGGACGACGCCTTCGAAAGTGGAAAAGTAATATGCACTCATGAATCTAATGCTCGGACACAAAATCTGGAATAAACTAAAATCAATTTCAAGCTCCTCATCTCGTGTAAGACAATCAGGCGGATAGAGCACTTCAAAAGGATTACCTTGAATTAGAAAACCCATAACCCAATTTGTGAAAAACCAATCCAGATCAATGAGATATAGACACTCAATTGGCAACACTCGGACGGGGTTGTGTTGGAAATTAAAAAACCAGAAGGGATAGGAGGCTTTTGGTGGGGTTTTGGATGGCCTTAAGGGGGTGTTTGTTTCATGGGATTGGACTGGATTGGACTGTCTTTCTTAAGAAAATAAGACTTGTCTCATGTTTGGCACAGCCACTCATGAAACTGGATTGGATTGTCTTCCTTAAGAAAATAAGACTTGTCCCATGTTTGGCACAGCCATGGACTATTTTTAATGGACTATGCAAGCCCAAATCAGCCTCCCCTGTGGTTTTACACAGAGACCCCAAAACTCATGGTTGTCTCTAACACCATCCTTATAGAAGACAGTCGTTGCTCTCTCTAACACCCTCCCCTCCCGCGTAGTCTTCTTGCTCGTTGCTACTCTTCTCACAAGGTACATACTCTCTCTCGCGTTAATCATGAAATATCTCGTCTACAACCCTCTTTGGCTTTTCTTTAATATATATTGGATCTGAAAATCGACCAAGGATTGATTATCTATTGATGAATGTTTATGGGTTGTAGTTTTTTTGCGAATTGATTAAGGATTTGGTGTATGGGTATGCTATGAATTGATCAATTTTATGGTTGGGTTTTTGTAAGGGATTTAAAATGTGGTGGCTGATAGGAGTCACCACCAGCTCAGTTGTGTAGTAGTGATTAGATTTGATCTAGAGTTTTCTGGGTTTTCAAAGTTCCTTGAAAGTTCCTCGCCGGACTAGTACGAGTTCCTTCAATCTTCCCTCTTTCTCTGCAAATCTTTGAAGTCATTAATGGTGGACGTGAAGGGTTTCATTGGTGAAATGACCTCTTTGTCTAATCTTGAATACTTGAAGTTAAGTAATGTGATTGTTAAAGAAGAGTTCTGGAAATGGTTTTCACAATCAAGAAAATGCATTAAGGAATTACAGCTTGACAAAATTTATGGATCTAAGGATATTATTATTGACCACACTTCGCTTGAATCATGTCGTTTTGATGGTTTCATGTCTACAGCTTGAAAGAACGTTTGTTTATCACTCTTCGATTAGATGGTGTTCGACATGTTCATGTCTCTATTGTTTATCACTGTAATTTCATATAGGTTTGACATGCAATAAATTCATCTTTTTTTCTGTCTTATATTACTGTAACACCACTTCTTTCATTCACAAAGATGAAGATTATGGATAGTCTTTATTAACTCTTTATCAATGTAGTGAAGCAGTTATGGAAACTTGGAGTCTATGGCCTTTTGCATTATTTTGACTTCAATGAATTTTGGATGTGCAGGACAGCAATTTGGTTTTACTTACTGCATAATGTTCTGGAATTATAGGGAAGGAACAAGGAGTGCCACTGATAATATATTAATTTCTAATAGGATGAGCAAGACTCTCGTCGGTAGATTGACACTTACTCAAGTTGTTGGTTCATTCATTCCCATCTATTCAAGATAGAGGCACTTGGTTAACTGGGATGAAGTTTGTTAACCTAAGGCTTATGGAGGTCTGGGTTTTAAAAAGACAGAGATGATGGATACATCCACGCTAGCCAAGGCAAGCTGAAAATCTGTTCGCTGACATTGCTAGAGGTTCTACCTAGCTTCTTACATATATTGTTGCCTCATGCATGTTGGTCAAAGCCCCTTTTGCTAGATTAACTCTCATTTTGTAATTGGACAAATCCCATTTTGCTAGATGAACTCTTATTTTGTAATTGCTAATCAGCATTCATGTTCTTATATACACTTTATTAATTACCATGTTGAATGCTTATTGAGAGTTCATATCTCATGTTTAATGCTTGAAATTTGGATGGATTTTACAATTGAATCTGGTATGTTCGATTAAAATGTGATCCCATGACACAAGTATTTTCCTTGATATATTCTTATTCTGATTAAATGATGGATAATAGTTTTTCAGAGCTTTACAAATATTATCGGCTTTCCTTAAAAACAAAAACAAAAAACAAATATTCTGGGTCTAAAATTAATTTAGTCCAGTCCCAAGTAGAACCAAACATGGGATATCACTTGTTGTCATTATTTTGCATTTTAGTCCCAAGTAGTATCAAACATGGGTTATGTATTAGTTTAGAATAAGCCAAGTTAGACGAGTCCAGGTCTTCTTTAAGAATTAGCCCCACCTACAACAGTCCCATGAAACAAACACCCCCTTAGGGTATAGTTAAAAGTCTTGCCCTAGGTGAGCGTGGTGCTCTGAAGAATTTAGGGATTCAAGTACTTATAGTGGGGCACTAAGGCGGAGTATCCCAAATATACTAATCACAAATATCATAATTACTTATCTTATGTACTCTTTGATATTCTTTCGTTTCAAACTAGCTGTAAGTCTGTAACATAGTTATGGAAATTAGCCCAATTCCCAGATCAAAGCATTTTAATGAAGAACAGATTCCAACTTTGCTTCAGACTTTACAAACTATTCATGGGTATTTTGGTAAAGAGCAAAGTGGTGTACTTAGGATTTTTAGTATATCTAAAAGTGAAATTGAGGTGTATTAAGTAAAAGAGGTATACACAGGAAATTTGGAGGTGCAAATATGTAATATCTTGATTTTTGAAGTTTGTCAAATTCTATTTTTATTTTGAGAAATAGAAAGTAGAGGTCGTCACGAGTTCGTCACATTTTTCGGTGAATTATTTGAATTCCCGAGCTACTTTTAACGATTTTTGGAAGTTTAATTGGAAAATAATTATGTGACAACGTAGCGAGCTCCGATTGGAGGAGAAACTGACACGTGGCAGAGGGGGAATAGGGCAGCTGACGCTGATGTTAGTCATGTGTGCTGATGATGTCATCATCAGCCTTAGTCATTGCACATGTGTCACTTTTATAGGGAGGTTGGTGTGTTGTTGACATGTGTCACCAATAGCATAGTGACACGTGGCAATTTGAGGTCTATAAATAGAGGATCAGCCCATTTTTCTACCGTTTTTCTCTCTCTCTACAATATTATTATTTTATTAAATTTGCGACGAAACTTCCGCTGATCATAACTTTTGATCCGTAACTCCGATTCTGAATCCGCGAGTGGCTACGGATTCGTGTTGCACGATCTTTCTATCTATGGTATTTGGAATTAGATCCAATGGTGATTTCTAGAAATCTCGTTCTAGGTTGCTCGATTTACGATCTGGGTGTCGATTTGGTTCGTTGAGGTGAGTAGTTTATGTAATGTGTTTCAAATATTTTTATATGCTTTTAAAATAGTCGAAAAGCATGTTTTTGATCTATTTATGAAATATCTCTCTATTTTCAAGTGAAACATGTTTGTTTGTGAAATATGCGGTATTTATATATATTATGAGTTGTACATTGTTTGGCATTGTTTGTTATGAATATTGATGATATATGTTTGCTGATATTTATATTCTTAATTGGTTGTTAAGTATCTATAATGTTGGAAAGCATATGTTTTTACTTTGAATTATATTACCTGATCATGCGTTTCATGATGGGAAAATGGTGAGATTGGAAGTTGAAGGGAACATGAGTGTTTGAGAATTATTATTGGAAATAAAACATTTCGTGTAGTTGAGTTAACTCATGGAGACATCTAGTAGCTATGATCAGCCCACATGTGCACGACTTTGGGGAAAATATACCCCTTCAACGTTAGAAGTCGATAAAATGATCTATTTCGGGTTTCAGGACTGGGGACTATGAGTATAATAAAAAGACTAACAAAAGGAAGAGAAAAATAAATGTATATTTGAGGGCAGTAGACAAGTGTGAGGAGGAACATTCCATGCATGCATTGTTATTATGTTATATGATTTGGTTCGCTTGTGTTATGTTTATACGTATTTTGTAGCGTGCGTAAAATGACATGGCTTTGCTGGCATTTTACATAGGGCACTCACTGAGCGCGTGGTTTTGCTCACCCACCCATTTACTTGCTGTTTTGCAGAGAAGTGATTAGTGTTTGTCGAGTCAAAGTGTCGAGCGAGCCTAGAGTGAAGAACCTAGAAAGAAGTGTTTTTATTTTTTATTTACATTTCGTTTTGTAACACTCGATCACACTTCGAGATCGGCGCCGGGTGCCTAAAAACCCCACCGACGTCGGGACCGGGGCGTGACAAAATAGAACCTCACTTTTTTTTATCAAAGAAAACACAAATAACTTAAAGCCATTAGATTTGTGATAGATATGATTGTGTTTTACTCAAAAATGACATGACATGATTTTGTTTAAAAAGATGATGTGTCTATGTGACAAGCCATGACACATGGAATTGAGGCGTTGGAGACTTAAATTTTTTAGGTCAACAATGATTCTCCATATATAAATTCGTAGTCAGCTTATTTTCAAGTACTTTGTAAAATTCTCCAAATAGAAAAAGGACAGTAAACATTTCTTAAATCTTGAGAGACGATTCTTTCACCATGCAAACCTCTTGCCACTGACCAGATGAGGTGACATTTGCCCTGACAAGATACCGACAGTTCAATATTGAACTGCTACATTTAGGTAGTAATTGAGACACAGACAATATAGACTCCACACATGATTGTACTATGAACTGGAATTAATTGGAATCAAGCCATTCGACAATGTGGACATTACAATATTACACTGTTCATTCTAATACATTATTCATAACTCAAACATGCATATTGTTTATAGTCCATAAAAACGTTTGTTGAATTAGAATCGGTTTAAGCAATAGAAGTCCTTGCAATCTCGTCTAGAAAATCACGAAGGTTACGTTGGGATGAACCGCCGTCAGCCACCGCCTCCTCCGCCACCTTCTTCCATTTCAAAGCGTTTTGCTTCAACTTGACCGCCTTCTCCCCCACCGTCGCCTCCAACAAGCACTTCTCAACCTCATCTCTCATGACCAACCTCTTCTCAGCTCTTCCCCTACACAATCTAAGCCCCACACCGAACACATCGACCAAGTACTTGGCATTGGTCACTTGGTCACCCCACTGAGGAAAAGTCACCACGGGTACTCCCCAAGTTAGTGCTTCTACTGAAGAGTTCCAACCACAGTGAGTCAAGAAACAAGCCAAAGAAGGGTGAGCCAAAACTTGCTCTTGTGGACTCCACTGCACCAGTTTTCCATTGTCCCCAACCTTTTCTAAAAACCCTTCCGGCAATACATGCATGTCGTCCCCGGCTGCTTTGCGCGGTGGCCTCATAACCCATAAAAATGACACCCCAGAGCTCAACAAACCATGAGCAATCTCATCGACTTGTTCTTGCTTCAAGTACACAATGCTCCCGAAAGAGATGTAAACAACTGATGCTGGAAGTTTTGAGCTGAGCCAGTCGAGACAATCGTCTGCCTTCATCAAGTCGCCGCGAATGGTTGAGTTGGTAGCTTCCGGAATCTTGAATAAGGGTCCTAGTGGCTTCACTATGCAGACTTTCGACATTTCTTCAATGATCTCAGGCTCAAGCTCTTGTATCGTGTCCATCAATACGTAGGACGACTTGGTTAACTTTTTGAACTGGCCTAAAATTGCCCTACCGAGAACCTGAAATACATCCCCAAATGATATGTCAGTACGTACACAATCGGTATATCTTAGACACAAAAACATCATCTAATTCATGAATAAATAGGCAACGTTCATAGCTTAACTGGAGAAAGTATAGTCAAATTGGAGAGAGAGTATAGTCACGCAACGATTTCCATTTGCATAATATTAGTGGAATGAAAGGACAGAACTTTAATAATAGCTTGAAAGAGATATTCAACATTCTTACCGCATAGGGGTCTAAAGGATGCAAAAAACTTGGAATCTCATCATGCTTCAAAAGAGGCATACTAGGCAGCTGAACATCCAAGTCTGGTTGAGCTTCAGTCGGAAACGCCACCGTCTCGGCGTTAAAATGGTAATAAGCCGCGAACACAGCACAAGACTGAATCCAAAGCGTGGCACAAGGGATCCCAAGCTCAGTAGCAACATCACAAACCCAAGGAATGAAAGGGTTGTTCACAAGGCACGAAACTCTCGCACCACCTTCCTCAACATGCTTGTTTATCATCCCCGTCACCAACTCCTTCCCTACTTTCTCAAGAAGCGGGATGTAGAACTCCAAGTCGGTTCGCCTCGGGTCGTCGGGGTCAGGAAGGTCGTCGTCAAAGAACTCGAACCTAATGAATCCCTTGCCGACTGGTGTTGGTTGGTTGTCGACGATGCCACTAGCCTTTCTCATCTTGTTCCCATAATCTTCAGTAGTGGAGAAGGTGACCAAGAAACCCTTGGCAGCTAGATGTTTACCTAAACGCAGCATAGGGTTTATGTGGCCTTGTGCTGGAAAACACACAAGAAAGATATGAGTAAGAGTATCAGATCCCATAGATCCCATTCTTTCCTCAAGTTTGGTTTTCTCACTTCTTTTTGTATGTTTTTGTTCCCCATCATATATGAGGCTTCTTATCAACAGCATAGCCAAGTGGCATCAGGGTTTTATTGACTGTGATTCATCCGCGTCATGCTCCTTATTCTGCTGTCACATACAATTAGAGGAATTATCACAGAAATATTATTACTATAATTAAAATTTTGAAGACAGAAAAAAAGAAGAGTGAATTTGACTTGTAACAGCTATTGTCTGCATGTATTAAAATTCACATGTCATGAACCAATTTTATTTACTAGTTCGGACCACTACACATATCATATCATAGTTAGAATCAAAGAATAAATACTTTTTGAATTTGTTTAATTTGTAAATATTATAGATTTGGAGGCTGAAATTTCTGCAATGAAATCATATGAGAGATGGAATAAGCTACAAAAGTCTGGTACCTAATATGACAAATCTCACCACCAATCTTACCCTTTCTTTTCTCGACACTTTGATCATGCACCCTTTCCTTGCACTCTGTTTTTTGCTTTTGTCTGTTTTTGGCTTTTGTTGAGTATGACCGACCTTAAACTTTGAACCTCTTCAAATAATTTTATCATTTAATTAACAAAGTCATGTTGGGCATTGATATAGGGCCTCAATGAGGCGGAAGATTTATGACCTCCTTAATCATAAGTGGCATGTCATGTCACATAGACACGAAGAAATTTTTAGTGTTACAGGAGAACTACGTTGCAGTACTCAGTGGTCATCCCTTCCAATTAAATTTTATCACATGAGATTTTATGACATAAAATTATTTCAGTTATTTTGTCAAATATATCATTTTGTGTTTTTTTTTATTATTTTTCTAAACCCTAAAACTCTAAATCCTAAACCCTAAAACCCTAAACCCTAAATTCTAAACTCTAAACCCTAAACCCTAATCTTTAAACCCTAAACTCTAAACTCTAAACCAGAAACTTTAGTCTAAACTCATCACAGATTTATTAAAATAATTTGACAAAAAATAAAAATAATTTATGTCATAAAATTCAACGTGTTGAAATTTAATTGGGTGGAAGAACCACTAGGCATTGTCACGTGGGAGAAATTTTTCAGTCCTCTCGTAGAACCATGTCATCACTGACACGTGGTCGACCTTTCCGATAAAATGAGCTATGAAAGTGAACAACTCAGCCAAAAGAATATTAACATGTAATATTATTTTTAAATGAGATTAACACCTCATCATTAACCAAAGTGAAACATCGTTTGCCGAAGTCGTTGTTCTTCTTCTCCTGTGTTTTTACATGACTGTTCATGAACACAACCCAGACTCATCCTGTTTTCTATCATAAACAATTAAATGGTCGAACCCTAACTTCAATGGGCAGGTAGTTTACCTCGATCTATTCATAAAAACCAAACTTTTTTCCTCTGAATCACTTTGTTGATCTATATATCCTTGCTTCCCATGGTTTTTTTTTTTTTTTTTTTTTTGAGAATTGCTTCCCATGGCCTTCATGCATAATGGTAAGATAAGATCTGGAGGTTTTGTTTTGTTCTTTCCCATCGCCTAATTATCTTACCTTTGATTCTCTGACATGTTGGAGCACTCGAGTCTCAAGTGGCAGCAGATCGCAAGTCATCAAAAGGAGAACGACAGACTAATGAATGAGAAATCGCAAGCAATCAAGCCAAAAGCCTTAATCCCACCACTACGCCAAACAAGTATTAAGGCGACGGACATAAACTGTCGCCTAAAAGACGAAATCTGTCGCCTAAGTCTTAGACCACACACAAACACGTCGCCTAAGTGACGTCGCCTAAGTCGTGTCGCCTAAGTTCTTACGCGACGCATTTTGCATTGCCAGCCACCTAAGTGTAACTTTAGGCGACTAACGTATATAACGTGTCGCCTAAAAATGAAATACCTAGACGACTAACATATATTCAGTTTGGGTCGCTTAAAAATGATGTATTCGCCGCCTAAGTATAAACTTTTTATTAATTTTTTTCAAAAAATAGTTTTATATTGATCTTAAACGACGAGCATATAAATGTGTGTCACCTAAGATTCACCTAGGCGACGCGCTTTGTTCATTCTTCGTCGCTGAAGATGTATCTGGGCGACATATTTTGCTATGCATGTCGCCTAAACATTATTTATTTATTTATTTTTTTCAAACAATAGTTTTATATTGATCTTAAACGACGGGCATATAAATGTGTGTCACCTAAGATTCACATAGGCGACGCGCTTTGTTCATTCTTCGTCGCTGAAGATGTATCTAGGCGACGTATTTTGCTATGCATGTCGCCTAAACATAATTTATTTATTTAATTTTTTCAAAAAATAGTTTTATATTGATCTTAAACGACGGGCATATAAATGTGTGTCACCTAAGATTCACCTAGGCGACGCACTTCGTAGTTTCCGTGTCGCGTCAGAGCCATCTAGGCGACGGATTTTTCTATGCATGTTGCCTAGGAATAATTTATTTATTTAATTTTTTCAAAAAATAGTTTTATATTGATCTTAAACGACGGGCATATAAATGCTCGTCACCTAAGATTCACCTAGGCGACGCACTTTGTTCATTCTTCGTCGCTGAATATGCATATAGGCGACGAATTTTGTATATGCCCGTCGCCTAAGAATAATTTATTTATTTATTTTTTTCCAAAAATAATTTTATATTGATCTTAAACGACGGACATACAAAGTTGTGTCACCTAAGATTCACCTAGGCGACGCACTTTGTAGTTTCCGTGTCGCGTAAGAGGCATCTAGGTGACGGATTTTCCATATGACCGTCGCCTAAGAATAATTTATTTATTTAATTTTAAAAAAAATTAGTTTATATTGATCTTAAACGACAGACATAGAAATGTTAGTCACCTAAGATTCACCCAGGCGACAGACTTTGGTCTGCCCTCGTCGCTTAAGATGCCCCTAGGCGACGTAGTTACCTATGCCTGTCGCTTAAGTGTTATTGCAGAACTCAATACAGAAGCTGCTTCTGTATTTTGCCCTTTTACAAAACAAGCAACATAACATGCACAGCCCAAACCAACACATTCTAAAATTTGAAAACAAAACATTCATTCTAAAATCAATTGTTCTATTACATAAACTGTTCTTTAAGTACAAACAAAAAGTAATAAACATAGTCTAAAATGTGGTTGCCTCCATGTCGAGAAGTCAATGATTTTGGGAAGAACTACCTGATAGGCGAAGCGCTAAGAGCATCGCAATCTTCTCGTCCATCTGCCGTAAGCGCTCTTCTTGGGCTGCTTCTCTCTGGCGGTGGCGCTCTTCTGATTGGTGGATACGGCGCCACTACCAGATCTGAGTGAATAGCCGACGAAAAAAATTTCGTCGGCTATGCCTTTTTTTCGTCGGCTATACCTTTTACCGACAAAATTTTCGTCGGCTATAAGTCGTCGGGAAAACCCCGTCGGTAATACAATGGCCGACGAAAAAAACCAATTCGTCGGCTATAGTAGAGTTGGCCGACGAATTTACCGACGAAAATATTTTTTGTCGGCCAAACCTGGGAGAAATTGCCGACGATTTTCGTCGGGTATTTTCGAGTATGGCCGACGAAATTCATTAAGTATAGCCGACGAAATTCGTCGGATATTTGGTTTTAACAATAGCCGACGATTTCATAAATTTTTGTCGGCTATGTCTTCGAAATATATTACTATTTTAATAGGTATTAATTAGTTATAGCCGACGAAATAATGCACTTTTCGTCGGCTATAAGTTGTATAGCCGACGAAAATTGGTAAAATTCGTCGGCTATAACTGCATTTTGGGCAAAAAAAAAATACCGGATCGGAGGAGGAGAAGGAGGAGGAGGAGGAGGAGGAGGCCGGAGGAGGGGAAGGAGGAGGAGGAGGAGGAGGAGGAGGAGGCCGGAGGAGGAGGGGAAGGAGGAGAAGGAGGAGGAGGAGGGGAAGGAGGAGGAGGAGGAGAAGGAGGAGGAGGGGAAGGAGGAGGCCGGAGGCCGGGGGAGGGGGGGGGGGAAGGAGGAGAGAAAAAAGGCGGGAGGAAGCGATTTAAAAGATTTAGAAGGAGAATAGCCGACGATTTAATATATTTCGTCGGCTATACTTAGAGAATAGCCGACGATTTAATATATTTCGTCGGCTATACTTTGGAAAATCAACAGCCGTCGGATCTGAGCCATCCAACGGCGGACAATGAAAAGGAGCGGATCGCAAGAGTTTAGCCGACGAAAATTATATTTCGTCGGCTATGCTTTGGAAAATCAGCAGCCGTTGGATCTGAGTCATCCAACGGCGGACAATAAGCGGATCGAAGGAGTTTAGCCGACGAAATATAATTTTCGTCGGCTAAACTTAGAGAATAGCCGACGATTTACAATATTTCGTCGGCTATTCTATGAAAACATATTAAACTGCCGTTTTGAGGCCCTAAACGAACTCGAAAGCCCGAAAAGACCCACACATCGTGGCAAAGCCACGAATTTGATTCCTGGCGTCGTTCCCGTTCCGGAATGGTATCACAATCGTCATTCGGACGCCGGACGCCAAATCTGCCGTAAACCGGGTTTTCACTTGCAACGGTCAATCTGCTCTTCAATTTTGTCACAATCTTGTCATTTTTCAACCGTAGCCGTATTTCATTATTTCGGTCATATCTTATTTGACGACATATTTGCATTTGAAGAGTGTACGTATAGTAACTATTTGAAACTATACATTCACTTAAACACTTAGTAAACAAGTTAAGGAACATTAGTGCATATGTTCCGATTTTTAATCTAAAAGTTTGGAAAATCTATTTCAACCGTCAGATATCACCGTTTAGATTAAATACATGTATGAAAAAAAATCCAACTACATCTGACAACGTTAAAGGCTCGATCGGGACGGTCAACCGGGTGAGTCAACTCTTTAAACGCATAGAAATGGTAATTGGCCTGTCTAAATGACGTTTTTTTGCCTGACCTTCAACAGATAATAGTTTCAAATCGATGAGACACAACTAATCGTATAAAAATTTTCCTCAAAATTTGTACCGAACGTCAGGCTACCCATAGGAAAACGGAAGTAAAAAACAGTTAACCGTAACATTCGGCACACAGATTTTGTCGGAATCTCGTCATTTTTCAACCGTAGACGTATTTCATTATTTCGGTCATATCTTATTTGATGACATATTTGCATTTGAAGAGTGTACGTATAGTAACTATTTGAAACTATACATTCACTTAAATAAAATTTAATTTTAATCATAGCCGACGAAATCAAACCTAGTACTCGTCGGCTATATAGACTTATAGCCGACGAAAATGCCAATTTCGTCGGCCAAACTTTCAAAAGTTTTCATCGGCTAAAGTTTCAGAGAATGGCCGACGAAAATACAAATCGTCGACTATTGCATGGGAATAGCCGACGATTTTTTTTGTTTACCAACGAAAAAAAAAATCGTCGGCCATTCTATGGGAATAGCCGACGATTGTTTTTTTTACCGACGAAAATAAAAATCGTCGGCCATTCTTGGGAATAGCCGACGAAAATTTTAGGTCGTCGGCCGTTTTTTTTTTTTCGTCGGGAAAAGTATTTTTCTGGTAGTGGCTCTGCCAGTTGCGCTTCTTTCTCCCTATAGTCCGCCATCAATTCTTCTCTGACTTCACTAACTCGCTCCTCCACGATGCTGTCTACTTCGATACGCCAGGCGCCTCCTCTCTTCTTCGGCTCCTGCTGCATGCACCTTCCCACCCCTCGGACGTTTGTGCCTCTCTTGTCCCCAAGTCGACTGACTATCACATCGATTTTTTCTTCAATGGGGAGAGGCGCTTCAGGGGGAATATCCGGGTATTTCTCCCTCCTTTTCCCTACTAGTTCGTCCACACGTTCTTTCATTGCCTCCTACAATAACACACAATTGAACAAGGTTAATAAAAAATACATACGGTGCATTTGTAAAACAAGAAATGGAACAAAAAGAGCGGATGTCTCACCACGTGCGGACGGCCCAAAGGGTCTTTGGCATAGGCATCCTCAAAGGCACGGACGAAAGGGGCTGGATGTCCTTGATTCTCATGCAGCTTCGCCCGGTAACTGAAAGCGGTCGGGCCGGAGTGGTGGTTCATCCTTTTTGGACCCGCTCGGACCTCCTTCATTTTCGTACATAAGGCCTGTAACACAACATTTACAACCATTACATATTGAAAAAAAACTAATATAAACCATGAAAAAGATTGAAACAGAGAGAGAGGGAGAGATAGAGTGATTACCGCATGAACAAGGTCCTTGAAGTGCGTGCACAACCACTCCCACTGCATCGGACGATGGAGAAACTCAAGAGGAAGGTCATCCCCCCACTGCAGCCAATGTTGTTTGCAATCGGATTTCCAATCCTTGTACCGATCAGCTGCCGTTCTCTGAACATAATTCCACAGGCCATCATGATCCGGTGGGAGCTCGTAGTGTGGCTAGATATACACAACGGACCCACATTAGTAACAAAACATAACAAAAATAAAAACAGTAAGAAAAATATTTTAACATATTAAATGACAGGGCTTACTGAGAGGTAGTTGGACATGATCGCTCAGTCCAAGGGGCCCAATTCCCTGTAGGTGGCCTTCATCGTAGGGACAGCGTCCTTGACACAACTTCCTATGTCTCTAGAAAGGAGGCTTCGGACCACCAGATCCTTCGGGCCGCGGTGGTACTCATCATACTCCACCACGATTTTTCCCCCCGTAGTTCGGACCAGCTGCTGGGTCTTTAATCCAACCATCACACCTCTCTTCCTTTTTTGTGGTGTATCTACAAACAAAAGCCGAAAGAAGTTTATAACCATTAAATTAAATCCTTAATTACCGAATCAATTATATGCTTTCATATCATCTATATCTATCCTTAATGGAATTACCTACAGTAACCGAAATATACCTGTCGTGACCAAGTCCTGGCAACGAATGCTGCGCGCAGTCGTCGAAGCGCCGGTAGATGCAGAACCGGTACTGTGGTCGCTAGACGTCGCTGGCGCAACTGCTGGGAGTGGGGGAGCGCTTAGCTACAAGGCAATCAACTGAGCACAAGGAGAATTGTCCACCGGATTAGGAGCAGAAGAATCAGGAGCCGTAATGTGTGGTGCTGAAGAAGCAGGAGTTGAAGGTCTAACATCAGGAGTTGAAGGACCAGCAACTTGAGAAGATGAGAGCCCCGAAGAACCAGCATGTGACGTCGGTAGTGGTGGTGCTTGTAGTGATCGTCTCATCAACTGCTGCCGTAGGTCACGGTCCTCAATCTCCAAGAGCTTCCTCGTCTTTCCGTATCGCAGTTTTGGAGGCATTGCTAATATAAGAGGTATATAAAAAATAAAAAATAAAACAAGTTATAAACCAAGAGAAATGTAAAGCTTCTAAAACATAGGCAGTATACAGTTTAGATTCAATCTGCCGGTTTAAAAAGTAGTTGAATCACATCCAAAACAATAAATATTAAAGATATATGAAAAAGCTTGTAAACAGTATAACATGAAAGTATCATTGGAATGCAATAGACCTATTTAGTCGTTAATTAGCATAAAGGACTCAATAACATGTTCGAACTTGATCCCATTTCCTGCCAACTAAGAAAAGACAGAAGCTCTGCTCCACTTTTGTAATGAAATAAGTTAATTATTAGGAACCCTATTAGTTCATTAAGATCGCCAACCGGACAGTATATTACCTCACTTGAGAATATTTAAGTAGATGCAGCAATAATAATGTCAAGGTAAACAATGATTGATGATAACCAGCTAGCGTTATCTGTAGCACTAGTTATATGATAATTGATAATAAACTGAAATAACTATTTTATCATGAAGATTCTATTATGCTGAAGGTACCCATCAACCCTATCTAGCTCTTATATATATATGGAAGGATGGATACTCGAACCAGCAGAGATAAGTTGATATCTCTTATCCAAAGACACGAAGTACAGTAATTGATCGACTGAAACATGCATAATAGGTTACAAGCATAACTAAATTTCTAATGCAATTAAAGTCTGAAAATTAATTGCAAGTAACTAAACCCAGCAACTTATATCAACCAAAAATCCAATGTATATAAGAAACTAGAAAACGATCTTGGACACAGTGCCTAGAATGATAATTGACGAATACATGAAACAATACAAATTGAAATAGGGAAGCGAAACTGGTACTAGAACTAAACACATGCTAATAAGGAATAAAGAGTAGCCGAAGAGCAAACTAATGACAAAAATAAATGTACTTAAACAGATAACGAATAAGATGTAAAACAATAGAATCAAACGTTTAGTATCCCACAATATATGTCAACAATTTTATCTAAGGACCTAAAACGTTGTATAACAAATTTTGAAGCCAAACTCAGTGAAGTATTTGTCTATTTGTATTAATTATAACATTCGAAATTGTTTAGCCATCTTACTCGTCTATATATATGTTAAATCATTGATAGGAAGTCTTTGATATATATAAAAGCTCAAACAAACACATTTTGCAGCTTTTTATACTATCAGTTTTAAAAATAAAAATCAAACACAAAAAATTTGGACCAGTCATAAAATTAGTGGCAAAGGTCAACTCCTCCTACCTATTCTCTTCTAGTTCGAAATCGGGATATTTAGGAAGCAGCTCTCATGTAATTCAAAAAGCAAGAACCCCATCTCAAATATATCTAACACTGAAACCTTGAAGGTATTAATTATACACTCATGTTCATGGTATTTGCAGATATGTGGTGAACAAGAAAACAAAAATTCTCTAGTGAACAAGGCTATATTTGAGAAGAACATCCAGAAACAACAGAAGATGATTACATTCTCCTGTTGTTAAGATTTCCATATGGACGATTTGGAAACAAATTGGAACCAGAGTTAAGATTTCCATATGGATGATAACAACACAAATTGAAATCCACACTTCTAATTCATTGTCCCTTCACAAGAAAAACTATACAATATATTTGGAACCAGGGTAAAGGAAAAAGGACTTGTTTGTGTCGTCGCCGCCTTTTGAAGGGTTTGAGAAGATGGAGAAGCGGCCGGAGTTTGGGTTGGTAGAAGGAGGAGGAGTTGGAGTTGGAGTTGGACCGGGTTCTCTGAGGCAGAGGATGAGGGAGGGACTCGAACGAGGCGGAGGCGGAGGCTCGGGCGGGGGACGCGACAGCTGTCTGAGGCAGAGGATGAGGGAGAGGATGGGGCGGCCGGTGGTGGAGAGAATGGGGATTATGCTCGATTTGGGGATTTCAGAAATTAGAGTTTAGTTTATATATATATATACTTAAGCGACGCACTTAAAAATGACCGTCGCTTCAAAATATGCCTTAAGCGACTATCAAATAAAAACCACGTCGCCTAAGAATTTTTAAATTTTTGGCCAAACTTTTTGGTGCAAAGCCACGCGCCATTTCCAAAATACTTAAGTGACGAACATTAATTACTCCATCGCTTAAAATATATGTTTAAGCGACTAAATAATACGAACTCCGTCGCTTAAGAAGGTTTAAATTAATATACAATTTAAGAAGTTTTTAATTGGTTATTCCAACGATCAAACGGCCAAACGATGTCTATTACATCTCAATTTTTAACCATGTACCGTACTATACGTACATTTGAGATCCAACGGTCAATTAGTCTAAAATGATTAACTTCATAATACCCCTGATTGATGCGGTAAACGTTATTTAAACACTTGTCTCTCTATGAGGATCCATAGTATCGGGAAGTAAACGTTCCCAAATTTTTACATGGCTGATTAGGTATCATCTATTTGAGAGTTTAATGTTTGGAAGAGTCGACGAAACGAGGTCATCTAAAGGTACGTAATAGCGTTTTCGAGTAATGTGATTAGTAGAAAATACGGTTGACCGCTTCGATCGAGCATCGAACGTTAAAGAAACGAGTTGATTTTTCTAATGTACTCATATTTAATTATAACGATCACATCAGACGGTGAAAATTTAAATTTTTTGAATTGATCTATTAAAAAGACAACATGCTTACTAATGTGGTATAACTTGATTATTAGATTATACTCAAGTGTATAACTTTCTAAACAACTATATAAAAGAAGTTGAATTTTGAAAAACACTGTGAAATAACATTTCATCGTTATGACAAAATACGGTGATGGTAAAAAAATCACTGAAATCCGACAAACTTACAACCCCGATCGATGCGGTCAACGTTATTTAAACACTTGTCTCTCTATGAGGATCCATAGTATCGGGAAGTAAACGTTCCCAAATTTTTATATGGCTGATTAGGTATCATCTATTTGAGAGTTTAATGTTTGGAAGAGTCGACGAAACGAGGTCATCTAAAAGTACGTAATAGCGTTTTCGTGTAGAATAAAAAAATGGTTATATATGAATTTTAAACGACGGACTTATAAATGTTAGTCACCTAAAAATATAGCTAGGCGACTGGCTTTGGTCTTTCGTAGTCTCCTAAGGATAAACAAGGCGACGTATTTACGTCTGTGCGTCGCCTAAGTATAACTTATTTCCATGTTTTTTTAAAAAAAAAAGTTTTATATGAATTTTATATGACGGACTTATAAATGTTAGTCACCTAAAAATATACCTAGTCGACTGGCTTTGGTCTTTCTTAGTCGCCTAAGGATAAACAAGGCGACGTATTTACGTATGTGCGTCGCCTAAGTATAACTTATTTCCTTGTTTTTTAAAAAAAAATGTTTTATATGAATTTTATACGACGGACTTATAAATGTTAGTCACCTAAAATATATCTAGGCGACTGGCTTTGGTCGAGGCTAGTCGCCTAAAAGTTGACTAGGCGACGGGTTTACGTATGTGTGTCGCCTAAGTATAAATTATTTCCTTAATTTTTTTTCAAAAATACTTTGATATTAATCTTAAACGACGGATATATAAATATTAGTCACCTAAGATAGATTTAGGCGACTGACTTTGCGCTTTGATAGTCGCCTAAGAGAACACAAGGCGACAGGTTTACGTATGTGTGTCACCTAAGTATAAATTATTTCCCTTTTTTTTTTTATAAAAAAATATTTTATATTAATTTTAAACAATAGACTTATAAATATTAGTTTTATTCGCGTCGCTTAAGTATAAAATATTGCCTTAATATTTTTTAAACAATATTTTTATACTACTCACCATAAGAGCCTTGTTTTGTGATGCTCTTTTACTAAATAAAAAACGGTGTTAACTTGATTATTTTAGGGTTTACATAAAATACTTAATGAAATGATCAATTTTCATCTGATAGGTCTTCCTCATATTCAGCATAATCACCCTCTCTATCACTTTCATCTTCATCTTCCTCACTTTCGCCTTCATCTTCTTCGTCATCGTTGCTTTCATCCTCGTATTCATTCTCCTCGTCATCATCCTCGTCCTCTTCATCATTGTAACATTGAATGGGAACATCAATGTGTGGAAGAGAACTGAAGTCAATGGTGAACCAGATATAGGAGTGTAAGTTGGGATTGAGTCCGCGGTAGGTTCTTGATATGGTTCATTAACTTCATTCCTCCTAGGAGGTCTGTTAGTTTCATCCCTTGTACGTACCTCTGTGTGACATCACATTAACAACTTTCCAAGGTTCACCAGCCTTCGGGTCATCTAGATAAAACACTTGTCTTGTTGTGGCGGCAAGAATATATGGTGAATCCTCATACCAGCTGGTAGATGTGTCAACTGATAAAAGACTGTGATCTATCTTTACGCTACCATGAACAGTAGGGTCAGTATTGTACTATTTACACTTGAACAAAACAACCCGCATGCCTTCTGAATATACTAGTTCGACAACGGCTTCAAGAATCCGGTAGTATGAGATGCATTCAGTCTCTACCATGACACCACTATTTTGAGTCTTTAATTTATGGTCTCGCTGCCACGTGATAAACTTAACTCCGTTCACATAACATTGTGAATACATATTGTGTGCTTGAGGGCGGCATGCCAAAATGTGCAGTTCAGGCGTATAATACTCACTTCCTTCTGTTTGCAGCTTCGTGATCTGTAACATTAATATAAACTATTAGTGCAATGTAATATGAATGTTTAACTGTATATAATATTCAAATTATAACTATTGTATACCCAATCTTGAAAGTATGGAAGAAAACTCTGAATACGTTGCTCATCAGTCATCCGTGGATTGATTTTTTTTAGTTCATTATGATGAACCGCAATGAAGTAAGCCGCTTCTGTACAGTGCTCCATTACATTCCAGTGAGCCTCATACAATTCGTTCCAACTTAAGCGAGCATTTGCTACAAAACCTGCAGGTTTCACGAGTTCGGAAACAACAGAGATATTGAATCGAGGTGAACTGGCGACGGTTGCATCTCCCGTAGCATCATCCATATAAAAACTGCAGTATGTCACACACTCATGTGTAATGTATTGCTCAGCAATACACTCCTCTGGGAAACGTGTGTTTCTAACAGTTTTTATCTGCGGTGACCCTGGTATGCCATTCTCCCTGTCAAGTTGCTTGAATCAATATCTTCCAAACAAATGGGACATGCTTTGTAGCCTTTTGTCTGGATGCCTCCCAACATCCCTAATCCGGGAAAGTCGCTAATGGTCCACATCACTGCTGCTCTCATTGTGAATGACTTTTGGTCATGTCGGTCATAAGTCTGAACTCCGATACTCCACAACATCTTTAGCTCATCGATCACCGGTCTCATAAACACATTCAAACACTTTCCTGGAGACTTTGGACCGGATATTAACAATACGAGCATGTTAAACTCCTTTTTCATACACATTGAAGGAGGCAAATTATAAGGCATCGCCACAACAGGCCAAGTGTTGTGAGAAAGACCGGTTGCACCAAAAGGATTGAACCCGTCTGTAGCTAGTCTGAGGCGCACATTCCTAATGTCGTTGGCAAAATCTGGAAAGTCCTTATCAAACTCTTGCCATGCTTCCCCATCTGCTGGGTGTTTAAGAAAATCTGGATCTAAAATCCTTTCCCCGTGCCACCGCATTTCCTTTGCTGTGTGCGGCGACATATATAGGCGTTGCAACCTGGGTGTTAGAGGGAAGTAACGAACCTTTCTTATAGGAACTTTTATACCATGTTCAGAATATATCCATCTTGACTCATTGCATATGGGACAGTTGTCTAGGTCTGTATTCCCTTTGTAAAACAACGCACAACCATGATCGCATGCGTGGATGATCTGATAAACCAGACGCATATTCTTTAGGATCTTTCTTACAGTTCGGTATGAATCAGGACACTTATTTCCTGGAGGAAGCGCCCTCTTGATCACTGCACAGTTTTCATCAAAACTTTTGTCTGACCATCTATTTAGCGTTTTTATCTTAATTGTTTTAAGGATGATGGTTAAAACAGTCTCCTCACTACCATCATACAACGGAGTCTGAGCTTCTAATAAAAGCATGTGATACTTCTCATAAGCATCTCTGGCAATAGGGTCTAAATCATTTACATCATTTAAACCATCAACATTCTCTGCCTCATAAAATCTATCAATATATGGAAAAGCATCATACAGAATGTCCATAATGAGGTTTATTTGAGGACCCACACTACCACTAGAAGATGCCATCTGCTCAAGGTATTTTTGCCTCTGCTCGTACAATGAAGGACTGCTTGCAACCTCACCGTGATGTATCCATGTAGTGTAATCAGACATCATACCGTTTTCCCTCAAGTGCGTAAACATCTCATCCACTCTAAGCCTCCGCTTGTGCAACTGACAACGCTTGCACGGCCACTTGTGCAGTTTCGTGTCACTACTGCTATTTTGAAGAACAAACGCAAAAAATTCAATTATCCCCTGAATGAACTTCGGATCACCTCTAGATAAGCCGATCCAACTCTTGTCCATGTTTCCTGTCATAACATAAACATACAATATGTATAAGGTTAGCACACAACATTTATGATACAATCAAAACCTGTCCCAACACTTCTTCTCCTTATGCCTCCGGGTTGGGTCCTATCCCCTTCAGGCAAACACGACTTTGTTGATCCTTTTGCTATTCATGTGGTTTCAGCTACAGTTTTGGAAAATTTCGGCAGCATCTCCCTACAGTCCCTCAAGTGCACAAAAATCTAAACAACCTAATTTGCACTCGAGGAACATTGGAGAGAGATACTGTCGAAACTATATCCCAAAACTGTAGCTGAAACCACATAAATAACAAAAGTATCAACAAAGTCGTGTTCGTCTAAAGTGTCCAAAAATGGGACAATTCGAGAATCAACAACTCATCTCGATCAACTAGATGACTTGTTTATTCTCAAACGGGAGTTCTAAGCTAATAAACACCACAATTATATATAATATGAAACTATAAATTTACACACGGCACCACACTCCCTCACTAAGCCACTCGCATGTTTCAGAAACCCTAACTACCACAATCCACACACAACACAAACCAATTACATCATTAATTAAAAATTTTAACATAATCTACCATAAAATTCTAATTTCACTAAATTTCACTATTTCACTAAAATTTAATTTCACTAAATTTCACAATTTCACAAAATTTCACAAATTAACCTAATTACAATTGTCACCAAAATCAACACTAACTCCATCATATATTCAAACACCCAACACTAAAAACAACACAAAATACATTATAAACCAAATCCAACTCAAGATTTCAAACACTAAATTCAACCAATCAAACCCAAATATGGTGATTACAATGAAGAGAAGAGATTATACTAACCTAGAAAGCAATTGGAAGAGAAGACCCAAGCTTTTAGACCCCAAAATTGACGAAATCGGCAGTTTTGGAGATTTTTCGCATCTGCTACAGTATTTTTCTGTGTTTTCTTCTTCTTCTGTGTTCTGTCTAAGCAAAGGGCTTTATAACAGATTTAAAAACTTTAAGCGACGAACATGTTATTTGTATGTCGCTTAAGATAGAGTCTTAAGCGACTCGCAACAAATACGTCGCATACGAGGTCCTTAAGCGACAGACACGAACCAGAGCATAGATACCGTCGCATAAGAGGTTCTTAGGCGACTTACATAAGGTGTCGCATAGGTGCCGTCGCATAAGATCTCTTAGGCGACATACCTATTTTTTTAGGCGACAAAAATTTTGTTCGTGGTATTAGTCCATTTTAGGCGACAGACGTATTCACAGTCTGTCGCTTAAAATGATATATGGCGTAGTGCACGTTAATCAAACCCAGACCTCAATGCAATCCTCGTCTTAGAAATTTTACCCAGAGAACTAGGTTTCCTTATTGGACATGAGATTTGCTATTTGATTGAGAAGATGAAAATAATTTTTTTTTTCTGACGGCAGAACACTAGTAAACTGCGAGGGTTGATGACTTGTGTTGGTGAGGCTGAGGTGTTTTAATTGCACACGTGGTGATATATTATTGGAAAGGTAGACCACGTGCCAGTGGTGACATGGTCCTCCGGGGACTGAAAAATTTATCTGCCACGTGGTCCTCCCGTCATATTTAAAAATTTCTCCTCAGACACATCACCGATTGAAAAAATCATGTCATGTCATGTTTAAATAAAAAAACAATCATATCCTTCTCAATTATATTTAAAACTCAATCAAGATCAATTTTTTAAAGATAATTTCTTACCTATTCAATAATCTTATCCTCTAAATGGAAATGTGTATATACCACATTCATTATAGCACATTCATTAGTAATAATGTAGTTAGCAATCATACCAAATGTTTTTTCAACAAGATTATTTAGTTACCTTACATGACTAAATTAAATTTATTTATGGGTTAGAAATACTGAGAAATTTTTAAATATGACGGGCTCCCTCCCAATTAAATTTCAACACATGAAAATTTTATGACATAAATTATAAAGTTATGAATTTTAATTTTTATAAAACGACTTTAATAGATGTGTGATGAGTTTAGACTAACGTTTAAGGTTTAGAGATTAGGGTTTAGAGTTTAGAGATTAGGGTTTAGGATTTAGGATTTAGGGTTTAGATTTTAGGGTTTAGGGTTTTAAGATTTAGGGTGTAGGGCTTAGAAAAATAATAAGAAATCCAAAATGGTCTTTGAAAAAATAACTGATATAATTTTCTGTCATAAAATCTCATGTGTCAAAATTTAATTGGAAGGTATGACCACTATGCACTGCCACGTGGTCCTCCCGTAGCACTGAAAAATTCCTCTAGAAATACTATATATACCATATTCTTCATTAATTTTTTTATAAAAAAAAATAGAAAATATCTATTAAAATTCTTTTGGACGAATTACATATAATTTCTTTCTTGAATGAAAATTTCTTTTATTGAATAAAGGATGAAATCTTTACCCACAAGGTCCAGCTCAGTTGGTAAGCAGACTGAGTTATTTAAGCATGGTCGAAGGTTCGATCCTTGTGTATGTAAAAGGCTTTGCGGGGAGGTCCAACCCTCTACGGAGTGCTCAATAGGCCGAAGGGGGGGTGTTGCTGCGTCTCTGGCGCGGCACTGGTGGACTTCGGGTCAACAGGCCATTGTGAACCATTGTGCCTCCTTGTGGTCCCTCCCAGTACCCTCTTTTTTTTTTAAAAAAAAAAGGATGAAATCTTTTATCTGGACTACTTATATATATATCAATAGATGTTCATATGAACTCACATTTTTTAAATTTTTAATAATTTCTTCTTCAAAAATATTGAATTTTCAAAATATATTTTGGAGCTTAAATCAAACCATTATTGTGATAAAAAGAGAAAAAAAAGAAAAACCACGAAAATATATATATTTTTTTTATAGCACAAAGACAAACTAATTTAGATCCGTTACATTGAGAAGGATAAGATTGTTATTTTAGTTAAAAATGAGATGGCATGACTTTTATAGTTGATGATGTGTCTGAGGTAAAAAATATTAGGCCTCAAATCATTTTCCTTGTCATGTTATAGTATGTAGATTATATGAAGGCTGGGGCGGGGGTTTAGCCATCGTAAAAAAATATGGAAGGGGGTTACGATAAGGTGTAGATCGACCTTAACGCGTGCATTTCGTCGGATTAAAGCTATTGAACTATGAATATATTATATTCAAGAGCCTAGTGTTGCTCTCTCTAACCACCTAGAGGAGGAGCCAGGCGCGGAGCTAGTTTGGGGTTTACCGTAGCTTAAGCTTACTGAGGAAAACATTAACGCATGATGTTGAGTTTATTAGGTTATCAACTAACTCCTACAATGTCACGTGTTCGAGTCCTTATGATGACATTTGTTGCTCCTTTCTTTGTTGTTTTTCTCATTTTTTACTTTTTTTTTTGTTTTTCCTTTTTTGTTTTTACCCATTTATTCTTCCTTTTTCTCTGTTTTTTTCTTTTTCCTTTATTTTACAACGTTATTCACTACTATTTTTTTAAAATTTTCTTAAGATTTTGTTGCACTCCCCACATTTTTTTTTGGGAGAATGACCATTTGCACAAAAATGGGGAAAAACTTGCCCATTCCAATGTTACCTACTATTGACAGTAGCCGCAGAGAGGCTACAGCAGGCCCACAGACCCGCAGCAAGTGCACCAGGGCCCGGCCCGAGGCCCAGGACCGAGCCACCAGCACCCGGCCTCGGGGTTCAGCCGTCTATCCGGCTGCCAGGGACCCTAGGACCGGGGACGCCAGCCTGCCAAAGAGGTCACCAGAACTGCCCTTTGAAGGGAACCAGTCCCACATCGAAGGGTGAGGCCAGCCCTCACTCCCAGCCACCTATATAAGGGCCCCAACTATCCTAATTAATGGGTAACTTATCTCTCTCACTGTTTACATACGTGCTCAAGTTATATATATTCCAACTATATTAACTTAGGCAGCGGAGAGGAGAAGACCGGCCCGCCCGGTATTCCCCTTAGTAAGCAGATTTGCAGGAGATCAAGTTGGATTCATCTGTATCTACCAGGCCCCCGGGTTTAGGCAGAAACACCTACCCACTCCAATAAATCTTGACAAAATTACATAACTACCCTATACTAAAACCACATCTCTCTCTCTCTTCTCAATCACTCTCTCTCTCTCTCTCTCTCTCTCTCAAGCTAGGTAAAAAAACGTCATTTAGACAGTCCAATTACCATTTCTAAACGTTTAGAGGTTTGACTCACCCGGTTGACCGTTCCGATCGAGCCTTTAACGTTGTCAGCTGAAGTTGGATTTTTTTCCATACATGTATTTAATCTAAACGGTGATATCTGACGGTTGAAATAGATTTTCTAAACTTTTACATTCAAAATCAGAACATATGCACTAATGTTCCTTAACTTGTTTACTAAGTGTTTAAGTGAATGTATAGTTTCAAATAGTTACTATACGTACACTCTTCAAATGCAAATATGTCGTCAAATAAGATATGACCAAAATAATGAAATACGTCTACGGTTGAAAAATGACAAGATTCCGATAAAATCCGTGTGTTGAAATAATGAAATAAGTCAAAACCCGATTTACTACAGATTTGGCATCCGGCGTCCGAATGATGATTGTGATACTATTCCGGAAAGGGAACGACGCCAGGAATCAAACTCGTCGCTTTGCCACGACGTGTGGGCATTTTCGGGCTTTCGAGTTCGTTTAGGGCCTCAAAACGGCAGTTTAGTATGTTTTCATAGAATAGCTGACGAAACATTGTAAATCGTCGGCTATTCTCTAAGTTTAGCCGACGAAAATTAGATTTCGTCGGCTAAACTCTTGTGATCCGCACCTTTTTAATGTCCGCCGTTGGATGGCTCAGATTCGACGATGTTCATAGAATAGCCGACGAAATATTGTAAATCGTCGGCTAAACTCTTGCGATCCGCGCCTTTTTATTGTTCGCCGTTGGATGGCTCAGATCCAGCGGCTGTTGATTTTTCAAAGTATAGCCGACGAAATATATTAAATCGTCGGCTATTCTCTAAGTATAGCCGACGAAATATATTAAATCGTCGGCTATTCTCCTTCTAAATCTTTTAAATCGCTTTCTCCCGCCTTTTTTCTCTCCTCCTTCCCCCCCCCCCCCCCCCCCCTCCTCCGGCCTCCTCCTCCTTCCCGTCCTCCTCCTTCTCCTCCTCCTCCTCCTCCTCCTTCTCCTCCTCCGATCCGGTATTTTTTTTTTGCCCAAAATGCAGTTATAGCCGACGAAATTGACATTATTTCGTTGGCTATAACTTTAAAATATTAATATATTCCGACGAAATAGCCGACCAAATAGCCCAAATCGTCGGCTATACTTCAGAACAAATAGCCGACGAAACCAAATTTCGTCGGCTATAACTTTAAAATATTAATATATTCTGACGAAATCGTCGGCCATACTCGAAAATATCCAACGAATTTCGTCAGATATTTGACCAAGCTTTGGTCGACGAAATCATTTTCGTCGGCCATAATTCGTCGGCCAAGGTTGGAATGGCCGACGATGTCGTTTTTTTCGTCGGCCATTACTTTTACCGACGGGTTTTTACCGACGAATTATAGCCGACGAAATTTTCGTCGGTAGAAGGAATAGCCGACGAAAATTTGGAATAGCCGACGAAAAAAATTTCGTCGGCTATTCTGTCAAAGCTGGTAGTGTCCTCCTCGTCTCCTCCACCGCCACCTCACCTCCGGAAACCACAGCCTCCGCCTTCATCGGCTCCACCAACTCGGCCTTCACCGCCGCCACCTACCTCAATCCCCGACGCCGGAGCGCGTGGCCTCCCTCGGCATCTCCGTCGTCCGCCTCGAAATCTGCTCCTTGCTCTACCCCAAGGCTCCATCGCCTCTTCCGACCTCCACTCCTTCCCGCGCACCAAGATCGCCGCCATCTCCGTCGCCAACGACTTCCTGGAGTCATCACCGAAGTTCTCCCGCTTTCTCTTCCCGCCGATTGACACCGTCCACGTGTGGCGGCCAAGTCCAAGATGCAGGAGATGATCGAGGTTTCAAAGACACGACTCGCGTCGACCTTCGAGATCACGAACTCCGCTGCCTTGGGAAGTCCCGCCAGGGACGACGTGGCAGGCGGAGGAGGGCGTTCGTAGGTGGCGCTGGAGTAGAGAGAACCGAGTCACGCCCCTCACTCGAGTCAGCAAAGCCATGGCCAAGTCGAAGATGCAAGAGATGATCGAGGTTTCAAGGACCTGACTCGATTTCTCTCTAATTTTGCATTTGCAAACCCTTACTGGGGGTCAATAATCATCTTACTAGGGGTCAATAATCATGTTATTGGGGGTCAGTAACCTGGATACTTGGAGCCAGTCAGTAATCATCTTACTGGAATCTTGTATAAAATGTGTTATATGATATGTCTCTTGAGTAAGAAGTATGTAAGACCTCAGTTATTTGGATTTAGAATCCCGTTTGGAATTGTGATCTGTGTTATATGATGCTACTTAGTTTCATTTATAAAAAAATCAGTAATTGTTTACAAGAAGTCAGCAAAGTTGCATACTGGGGGTCAGTAATCATCTTACTGGGGGTCAGTAACATGCTTACTGGAATCTGTATGTTGCTTACTGGGGGTCAGTAACCTGATTACTGAGGGTCAGTAACATGCTTATTGGAATCTTTAAGTGCTTATTGGGGGTCAGTAACCTGATTACTGAGAGTCAGTAACATGCTTAAAGTCAGAGTCAGTAATTTAATATTGAAAAAAAAAATTCCGAAGAAAAAATAAAAAATTCCGGCGAAAAAAATTTGGTGACCGAAATCTGGCGACTCCCACGACTGGACTCCGGCGACCGGCCATGGGACGCCGGCGGAGTTGGGTGATCTTTCGGCAAAGTTTATCTATCTTCCACTTTTTCAGCACGTTATAATTCAAAAATCTGTTAGAAAAGACAGAAGAACAAAAAAGGAAGAAAAAAATTAAAATTATATTAGGGTTGAAAAGATTTGTTCAAATGGGCAATAGGAGTTGTTACCTTATGTTTAATAGGGGAAGAAAATAAGATGGTCATTAGAATGGGTAATGAGGGGGCCAAATTAGTACTAAATTGACTTTTTTTTTTTAAGTTACAATATATATCTCAAGAGTATGTCATATACTTAAATGAGTTTATAACCGAGTATTTTCTTTTGTTATTCATTGATTTTTTTTTATAACATATTACGATTAGCCCTGGTAACAATTCTATCCTGGTTCCGCCACTGGGAGGAGGCACAATATCTCTCCCCTCGTCTGGTGGTAGTGATGATGACGTCTCGCCATTGCTCTAATGTTGTCGGACGGCCGGTTGCGAATGCCCATTGATCTAGGAGATAATGTGGCCGGAGGCTTTGACGAATGTTGATCGGCTTGGTTTTTTTCTGGATTGGCTTGGAGACAAGGCATCAATGAACACCGGCTTCTAGGTGGCTAGTTTTGGTGATAGTGGGATTGGATCTAATTCCATCTCCTTCTTGGAGGCTTCTAGGTGGCTAGTTTTGGTGATGGTGGTTTGGATCTAATTCCACCTCCTTCTTGGAGGCGTTGTGGTGCTGCTGTGCTTTCGTGGCGGTGGTGCAACTAGTCCCTAGTTCGTGGCGGTAATGGTGCATGCAACCGATCCTTGGCATTTCCAGTGGTGTGCTTGCGGCGGCGAGGGTGTCACTTGATGTTCATTCATGCCATGTTTTTCTCAATTATTAATCGAGCATGGTTGTGTATGATCTTTTCAATTAATGGAGATTATCCGTTCATTTAGAATATTCAAGTGTGTACATTGGTATGTGATAAATTAATCGGAATATATTCAAGTGTCTAGAAAGTACTTGTATTTTAACCAACACTATTTAGCAAAAACTGCTGTAGTGGCTTTTTTATGATTTAAAGCAGTGATGTGCGGTAACATCAACATGAATAATCAGTAAGATTATATCAATTACACTTAAATTATTGAAAATAACAAATAAACTATCAATTGTTGAGAAATTGAGATTACATAATAAGTATTTGGTCCTTACACCTTGGAGGGAAGAACTTGCATCACGGTGCAAAATATTCTTGTTTTATTCTGCAATTAATTTTAGTAGTTCGGTTAGTTGAAGATCAATTACTATTATTAATATGTTCAATATTAATTGTTTGTGCACTTGAAAAATATGAAAAATATGATGCGCCCTAGAATTTGAAGATCAACTTTTGGTGACATATATGTTCATCTGCTAGTTGATACAGACAGAAAATGAATTACAAATTTAACAATCTTATTAGCACTGAACATTAAGCATTCAAACACCGTACGTAGTACAAGATTGTATTCCACTTTCCAGCTCGATGAAATGACGGTTGATCAATGATGTGAAACACTAAGCTTTTCATATCCAAAGATATCAAAATATCAAATGCAATGTTGCTATCAATTGTGTGAGACACATAGTGTTCCTATGATTAAATCCTTAATTTCTGTTATATATATATATATATATATATATATATATATATTGAAAATATTAGATAGAACGAGTATACAATATAAACAGAATTATTCACCGGAAGAATTTTAATATAGCAACAAAATATGCAACTGTATTAATTTGATACTGAGTTACAAATTTTCTGTCAACTACACAAGTTGAGGTTGCAACGGAAGACTACACAAGTCTTGATCTTTTAGACACTAAGTCCACACAATACTAGAGACACTAAGTCTACAAAGACACTAAGTCCACAAAGACACTAAGTCTACAAAGACACTAAGTCCACAAAATACTAGAGACACTAAGTCCACAAAGACACTAAGTCTACACAATACTAAGGACACAAAGTCCACACTTTAATTGAGACTAAATCTCACAACTTTCTCTCAATAATATTTTTCTGCCGAAATAAAATACTACTGCACAACTTGCTTTTCTCTCCGAAAGCACCTCTCCCCTTCTCTCTGTGTTTCACCTCTGTTTCTCTCTATTTCCCTCTTCTTCTTTTTTGTGTCTTTTTTAAAGGCAGCAAGAGCTCCTATATATATGCAGCAAAGCTGGCAGCAGCTTGGCAACCAAGTCACCCAACCCGGCAAAACCTCCTGCGTTCCTTGGCAACCAAGATATAGGAACAAGAAACCAAACCGGCAACTACACAAGACTGCCTTGATGATCAAGTCTTTGCAAAGAGTCCATCAAGAAACAATTGCCTAATACTCAACCCGACAAATTCCTTAAAACAATATGACTTGAAAACCAAGTCTCTACAGCATCAATTGATTAACTTACTTGATCATCAAGTTAATTAACTTGATTACCAAGCACAGCAACACATTCTATCATAATGTCCTTAACTCAGCCGAGCCAAGAACTCTGCACAAACCAAACTACTTTCTGCAATATCCACCCGAGTCAACACCAATACTTCCACCAAGATCAAATCTCATCTCTTCAATAAGCTGTCCCGCAGCTCCTCCATGCCCAGAGCTCAAGTCAGAAACTCTTCAAATTGATAAGGACACTCATAGTTTCCAAACAGCACTAGGAAACCATAATCTATCAATTCTTCCTTTGTTCTTCATGCAGGTACACACCATGGGAGGACAATACATATCTTCAATCTCCCCCTTTGTCCTTCCATGGACTTCTCTGTTATCAAGCTTCATGACCTGCAATGAAAAAAAAATTGCTACGAAAATAACAGTAACTAGGAAACGAATTCTTTAATCAGAATAACAGACAAAAAAAAAACTAAACCTTTAATATAAAGCACTTGATTACATAGAATCATAAAAGAACTAACTCAAAACTAAACCTCAAAAAACATAAAAACAACTAAGCTAGGTTCATACGAAAATACTTAGCTCATATGAACCTAAGCATGAGCGAAACAAAATCCAAAAACAGCTAGACCAAAAAAAAATCACAGAAAAACTAGAAAAGAATGAGCACTTGCAGCTTGATAACATCTCCCCCCCTAAGTCCATGAAGGACAAAGAAGAATTGTTATTCTATGATTGCATCACAATGGAACCGTGACTGCCTACATATCCTCCAAGGAATCAAATCACTTTGTAGTTCAGGACCTGAAAGTAGTGTTGTAGTTTGAATAGAATTCTTAAACTAAATGAGGCTCGTAGTTGAGAAAGCCATAGCAGAAGTAGATTTCATAAACTGTACACAGTAGATAAGGATTGAAATCCCAAAACCGTAGTTGAAAGTAAGTACAACACTTCAATCTACTTGTTAATTAAGAGTTGTTATCACCAAGGCCGTACACAACGGATAAGGAAGTCTTATGAAATTATGTTTTGGCAACAGAACCGTAATGCATGACATAAGGTTACTAGAGACATCATAAATATAAAAGTGAGCATCATAAAAGAATCCATTTTGTACATAATATTATCAACTGAAAATTATAGGCAAATTAGATCAAACATACTACACGGATACACGATCGGACTAGGATGCTCAGAACACTAAAAATTAAATAGAGAACCCACATACAAGATAGTAACATATAGTTCGTGCAAAACACGTATCCAGGAATAATAAATATGATATAACCGATCAGTTGAGGTTAGTAAGGATTATAACAACAAGTCAGAGCTTTTGTAAGACTGTTCACTATGCAGAGACATTAGCCAGCGTAAATACGTGAGGTGCGTTGGATTCTGTGCTTCAATGTGAGGAAGACTTTAGAGGAGTGATTAAGTTCGCAAGCAAAATGTCCAACAACTCTCCCCCTTATTCCAACCATCTTTATTCTTTTATATTACGTGAACAGTAAAGTGACAGTAACTCCCAAGTCAGATAACTTTAGGGTACTAGACATAGCAAGGATATCTCATGGTCAACTAAACTGACACAGTTACAATTAACCACCGGGGTGACCAAACCAGTCCATTCCAACAGGCATCGAGTAGTTAGTCAACGCCTAAAGAGTAGAACTAGCCTGGCCACAAGAATGCAAAACATATATTATTATTATTATTATTATTATTTTTTTTTTTTTTTTCAACACCGGCTCCTGACTAGGTGACTCGACTCAAAAATAGTTCCTCACAGAGAAAGCACATGTGAATTGTGTGAAATTACAAAGGCTAATGAAACTGAAGCAAACAAGCAAACAAAAACGTAGACAAGTGAAATAATCCTTAGCAAAAAAAATGATCAGGAACACCACATTTATTATCAAGGCAAGGTTTAGATCAAAAACTATACAAACGTACCTTGTAGAGTGTCCCATGATTTAAGATTCAATATTTCGAGCAAACTCCAATGGCGTTTCGAAGAACCATGAAACGTTCAGTATCCAATGGTTTTGTGAATATGTCAGCCCATTGATAGTCAGTAGACACAAACTCTAAGGCAAGTATTTCTTTCTCAACAAGTTCACGAATAAAGTGATACCTTATATCTATGTGTTTTGTTCTAGTATGCTGCACTGGATTTTTAGATATATTTATAGCACTGGTATTGTCACAAAAAAATAACTAGTTTTCCTTGTGGAATGCCGTAGTCACTTAACATATTTTTCATCTATAGTAATTGAGTACAACAACTACCTGCTGCTACATATTCAGCCTCAGCAGTAGAAAGAGAAGTGCAGTTTTGTTTTTTACTATGCCATGCGACAAGATTCTTACCAATGAAGAAACAACCCCCACTAGTGCTTTTTCTGTCTTGGATATTACCTCCCCAATCTGCGTCGGAGTATCCTGCAATTTCAGCATTAGAGGAGTTTGTATAATAGATTCCACAATCAATACTTCCTGATACATATTGAAAAATTCTTTTTACAGCATTCAAATGAGACTCCTTGGGATTTGCTTGGAACCTGGCACAAACTCCAACACTGTAAGAAATATCAGGTCTACTTGCAGTAAGATAAAGTAAGCTTCCAATCATGCTACGATACATGGTTTGATCTACAGATTTTCCACTTAAATCATGACATAATTTTGTAGTTGTGTTCATAGGTGTTTTAACAGTTTTTAAACCTGTCATATCAAATTTCTTTAGCATATTTTCAGCATACTTAGTTTGATACAGAAAGATGCTATTTTCTTTCTGTTTTATTTGTAGCCCTAGAAAGTAAGTTAACTCACCACACATACTCATTTCAAATTTGCTAGTCATGATGGTATTGAATTCTTTAACTAACGCATCAGAGGTAGCACCGAAAACTATATCATCTACATACACTTGAGCTACTACAAAATGTTTTCCAATATGTTTGATGAAAAGAGTTTTGTCCACATTTCCTTGAGAGTATCATTGAGAAATTAAATAAGTAGACAACTTTTCATACCATGCACGAGGAGCTTGTTTTAGTCCATATACTGCCTTTTTTAGTTTACACACATATTCTGGATGATGTATATCATGGAATCCTGGAGGTTGTTCCACATATACTTCTTCACGAACTTCACCATGTAGAAATGCAGTTTTTACATCCATTTGATATAGTTTGAAACAACATATGCATGCAATGGAAATTAATATTCTAATAGACTCGAGGCGTGCAACAAGAGCAAATGACTCGTCAAAATCAAGACCTAAGATTTGGGAGTAACCCTGAACTACTAACCTGGCCTTGTTTCGAATAATATTACCATGTTCATCAACTTTATTTCGAAAAATCCATCTTGTGCCGATAACATTGACGTTTTCTGGTCTTGGAACGATTGTCCATACTTCATTTTTCTCGAATTGATTTACTTCCTCTTGCATAGCTACAATCCATTCATCGTCCTTAAGAGCTTCCTGCACATTCTTTGGTTCAATCAAGGAAACAAAACCAAAGCAAGATAATTCATTAGTTTCACGTATTCTTTCTTTTATGAAACAGTGTAAGGCTTTATTTAGTTCAACAAATTCAAAATCTTGATTTGTATCTTGTTCATTCAGATTGTTTTGATACTGAACAAGACGACCTCTGGTTACTCTTCCTTCTCCGATATCACTTATAATATCGGTAACAGAATGATCTTTTTGAACCTGTTTAAAACCTGTTTTAAATCTAGTAGCTGGCTGCAAATTGTTATCAACTTCCTCATTTTCATTAATGTTGCTTTCTTGTTCAGTATTTTTCTTTTCTTTAGTTTTGACATTTTCAGAAAAGATGGAGTTAACATGATCATAATTATCGTTAACAGTAACGTTTATAGATTCAATAACAGATCTAGTTTCTTTATTATAGACACGCTAAGCTCTACTATTCGAGAAATAACCAATAAATATACCTTCATCAGCTCTGGGTTCAAATTTTGCTAGCCTTTCACGATCTTTTAGAACATATATAGCAAGGATTTCCAAATACATGAAAATAACTTACATTCAGTTTCTTACCTTTCCATAATTCATAGGGTGTATTTTTCGTACCTGATCGAAGTAGAACACGATTTCCAACATAACATGCAGTATTAACTGCTTCTGCCCCAAAAATTTTCACTGAGGCCAGATGAGTGCATCATAGTCCTAGCCATATCAAGAAGAGACCTGTTTTTACGTTCTACGATTTCATTCTGTTGTGGGGTTATAGGTGCCGAAAATTCATGAAAAACACCATTGTCATCACAGTATTTTGCAAATTTTTCATTTTTAAATTCAGTACCATTGTCGGATCTTATTTTAGTTATTTTCAACTTCTCCAGATATTTTTCGTTTGATAAACGTTTGCTAATAGTAGAGAAGGATTCAAAAGTCTCACCTTTGTCATTTAAGAAATTTACCCAAGTGAATCGTGAGAAGTCATCAACAATTACAAAAATATATTTCTTACCAGCAAGGCTGAGGTTTGCCGATGGTCCCATTAGATCCATATGAAGAAGTTGTAAAGGCTTAGTTGAAGGATTCGAACTTACAACCTTGTGACTTACTTTCGTCAATTTTCCTGTTTTACAACCACCACAAATAATGTCAGTTCGTCCTTTTAGTATGGGTAATCCCCTTACCAGCTCTTGATTTGATATTTTAATTAAATCCTGAAAATTCATGTGTCCAAGTCTTTTGTGCCATATTTCCATTGTTTCATCAGCTGAGCTTGTTCTGAGGCATGTCAAAGATTCATTAGAAACATGATAACAATTATCGTCTGATCTAGACCCACACAAAATCAATTTTCCTTGTAAATCAAAAACAATACATCTCCTTTTGTTAAACCATATATCCTCATACTCATCCGCAAGTTGACTTACACTGATTAGGTTAGTGGAAAGGCCATCAACATAGAGTACATTATTTAAACAGGTAGTATTTTGAACAATAACCGTACCCTTTCCTCTTATTTTTGCTTTTCGTCCATCGCCAAAAGTGACAGAACCTGAATTACCTGTGTCTTGAAAGTTTACAAAGAATGATTTATTTCCACACATGTGTCTGGAACACCCACTATCAATATACCAAGTATCTTCTCTTCTAACTGATAAGGCAGTAATAGCAACATTGCAAAAAGCTTCAATATGATTAGTTTTATAGCCAACATTCGTAAGAGAAAGATTACATAAAAAATTAAAATCCTGTTCAGAATTTTCTTCAGGTTCCTGCACTTCAATTAATTTTGTTAGTCCCACAAAGTGAGATATGTCACGCAATAGGCAATTATGTTGATCCAAGGTAGATTTTAAACTTTGAAAATAACTTTCAGTAGTTGAAGACAGTTTATCAATTTTTGAATCAATAGAAGGTCTGAATCCTGGAACTGTTCTATTTTCTTTTACCTTAGTTAAAACATGCCCAGAGTTGACATTCTTATCATACCCTATTCCAGTTTTATGTTTATGTGATTTTCCTGAATTAATAATGTCGGAGAGAGTTTGTGAGCTATTTCTGAATATTCCTACTTTGTCTTCAGTTTTCTCAAGTGAGTCTTGTAAAAGATCTATTTTGTTTCTTAACTTACTAATGATATTTTCTTTCTCTTCAATTTCGTTTTGTAAATTTTTTATCTTTGCATGTAGACGTTTTACATTGAACAAATCAGTTGAAGGGTTCATTGAGGACATACTTGAATTATGTATCCATATTTTTTTCTCCTCTAGTAAGTCTTTTACCTGAGTTTTCAAATCCCTGTTCTGTTCCGAAACAGATTCCGCAAGTTTAATGATTCTGTTTTGGTATTCGATCATCTCTTCTTCCTCCTCTTTTTCTTGTTGAAACTCATTAAGATTGACCTCTTCCTTGACTTCGAGTTCATCATCTGTCCCTGTGGAGTTTAAACAGAAAGAAGATACAAGAGCAAAATTTTTGTTTTTCTTGTCGTTACATTCTTCTTCTTTGTCGCTCCAAGTTGATTTGTACGCCTTCTTTTCTGTGCTAGAAGTTTTGTTATTACAGTTTGAAACAATATGACCATATTGATTACAATTATAGCACCTAGGTCTTGATCGAAAATTTTGAGAAGACATGTTGTTTTGATTGTTTTGGGACCCTAGGTTTCTTTGAAAATTATTATTTTGATATTGATTTCCACGATTTTGAAAACTCCTGGAGGCTTGATTATTTTGATTAATTTTATTATTTCTAGTGTTTGTAGTTCTCTGATTAATCATGCGTTTCAGACCATTAGCTAAGAACATAAGTTCATCATCTTCTGTTTTATCATTTTTCACATGATTATTTATTTTTTCTGCCATAGATAGAGCAAGGTTTTTAGGGGACATACCTTTTGGCTTGTTCTTACCTTTAAGCTCGTTTTCCCAAGCTTTGATGTCTCCAATCAACAATTCTACAGAATGTTCATCCAAATTTATTGATTGTTGAATTGCGGTTTTCTTCATAGTATATCTTTCTGACAAAGATCTCAAAATTTTCCTGATAATGTCTGATTCAGACATAGGTTTACCTAGACTTTCAACTAAACTTGTTAGTTCAGAAACACGTGCATAAAATTCATCAATAGTTTCTTCATCATATTGTTCTAATTTATCAATTTCAGCATATGCGAGCTGAACTCTTTGTTGTTTAATCAGATCATTACCTTCATTTAATGTACACAATTTTTCCCATACCTGTTTAGCAGTTGTACAATTTTGTACCTTTTTCTTTTCAGCTTTAGTCAAGGCATTGTAGATTGCTGTTAGGGCTTTATGATTGGCCTCATATTGCTTGACATGCTCCTCTGACCATTTTTCTTCGGGAATTAATGTTTCTTCACCTTCAGTATTTACTGAGCCTTCTTCTCCCTTTTCTTTCTTTAAGGTTGGATGTTTCCATCCAATCTGAACGCTTCTCCACGTGTAATAGTCTATTCCACACAGAAAAGACTTCATTTGGATCTTCCATTGGGCAAAGTCCATCTCAGATAGTTGTGGAGGTCGTTTCATCGTGTTTCGTTCCATCTACCACAGGATCCACCGAATTTTTTCAGTACCTGCTCTGATGCCAATTGAAAATATTAGATAGAACAAGTATACAATATAAACAGAATTATTCAGCGGAAGAATTTTAATATAGTAACAAAATATGCAACTGTATTAATTTGATACTGAGTTACAAATTTTCTGTCAACTACACAAGTTGAGGTTGCAACGGAAGACTACACAAGTCTTGATCTTTTAGACACTAAGTCCACACAATACTAGAGACACTAAGTCTACAAAGACACTAAGTCCACAAAGACACTAAGTCTACAAAGACACTAAGTCCACAAAATACTAGAGACACTAAGTCCACAAAGACACTAAGTCTACACAATACTAAGGACACAAAGTCCACACTTTAATTGAGACTAAATCTCACAACTTTCTCTCAATAATATTTTTCTGCCGAAATAAAATACTACTGCACAACTTGCTTTTCTCTCCGAAAGCACCTCTCCCCTTCTCTCTGTGTTTCACCTCTGTTTCTCTCTATTTCCCTCTTCTTCTTTTTTGTGTCTTTTTTAAAGGCAGCAAGAGCTCCTATATATATGCAGCAAAGCCGGCAGCAGCTTGGCAACCAAGTCACCCAACCCGGCAAAACTTCATGCGTTCCTTGGCAACCAAGATATAGGAACAAGAAACCAAACCGGCAACTACACAAGGCTGCCTTGATGATCAAGTCTTTGCAAAGAGTCCATCAAGAAACAATTGCCTAATACTCAACCCGACAAATTCCTTAAAACAATATGACTTGAAAACCAAGTCTCTACAGCATCAATTGATTAACTTACTTGATCATCAAGTTAATTAACTTGATTACCAAGCACAGCAACACATGCTATCATAATGTCCTTAACTCAGCCGAGCCAAGAACTCTGCACAAACCAAACTACTTTCTGCAATATCCACCCGAGTCAACACCAATACTTCCACCAAGATCAAATCTCATCTCTTCAATAAGCTGTCCCGCAGCTCCTCCATGCCCAGAGCTCAAGTCAGAAACTCTTCAAATTGATAAGGACACCCATAGTTTCCAAACAGCACTAGGAAACCATAATTTATCAATTCTTCCTTTGTTCTTCATGCAGGTACACACCATGGGAGGACAATACATATCTTCATATATATATTGTTCAATTCACTCTCGAAGATATATACTTCATGCCCTACGTAAAAACAAGAGTGTTTTTTTTTCCTTCTCTTTTTATAACAAAAACAATATTGTCTTGCAAGCAGACTACCCAGGAGGCTTAGGTCCAAAAGCAGACTCCACATTCACAATTTGATTGACTAATTGGTAGAAAAGAGATAACCGATTAAACCAGATCGACTAATTAGTAGAAGAAATTATATAGCCAATTATCGAAAGATAGAGTACCACTCCAAGTTCTCCAAACATCCTTTTGAGTAGACAAAGAGTGGGAGGACTCTCAGGCTCTCAGCTTCCAAACAAGCAACAAAAGATGTCAACTATATGATAGTAAGCCATCGCTGCCAATTCCCGTCATGCTTGCAAAAGGAAGATAGAAATATGGAAGAGAAATATTACACCTAATAAACACAATTGGCAGAGGGCGTAGCATATTTTGCTAATGCCTCACACTACTTGATTACTTTTGCTGAAGACATAAGAAGCTTTGAACTACATGTGAAACATATAATCGATACAAACAATTACCTTCCCTTGACAATATATTGCATTATTGCTATGCCAGGACATGACATTAGAGAACGAGAGTGCAAATGCAATTGAGAATTTGCTCTCCTCAATCAACTACATGTAAAAATTTAAAGGATATGATATTGTATATATAAATTGAAATAAATCTTAACTTGAAATTAGAAATTAAAATTTCATAAATAAAGAATTAAGTATGATGATATATTCAACCAATACTAAAAGAGTTTCAAATCGGATTGAGAAGAGTCGAGTCGTGTGTGTCACACACTGTCCTTAAGACAATTACGCCGCATTTACCGGTGCAACAGGTCTACTGGCGCTCGTCTCCCAAGATGCAACGACTAAAGAATTCTTAAACCTGCACTGCAACAAGAAAGCTTGTGAACCGGAAAGTATTTCTTTCTATCACCTGAGTAACACAAGAGCAGTGGAACAGAGAAGAGAATGACTGTTCAAGGAGAGAAGAGCTGAATGCTTTTGGTGTACTTCTCGATATGATTGAATAAAAGAATAGGTCGCTCTTTATATAGGGGTTCGAAAATCAAACTACTACTTTAATTGCCATGAATTCATAAATGAACTTCATATCATAAGTTATAGCCGTTACGTAATGAATTCTAATTCATATGTCATAACTATTTCCTCAATGAATTCAATTTCATACGTTACAACAGTTACACAATGAACTCGGTAGTTACAGAATTCAATCTCATTAAACCTGTCATTACATAATTTAATCTCATTGAATCTGCTGTTACAAAATTCAAAGCGGTTCTGTTGTTACACATTCCAGAATTCAAGTAGTGAGCATGTTTTGGGTGACAATTTCTTATTCACACCATAACCAATTTGAGCAGATGATTACATGAATTTGTAACCCTCAAACCAGAGAATACAAATTCATATTTTATCATTAACGAATATTAAATGCGTCAACTTAAATTCTTCAAATTAAATTGGTTAAAATAAATGGTGATTTTCACCATTTTCCAACAATTTTCCACATGAATGAAATTGGCGACTAAAGACTTGATAGACATGGAGATAGATTTCTACGGTTGAAACCTGCTTATGATAGGTAGGTTTGACTCTTTGAACCTTCCCTTGTGAGAGTATGCTTACTTTACTAACTAAACAATAAACTTGATGTCTTTGAACTATTCGTCATTTGTGTAAATAGTGACATACGTCACACATGAATCTTCTTGGTACTCTACATTTCTCACTATTGTGTCCATTTTGGCCCTGGACACGCGCCTAGTTCTATAAGAGTTTGATAAGAATTGTGCCCTAACAATTCCCTTAGAAGCGGCCTCACTTCTCCCTTACATAGGTGATCTCTTAATTAAGAGTAACCCGCATTACTCCGCTCGGATTTCTCGATGAATAAGAATCATTAAAAGCTTTAGCTTAACCTCATCTTTACGGGCATCACTGTTTTTCATCATAGGAATAGACCTGGGAAAACTCTCCACAGTGATCCGACATGATCTCTACAATTTAGTTGTCCCTTTGATCCTAGATCTTGGGATCTCCAATCAGCTAGGTTAGGTATCCACTGTAAAGATTTTAATTCATGGGCTTTAGTCTCATTCCTCTTGAAGATTTATCAACTAACTCTCTAGTTAACCCTTTGGTTAGCGGATCCGCAATATTATCTTTTGACTTCACAAAGCCAATCAAGATAACTCCAATTAATAAAGACTGGAGAGTAGTTGTTTAATGGTATTATGTCTTCGACGAATGTGTCTACACTTACCATTGTACATCTTGCTCTATGCATTGCCAATTGCAGATTGACTATCACAATGTATGCAAATTGCATACACAAGTTTTGACTATTTTGGAATATCCTCCATAAATTGGTGTAGCCGTTGTGCTTCATCCCCACATTTGTCTAGTACCACAAACTCAGACTTCATTGTGGATCTAGTTATAATAGTTTGTTTGGAGGATTTTCATAACACTGTTCCACATTTTAGTGTGAACACATAACCACTAATACACTTTAAGTCTGTCGTGTTAGATATCAAGTTTTCATCACTGTATCATTCTAGGACAGCACAACTCTAGTATTACTCGTGTATCTCTTTGGCTTGCTCACATAAGCAATATCCATATTTTTCATGTCAAATATGAAATTAACATACCTCAAGTGGATTTGATCATCTTATTATTACTTTCAGCGATAAGCATGTCATTACGTATCCACTTACTTTCAAAACGAATTTCACCCTTGTCAATGTTAATTAGTCTTCATAAAACATCATAATTAATATATATATTGGTCTACCATGTCATACATTTGGATGACTCAACCATATAGGTGAAAAGAAGACTTTATTCATTCTTTGACCAATGCCATTAAATAATCCACCACTCATGGCTCTATTTTATTTTAGACAAACAAATTTGTCATCACTGAGTTTATACTCATATAGACCTCAAGAACATACAATTCTTTATTAAAACTTCAGTTCCTTAGAGCATATGCACCGGGGAGAGATCATCACCTCAATTTGGCAGGTTTCCTGCTGGATTGATGGCAAAGCACGATGCAGCGGGGAAAGAAGGAGGAAAAAAACACGTGGGGCCCGCCGGATGGAGGAGCAAGAATCAGAGAGGCAATTTGTGATGGAAGGGAAAGTGGTGGGACCCACGCACGTGGGTGCCCGCCAGTAGTTTTTCTTTTTTAATACTAGCGCGTGCAGTGCACGCGCCTATAAAAAATTTTTTTAAAAAAAGGTGGCCGACAACTTTTAAACCGTTGGCCAGTCACTGGCTGCCACGTGGCAGGTGCTGTCCAACTGCTCAATTTGCTTCCGAACGATCATTTTTTGCAAAATTGGTTTTTTATACCTCTTTTTTTTTTCCCTATAAATACCCTAACTCTATTTTTCACAATTTACACCACTTCTCATTTCTTCTCCTCCATCTTCCCTCATCTCTTTCCCTCTCCCCTCAATAATTTTTTTCAGTGTTCTTAGAAAATGAGTACTTGGCTTCCTTCCGAACATTTGCAACTATGTGTTTCTTGGGTACGACAATCCACTTGCAACATCACCGGCCGATATCAATGTAAAAATAATTTGTGGAAGAAAGTCTATGATGATTACGCCAAGAATTGGTGTGTCAATCCCGACGATCCTTCACAACAACCTCGTTCCAAAGTTGCGTTCGAATCACGTTTTCCGCGCTTGAAGAAAATGCTTAAGAAGTGGCATACATGTGTAGCAAAAGCAAGAACTCATGCGGCTAGCAGGACGAATTTGGTTGATGAGGTATGTGTAATCCATTTTTCATGTATCATTTTGTCATAGACTTAATATTTCGATTAATAAATTCTTGATAATCGTTTTTTCATTTTTTTTTTGTGATAAAAAATAAGGAAATGCCACATGACATTTGACTATTGATTGATTTATCATATAAAATTTTTTAAAAATAACAAATTTAATTGATGAATAGTGATTACAAGAGTGATGGAGCTGCATGAGTGCATAAAAATTGACCCAGAAAAGGAATTTGTAGTGAATAGTAACTGATGGAGGCAATTAAATTGATGGATTGATGGATTGATGGAGAAGCATGAGTGCATATGCTCTTATAAACTTTTTGGTCATACCCCAACTCCAAGTCATTTATTCCGTAGTCATAATCATTGACTCCATCTATGCCCTGTTCATCGGACATATTCTCATCAAGTGCTTCAAGTGAAGCCCATTCAACTTCTCAGATTTTTCTCTTTGTGAGACTGAGACAAGTATACAGGCAATCACATCCGGTCAGCACCTTGATTGACTCTTGGTTGTTTCAGCAATTTTCCAATTCTGAAAACACACTCATAAGTGTTAATTTATATAACCACTTATTTCCCAATTCAATGTATACGTAAGCTACAAATTTCGTAAGGCAACAATATCCGTGCAGGTAACCAATTCTGTTTAGGCAACCCTTCTATAAGGCAACAACAAATTTCGAAAAAAACTTAAATCCGTTTAGGCAACCGATCGATATGATCCTCGTATCATACAAGCAAAATCAAATTGTCAATAATTGTGTTAAGCTGTAAATAAGTCTTGAGCATTACTATCACTAATTGTCTTAAGCTTGTAAAGAAAAAGAGGGGTTTTGATTTTGCAAATATGATTAACCAAAATTAATTTATAATTAAAATATTAATCATAAATAAATAATACTAACAGTTATCGAGTCTGTTGTTACACATTTCAAATTCAAGTAGTGAGCATGTTTTGGGTGACAATATCGTATTCACACCATAACTAATTTGATAAGATGATTACATGAATTTGTAACCCTCAAAACGGAGAATACAAATTCATATTTTATTATTAACTATTAAGTGCGTCCACTTAAATTCTTCAAATTAAATTTATTAAAATAAATAGTAATTTTCACCATTTTCCAACACTACATACAATTCAACCTGCAGGTAGCTTTACTTCGAGATCATGTTTCTCCTTAATTTCAATGTTTAATTATTTTCTTGAGTTCATCATTGTTTACGCTCATCTCATATATGCAAGTATGGATGCAATACAGTTTCAATCACCTTATGACGATCGTATAACGTATTATTCTCCAGAAGCTTGGAATTTTGTATTATTTCTATCACACCACCATGACTAAGGAAAAAAATAATCACATACAGCTAGCTCGAGAGCACGGCAGGGTTTTAGGTATTGTTGACTTGTTGCACAAAACCATATATATATGCATTGGAGGTGATTTTGTTCCATTTCTTTTTTCTGAACACGCGAACCATTCTTGGTTTGTTTTGCCAAGACAATAGAGATCTTAGCTCTTATGCAGGGATTTAAGTTCACCGACTCTCTCCCAAAGAATTTTGAATTGATGCTTATTGGCAGTAATCTAGGCACACTACTGCAGGGCACAAATGAAGCGACGACAAAGTGTCGTCGCTTCGAGAGAAAAGTCGTCGCCTCAGATCTGTACCGACGAAAAGTCGTCGCTTCAAAGTCGTCGTTTCGACACCAGGCGACAAATAATGGGCAACTGGTCGTCGCCTCAGAATATCAAGCGACGACTATAAACTTTGTCGTTCAGTATGAAGCGACGAATATTCTGTGTCGCTTTCTATCTGTCGCGACGAACTTTGATTCAAAATTCGTCGCTTAGTGTCACGTTTCACAGAAGGAAATATTGGAATATAATATAGAAGCGACGAAGGTTGCGTGTCGCTTCAAATGTGATGCGACAAATATGGATCAATATTCGTCGCTTCGTTCTGAGGTACAGATTGGAAATATAGGTTTCTGGTAAGTTTTGAACGCATTTCAAGATCGATAAAATAACAGAAAACCTACATTCAAATCACATATACCACACATCCAACATTACACACACACACATTACATTAGCAAACGTTTAAAATTTTATTTAAATCTACAATATGTTACATAATTACGATGATGATAATCTTCGGGAATGTACTATAATATCCATCAAGCTACAAAGCTATTTTAGAATGAAAAAAAAATGTCCTAATCAAGGTCATCAGCGGGGATACCTAATGAAGCACATGAGGATTTGTCAGGGAGTGGAGCTGTTTGTACCGCAACAGCTTGGGCCGCTATCAAAGTGTGGATGTGACCCTCCATCTCTCTCATACGTTGTTGCATCTCTTGGTTCTATTGGATGGCAGTTACTAGTTGGGTCCTCAACTCTTCATCTTTTTTGGACACGCGTGCACCACCTCTTGGTTTTGGCGGGCGTCTTAATGCACCCCCTAACCCTGCAGAAATGGTAAAAGAGAAGCCAAATAAAAAACCATTTCGTATCTAAAAACTAAAACTTGCAAAAGATTTGGGTGAAAAAATAAAGTACCTCGGACCCTCGTCCCCGGCTTCCCACCCAACTCTTTCTCGACTATCGTCATCTAGTCATCGACGCTAATGTCGCCCGTCACCTGACTGCCTCCCGCTTCAGCACTCACTCGGCTAGCACATAGCTCATTCATCTTCCTCTTCACCACTGCCTGCAAATAAAAACAATTAATAGATTAGGGTTATTATACATTTTAATTCAAAAAAAGCGAAATCACAAGCCGATAGAGAAGTGACTCACCACTTTCTCTTACGCATTCTGCAATTTTTGATAAACATCGCATACTGTCTGCAGTATAGGCGCAGGATGCCCTTTCTCCTCGTTTGCAGTGACCCGGTAGCTGTAGGGAGTGGTGCCGGAGTGGTGGTTGATTGCATACCCCTTCTCCTTTCTCTTGTTCCGGTTAGCCGCGTTCCGGGCACACATCCTCTACAAAACACAGTGGATCATATAATTAATATATCAGATTAGGGAGAAATTGGACTAAGCGTGTAGCTATAAATTAATATTCATTACCTTGTAAGCATCGTCCTCAAAGTGGGCTTTGAGATACTCCCACTGTTCAGGTCGGTGGATGAACTCCCAAGGCGTCGCCTTTGATACTTCGACGTAGTGAGTATGGCAATCGTACTTCCAATCTTTGTAGATCTTTGTTGCGGTCTCGTCGATGTATCTCCACATGCTTGTCTCGGTGGAAGGGAGGTCATACCACATCTAGTAGAAAACAATTGTTCAAAAATGCATTCGAAATTGAATATCATATTTCAAAATTAGAAATATTGAGAAAAAAATCCGAAATTAGATTCTAAAATAGAAATTTTACCTCCATATAATGGGTAAGTGCATCTCGGTGCTCCTCAGCCAGCTCTGCATATGAAGGCGCCAGCATTGACACTTTGGTCCGGACGGCGCAGCCGATGTCTCGAGACATCAATGTCCTCCACTTCAACTCTTTCGGACCCTTATGCTCTTCCGCGTACACAACCTTCAGAGGTTGGTTATTGTTTAGCCCCTTCAAATATGCCGTCTTTGTCCCCGTGATGATGCCAAGCTTCTCATTCTCCACTTCAACTCTTTCCCCCTGTTTCTGCACAAACCCGTAGGCCTTGTAGAGATAGATGAATCTTCACTTGATCTGCTGTAAACCTGCTTACTAAGGGGAATACCGGGTGGGCCGGTCTTCTCCTCTCCGATGCCTAAGTTAGTATAGTTGGAATAGATATAACTTAAGCACGTATATAAGTGGTAGGAAGGATCAGTTACCTATTAATGAGGGTAGTTGGGGCCCTTATATAGGTGGCCAGGAGTGAGGTCTGGCCTTATCCTTCGATGTGGGACTGGTTCCCTTCTGTTTGCACACCAAAAGACAGCTTTGGTGACCTCTTTGGCAGGCAGGCGCCCCCGGACCCCGGGCCCCAAGTGGCAGGATAGACTGCTGGACCCCGATGCCGGGTGCTGGTGATCCGGTCCTGGGCCTCGGGCCGGCCCCTGGTACACTAGCTGCGGGTCTGTGGGCCTGCTGTAGCTACTGTCAACAAGTCCCCCAAGTTCCCGGTCAAGTGCAATCTTGAATGGGGACTTAATCTGTCTTGCTCTTGCCCTACAGACCCGCAGGGTTACCAACCCCATGGTGCCCAGTCCCCCAAGTCCGTATTGAAGATTGGGCGTGACCGGGCGTTGTGCTATATCGGAGTGCATGGGACCTCGACCGGGCGTTCTGCCATATCGGTACGAGTCAGAGATCATGGGACCTTGACCGGGCGTCCTGCCATATCGGTATGAGTCGGAGATCATGGGACCTTGACCGGGAGTCCTGCCATATCAGTATGAGTCGGAGATCATGGGACCTCGACCGGGCGTCCTGCCATATCGGTACGAGTCAGAGAATACTAGCCTACGGGAAGGCCTGTTGGTGCATGGAATGAGCCAACATGTGCCCCCGGTGTTGCGGTCATTCCGAGGCACTGGTCAACAGTTGCTAGTTCTCAGCTTTTGTTGGAATAAGCGAGGTAAATGTGCAGGTTTGTTAGCCTGCGGGGAGACTTGTTCTGTGTTAGAGAAACAATCTGCCCGGTGGGGTGGCGTTGAGATAACGAGTCTCGCCAAGTATCCCCAAATGTATCACAGTTCAGTGTGATGCAGGGTTTTTATCCTGCTGGACAAGAGTACATGTGTTAGATGTAAACTCGCCCGGGTTTATAAAGCCCATGCGTTTGGAAGCCTTGAGTTGTTGCTGGCTCGTTCCTACTCGTAGGCGAAGGAAAGTGACTAAACCGGTGGAATGCTTTGGAGTCGATTCGCATGCCCGGTGGAATGTCATGGGACCGGGTGGGTCTCGCCCGGGCGTTCTGCCATATCGAGACGAGTCCCCCAGTGAGATGCCATGGGGCCGGGTGGATGGCTCATACCCGGAACAAAGCTCTCGAAGCGGTTGAAAAACTCATAACCTGTGAGATGCCATGCAGCCGGTTGAATGATACATAACCGTGAACTGCCATGGTACCGGATGGATGGTTCATACCCGGAACAAAGCTCTCGAAGCGGTTGAAAAACTCATAACCGGTGAGATGCCATGCAGCCGGTTGAATGATACCTAACCGTGAACTGCCATGGTACCGGATGGATGGCTCATACCCGGAACAAAGCTCTCGAAGCGGTTGAAAAACTCATAACCGGTGAGATGCCATGCAGCCGGTTGAATGATACCTAACCGTGAACTGCCATGGTACCGGATGGATGGCTCATACCCGGAACAAAGCTCTCGAAGCGGTTGAAAAACTCATAACCGGTGAGATGCCATGCAGCCGGTTGAATGATACCTAACCGTGAACTGCCATGGTACCGGATGGATGGCTCATACCCGGAACAAAGCTCTCGAAGCGGTTCAAGCTGGTTGAAAGATCATAACCGGCGACTTCTTGGGGCAGTGGAGTGAGTGGACGCCTCGTTCTGCGCTCCTATCTCCCCCAACTGCCGCTTGTAGGTGGGACAGGTGGCTGATATGCGATGAAGGGGAGTGCCCATCAGTCCCATTAGTTATGATGGCATGGGAGCCTTTATCGATGCTGGGACACGTGTCGGCAAGGAACGGTCTGAGATGAATGGGATCTGCGGCTGGGGTTACCTCTCTTTTATGCTTGCCCTATTTATCATCCCCTCTGCTCTCCTTCTGCCGTCATATTTTTCTGTTCCTTGCCCTTTTCCTGCCGTTTGTCTGTGTTGCTATCTTGCTACGTCGCTAACCTCCGTTACTTAGGCTTTATGGCATCTGGGATTTTCCTGTCGGTTCCGGCCGTGGGTTGAGGTATGAGCTGCTGGATGGCGACAGAGTGATTTTCTGCGACGAGCCCATCAGAAGCATGTCTGAGAGAGAGATAAGGGATTTTCGGGCGAAGTGGGACATTGATTCCTCTGTTAAGCTTCGAGGCCTGCATCCCAGGGAACTGGCCTGCAACCCGGAGCCGGGTTGGGTTGCCGTTTTTTATGATCAATTTCGGCACGGACTATCTCTGCCGCTGCCAAAGTTTGTCCAGTTTATGCTGAGCAGTATAAATCTTTCCCCAGCTCAGCTGCCTAGCAACCAGTGGAGGCAGTTGCTTGGTCTCGGGTGCCTGTTCAGCCTGAGCAATATGGACTGGCCCACGGTGAATGAGTTCCGGGCGCTGTACAAGGTTCTCTACTGCAAAAAGGCCCAGACCTGCGGTTGTGTTAACTTTGCCGCGCGGGACTTCGATCCTGCCATTACTCACCTGCCGTCGTCGGTTTCCAATGTATGGAGGAGGTCGGTTGTGATGGCCGGGGGCAGGTGGCAGCGTAGTTCGAGGAAGTTTCAGGTGCCTGGGGCTTATCAATCGATCGGAGATCAGTCGTACCAGCTGGTGGACTTAGAAAGGGAACGGCTAGCCCGACTTTTTGTGTGCTGGGACATTCTGGGCTGGAGCTCCTACAATTTCATTCGGTGGAATGTGCTAGAGATATGCGAGATGGGGAGAAAGCCTGGTAAGGTACCTTGCACCGTTGTTTTGCAGGGTCGCTTTTATTCTGACCGCTCGGTTTATCGTTTTGCAGCTAATGCCCCACGGCTCGCTGTTCGGAGCGAAGAGACCGTCGAACCGGATGAAGAGCTTGTGGCCCCGAGGTTGATGGAGATGGGGGAGCTGGCCTCGAAAACAGTTGTAGATCCGGTCACCCTAGAGTGCACGGTGCATGACAGGCCTGTACCGCTCGTGTTTCCGGACTCCCACTACGGTAGGCGGCTGGGCGGTGAGGATGCTGCTCCACTCGTTATCCGGGAAGTAAGGTCGGAGGACCTACCGGTTTCGGAACCTGTAGCACGGTCGATGGGGGTACGGGCCCTGCGGGAGAAAGAGGCAGCGGTGATGCCTGGGCACCGCGGGAGTGATCACGGTGAAGCCCCGGCGAAGAGGGCGAGGACATTTGATGCCGGGGCGTCAAGCTCGGCTGGTGGGAGGTCAGCACTAGTTCCAGACGTGGAGACCGACGGCCGAAGGACTCGGGGGCCGGAAGCCGATCGTAGTTCCGGCCGTGGTGGTTTTGGCAGGTACGTGGCATCTACCATTGAAATCTTGGGACTTGATCGGGAGGGCCCTGGAACTGGCCAACCAGACGAGAGCAGGACGAAGCCCGTGGAATTAGCTCTTCGGGTAAGTGTGTTTTCTGCGCTTCATTTTCCCTTTGTGGTACGAGCTAATGTTCCTTTTGCGTACCTGTGCCAGCTGGTTCATAGCCTTTACGTCGCCGAGCCTAGAGGGGAGGCTGCGGTTTCGGCGAAGCAAGTGGAGGAGCTTACAGTGCGGCTATCTCTGGTGGAAGCTAAGCTTGCGCGGGAGAGAGAGGAGGTCGGTCGGTTGACCACTGAGCTCGCGCAGGAGCGGGAGGAAGCCGACCGTCAGGCAACCGCTCGGGAAGCGAAGAATGCGGAGCTGGAGGCGCAGGTTTTGGAGCTGCAGAGCCGAATGACAACGATCGTCCAAGGAGGGGAGAAGCTCGTGGAATCTCGGCTTGCTGAAGTGGCTGATAAAGCTGTCGACGACTTCCGGAAGTCGGTGGAGTTTGAAGAGATGCTGGATGACGGCGCCAATTGTTTCTGCACAAACCCGTAGGCCTTGTAGAGACAGATGAATCTTCACTTGATCTCCTGTAAACCTGCTTACTAAGGGGAATACCGGGCGGGCCGGTCTTCTCCTCTCCGATGCCTAAGTTAGTATAGTTGGAATAGATATAACTTAAGCAGGTATATAAGCGGTAGGAAGGATCAGTTACCTATTAATGAGGGTAGTTGGGGCCCTTATATAGGTGGCCAGGAGTGAGGTCTAGCCTTATCCTTCGATGTGGGACTGGTTTCCTTCTGTTTGCACACCAAAGGGCAGCTTTGGTGACCTCTTTGGCAGGCAGGCGCCCCCGGACCCCGGGCCCCGGGCCCCAGGTGGCAGGAGAGACTGCTGGACCCCGAGGCCGGGTGCTGGTGATCCGGTCCTGGGCCTCGGGCCGGCCCCTGGTACACTAGCTGCGGGTCTGTGGGCCTGCTGTAGCTACTGTCAACACCCCCGTTGACATATTAACAATCTCTGCCAATATAATGCACAAATGAGAACTGAGGATGGACAAAGTAATAGTAAAAGCTATGCCATGCCACAAAATCAAAAGTTCCCATCCAAGACTCATTCAATACATGCACTGCATATTTAACAATACTCATGATTGATCAACTCAGTTAGGATCATGAGCATTGTTGCATGAAATAAGGCTCAATTTTACTGCATATATAGGTGATGAATTCTGAAACCCTAGACATGATATTGTAACTTTCGGTTGAGCCGGAACAAGGGCTACACAATCAACTCTGAGTCGAGAGCAGGTGGTTTTGGTAGCCTTGAAGAGCATAGCTGTTGGATTAATGGATTGGATATAGCCTAGAAATAATCTTCTCGACCGGCTGCCTTCCCAACCCTGCTTGCTTCAACTCATTTTGTTCGAGTGTGCACAAACAGCTTAATTAATTGCATGTTAGACCATACATAGCTGTAAAGTATAAAGTATCTCACGCTTCAAATGGAGAACCAGTGATCTATATATATATACACACACGGGCATCAATTTTATTTAGTCTTTAAAAACATGAATATCAAATTATAGCATGATGGCAGTGCACATGAATATGTACTAGTTATATATATGTCATATAATTATATTGTGTTTTGTACAAGGAAAAGTGGTGCCACCAAATTGAAAAAGGCAGCAGATCCTATAGCAAGTCAATGTGATTTTTATACATATCGTATATACAATTATACATGCATGGTTGATATTGTTAATCCATTAAGAGGAAAGCAATGCCAATATTGTATATTCTCATTGGACAGACATTGAGATAGTAACACCTATATATTGGATGCATTCGAGATTCGACCCTAGCTAGCCTAGAACAACTCTTAATATAATTCTTATAAGAACCTTATAAGAGAGTACAAAGATGTGTGAATGACAACAAAATTAAGATTTTAATATATTTGTTTGATAAATTTATGCATGCAGAACCAATTGTCATTGCCTTCATCCAATATTTGACTTAATGAATATTTTATTAAAGCTCCATATACATTATTACTAAATGTACATATTGTTGGGAACATATCCCATACTCTAAATTGCTGCATTGAATTGACATTGCTTTCAGAACTACCAGAGTTTAGAAATGAAGGTCACATTGTTAATCACATGTTTACTTGGATAGAAGAATGACTACATTAAACACACTTTGAAGAAATAATTATTAATCACATGTTTACGCTTACCCGGCTGCTTAGGACCCATCTTGGTCAGAATGCGTAACGGAGGACCGACTTCGGTGTGCCGTTCCACGGCGGCAGCCCTGGCTCCAGCGCCAGCTCCGGTTCCGCCAGCTCCGGCTCCGCCAGCGCCGCTTCCAGCAGGGCCCGACCCCAACGCGTTTGTTTCATCCAAAGACGGGGCCGGTACCAAGGTCCCGACCGCCGCTCCCGTCATGTTTGCATTTGGCGTATCCGACGACGTCACCGCCGCCATCTTCGCCGCAGCGGCCGCCACTCTGGCGACAGCTTCTGCCGCCATCCTCTCACTCCTCGCCTCGAGCTCCTTCTTCCTCTTCTGGGCACTACAACCAGGTGCCATTGATGATTTGAATTAGGGTTAGGGTTTGAAGGTCCGGATTTAGGGGGTTTTAAATTAGGGTTTATGGTGGGATTAGGGGTTTCGATTTTGGGGGTTTTTTGTGAAGAAGGATTAGGGTTTAGGGTTGAATCGAAGGGATTGGGGATACGGGTTAGGGTTTCGGGTTTAGGGTTTAGGGGAAATGAGAGAGAGAGATGTTGAAATCGGGCTAATGAGGAAGAAGGTTCTGAAACTCAGGTTATATTAGAAATGAAGCGACGACTTTTGGCTTAACGCGTCGCTTCAATTTTAATGAGCATACTTCGTCGCTTGATTTGTGTCCTGCGACGAACTTGTTTTCAATATTCGTCGCTTCATCTGAACTGAACATATTAAGATTATGCTTATATATATATACATAAGTTTTTATTTAATAATAGTATTATTAATAGGCGTTAAAAATTACAACAATACGTGGTTAACATCATCATCATCATCATCATCATCATCATATTACAACCTTTAACATATTAACTAGTAGTCTTCCTCTTCGTCGTCCCCGCTATCATCGTCTTCATCTTCCTCGTCGTCATCGAATTCATTGTCTTCATCTTCCTCGTTCTCATCGAATTCATCGTTTTCATATTCTGATGCCTCACCGTTTGATTCTTCATTCTCTTCGTGTACTTCTAAATCGAGTTAGAGATTAGATGTATCAATATGGTAAAATTGCATTGAACTAAGTGTGTCCTTTTGGTAAGGCTCTGGAATTTGATTCCCTGAAGGAGGCCTTCCACCTTCTGTTGCTAGTACTTCGACACTGTATACATTTCGGTGCGACATTTCTTGCACCACCTTCCAAGTACCACCTGTCATAGGATCGTCTAAGTAGAAAACTTGTTTTGTCTTGACAGCAAGACAGAATGGTGAATTCTCATAGTAACTAGTATTTGTATCCACTGAGATCAGACCATGATCTACCTTGATGGTGTCAATGTCTTCGGCGGTCTCATCATCAGTGGTGTTGTACCATATAACTTTGAACAATACGACCGAGAGATTGTCTAGATAACATACCTCGACTACGTAGTCAAGATGGCCATAGAAGTGTTGGGACATGTTTCCAGCTTTCGTGGTTAACATCACCCCGCTATTTTGAGTCACGAGCCTTCGATCTCTATCGAATGAAACATACTTGACACCGTTCACATAGCACGCCTTATAAATCCGAGTGAATTGCGGACCTCGAGCCAATGACCATATTTCCTTGTTATAATTAACGTCTTGAGCATCATGACGACGGGTTGTCTGAAAAAAAAAATGGTGTTAGTGTTATACCATTTAGGGTTTAGGATTTTAAAAAAAAACATCCCTAAATTTCCGTACATATCTTAAGAACCATCGGTGGAAACTCCTCCTCATGAGACACTCGTCATACTCGTCACCATGTTTCTCTATGTACATCTGCAAATGAGTGTAAATGTACTCTTGAGCCTGTTCTGTATCGGTCAAAATTTGCCAATGAGCCTCAGCCGTTTGCTCCTCTGTTAACCTGTTTTTTCGGTAGTATCCATAATACACGGCTGAACTAACTGTGAAACACAGCTAATATTCCATATTGGGGGATAGGGCTGTTCTACATCTTCCAATTGCAAATAAGACTTACAATACGTCACCGACTCCCATGATATGTATCTTTCTGCAATACTCCCCTCCGGATAACGTGTATTACTCATTGACTGTTTATAATCACATAATTGCCTATAAAATGATGAATATAATTAGTGCATATACCTTTCGTTAGTGTAAATTTAGTTTGAACAAATGAAACATTTTTTGTTAGTGTGTATACCTTTCTGTCGGATACATCCATGTAAAATGTACTGGGCTTGTAAGCATAACTTGTTCGGGAAGGTGAACCATGAGATGAACCATAGAGGTGAAGAAATGTGGAGGAAAAATCAACTCTAAATTGCACAGAATGATCACTATCTCATCTTTCATTTGTGCAACCTCAGCCTTCTTCAATTCCCTAGCACATAATTTCCGAAACCAATTTGACAATGTTATCAATGGCTTCACGACGTTATTTGGTAAAAATCCTTGGATAACCACTGGAAGAAGACGTTGAAGCAGGACATGACAATCATGCGTCTTCAATCCATAGAACTTATTCTCGGTTAGTTTCACTTTATTTCTCAAACTTCCCGCATAGCCAAGTGGATACCTAACACCGTGAAACCATTCGAATACTTCTTCACGGAGATCCTCTTCAACTAAAAAGGGTGCATGAGGAACCTTTCCCGTCCTCTTTTGAGCTTCCGAACACCACTGCCTTTTGCGGATTTTCCTTTTCTCCAACGCTTCGCGGGCCCTTGGACCATCCTTGGTCTTCCCTTCAATTGCAAGAATGGTGGCAAGGATATTATCACCCACATTCTTTTCAATGTGCATGACATCTAAACAGTACCTGTGTAACAAAGATGACCAATAGGGAAGGATCCAGAAAACGCTCTCGTGGGTGAAACATTATCTGTTGTTTGGATTATAAGGGACATGAAAATCAGGATGCTGGCTAAGAGTGGCGTAACGGTGTGACCTAATTTCCTCCAAGATTTCATCCCCGTCCATATGAGCTGGTCTTTTTCGCCACTCTGGCTTTCCGTTAAATGCCAAACTGGATCGCATTGGTGAATTCTCGTCAAGCCATTTCTGATGCCCTTCATAAACGATTCTCCCACAAATATGCTCTGCCGTAAGCTCATGTAGACAAATTGGACATGCCTTGTACCCTTTCACTGTTGAGTCTGCAAGCATCTCTAAACCAGGAAAGTCACTTATCGTACACATCAGCGCTACCTTCATCATGAATACATCATTGTCCACTCTGTCAAAAGTAGGGACTCCATTTTGCCACAAATCTTTGAGCTCGTCGATCAATGGACGAATGAGTACACTAAGACACTTTCCTGGAGATTTAGGGCCAGGAATCAAGACGGCCAGCATATTATATTCCTTCCTCATACACATATTAGGGGGTAGATTAAATGGCATCACAACCACCGGCCATGTACTATGCTGGGTTGTCATTGTTCCAAATGGACTAAAACCATCAGTTGCCACTCCAAGCCGCACATTTATTCCCTTAATGTCGTCGAAACAGGGAAATGTCCTATTAAAATGTTGCCATGATTCTCCATCAGATGGGTGCCGGAGGATACTTTCATCTACTCACCTCTCCTTATGCCATCGCATATGCTTTGCTGTGTGTGGAGACATAAATAGGCGTTTCAACCTTCGAGTGACAGAGAAATACCAGATTACCTTTTTTGGAATGGCATCCGTATCTGGCTTATATCTTTCAGCACCACATACTGGACAAGTCCTACGGTACTTATTTTCATCCCCCCTGAATAGGTAACAGTTGAATTCACAAACATGAATTTTTTCATATCCAAGGGAAAGATCCTTCAGGATTTTTGTAATTCTCGAATAACTTACAGGGAAATTTTGCTTTTTAAAAAACTTATGCAACCATCTGCATAATTTATCAAGACTCGTATCTGACCATCCATGTTCAACTATAATTTCCATTGCATGTAATATGGCACTTAATACAGTTTCTTCACTCCTTTCATATAATGGGGTTTGAGACTCCTTTAGAAGCCTTTCATACTTAGCATAATCATCATCTACCATGTCATTGAACTGAACTTCAGCATTTTCTTCAACGACATTATGCGGTGCATCTGCATGGTATCCAGGATAGTATGGAAATACATCTTGTATAATCCCCACAGGCGGGATCACTGAAGGACCGGCAACACTGGAAGCCTGGACTCTGTCTTGAAGCCACTGTCTCCGTTTACTGATCATTGCCGGTTGACCAGAAACTTCCCCGTGTAGGTGCCAAACTGTGTAAGTCGGATCCAAACCATGGTGCAAGCAGTGATGATAAATCTCTATGAGTTTCTTATAATAAGGACCATTTCTGCAAACTGCGCACAGACAAGAGAGAAATTCGATTCCAGCAGTGCGAGCGGAAATAAAATTGATGAAGTTAACTAAGACTGTGCTGTAATCAGGGTGTGTAAAGTGAAGATTCATCCAAGATTTGTCAGGGACATCATCCATGTTTCCTGTCATAACATAAACAGACAATATGCATAAGGTTAGCACACAACATTTATGATACAATCAAAACCTGTCCCAACACTTCTTCTCCTTATGCCTCCGGGTTGGGTCCTATCCCCTTCAGGCGAACACGAGTTTGTTGATCCTTTTGCTATTCATGTGGTTTCAACTACAGTTTTGGGAAATTTCGGCAGCATCTCCCTACAGTTCCTCAAGTGCACAAAAATCTAAACAACCTAATTTGCACTCGAGGAACATTGTAGAGAGACAATGTCAAAACTATATCCCAAAACTTAAACTTAAACCACATGAATAACAAAAGGATCAACAAACTCGTGTTCGCCTAAAGTGTCCAAAAATGGGACAATTCGAGAATCAACAACCCATCTCGATCAACTAGATGCGTTGTTGATTCTCAAACGGGAGTTCTAACCTGATAAACACCACAATTATATATAATACGAAACAATAAATTTACACACGGCACCACACTCCCTCACTAAGCCACTCGCATGTTTCAGAAACCCTAACTACCACAATCCACACACAACACAAACCAATTACATCGTTAACTAATAATTTCAACCTAATCTGCCATAAAATTCACAAAATTTCAATAAATTGCACTATTTCAAGCCATTTTAGTTTCACTCAATTTGGATTTAACTAAATTTCACAATTTCACTAAATTACACTAAAATTCAATGTCACCAAAATTTCACAATTTCACAAACTATCCTAAAAAATCTCAATTTCACCAAAATCAACACCAATTCTATCATATATTCAAACACCTAACCCTAAAAACAACAAAAAAACACATTATAAACCAAATCCAACTCAAGATATCAAACACTAAATTCAACAAATCAAACCCAAATATGGTGATTACAATGAAGAGGAGACATTATACTAACCTACAAAGCAATTGGAAGAGAAGACCCAAGAAATTAGACCCCGAAATTGAAGAAATCAGCCGATCTGCCCTTTTTTTCGCAGCTCCGGAATAGTTTTTTTTCCTCAAACTTCAACTTCTGAAATTTGTTGAAGTCGAGGGCTTTATAACAGATTTTAAAACATGAAGCGACGACTATTGCTCAAAACTCGTCGCTTCGTTTCATATGTCAGCGACGAATATTGAAGAAGGTTATTAACTTCGTCGCTTAAATTTTAAGTCAGCGATGAAGATTGAATTTTCGTCGCCACACTTTACAGAACATGATCGGAGGCAACATACTTTTATTTGTCGCTTCAATAATTTATGAGCGACGACTATTGATCAATTGTCGTCGCTCTCGTTTTTTGAAGCGACGAATTCTATATTGGTCGCTTCGATGTGTTGAGGCGACAAACTTTGGTTTTCCCTTTCCAATCTTCGTCGTCTCAGTCCTTTTTTCCAGTAGTGGCATCATTGCTCTCAGTGCATCACTGGATTTGTTATTCAGATTGTTAGATGGGACTAGCTAGCCAGCTTCAATGGAGGAGCAAACCTCCTACCTATAAGGCATCCACATCTAGCTAAAACAAACATTATTTGAAAGTTCGATCGACTGGTCATTTCATTCATTCTATGGATGTGTAATGGATACTACAACCGTATCATGCAAGAGCCTGCGTTTAACAAATTAAGGCATGGCTGGCTAGAGCTCTATATATACCCGATAACCGTTAGGTGCAACTTATCTTCGTGATACTGAGATAGGGTTCATCCTTATCTCGAGCAAGTAATTAAGACTATTAGCTGCCTTGAACAATCAGACTTCTCATACTTGGTGCCAATGATAACTGTAATCTCAACTCTCAACAATCACACCAATATTGGTGTTTAATTTAATTAATTAAATGAGACCCCCTCAACACAAACACAAAGGGCTACAAGATAGATATATGTATGCAAACAGAAATCGAACAAGCATGCATGCTACGAGTAATGCTGGGTTCGGATAATTCAAGGACTATTTGACAAATTAAGAGAATACAAAAGGGATTGGGAAGCAGATAGCTAGACAAAGAAGAGTGATTAGAATAGATGAGTTACATTCCAAGATACAAAAATTAAACTATAAAGAAGAAGCATCCACAGCGTCTGATCCCTAGACGCCTACTCATACACCACAATAAAAATAAAAAGATCAAAAATATGTAAAAATAACGCATATACCACATCTGATGGTATTTCAGTTATTCCATAGTGCATACTAATTCTGTAACCTGCTTACGACTCAACCAGTTCAACCTTTCCATTGATGGGTTTCAACTCTGCGATTTCAACCTTACCATTGACGGGCTTCGACTCAGCGATTTCAACCTTTCCATTAGGTGCCTTAGACTCGTCGACTTCAGCGATTCCATTAGTCTTGGCCTCTAATGGTGCAGCCTTGCCATTCAGCTTTGACTCAACATACTCTGCAACCCCATTGATCTTTGACTTGACATAATCCACAGCTGTTGACTTACTGTTAAGGGAAGCGCTGATCCTCGTAACCTCGTCGACAAAGGCTTGGAGGTTCCTGTCCGATGACCCTCCCTCGGAGAAGGCCGCCTCAGCCGCGGCCTTCCACTTCAAGGCGTTTTGCTTCATCTCTGCTGCCTTGGGCCCGGATGTTGCCTCGAGCAAGCACTTCTCTATCTCATCCCTAGGGATCACCCTGTCTTCGGCCTCTCCACGACACATTCTCACACCCACCTTGAACTCGTCCACCAAATACTTGGCGTCCGTCACTTGGTCACCCCATTGCGGAAATGCAACCACGGGCATTCCGGAGGTGAGTGACTCCATAGTTGAGTTCCACCCGCAATGAGTCACAAAGCAAGCCGTGGAAGGATGTTCCAAAATTTTCTCTTGCGGGCTCCATTTCACAACTTTGCCTCTGTCTCCTGCCTTTTCCAAAAACCCTTCCGGCAGAGTCAGAAGTTCAAGACCGGAATCAGGGTGTGGGGGCTTCATCACCCATATGAAGGGAACTCCGGAGCTCAACAAGCCTTGAGCGATCTCGTCCACTTGCTCCTGCTTCAAGTAAACCACACTTCCGAACGAGATGTACACGACAGATGAAACAGGCTTGGTGTCGAGCCAGCCGATGATGGAATCGTCAGCCTTCATGAAGTCGCCGCGGACAGCGTTTTGGGCTTTTGGGTTCTTGAAGAGAGGACCAACTGCCTTGATCGGGCACAAACGAGCCATGTACTCGATGATCTCGCTCTCGAGTTCTTGGAAAGTGTCCATCAATATGCAGAAGGGCTTATCCAAGTTCCCGTACTGCCCTAAAATGGCCCTCCTCAAAAATGGGTAGGGAGTAGTAGGGTACAAGAAGCTGGGCACCTCATCGTACTTCAACAGCGGCATGGATGGAATCTGAACATCACAAAACATGTCAGATTCTGATGGAAAGGGGACCAAGCCATGGTAGAAGTGATAGTAGGCAGCGAGACAAGCCGCGGATTGGACCCAAAGCATAGCCGAAGGAAGCCCTAAACTCTCTGCAACGTCACACACCCAAGGGATGAAGGGGTTGTTGATGAGGCACGAGACAGGGCGACCTTGCTCAGCGTTTTTCTTGATCATTTGAGGAATGACTTCCTTCCCGACGAGCTCGAGCTGCGGCAGGTACAAGTCTAAGTCCTGGCGCATAGGCTCGTCATCGGCCCATCTGTCTTCAAAGAATTCGAAGCGGATGAATCCATCTCCAACTGGTTTAGGCTCGTCAGTGATGCCGTTGGACTTGCGCATTTCCTTGCCGACACATTCGGCGGTGCAGAAAGTGACGAGGAGGCCCTTAGAAGCGAGGCGCTTCCCGAGGCGGAGGAGTGGGTTCACATGGCCTTGGCCGATGAAGGAAACCAAGAAAACATGGACCAACGGTGATTCGGAACCCATTTATGCTCCTCTGTGTTGTGTTTGAGAAGTTTGAAGGTGCTGATGAGTGTGTGTTTGTGGGTTTGGATGGAGGGAATGGGGGAAGAAGAGTGTAATATATACCTGCGGAGATGGTGCTGGCCAGATAAGATCGATGTAATTGTTGTCTTCTTTATTCTGAAAATCAATGTGACCGTTAGGTATGTAGCATATATCCATCTCATGCACAAGCCCTACTTGAAAGTTGGTTTAAGGGACTTTTCGAGTGTTAAAATAAAACACGCCACGAGAAATATAGGAGTGGAATGAGCGGCGGAGAGTTAGGTTGGTTGGGTATGTCAAAAATAAAACTACGACTATTACCCAAATTTCTATTGGCTCATTGGTTATCCTACGTACGTTGGCCTCTTCCTTTCGAGAGTATCCTATATTGGCCGACCTTTCTTTTAAAACCATAAACATTTGGCATTTATAAAATTTCGATTGGTTCCTAATTTTGGGTATAAATTAAATGTATTTAAAAAATGAAAGAAAATAGAAAGTCTACAAGCACACTCAACACACATAACTTAATTATTACTGACGACTTGATCATTTGACATTTCAAATAGAATTCTTGTCTCAGAGGAACTAACATTCCCATAAATTTATGAAAAGCTCCCAAATTAGCTTTCGATACATGAAGTCCAGCACTCTATCGTTTCAAAAATCATTATGCATGCATTGTTTCCTTTTGGTGAGAGGAAGAGAGGCAAAAGTATTTGATCGGTGTTCGTTAAGTGTCCTTATAATTGTCCCTTAAAAAGGCAAAATTACTTGTACAGGAAAAAGTACAAAATCTGTTACAATAGTGATTTTTACCAAGTCTGCAATACCTTAAAGTTTCATAATATAAATGAGTTTTGAGTAATATATACGTTAGAGGATGCAGCCTGTAATACCTTAAAGTTTCATAATATAAATGAGTAGCCGTTTTCCTACACTACTGGAAAACATGTATGAAGCGACCAATATTGAAACGGGAAAATCAAACTTCGTCGCCTCAACACATTGAAGCGACCAATATTGGATTTGTCGCTTCAGAAAACGAGAGCGACGACTTTTGATCAATAGTCGTCGCTCACAAATTATTGAAGCGACGAATATTGGTATGTTATCACCTCCGAACAATGTTTTGTAAACTGTAGCGACGAAAATTCAATCTTCGTCGCCGACTCAAAATTCAAGCGACGAAATTGATAACCTTCGTCAATATTCGTCGTTGACATATGAAACGAAGCGATGAGTTTTAATCAATAGTCGTCGCTTCATCTTTTAAAATCTAGTCAACCAAATTTTCATAAAACTTATCAGACGAAAACGCTATTACGTACCTTTAGATAACCTTGTTTCGTCGACTCTTCCAAACATTAAACTTTTAAATAAATGAGACGTAATCAGCCATGTAAAAATTTGGTAACTTTTACCTCCCGATACTATGGTTCCCCATAGAGAGAAATAAGTTTAAATAAGGTTGACCGCATCGATCGGGGCTCTAACTTTGTCGGAATTAAGTGATTTTTTTACCATAACCGTATTTCATCATAACGATCAAATGTTATTTCACAGTGTTTTTCAAAATTTGATTTCTTTTATATAGTTGCTTCGAAAAGTTGCATATTTGAATATAATCTTGTAATCAAGTTATACCGTATTAGTAAGCATGTTGTCATTATAATGGCTAAATTCACAAAATGAAAATTTTGACCGTCTGATGTGATCGTTATAGTTAAATATGAATAGAGTAGAAAAATCAACTCATTTCGTGAACGCTTGATGCTCGATCGAAACGGTCAACCATATTTTCATAAAACTTATCACACGAAAACACTATTACGTACCTTTAGATGACCTTGTTTCGTCAACTCTTTCAAACATTAAACTCTCAAATAGATGAGACGTAATCAGCCATGTAAAAATTTGGTAACATTTACCTCCCGATACTATGGTTCTCCATAGAGAGAGATACGTTTAAATAAGGTTGACCGCATCGATCGGAGCTTTAACTTTGTCGGATTTAAGTGATTTTTTTACCATAACCGTATTTCATTATAACGATCAAATGTTATTTCACAGTGTTTTTCAAAATTTGACTTCTTTTATATAGTTGCTTCGAAAAGTTGTACACTTGAGTATAATTTTATAAAAATCTTATAATCTTTTAAATATTATTGAAGCGACGAATTTGTAATACTTTGTCGCTTCAGTGTTTAAAAAAGCAGAATATGTGCCACATGCTGAGAACCAATTAAAAGACATTGCGCGGATCAACCTTATGAGCCGTCGATTACACCCAGATCCAACGACCATAATCCACTCCCCAATTTATATAAAAACTCATCCATCCCTCTCTCTCTCTCTCCTCTTTCTCTCTTCTCAAACCCATCCGGATGCTTCAACCCTAACTCACCTCCGACTCGGCCGATTCCTCCATGGCCAACAACCCCTCCGAATCCGCGCCACATGCCTCCCCAATTTCGCCTCCTCCGACGCCAATTTGACCGGTGCCGACGGAGCCCCGATGATGCTGCAACTCACATCCGGCACCGGCTCCGGCCACATCGGCGGGGGATTCCACGGCGGAGTGTTCCCGTTGGGATTGAGCTTGGAGCAGCTCAATTCATTCCATTAGTTTAGAAGTGATTTTAGATTTGGGTTTGTTGAAATTTTGGATTGTATGAAATTGATGAGATTGTGTTTTTGTATGAAATTGATGAGATTGTGTTTTTGTATGAAATTGATGAGATTATAATGAAATTGATGAGATTATAAAGATTGATGAGTTTATGCTGTTTTGGAATTGCACATTGGAATGAATTTTATGCTGTTTTGGTTCTGACATTGGTTCAAACCAGACGAAGGAACATTTTTCTTCTTCTCTGTAACAGACACGAAGCGACGAAGTTTGGTTCAATATTCGTCGCTTCAATTTTATCATCCCTATGTTTCTTCTCTGCAACATGCACTAAAGAGACGAATTTTGAACCAAAACTTGTCTCTTCGTTTTCCAAGCGACGACTCAAAGTTGGTCGCTTAGTTTTCCAAGCGACCACTCAAAAGTTGGTCGCTTCGTTTGTGAAACGACAAACTTAGAAGTCGTCGCTTGGAAAGTCGAAGCGACGACTTTTGGTTCAAAATTCGTCTCTTCGGTGCTGAAACAACGAAAATCGAGCGACGACCTCCAGCGACGACTTTTTTGTCTCTTCGGTGTTGAAGCGACAAAAAAAATGGTGAAGCGACGACCTTTTTTTGTCGCTTCGGACCTGTTCTGGAGTAGTGCTAGCTTTATTTTTCTTTATCTCATATAGGGTGTACGTACACGTCTCGTCTCCAACACTACGACTAGTTGACACAACCTGTAAAATATGTTGGTACTAGTTGAAAGCAACAATCCTATAGCCATTAGGTAACAAGAAAGTTCGTTGCATCTGAATATGCTACTTATTTTTCGCATATGAGAATCGAATTCCACGTACAATAAGAAAGTTAGAAGGTCGATCGATCGGGGGTTGCAAAATAATGAAAAATAATGGGAAGGGACAAAGACGTGCATCTTCTATTTGCATGCATGTTAGAGCAATAAGTTGATATCTTATTTAATAGTAAATTACAAAGTAGCACCCAACAAATTAGGCCTCATCATTAAACCCGCGGATCAAGTAGGCAGATGAAGGCCCGCAGATCAAGTGGGCTGATGGAGGCTCGCAAGCCCGATGGGCTTCAAACCCGGCACGACCCGTCTAAAAGCCCACTTAAGCCCAGCCCGGTGGGTAGAGGGACGGGCTTAGTTTAGGGGTTAGAAACTCGGCCCGGCCCGTTAAGAGCCCGTCAAGCCCGCTCCATCAAAATCCCGTAAAGCCCGGCCCGTAATGCCCATTAAAATTTCTACCCCGGGTCTCTACGGGTTATCACACGAAAACGCTATTACGTACTTTTATATGACTTTGTTTCGTCGACTCTTACAAACATTAAACTCTCAAATAGATGAGACGTAATCAACCATGTAAAAATTTGGGAACGTTTACCTCCTAATATTATGGCTCTCCATAGAGAGAGATAAGTTTAAATAAGGTTCACCGCATCGATCGGGGCTCTAATTTTGTCGAATTCAAGTTATTTTTTTAGCATCACCGTATTTCATCATAACGATCAAATTCTATTTCATAGCGTTTTTCAAAATTTGACTTCTTTTATATATTTGTTTCGAAAAGTTGTATACTTGAGTATAATCTTGTAATCAAGTTATACCGCATTAGTAAGCATGTTGTTATTATAATGGTTGTTGACAGTATATATGGTGCACCGCCAAGCATGTTCGGCGGCCTCGTGGACCGTGCAACCGGCGTCATAGGTCCTACTTCCGGCATCCGGCGGGTAGACCGCAACCCCGGCTACATTCCCAACGTCAGAGATCACCGGTGCCGCACCCGGAGGGCGTGCCACCGGGCTCCCGAAGTAGCTTCGTGAGTAGGGAAATGTGTAGTAGTGTGGGTTTGTGTCCCACATTGGAGAAGTTGTAAAGGAGGGAGCCTTCCTTCCCTATAAATAGGAGGCTTCCCCCTTAGTGTTAAGGATCTTGGTTCCAAGGCATTCCACCCTTGTACCATCGATGGCTTATTAGCCGGCTATAGAGTATTCCAAGTGGACGTAGCCGTGCCCTCCGATGGCACGGTGAACCACTATACTTGCTTGTGTTCGTGTTCTATCTTTATTATTGTGCTTCTGTCAGGCCTACGGGTTTGTGCAGAAACAATTGGCGCCGTCTGTGGGAATCAGTTCAAAAAGTTGTGTTGCTCTACCAGCGAGTAGAGATCGGTTAATCCATGTGGGCAGCCCGGCCAAGAAAAAAAAAGAGAAGAAGAGGTACGGCCAGGAAGCAATTGGCATTGGCCAGTGTTCATCTCTCCCTACCCGACCAGCATCTTCCAAGCTTCAACCGGCCCGCATCCTCCATCCTGCAAGTCAGCTTCGCCGGCCAGCATCTCCCGCCCAGCAAGCCTCCCGGCCAGCATCACCCGGCATGCAGCCCATGCAGCCCAGCCAGGCGTGGTCAACCCGCGCAAGGCTCAGTGCGCGGTGAGCTCCGGTGCAGACTCCGTCCGGTCCAGCATGCTAGCAGGGCCTCTCCGGTGCAGCAGGACCCGGTGCAGCAGGGTCCGGTCAGTCGGTCTCCGGGCATGGACCAGGCCGGACGAGAGTCCCCGGCCGAGAGAGCGACCGGCCGAGAGAGAACCCCGAGCAGGAGAGAGTCCGGCCGAGACGAGGGAGAGAGCCACTGGCCGAGAGAGCCACCGGCCGAGAGGGGATGCCGGCCGAGAGGGCAGTCCGGCCGAGAAACGGAAACCACGAAAGAAGAGGAGAAACAGAAACAGAAGAGAAAGAAAAATGGCGGGAAAAGCGAATTCAAATGTTCAGGACCGGTCAGCACGGGCCAGTTTGGGCTGCAGCACGCCGGGCCGGGTCAGCCTCCCATCCAACAGTTTCACCAGAAGGAAAATCTGCTCTTGGCACCCAGAAATTTTCTCTGGGCACTCACTGCTCCAAACAACAAAATCAACCTGCAGCAGCTTCCAGCAAAGCTAAGTCTTTAATTCTTACAATTATGTTTACTCCATCCTTATGCGAGTACTGTGCTATATATTTGGCAAGCATGTGAGTTGTTTTCCCGCATGATAATGAATGTGCATGATTACCTGCTACATCGGTAATTTTTAGCTTTGTGGTGCATAGCATATAGTCTTTCATGTGTGGCTGGCCGAGATCTTTTTCTCCGGGAAACGGTAAGCCAGTAACAACGGCTGAGGCATTCCACCGGTTATGTACCATTCAACCGGCTCTGAGACATTCCAACGGCTAAGCCAACACTAACGAAAGACTATGCATGACATCTTCAAGCTACACATGCCTTCATTCTATACATGATCGTGATTTATGTGTTCCATTGATATCTCATTGGTATCCCCGGGCGGTATTCGTATCACCGAGCAGTAACGAATAACAACCCGGTGCTTGTTGTAAGTGGCTTAAATTCTGATCACTTGTTTATTCTTATTTATTTTCTAAGGTACATATCATCCAGCGGCAAAAGGCAGTCCACCGGGAAACCTGGGGAACTTGGCACTCAAACGCCCGGCAAGAGCCCAATCTCACTTAGGGACTTGGGGGACTGGTGGTAGTAGGGGTGACTCGGTCACTACCTATGCTTGGTGGCACATGATGATTAACTCCCCAAGTAAGATTGCACTCTTACTCGGGAACTTGGGGGACTTGTTGACAGTATATATGGTGCACCGCCAAGCATGTTTGGCGGCCTCGTGGACCGTGCAACCGGCGTCATAGGTCCTACTTCCGGCATCCAGCGGGTAGACCGCAACCCCGGCTACATTCCCAACGTCAGAGATCACCGGTGCCGCACCCGGAGGGCGTGCCACCGGGCTCCCGAAGTAGCTTCGTGAGTAGGGAAATGTGTAGTAGTGTGGGTTTGTGTCCCACATTGGAGAAGTTGTAAAGGAGGGAGCATTCCTTCCCTATAAATAGGAGGCTTCCCCCTTAGTGTTAAGGATCTTGGTTCCAAGGCATTCCACCATTGTACCATCGATGGCTTATTAGCCGGCTATAGAGTATTCCAAGTGGACGTAGCCGTGCCCTCTGATGGCACGGTGAACCACTATACTTGCTTGTGTTCATGTTCTATCTTTATTATTGTGCTTCTGCCAGGCCTACGGGTTTGTGCAGAAACAATGGCTAAATTTACAAAATGAAAATTTTGACCGTCTGATGTGATCGTTATAGTTAAATATGAGTAGAGGAGAAAAATCAACTTGTTTCGTGAACGTTCGATGCTCGATCGAAAGGGTCAACCATATTTTCATAAAACTTATCACACGAAAACGCTATTACGTACATTTAGATGACCTTGTTTCGTCGACTCTTCCAAACATTAAACTCTCAAATAAATGAGACGTAATCAGCCATGTAAAAATTTAGGAACGTTTATCTCCCGATACTTTGGCTCTCCATAGAGAAATATAAGTTTAAATAAGGTTGACCGCATCGATCGGGGTTCTAACTTTGTCATATTTAAGTGATTTTATGACCATCACTGTATTTTATCATAACGATCAAATTCTATTACACAGCATTTTTCTAAATTTGACTTCTTTTATATAGTTGTTTCGAAAAGTTGTACACTTGAGTATAATCATCTAATCAAGTTATACCGCATTAATATGCATATTGTCATTATAATGGCTAAATTCATAAAATGAAAATTCCATAAGCCACATATTTATAGGGTATATTTATAATAGAAAATCAATTTGAATTTAGAGTTTAGAGTTTGGAGTTTGGCGTTTAGAGTTTATATTGCAAGGGTAAACTTGACTTTCTTTACACACAGATTGTATTTGTTATGATTGTATATATATAGGCTTGGGGATGAGTCTCTCGGTGATGATGTCGGGTTCCAATCCCTTTTTGAAAAATAATCTCTTATATTTATTTATTTTAATTAAACCCCGGTCCGGCCTCAAACCGCCGAGGGCTATTCGGCCCGGCCCGCAAAAGCCCGTCAAGCCCGCCTTATATGAATGGGCTTGGATCCTAGAATTTCTAAAGAAGCCCGGCCCAGCCCGGCCTGGCTCGCTATTTCTAAAATACATTGTAAAGCCCGGTCCAGCCCGCTCCAGCCCGCTCCAAGCCCGTTATGAATGGGTCAGTCCGGCTCGGCCCGTTGACGAGTCCTACAACAAATTTACAAACATAAATAACTCACTTTTAATAATTTTTAAACAAAAAGGAACATAAGTCTGGGCTAATACAGAGTGAACTCAAAACTGATAAATAATTGAGGTTAAAATGCCTAAAATGCCTCTGATTTAGCTAAAATTACCATGCTCCCACTCCACTAACTGACAAATTTCTCTCTCCTCCTTTTTTAGTTATTTTCTGCAATTTCAAGTTTTTCGGCCAAACTGTTGACAATTTGGAGAAGATTCAAACTGCAAAATTGTTTTTCATCTCATGGGCTTTCATTTGAGTATAGTGTTGCATATATTTTGAGAAACTTTGAAATTTCGAATTTCAACCACCACGAGCCACAGTAGCAGGATAGTAGGGTTGACAGTATCTATTTGCCTCAAGGTTGACAGTAGTAACAATCTTTAACATCGACAACGACATCTAACTTCACGGTCGACAGTAGCAGCTAGTTTCTCTATCGGCAGTAGCAGCTAGTTTCTCTATCTACAATAGTAATTAGCTTCTCTATCCACAATAGCAGTTTTTACTTCGGCAGTAACAACTTTTAAATTCTGCAGTAGCAGCAATACAGACTGAATGCAAGTATGAATATTAAAAATTGTAAAAGAGTAAATTTTTAGTGACAAGTGGCAGCTTGACAACACATTGTCCAGATTTGTAAAATTTAGTCTTAATTCGTATAAAAAATATGACAGGTGACTTATTTGTTAATTAAATTTGTGTCATGTACTTTTATGTAGTTTGTTACTTATTTAAAGGTCGAGCTCTAGTTGTGAATATAACTATATATATATATATATATATATACAGTTATTATCCAGAGCGAACCTTCGCTTTGAACTTACCGTGTGAAGTTCAGTTTTTGGCACATTTTTCAGTCATATTTTAACATCTTCACCATTCAGGTGTTAGAACCATATGTGTAGATCGTCTCTGCCAAATTTCATTCAATTTGGTGATCGCTAAGGTATTGAAAATATATTAAATCAATACACAAACCGAATTTGTTCAACCTGAACTGTTCGTCTAAATCACCATAACGAAAGGCCAAATGATTATAAAGTTGGATGAAATTTTACAGAGACGATCTACACATATGATTCTAACATATGAACGGTGGAGATGTTAAAATATGACCGAAAAGTGTGCTAAAAACTGAACTTCGCACGGTAAGTTTAAAACGAAAGTTTGCTATAGATAGGAACTATATATATATATATATATATATATATATATATATATATATATATATATATATATATATATATATATATGGATAAAAAAAAACAAACTGTCAAAATTCAGAGAACGAAAACCATATATAGTTCTTATATTCATTTGGGATCGATGCCTCGATGGGGTGGAGTGGAGTAGTTGACCATTAGTTGACGTGACAAATTTCATTTCGCTTGCTATAGCTAGCTACCATTTTAATCCTAATGTTTCTTAGTTTTTGATTCGATTATATACGCATCTTACATTAAAAAACTGGATTATATACCATTATTTATTTATTCTAGCTTTTCGGATTCAATAATGTACATGTCTTCATAAGAATGATAAGATTTTTTATATGACTTATGAAGACAAGGTCACAATGACGTCGACGTTTTATCAACTCACAATCTCTGCATAATTAATATTAGTAGATGAAATTGATGAGTAAAATTTCGCGGTAACAGTGTCAAAAAACTTATCCATTGACTCTGTTGTAAACTTGTTTACAGAAACTTCTAGAAGACTAACCCTGCACTTGATTACGTACCATCACATTGTTCTTCAACCGTCGAACCCAGCGAACTGCTCTGAACCCAGAAACTCTGACAGTTCGGTCGGGCTTCTCTTCTCTTTGTTTATTGTCCTGCGGGGGCTTGTAGTTGGAGTAATTTTAAATACAATTCTATAACCTCTTAATACACATTCCTTACTTAATACACTATCTCCTAAATTTTTCAATACACATCCCCAAGTACCTAAAATACCCTTATGTTAAAAAATCATAAAATATCATATTAATATAAGAGATACTTAATATATACTGAATGTTTAAAAATATTTTCAAGTATTTATTAATATATTTTCTACTATTTTCTATTTTCGTCTATAAATTTTTAAAATTTCAATTCAAAAGATCATTGGTCAATTGATAATTTAATTGAGAACTGTTGTTACAACTCCAACATCAATCAATAGTTAGATAAAATAAAATTTCAAAATTAAGATGTCTAGGTTTACAACTGTATTGCACCTTTTTATTTTTTTTTCTTAATTTTTTTCTTATGATAAATTATGTCTGTTTTGGTCATTTAACATTTCTATAGAATTTGATTTGATATATAAAACTAGAAGAGTGTGTATTAAGTGGTTTGTGGAGTGTGTATAAAATTTCTCTTGCAGTTGCCTACTCAAAACAGAAACAAGAATAATAATTATGAGCAAAACTACAAAAAAAAAAAAAGCCCCAATATAATGGAGCAGACATTTATGCCCTAGCCCCTAGCCAGCAGAACTGATGGAGCACCCATCTAACTTTTTCCCAGACCCACCTCACTTTCATAAGCCACTTCTAATTAGGGTCTCTCCGTCAAACCCAAATCAACCTTATTGGATTGGATTGTTTATATATCAGGATCCATTTAGTATTTACTATATACTAGTCATCGATCTGCCTTTTTGTATTATAAATTTATAACCGTTGTTCAGTAATCTGGAAATGGAAGCTAGAGTAGGCCGAGTCTATTCTGCTGGCCTTTCCATGAAGATGAGGACAGTTACAACCACGGGTCTTGCTACAAGGGGATTGAAAGTGAGCTGCAGCAGCTGTGGCTGTTATTTTCGGAAGCTGCTAGCTTCGATCTTGGAATGCTCGGTTGAGATAGTAACCCTACATATTAGAATAGTGATGATTGATGATGATCTGGAATTGACCCCAAATTGTATGAGTTTTAAATAGTAAATCGTGGATCGGGCAGCTACTTTATACTGGTAAGATCACTAAGAAAGGAGGTTGAGCAAATCGCATTGTCTGGTCTGGCCGCCTAGCCTGGCCGGCCATGTATATCTGGGCATTAATGATTCGATCTGGTGATCAAACAAATATAACTGAATATATATCGGAATTCGGAACTCGTGTATGGATGTTTGATATGAGTGTTGGTTGATATGAGTGTTGGAGAGTCAACCTAGTTAAGCTAAACTCATTTGATATAATTAGAAAATAATTAGCTGCTCTCAAACCCGAGGATTATCCGGCCAATTAATTTGCTCTAAGCTCAACCAATTAATTTGCCATATATGATTGAATTGAAGAAACTTAATTACTTAAGATTTACACTTTGTGCTCTTCAATATTATTATGGAGTGCGTTCAATGCAATATACACCTTTGTTCTTCGACTTCAGGAACAAACGGTAAATCTTTCTTTACTCCAGACAAAGCTTGTAAAAACGGAGAGTGCTATCACTTTCTTGTCATGATGTACTGCTTCTTCGTTAATTAATAAACGAAACTAACTAACTAAAGGTGGGTTTGGTGCAGCTGGACTTTAAAGTAAAAGCGGACTTATACTTATAAGTATAAGGTGGGTGGGAGCAACTTTTCATTTTCTATTAAAAATGATCCTATTTTTTCAAAAAGTTACTGACATGTTGTGTTACCAAACATAAAACTGACTTATACTTATAAGCAGATCAGCTTATAAGTTCCCCAAACGCACCCTAAGCCAAGCTGAGTAGATTAATTTTTGTAATAGTCGTGAGTCTTATGTAATCTTCATTTCAATAACTTCTAGCTACACCGTACTTAAGTGGGGTATAATGATTTCATTTAATTTTAGTTAAAAAGACTATTTTTTTTCACCACGTGACGATAATGAGATTGGAAACTATAATGTTCACAATATTCATTAGGGAGCTTCTATTCATACCTCCCAAATTGGCACTTAGACCTCTTTTCTTTTTCAACTTTCAGTTGACTTTGTCAACTCATGTGCAATTACCAATAAAGTCACATAAAATTAAATAAATTATTTGGAATATATAAATACTTAAATATACTCTAACATAATTTATTTTCTAAAAATTGAGTTACATGATATAATCTTTGTCTTATTTCTTGTCACTCTGTTTGTTCAAAAATTTATCTTCTAGGTTCATTAGCCGATTATTATCAAAGAACAAGTGTATTAATTATATATTCTGCAATAATTTACATAAGACTTATCACGAAGTTGTTCATAATAAACTGAAAGTTTGGTAATTTATTTATTTTTTAATTAAATCAAATTGAGTGTTTCGTTTTTTTATTTTTCAAAAATTGGAAGTGAAATAATCTAAACTTAATGGAGGCCTAACTATTTATTTTGGAGGTATTAGTATAATTTTCTAAAAAAAGGCTTTTATTAATTTAATTGCCCAATGAGTATTTTGGAAAGAGTAAGGAGGTGTAAATAGTATTTTAGCTTTTTGTAAAAGTAGATTGGAGGTATATTGAGTAAGGAGGTCTAAGTGCCAATTTGAGAGGTATGAATAGAAGTTCCCTATCCATTAAACTAACCATCATGACATAGCTCACAAAGTATTATGTTAATTAGTTTCTCTTAAATTCATGTTTTCACTTTAGCAACATCTACATTCTACCTTTCATTTCAATTTAAACTTTTTTTTTTTTTTTATGAAGCGCAGCACATGCTTGTACTTTTCGTTAAATACCTGACCAAATAAGGTGATTGAGATTAATCAGTAATGAAGCGTAGTATTGGAACTGTTGTTAATTTCTACCTCTTTGAGTCTGGTTTTGGATACTCAAGAGCCTCTCTTTTTTTGTAAATTAGTCGTTTAGTATTTAAAAAAAAAAAAAACCAAATCAAGTTGACGTAGTCACGCTGGTAGTTTGATTTTGGAAAATTACGAGAGAATTAATGAGTTTCCTTTCTATATATGGTGGCCCAACATTTAATGGCCCAGGGTTGCAGCTGGGACCAGCAAATTATCTGGCGCAAACAAATGAGGACAGGGCTCCAAAGCCACCATCCATATCTGAAGTACTGTAAAACTAATCAAACTTCCCCGCACATTTGAGTTCCCAGTCTCTGCATGCATGGTTGCCCTAAGCAGTAATTTATGTCTCTTTTCTTTTGTGTCTTCGTATACCTTTTACCCTATTTTTCATGCATGAGATCTTGTAGCTAGCGGAGTAATTTAGTAGAAATACTGAGTAAAGACTCCAGGCCAGGAGAGATGCTGTCTATATCAAAATTAAGGATGGTTGATCTGAATTGAAGATACATGAAGTTGCACAGCGTGATGGAGCTTGGGACTAATATTCTAGATCTAGAACATCATAGTCAATCATACGGCAGCTCCAAAAATGAAATTGTACGTGTTTCGTAGTGTCTTTACATTTGACTAATTAGTGTATGTGCCGAGACTATTAGTCCTCTATGCTAGTATCCATCAGAATGATAATTACTAAAGCACATACGTACCTTTCTTAAAATTATACTATGCATGTCGATATTTTCTTCATTTTTACGAGACTTATTGTGGCATATATAGGTGTGTAAGTGTGTTACAATGAGGGATCCAAATCCTCTCCTGCATGAGCCAAGGCGTGAAATCACTTGTTTTTGTAATTATTTTTACATTTGTGTATGAAAAACTAAACAAACCCGAAGATATGAAAGTGATCAACTCGATCAAGAATATGCTTCTGATATACAACATGGAATTATAGTGATTCACCATAGAACTGATAGAAGTTCTCTTTATTTGCATTAGGTGGCCAAGATCATATATAGGAAGTTTACACGGACCATAATTAGCACATCATAGCAATACGTACAAATATGGGAGAAAGTATTGCAAAAACTACTGAATCAACTAGCTAGTACATATGCCTGTGTTTAGGCAATTATTAAATCAAGTAATGCGTAGTTACACCACAAGGACATAATTAAGATCCAGATCATGGGACTTGCCCAGGCGCATGTTGTCCTTAATAATACTCTTGCTTAGTGATTCCCTCCACCAGGGCTAGGGCCAGAGTTCTTTACAGCTGCTTGTCTTTGAAAGTTCACCAATCTGCGACCTCCAGCCCTAAGCCGACTTGCTCCCAAAGTCCTCTGCACTGTGATTCCTTCAGTACTCTCTCTAGCAACGACAGTGTTACGTGATGATGATCTTGAAGTGGTCAGTAGTCGAGCCTCTACCGAAGGCAACCTGGCTCTCAGGAGGAAAGCAGCAAGAAGAATGACAAAAATGGAAAGTGAGTTGAGCACTCCTCTGGCCATTGTACCACAATGATCAATTGTAAAAGTTTTTCTTCCAACTATATATGCTACCTATGTAAGGAATGGTAAGGTTTGGGATCTATTTATAGTGCTTTGGGGAGGTGAAAATATCAAGAGGATTGTGAAATCAAAGAATAAACGGCAACAGGCTTGCTAATTACTATAGCCACATCACCTACATGTCATGTGGGGAAAATTTACCTTCGGTAAAATTGAAATGGTGTTGCGATCGTGACAAAGACATCAAATTGGTTCATCCCAAATGCCAGGAACTAGGGAGGCGGCTTCTTATCAGTTTGGAAAATGATCAAAATGGTGACATAATTAAAGTGGAAGTTTGGTATATAAAAGAGACACTACCATAAAGCGGAGTCAACTTGGTGCATCTTTCATTCTGCATTGAAGATCCTTGCATATATTATTCTGTTGATTATGTAACTACATAAAGTAATTCCTAAGGAAAAATCAAAGATTCTGTAGCTATATATATATATGCTGCCTATACAATGCATGTTAACTACTTAACTTCCCATGTAAGTGTAAGATTGAGACAGAATATCGGATCCAAATTCACTAATCAACTAAAAATAAACAAGTCTAGAGGATAACCGCACAAACCCTCCAATTAATAAAAAACAAAAATAAAAAAACAAAAACAATGCTGGGCATTTTTATTAACCCTAGAGTTTTATTCTAACTCCAGCGACATTTGATCGTATGGATCGAAGTGTCTCCACAAGACCACAACTCTTCAAATCATTTGTTAATCTTAACGTTCAACTATCTCCTCAGTCGGATGAGAAATGGGTAGAGATATATGTACAATTTCTAACTATACATTTCACCTGGGACTTGCCTTTTCAAGAAGTCAACCTGGCATCAACGGTAGAGTCCCAAAGACAGAGGTGTGGAATTAGAAGCAACTCTTCAGTCACCAGTCACCACTCACCACTCACCACTAGATGCGCACAATACATGAACTTAATTTAATTTAGCATGATGTGCATATATGTTGGAAATAAGCAGGAAGTCTGTGGGTTTCTGGGTTTCTGTCCTTTTCGATTCTATTACATTCCCAACCTAGCTTGCATGTTGCCATATCGGGATCTATATAGTATACTACATTCTTATTAGGATATCTTTTTGGGATATAATTCTATAGTGATAGTCTACCAATTGGTCGGTAGCCTAAAATCTCAAGAACATGTCCACGTACTGGTTACGACGTGTGTATATATATAGATTGTCGAAACTATATATTTAAGTTAAGAGTGAGCTAATTAAATTACTAATACAATTCCTTCAGTACTCTCTCTATTACGATCGACATGGATCGGATATAACAGATGACTGGATTCGATCTCTACAAATTAATGTTACATTTGCAATTCGTTGATGGTACGTATATATATCTTATCATCAGCTAGGAATGATTAGAATCGATCATCAATTGAAGTATACTTTCCGTATATCTTTCATGCGCATGCTCCACATTGCTTGTGCCAAGTGCCAAGTGCCCTTCTATCGATCTACAGAAGAAATAGATCGAAAAATGATAAGTTCCATAAGTTGCTTCTTTAATTAGTTCTCTTCACTCACGACCACAAACTAGCTTATTCAGAGTAAAAAAAAAATTATACATTTTCATTTCCGATGCCCATATTTGATAATTAATTAACAAAAGTAAAAGCAAAACAATTACATTGAATCCCAAGTTTTTTATGAGGGGAACTGATAATGTTTCTGTTCTTTCAGAAAAATAAAAACTGATAAAGTTTATGTGCAAACTTGGAGGCACGAAGCATATATATCGGTATTAGGAGAACCAAATTACTTAATTTACAGAAGACCATGTGATTTAGATTTGAAGAACTTGAAGCGAGATCGAAGTTATATTAATAGCGTTTTTGTATCTGAAAGATAAATAAAAAGACTACAGAGACGAAAGCTTCGAATCACGTTTGTTCAAGTATGAATATTTATCTCAAACTGCTTCCCTTTATTTAGTTGGCGTAATAATAACTACTAAGGTTAGAATTGCATATGATGGGTCGATATATACCTGACTTTGCGAACGAAAACGTACGTAGAGGTATACGTTTTCTTTCGCAAAGTCAGGTATATATAAGGAAATGATTTGGGGTCTCAATGAGGCATTGGATTTGTGGCCTTAATCCTATCATGTGACATGCAATATCATCAGTACACATCACTAGTTAGAAAAGTCATGTCAAATCATTCTTAAGTAAATAGACAATCATATCCCTCTCGATCCAACGATTCTCCATCATTATATATTTTTCAATTAAAAAAAAAAATCATATTTATAATTTTTTTTCTCTTTTGTTTTTTATCGCAATAATACTTATATTTAAACTTCAAAATATAATTTGAATATTGAATATTTTTGAAAGTATACTTTTTTTTTTATGTAAACTGTAATAAATATATTTGAATATATATAATTGGTTCCAAGAAAAAATAAATTCGATTTAGATTTACCTGTTTTTTTTTTAAATTTTTGTTGAAAAATAATAATAATTTGATAGAGAATATATGATATATACATCATAGCTAACACATTAAAGCATTGGAGACGGAATTAAGGAATTAGTTATATTAAAAGTCAAGAATTACAACTTCCTCATTGATAAACTAAAACATAATTTTTTTTTAGTAAATATCGTACATATAACCCTTAAATAAATTTAATATAGTTCATGTAAGGTAACTAATTCATCTCAATGATTTTATTTTTTATTGAAAAATATATAATGATGGAGAACCGTTAGATCGAGAGAGATATGATTGTCTATTTACTTAAGAATGATTTGGCATGACTTTTCTAATTGATGATGTGTTCTGATGACATGACAAGCCACATAGGATTGAGGCCACAAATCTAAACCCTTATTGAGGCCCCCTATCAATGCCCTATATATAATTAGTGCATGGAGTGCACCCTTTATTTACCTGGCGTAATTATAATTATAATTAATAACATTAGAATTGCATATAATAAGTTGATATATACCTGACTTTGTGAACGAAAACGAAGAGGTATACGTTTTTGTTCGCAAAGTCAGGTATATATAATTAGTGCATGGAGTGCAGTAACTATATATAGGGATTTCTTTCTAATTTCTGCTTTGAGGGTGGGTGGGAGCCTGACGTTAAGCCTTCTCTATCAGAAGCATATTTATATGTCATATTCAAATCAGATACGAGTCCACTAGTTCTTATACTACGGTGGATATATATATATATATATATATATATATATATATATATATATATATATATATATATATGCATGGTCGACCATGAAACTACTGAACGAGATCTTTGCAAGGTGCGCGCTAGGAATTTGAAAGCGACCAAGTACATATATATTATCGATCATCACTTGGATTCTGTTTCCAGACATTTACTTGCAAATGTAATTGATATGGTGGCTTTAATTTCCTCCTTATATACAGTAATGTGCCGACCTTGGAGTCAAATTAACACTGTTGAAGCAAGTACGTATGTGGAACGTACAATCATAATTATTTCGTATCACATCAGAAGTTGTATAGTTTCTACGCAAGTATCCCAATGTCAATGACTTCGAATAGACTAGAGAGAAAGAAAGCATATCAGATATACAACGTATCGGAAGATCTAAGAAATTGATACCCTCCTTTACGTACAGTATATTACTTATAAGCTCATCAATAAAAAGTCTTGGCACAATCTCGAGTAGTGAGTCATCAATATTTATGTTTATTATCTTATTGTTGTTGTTGTTGTTGTATGTTTTCTCCAAATTAGAGGTTTTTTTCCCCTTTCAAATTCTGGGTTGCATCGAGTCAAACAACCACAAACACCATCAATATTTGAAGTCAATTAAAGAACAAAATAGCTAGCTGAAGGGAAATCAATAAAAGGTGGAAACTCAAATCCATATTCAAACTCTTTTATGGATATATATCTTCATTGAAAAAACTGTGTTATTAGGAGTCTCAATTGTATGCACATGATAATTTAAAAAGAAACGAACATTCATAAGACATGCCAAGTAAATTGACACGTTATATATAGCTTGGTGTGTGTATATATATTAAATGCACAAAACATTTCTCAAATAATGAATTGAAATTACGTGATACATTTGTTATATAGATAAGTCACGTTATGGCTCACAATGATCTTTTACTTGCAGCAAGTACCGTATATATCATGTTGCCCTAGCTCTAACTTAATCTGTGGCGCAGAATCCAATTTAAAATTACATGTGGGAATAGAGTATATGTCAGTATGCTTAAACGTGAGGGAGAAGAAAGTGTCACCTACTGAGAGTCATGAACGTGAAACAAGAGCATTGTGGGTCGAGCAAACCGCAATTGCTGATTTTTATCATGTGCAAACTGTAGAGCGAGGTCAACAACGTACACTTGATAATCCCAAGAGCTAGTTTTGGGCAATAAAATTAGGGCAACCTAAAAAATTTTAAGACCTTTTTTTATTTATTTTTTTTTTTAACCTGCTAGCTTGTAAGAAATATTTTCTCATTGTAGAGATTCACAACTTGGCTGCTACAAAATTCACTATAAATAGTTTTAGAAAATATAGGAAAAGGAAATAATCCACTTATAAATAGTTTTAGTATACTAACAGATTCCTGCAAAAACAATTGGTTATAACTAAAACTGATATATAGTGATTTTCATCACTGGAAGTCTACTTTAACGTGCATACGCATTCCAACTTGAAGTAAGCTTGAAATGTAAGCAACAAGAAGATTGCACTGTCATGCCTAATTTTATTTTTTTTAGCAAACAAATCCGTGATATGCATTTCCTCCTAAATTTACTGTTCCCATGTCTTCTTCTGTTTGGGAAATACATTTTTTATTAATAATGATTAAGAAACCATCCATGTTGTAATTAATTATTAACTCTGCACAGTACTTTGGAATTTCTATAAAAAGGACCTCAGTTACTACAAACTGGAGCCAAGAGCAACAAGACTTTCACGTTTCAAAGCATTTGAGACTGAGTAGAAACCCCCGTAGAAATATATACACCACGTACATGCATAAAATGGCAGCAAACCATCAAAGATTTGGTGCTCTTCTTCTTCTTATCCTTGTTTTGAGTTTTAGCCTTCTTCGAATCGAAGCAAGGCCTTTACGCAGTTACAGAGGGGCGGATGGTTTGCCATTTAGCATGGTGAAGCATTCGAGGCCTAGCAAAGGAGGCGGAGGACACAGAAGGACTGCTCGGGTTCTGTTACCACAACATGGAATCAAAGACAACTCTGGCCCAAGTCCTGGAGTTGGTCACCAATGTGGCAACGGCATACATCGTTGACAGATATGGTTGTTGATGCTGGAGTTGTTTGTATTTTTTTGTTTTTGTTTTTGTATTTTTTTTTTTTGGTATGAACTTAAATATTTTGACACGGTGTCCACCGTACCAGACAACCTCAGCCTATGTGTGATGTATCAAGTTTTTGAATAATGCTAAGATTACAGAAAAGTGGGTGTATATAACTGTATGTATAGATTGAAAGGTTGAAGAATATATCCAAATTAACTTATGGACTGCGAGCTAGCTTTAAGCATAATTCATTAACATTAATTTATAAGAATCAACGATGAGTCAGTCCTTATCTTGTTTATTTCAAAAATAAAAAACAAAAATTTACAGGAACCGATATTTGGGGTTGGTCTATGCAGAAAGGCATGCATAATCCTTCTTTTTTCTTTTCTTTGATTAGGTAAACGCGCATAACCCTATTTGTTAATGTTTTCCAGATTTTCATACCCATTAAAAGGTACATAAGGTTGTCTTCAATTTCCTTTAAAAAGAACAAAGTCGTCGTCTTCGATTCTGTTATAAATCTATTACATATCTTGATAGTTATTGTTGAGTAAAATTATGCACGTAGTGAGTGAAAATGTCACCCAACATAATTTCACTCATATTCATATAGTGAATAGAGTTTTAATTATTTCGAGTTCGACCCATTCAAGACAGAATGTGTCTCTTAATTACAATCCCCTGTTTGTAGGAAAACACCATTTGATTCCATTTATGAAGAAACCAATAATATGGAGATGTGTGATTATTTGTTTTTGCGGCTGTACCCAAAAAATGTAAATAGGTTGCCTACGTACCCTTTGAGAGAGATCAAGCCACTCGTAGTTCAAGAATTCCAATGAGTGAATGACTCACTGGACAAGTTTGGCTTTTTGGATAGGAGTAGTGTTTGGGCTACTTTGTGAATTGAATTTAACAAATCAGGGATTCAGGTGAATTTTTGCTGGTGGTGTCATGGATTCTGTTTGGGTTTGTGGTTGCGCCTAGATTTAAATCCAGACTGCCTACATACCCTGCGAAGGGATCAAACCACTGTAGTTCGATGTTTTGAGATTTAAATGGGTAGATGACCCATTTGCTTGGAATATGTGTTTAGGAGAGGGTTTAGAGCCCTTGGATTTGATTTGTGTGATTTGGGAATGGATTTGATTTATCTGGTGTAGGGAGAATTTGACTGGTGATGTCAGGGATTCTTTTTGGACTGGTGGTCGAATTTGACTGGTGGAGTCAGGAATTCTGTTTGCACTTGTGGTTGCATCTAGTGAGTCACTAAATTGCCTACGTACCATTTGTGGGATCAAACCGATCGTAGTTCATAAGCATATGGTTTTGTACCGACGTTTTGAGCTCAAGGGATGTATGTAGAACTTGAATCCGTCAAGCGTATCTCTTTCGAACACCCAATTTGGTAGAGTGTGTGCCGGGCATTGCAACGGGCCTCGAAATTTAGTGGACTGACTAATGTTGTGCCGGGCTTTGCAACGGGCCTCAGAATTTTAGTGGACTGACTGATGCGGTGCCGAGGCTTTTCAATGGGCCTCGGAATTTAGTGGACTTGCAATGTAGTAGAGGACCCGCCAGTTTAGATTAGACACCCAAGGTGCTGAGTTTTGTCGTAGACCAGGCTCTTGTTGTATTTTAATCGTCGACGAGTACTGTAACTGGGCCTGTGGGCTTATGACATGTTGGTGGCCCAAATTTCTATAACCCAAAATCATACTCCCTTTGCAAAAGTCAGCTCCGTGTACTGAAAATCCAAAGGCGTCTGGAACTTTGGAAGTCTGAGAGACAAGACCACCCTTTTTTGATAGACTCAAAAGATCTTCTCATCATCCCATCGTGATCAAGAGTACTGGATAGGGATTAAGTTGCTGAAGAAATTTGAGTCCAAGTTAGAGATGGAGTCATCGGATTTGCCCTGTATAAATGGGAGTATGCCTTCACTTGCCTCTGCATCTTTCGTTTTCTGGGTAAAGACCTTCTCTGGGCATGTTTGATTGTGTATGGGTATTTACTCTTTACACCCACTTGACCATGTCTTTTGTTTCTTAGTTGCCGCAGCTGCTCGAAGTGAGTTTGATTGAGATTGAGTTTTGTGCTACTGAGCGTTTAGTGAGCATTGAAACCATAAAGGTTTGTTTTGTAGCCACTCTTTGAACATGATCCTCAGATGTTTAATTAAGAAGTGTGTCATTGCTCAGAGATTACCTACCACATCACATGGTTCAAATATATGTAGTTCCACCGCTTTGAACCTTTTATAATTGTCTCATCGATTTGATAAACACCTGTATGTTAATTTCCTTTAGTTTGGTTGCCACCGATCACCAAGTGTTCACATATACTGCTGACATTGAAACTTTCGCAGAAGCTATATATATCGAACTTTGTATGCAAACATCAATAGCTCGGTGAGGCTTTAGAGATAACTCCTGCATATTAAGAATCTCTGTGTGCAGGTCCCGTGTACGTTGGCTACCAAATAAGAAGTATATTTATGCATGCTGGAGCATCAATGTGTAGGAGCAGTAGGTGTATTGGCTTCCATGAATCAATTATCAATTGATTAATTTCTATTCCACCGTTTGAGAAAGTATATGAACATTGATTGTTCTTTCAACATTCATTTGATTATTTCATACTTCCACCACTTGCTTTTATGTGAGACTTTTGCAAAAGCTTTGTACCTGATGTTGTAGATGCTTCATTATTGACGTCATGAAACTTCCTTGCTTGCAGGTCAATATTCGACAAGAGGCAGAGGTCTTGAATACTTTGGCTACTGCACGTCAAGTTAGAACAAACTATAAACACAGCCAATTGTTTTGTACACCTTTGGAGCAGCTCGTGGTCTGGTAATATGCGCATCACTACTTCCCTGCTTTGCAGCTTCTGCAACATTAGATGTAGCTATGGACTTTGCTACATATTTGGATTTGGAGCTGCTTCTTTTGGTGTATGACTAGTGTTATTTGCAGGCTTGGTGTCGAAGCAGTGTATGAACCGTAGAGTAGCCTTTTATCGTCGTAAACTCAGACAAGTGTGACAGAGCGTTTTAAGACGCAGCCATTCTCCGAGAGTAGGCCGAAAAGGTTAACACCCAAGTACGAGACACGAAACAAAAAGACGTCATTGTGGCTGTGAATGAGGGCTGGATATCGATTTTGTGTCTTTGCACAAAAGCCATTGAGACTGAGGACAAGTAGTAGACGTCCAAGAGCTTAAAGGAACAGCTTCTATTGTCTGCACCATGAAGGAAAAAGATTAGTAATTTTAGGCAATTTAATTAACCAAGGTCTTATACCTATGATTTGCTGCCGTGGAAAAGAAAAGCTTCCTTGATCGAGGTTCTGTGTGAATCCTCTCGATCTCCCTTCAACTATTTTCTTCTACTGATCTTTCTCTTGTTTATTTCTGCCATCCTCTCTCTCCTTTCTTTTTTTCTCGGTTCTCTCTGCTCTGATATTTCTGCCCTCCTTTGCTTCTGCAGATTGCTCTCAATATATAGAGGTGCCGAAAGAGCTAGATAAGCTGATTTTGAATTTCAAATTCTGGTAGAGATGATGAAGATAAACTATTGGAAACTCATTTGCTTTGACCCGGCTGCCAATTTTATCTCTTGAATTTGAAAAACTCACATCCCTTCCTCTGATGTATATTCTGTTTTGAATTTGTCAACGATAACTAACTCTTCCAAATTTAAGAGATTATCATGACTTTTGTTTAAAGCTATTATCTCTTGATAATTATCGTTCAACACTTATGAGGGCTTACCTGATTGGTAAATCATAGATTAAGTTTAATGAACTCCTAAACTTTTAATTTTTCTGTACCTGTGTATATAAGAATCCTCTACGCCCTTACTGTGTACCGCCCAATAATACACTGTTTCACCTAATCAAAATGGGTTTTTACTCAAGTTTCGAAAGGTTTTGTGCTCTAGTTCTTCTTGTTCGCGTTGGATTTTATTCCTGTCGAACTATCAACACGTGGGGGTGGCGGACGTAAGTTTCAGTCCTGATGCGAGCGTGCCAGTACCTTTGGGTTAAGTACAACCTTGGTGGCGGACAACGTCTGGCGAGCGAATCAACCTTGGCGAGCGGATGACTCTGGCGAACGTGTTCGTCTGCTCCCTGCTACTTGACTTCTTGATCAAGCAACTGTACGCGGGCGTTGACAAACCGGCGTAAGGGCTCGAACAAGACCTAAGTAAACGATTACTAGGATTTTTCCTCAACCTTTCGGTAGATTGAGATATCTTACTTCGATCCTGGGATGCAAAGCAGAGCTAAGTATCAAGACCGCGGATGACGTTCGTCCAACCTTTAGCAAATTGGGAAAGACTGTTACCGGGGTAACGACTCAATTTGTCACAAGGCGTGACGACTGGACTCGATATGTCTCAACGATGCTTCGACACGAACGCAAGTCACTTTCGACAACAACGGCAGGTATACGGCGACCAGTAGTGGTGGTGGGCGTAGGTTTGCGGCTTGGTTGGAAGAGTGTCGTTTGCAGTTGGTGGAAGGCAGTTCGCGAGAGAGAGTGCTCCGGAGAGGCTTGCAAGATTTGCAGGGCAAAAGCTTGTGTTGTATGGTTGAGAACCCTTTTTACGTTGTCCTAGAGTTCTTTATATAGTGATCTCAAAACCCCAAATACGTATGTAACAAGTACATGTATTCTGATATCGAATAGGATTGTATTACCTTAAATCATCTCCAATTCAGACTCTAAGAAGGATTCCAAACCCTTTCCTAAACAGAAACTGATTTAAATGAAATTGGATTACCCGCCAAAAGGTGACCCTCTGGGCTTCGGCCCACAGTCTCGGATAAATGTTAATTTAGGCCCAAACATTGCCCCCCAACCTTCAAAATTAAAAGCCCATTGAAATTGAAGAAGGTTGAGAAAGCCCATCCAGACTCGTTTAAAAACCTGAAGAATACGTCGTTCCCTCTAACCAATGCAACTTTACCAAATTGAGCTCAAAAGACTGTTCAGTGAACCCTAAACCGCCTCAAATCATACCGATTCAGAGATTCACAAACTCCCCTTTTCAGATTCTATAAAGCTGTAATTCAGGAACGTGAAAACCAATCCGAAACCTCACATCGATCATCATGGCTCTAGAAATTAAACACTCAGAAGCGCTTCGCGGGAAGAAAAAGATCCAACAATCCGTCATCGAAATCGGAACCCCCTTCTGTACCTCTCTAACCTCACCAGATGATTATAGCCGTGCCGGATTAGGTCCAACGCAAAGAGAAATCACCCCTCGAGGCATCGCCTCATTCGCGGATGATTGCCGTCCGCCTCCAGTAGCTTTTCGCGATCAGGACATTAAACTTCAAAAATGCTCAAGCCACTTCGAAGCCCCCATCACTACCGGCTGCTGGCCCCTACCAACTTCAGAAATGATCAAATGGTACAAAGCCAGACAAAAGATAGATGCCTTGAGATGGCGCCGCGCTGGAATAACAGAAGTCCTCGACCTCTATTTCAGTCTAAACCCCAAAGGCGGAAATCGATGCGCCTTCTTGCCCTTAGTAAGTTTCTAGAATCCATCATCCAACACCTTTGATTTTCGTTTCGGTCAGGCCAGCGTCACCCTCCTAGACCTATACGCTGGGCTGGGATTTCCTCTAAGTGATAAACCCTTCGACGCGGATGACTATTCCCAAGACCGATTTCCATCCTCCGTCATGTCCATCACCGGAAACTTTAGCTATCAAGCTTGGATGAATGAATTCAGTAAGAGGAATGACGACATTGGAGGAATCTGCTTTCTTGATTTTTGGCTCAACAAGTTCATATTCTGCTCAACTGCCTCCAAGATGTCAAGAACTTACAGAAGGATGGCAGAAATCCTTTACGCCCATCAAGAGATAGGCCTCGCCCAAATAGTCCTCGCGCACCTATACCGGGGACTTCACACCTTATCCATGAAGCCCTTCAACCACTACCAGAAAAGGGGTTATAGCCGACGATATGGGAAAAAACGGCCGACGAAATAGTACCTCGTCGGCTATAACCCGTTATAGCCGACGAACTACTATTTCGTCGGCCACATCGTCGGCTATAATATTATAGCCGACGACTGCCGACAACTCGTCGGCTATAACTATAGCCGACGAAACGTTTTTAGTTATAGCCGACGAGGATGGTATTCGTCGGCTATAAGAGTTATAGCCGACGAAAAGTTTTTGTTATAGCCGACGAGGGGGGTATTCGTCGGCTATAACTCTTATATCAGATCGACCTTCTACATCAGGGAGCTCATTCGTCGATGAAATCGTCCAAAACGCTCTGAAATCGTCCAAAACCTCGGCCATAAGCTTGAAAGGTACGTATATTGCTGTGTGTGTTGATTTAGTTGGTTATATGCAGAGGTGTATTAATTTAGAGTTTAATTAGAATAAATGTGTGATTAATTTGATATATATATATATATATGTGTTGAGATGAGATTATTAATGGGTTGATATATATGTTGTATTGGTTAGATAGAATTGAAGTTTTGTTGAAGATTAGTGATTGATTAATGTTGATTTATAGGTGATTTTAGATGAATTTGATGAAAAAATGTATATATATTAATTAATTTAATTGTAATTAAAAATATATTGTTGGTATATATAAAAAATACATTGTGTTTAATTAATTAGGGAGATTGACGATGTTTTAATTAATTTAGGGATGCATGTGTATATATATATATATATATATATGTGTGTGTGTGTAATGATGAATTTTTTAATTAATTAGTACGTACGTAGTACGTGCATATATACATATCTATATATAGCTATATTTATTTCTTGAATTTACAGGATGGACAAGAGTTGGATTACCCTTGGAAGATGGGATCAGGCGTATCATGATGGAGTTAGGAGTTTCCTGGATTTTGTGATGGCTAACTGTGGAGACACTACACTTCATTATTGTCCGTGTAAAAAGTGCAAGTGTGCCACCCCACGTCACCGGTTTTCCATAGAGACAGTGGAGCAACACCTGGCTAGATATGGATTTTGGGTCCTATACACTAATTGGATTTATCACGGTGAACCAGAGTTTGCGGGTCGTCATGATCATGGACAATTTGCCGAGAGAGGGAGTTCCTCCAATGATCCGACAACGAACTGGATCAACGATATGTTTCCTCGTGAGAGCGGTGTCTTTGAGGAAGCACCAGATGTGCAACTCCCACCTCCGGAGATGGAGTGTTTCCCTGATATTGAGCCACTCGAGCCATTACCCCGATCTCCGGTCAACACAAGTGGTATGGAAAAGTACAACAACCTGATCGCATTGCAACAGACTCCGTTGTACCCCGGATGCAGTAAGACTGTCCTTGAATCTGTCATGGGAGTGATGAAGATCAAAACGGAGAACAAAGGCACTGTCAAATCGGTTGATGATTGGCTTCGGCTATGGGGTGGGGCGATGCCCCCCGGACATCGGCTTCCTACCAGTCATCATAAGGTGCGACATATCCTTAAAGATCTCGGCCTTTCCTACATCAAGATTCATGCATGCAGATACGATTGCGTTCTGTTTTACGGGGAAGGACTTGCAGATCTTGAATACTGCCCATTATGCAATACAGAGCGGTATAAGTTCACTCCTAAAGGGAACAAGAAAGCTGTGAAGATACTTCGGTACTTCCCGCTGATTGATAGGCTTGAGCGGTTGTTCATGTGTGCTTTCACGGCCGAAGCTATGAGATGGTGGGCTGAGAGGAATGTGCCTGACGATGACACCCTTAGACATCCCGCCGACGGAGAGGCTTGGAAGAAGAACGTGTTGGAGTTTCCCGAATTTGCATCAGAGGTTCGAAATGTTTGGCTAGGGCTATCATCCGACGGTTTCAACCCTTTTGGCAAGAAAGAGCTTCAGTACAGTGTGTGGCCAGTTATTTTGATTCCGTACAACTTTCCACCGTGGATGTGCATGAAGAAGGAATATAACATGCTCACATTGTTGATTCCAGGCCCAGGTTATCCGGGAAAGTGTCTCGATGTGTATTTGAGACCCGTAATTGAGGAGCTTCGGTACTTGAGTCTGAACGGCCACCTGGTCTACGACCGGTTCAAAAATGAGATGTTCCGGATGCATGCCATGCTTGTTGGCACGATCAGTGACTTTCCTGGGAGGGGTATGTTGTCGGGCAGCGTCACCAGGGGTTACAGGGCTTGTTCAGAGTGCATGACTGTTGATTGCTCCAGTCCTCATTGCAGCAAGATTGTCCAGATGCGTCACCGTCGTTGGCTTCCGCATGACCATCCATTTAGGGACGATGCACAGGCTTTTGATGGGACTGAAGAAAGGGGCTGGGCACCGGAGCAATGGACAGGGGAGGAAATATTGGCAGTGTTGAATGAGTATGACTTTGGTCCGCTTAGCAATCATCCCGATGTGTTGCGCACGATTCCAGAGAGGCCGGATCGGTATAGGTTCTGGTCACACAAGAGCATCTTATGGGAACTTCCTTATTGGGCCAGGTTGGCTACCAGATACTACCTGGATGTCATGCATATAGAGAAGAACGTGGGTGAAGCCGTGGTTGGCACAGTTTTGAATTGGGAGAAGAAAACAAAAGACACCCCCAAGGCACGCGTTGATCTGAGAAATATGGGACTGCGGGACCATTTGTGGTTGAGAGAGGGCAGGAGCAAAATGCCCCAAGCTCCTTACACCGTCACCAGGGACCAGAAACATGAAATCTTTGGATGGCTGAGTAATGTCAGGTAACTTTTTATTAATTAGGCATGTATTCCCTAAAGAATCCATCTGTTGTTGGACGACTATATATGCATGAAATCTAATTGTTGTTAATGGCTATGCAGGTATCCTTATGGCTATGCGGGTAACATAAGCAAGTGTGTTAACTACCGAGACAACAAGATGTACGGATTGAAGAGTCACGACTGCCATGTACTGCTTCAACGCCTCTTCCCTATTTTCATTCGAGCGTACTTGGAGGATGAAGTGGTTGAGCCGTTGGTGGCGTTGTCAAGATTCTTCCAGAAGTTATGCGCTAGAGAAGTTAGAAAATCAGACCTCATGAGAATGCATGAGGAAATCGTTTTTATCTTGTGCAAGTTCGAGAGGATATTTCCCCCAAACTTCTTTGACATCATGCCTCACCTGATGATCCATCTTCCCCAACAATTGTTGCTTACCGGTCCCGTACACTACACTTGGATGTATCCCATCGAAAGGTACATGTTATTCATAAATTTGATTTATACATGTTTTTAAATAAAAGTTGCATGCTCTTAACACACACTTGTTAACCTTGCAGACAACTTGGAGACTACAAGAAATATGTGCACAATAAATCTGCGCCTGAGGGGTGTATTGCTGAAGCTTACATTGCGCATGAGTGTGTAACGTACGCCAAGTTGTACTTGGGAGCGATGGAAGACCCCCCACAACATCCAAGTCGAGATGACCCCGAGTTCAACCTATCTATCGTCGCCAACTCTGTTGTACCATACGGAAGCTTCAAGAAAAAGGGTGTGGACAAGTTGCCTGACCATGAGGTAGGGATTGCCCACTGGTGGGTTCTAATAAACTGTCCGGAGGTACAATATTGGAAACGTCACCATCTTCACAGCAAGGAAGTTCGCGGTGATGTCGAGTACCACAACACGACGTTTGCAGACTATTTTCCACAATGGGTAAGTGTATAAATATATATATTAGATGACTTTATTTTACAGTTCCCTATTCTTTAATCATAAACACACCGAGTGATTTGAGTTATATTTTTCAGCTGATGCAAGTGGCTGCGAGGGGTGGTCATACAAATTACTCAGAGGAATTGAGGCTGTTGTCGATGAAGCCGATATCTTCCACAGTCCGCCCAATGTGTGATGTCAACGGCGTTAAGTATATATGTGAAGCTAGAGACGGGGAACGCAAAACACAGAATTGTGGGGTGATGGTCGATGGTGCAGAGGGGGGCGTGGATTTTTACGGTGTCCTACAGTCAGTTGTTGAACTCATTTATGGGAACCGCATGAAAGTCCACTTGTTCAAGTGTCGATGGTTTGATACTAGGCCGCACCGCACACGGATCGATCAGTACGGCATACTTTCGGTGAATACCGCCACTAGTGTGTATGAAGACGACCCCTTTGTTTTCGCCACAGCGGCCAAAAAGGTCTTTTATCTTGACGATCCTTTGAACAAAGGCACGTGGAAGGTAGTTAACCATGTGTCTCAGCGAGACATATACAGTGCTACCACACTTGGTGTGAGCACAGAGTGTCAAGAAGCGACCGCATACCAAGAGCCGGACGCCGGCGACATTCCGGAATCCTCCACCATCCGCGATAATAATGTGACGCCGGGCAGAGTGGTCCGACTTCCTAGGGGTCAGGTGCCCATGTATGATGTTAATCCGAATCGTCTATATCAGCCCGACGATGACTCAGACGACGAGTACGAGCACCGGTTGCCAGATATTAACTACTATACTACGTCTGACTCAAGTGATGAGGATGATTCTGATTATCATCCTTAGTATACTATTTATGTATGTATTTGTGTACGATGGTGCATGCATGTATGAAAATAATTTTTGTCCTTAATTACCGTTTTTCGAATTTATGGGAAATTGTATTGATTTGTTTGTGCGATATTCAGGAATTTATCAGGTGAAATAGGCAATTTTCAGGCCCTAAATGGCAAATTTTCAGAAAGATCAGCGTTATAGCCGACGAAATGGACCATAATTCGTCGGCTATAATGCCCATACTTTAGCCGACGACTTGCAATTCGTCGGCTATAATGCCCATACTGTAGCCGACGACTTGCAAGTCGTCGGCTAAAGTATATTGACCGAAACCATACGTAGACCGTTCAAATGCAAAAGTGTCGTGAAATAAGATACGACCGAAATATTGAAATACGACTACGGTTGAAAAATGGGAAGATTCGGACAAAATCTGTGTGCCGAATGTTGCGGTTAGGTGTTTTTTACTTCCGTTTTCCTATGGGTAGCCTGACGGTCGGTAAATATTTGGAGGAAAATTTTTATACAGTTAGTTGCGTCGCATCGATTTGAAACTATTCTCTGTTGAAGATCAGGCCAAAAAACGTCATCTAGACGGGCCAATTGCCGTTTTAAAGCGTTTAGAGGTTTGACCAAGCAGTTTGACCGATCCGATCGACCCTTTAACGTTGTCAGATCTAGTTGTATTTTTTTTCATACATGTATTTAATCTTAACGGTGATATCTGACGGTTGGAATAGATTTTCAAAACTTTTAGATTCGAAATCGGAACATATGCACTAATGTTCCTTAACTTATTTACTAAGTGTTTAAGTGAATGTATAGTTTCAAATAGTTACCATACGTAGACCGTTCAAATGCAAAAGTGTCGTGAAATAAGATACGACCGAAATATTGAAATACGACTACGGTTGAAAAATGGGAAGATTCGGACAAAATCTGTGTGCCGAATGTTGCGGTTAGGTGTTTTTTACTTCCGTTTTCCTATGGGTAGCCTGACGGTCGGTAAATATTTGGAGGAAAATTTTTATACGGTTAGTTGCGTCGCATCGATTTGAAACTATTCTCTGTTGAAGGTCAGGCCAAAAAACGTCATCTAGACGGGCCAATTGCCGTTTTAAAGCGTTTAGAGGTTTGACCAAAACTTGACCAGGGAATAGCCGACGAAATCCTGAACTTCGTCGGCTAAACTCTTGCGATCCGCGCCGTTTCATTGTCCGCCGTTGGATGGGCGAGATCTGACGGCTGCTGAGAGCGTAAAGTATAGCCGACGAGATTCATATTATAGCCGACGATGTGCATATTATAGCCGACGATAGACTTAACTTCGTCGGCTATAACCGGCCCGCAAAGCCCAACTTCGGCCCGGCCCGGATTTCGGCCCGGCCCGTCAGAGTATAGCCGACGAAATTCGTCGGCTGTAACTATAGCCGACGAATTAAAATAACATCGTCGGCTATAGTCCTTCGATTTAAACCGAAACAGAGGGCGCCTCCCTCATTTTCCAGAAACCCTAAATCCCTAAATCCCCACTGCCGCAGCCGCCCGTCCCTCCCCGACGCCGACCGACCACCACCGACGCCGACCGAGCCTCCCCCTCCCTACCCTCCCCCTCCCCGCCCCCTCCCCGTCGTGCCCGACCCCTCCCCGACCCGAAACCCCCTGCCGCCGCCGCCCCGAACCGCCGCCCCGAGCCGCCGTCCCGAGCCGCCGTAGCCGCCCCTGCCGCCGTAGCCGCCCCTGCCTTGCGTCGCCTCTGCCGCCCCTGCTGCAGCCGCCCAGCCGTAGCCGCCCCTAGCCGATCCGAAACCCCCTGCCGCCGCCGCCCCTGCCGCCGCCGCCGCCGCACCGCACCACCCGTCCTCGTCCAGACTGCACCACCATGTCAGGTAGTCCCGATCGAGCCTCATTTACGGTTTTTATTAATTTTGTCGAATTTTGTGAATTTTAGGGTTTTTGTGAATTTTTTGTGGAATTTAGGGTTTTTTTGAAATTTATGGAATTGTGTGGATTTTTTGTTAAATTTGTTAATTTTGTGGAATTTATATACTAATTTTGTGGATTTTTTGTTAAATTTACGGTTTTTATATACTAATTGTGGAATTTTGTTGAATTTATATACTAGTATACTAATTTATATACTAATTTATATATAATTAGGTATAAATATTTTTTTTCATTTTTATGACGATATATATATATATATTTTTCGGAATATATATATATATATAATTAGGTATAAATATAGTTATGTATATATATAATTAGGTGTATATATATTTAAAAAAGTTTTTTATTTTTTTGTGAAATTTAAGGAATTTTGTGTTATATTTCGGAATATATATATATAATTAGGTATAAATATATTTAGGTACGTATATATATAATTAGGTATATATACATTGAATGATGTTTTTAATTTTGTTTTGTGGAATTTTTGTGCAATTTATGGAATTTATATACTAATTGTGCAGGAAACCGGCGCTTTGTAGACCGATGGCTTGGCAGACGGACCGAGAGCGACCCCGACGCTCAGGCAGGATCCAGCCGTGGGGGGAGCGGATCCAGCGGTCGTCGGGGCCTAGGCCGGCCTTTGAGTCGACGAGAGGAGACGTTGATGGGATTGACGCCGAGCGATCCACGTGGGGGCTCCTCGTATGAGTCGACGGGAGCGGGCCCTGACTCGAGTGTCGGAGGAGGACGCAGAGCCACCAGACCCCAGTGCACTTCAGCACTGTTCCAGGATCGGCAGCCGACCCCACCGCGCGCCGATCTGGACCCTCCAGAGATGCTCCCTGTCCCCCCACAGCGACAGCGTCCACAGCTACGGGGCCCACCGTCAGGGGGAGCAGGCCCCTCAGGGTCCACGCCCCGTATGTCTCCGCCATCGGGGATGTACATGGTCCAGTTCCTCCCTGCCATCCCTGAGTACGACGCCAGGGGGAGGCAGATTTGGAGGCACGACCGGCCTCACGAGATTCCCTGGGAGGAGGCCTACTTCTACAGTCCTTTCGACTCAGAGGACTGCCGCGGCCTGTGGGCCGTTCGTGAGAGGGACAAGCAGTACAACGACGCAGGTAATTGGTTAGTTTAATTAATTATTTACATTGTTTAATTAATTATTTAATTAGTTAGTTTAAATAATTATTTAACTATGTGTTCATTTTAACAGGCGTCCTCGTCAATAAACCCGCGGGGACGAGACGGACCAGAGGGCCAGCGAACATGTCCACCCTGGAGAGGGAGCTGGCCGGTGGGATCAGAGAGATCCTGCCCGGTCCCGGTGAGGATGGACGCCCGATTGAGCGGAGAGACACCACCACCAAGTACATCAACGCGACGGGCATGCTCGTGCGGGACAGGGTCCCACTGTTGTGGCCCGACTGGGGCTCTGTGCCCGATGAGATCAAGGCGCGAGTGTACAATGCACTGTCGGTGAGTTAAATATGATTTTTATTATAGAAAATAAACAATTATGAATTCAGTCCTTATAACTATATAAAAATATTTTCTAATTAATTTATAATGTTGCAGCAATGGTTTAGAGTCCATCCTACCTTGGACTGGTGGAGAGACGAGCAGCTGAAGAACAGGTTATGTGTTTTGCTTTTTTTTGTATAAATATATTTATTGGCAGTGTACGAATATATATATCTAACAGTTGTGTTCTGTTAATATAGGTACTCCGAGTGGAAGAACGAGCTGTCCACGCACTACAGGACGTACCATGTGGAGCAGCGCTTGGGGCGAGCTGCAACCCCCCACGAGTTCCGGTACAGGGAGTACGAGTGGCTATGGCTGGTAGCCTACTTCGGGAGCGACAGGGTCTCGGTAAGAAAATTTAGCCTGGTAGTATATAACTTTTTAATGTTATTTAATAATTAAATTATGTAGTTACTTAATTCAATTAATTAGTTAGTTAGTTAGTTATTAGTTATTAAATTAAGTCAGTTGGTTAGTTACATAGTTAGTTAGTTCGTTACTAAATTAAATCAAATTAAATTAAATAAAATTAGGTAGTTAGTAAGTTAGTTAGTTACTAAATTAAATTAGTTAGTTAAGTAGTTACTAATTAAATTAAATTAGTTAGTAACTAAATTAGTTATTAATTTTATTTTGGTTAGTTCCTAATATTTTAATTTAGTTACTAATTTATATTTGCGTTTATATGTTTGTTGTTATAATACAGAAAATCTCGCGGACGAACAGCGACAACCGCAGGAGGAACGAGCACCCCCACCACGGCGGCGCCCGCTCCTGGAGGCAGTGGGCAGAGATGGCGAGGAGGGACCGACCGCTGAGGCCGTTGTCGTGGATTCATGCGCAGATATATCCGGGGCGTCCCGACCAAGTGGTAAGTATTCGTCCATCTTAAATAAAAGTGTTTCATGAAATTAATTTATATATATAATTTTTAATTCGTTTATTATATTTTCTTGTCAATTAGGCGGAAATAGATGCGGAGACCGACGCGATCACCTTCGGGATCGCGCGAGACACTCTGGGAGACGGGGCGTCCGACGAGGCGATCGCGGAGTTTGCCTCCACGATCGACACCCTTGAGCCGCGCTTGGCCTCTCAGATCATGCACGCAGCGGTAGGGACGGGGAACAACTACTTCTACCAGAGAGGCCTAGGCGCGGCGGGAGATGGGGTTCTCAAGTTCACGCCGGCCAATCCCAGCACGCAGCGTGCGGCTTCGACGAGAGGAGACTTGCAGACGCAGCTGCAGAGGACTCAGGCGGAGTTGGCGAGGGCGGTGGAGGCGCTCCAGCAGGCGGAGTTGGCGAGGGCTGCGGAGGCTTCGGCGCAGCAGGCCAGAGACGCATCTGTGGCGGAGATGTACCGATGGATGCAGCAGTCTTGGGAGGCCCAGCAGGCTGGACTCCAGCCCCCGCCTCCGCCACAGATGCCCCAGTTCGTCGTCCCCACTCCCCCCCCGCATCGGAGTACGCCAGCCGATCAGGACAGCCATAGCCACCGGAACTCGAACGATCCGGTCGACGACGCTACGCGTTTAGGGGGTGATGATGAGTAGATATATATAGTGGGTTAATTTGTACAGTATGTAGGATATTAGGGATGGATTGATGTGGATATTTGTTGGATATTTGGATGTTTGTTTGTGCATTTTCTGCAGCCCCTGAAGACGAAGATAAATTGGGCCCGAGAAATTTTTTTTAATTTTTTTAAATATTTAGGGGTTATAGCCGACGATATTGGCATTATTTCGTCGGCTATAACAGTTATAGCCGACGATTTTTACCAAATTTCGTCGGCTATAAGGGCTATAGCCGACGATGTTTACCATATGTCGTCGGCTATACCCTCCCGGCTTCAGGCAAAAAAAAGCCGTTCCTGGTACCGGCGATTGTTATGGCCGACGATAGTGTCGTCGGCTATACTTCGGGTTAGGGGCAGTTACGTAATTTTTAAAGCCGACGATCTTCTCGTCGGCAATGTTCGAAGTATAGCCGACGACGCTTTTTTCGTCGGCTATACCTGGTGTTTCATAAGCCGACGACTTACCCCGTGTGTCGTCGGCTATACTATAGCCGACGGAGCAATCCCGACGAGATAATAGCCGACGATACTTCGTCGGCTATGACTATAGCCGACGAATTAATGGAAACGGCCGACGAGATGGCGTCGTCGGCTATGACGCCTTTTCTGGTAGTGAACCTCACAGTTCCCGGACCACTTTGGATTCTAGATATCTGGGCGAACATGTACTTTCCGGGACTCGCCTCAGAGCCAAGAGACATAGGAGAAAACAGAATAACAGGCGCTGCATATGTTGGCCAAGAGCCAATGTACGGGCAGGGCTATGCAGCATGCTTCGATATAATCTACCAAACAGATGCGCCAGGCTTCTATTCAGAAGCTCAGATGCTGCTCACTCGCAAGCACCCTCAAGCCTTAAAGACCGGCTTCTTCCCCTCTATAGATCAGAGTGCTGCAGGGAGAAGCCTCTTTCTACAATGCATATCCATGGCGGATCTCCCACTGTTCAATTCAAACAGAGGCGGCCAAGGCTCAGAAGTGTACGCCCCTCATCTTTTTGCTCGCCAGTTTGGTTTTACACAACATGCCCCCTACCCGCCAATCCAAAGCTGCAACTTATTCTCAGCCTGTCGACCAAGCAAGAGTACTCCTGTGACTCCTAATGTTCCATGCTCCTCTTGCTTGCACCCCACCATCCTTCCCGCTCCAGAAGAATGCTTAGAGCTAATAATTTCCAAGGAAGCCACCGCTGACTACGAAGCTTGGTGGCAAGGAGTTTGTGGGAAAGAATTTCAAAAGGAGTCCCTCTACCAATTTGAAAAGGTATTCAGAAGACACCGCGAATGCCTCACCGACTATGACATCATGGTGCTCGACGGGGGTCCTTTGCACCCTGAACTACCGGTTGAAGAAGCTCAGGTAATCATTCGCTAAGTTATAACTTACCCTAACCATGGATAAGTTTATAAAAACCACTAACCGGTTCTTATGCCACAGGTCTCAAAGAAAGTCCTTCCTGCTATAAAGAAAAGGAAAGTTCCTGCTACTCCTCCAACAGCACCCAGAAGCAAGAAAAGAGTGAAATCTCCTCCTCCAGTGGTCGAAGAAGAAGAAGAAGAAGAAGACGAGGAAGACAATGTGCCAGTAAGTCTTTATTAATCCGCCAAAATCTATCATTCGCTAGCTGTTCTTTTAGACCAAGTTATAAACCTGATGTAGTTGGCGAATTTCCTTCCTCAAGGACTAACTCTGAGACAGAGTAAGAGACAAACTCCCAGCACTACTTCCGCCCCGCCAAGACCAATCGAGATTTCCTCCGATGAGTCCTCCAGCTCCACTAGTTCACCTTCAGGTGGTCCCGAGCCTGGACTTAGAGTTCCAGAGACTTGGGAAGAGATTTCATCCTTCTGGCGAAACTTTGAAATCTTTCTTGACCAAAGTCGGAGGAAACCTCCTACTGATGCGACTCCACTAAATTGGCTTCCCCCTGATACAGGTACCATCCGCACTCCTCTGGCCAATCCTCCACCCCAGCTTCCACTAATCCTCTGACCAGTCCGGCCATCTCCGCAGAGAAAGCTGGGGAAGGAACTTCATCCGCCAGTGCTTTAACAACATCAGCGACCACCGCGAGAAAGCCAAGAGTGATACCCCAAGAACCGGACCTCAGGCCAGAAGAAATTGGGATCACTATGGAAGAATTCCTGGCGAAACACCCAGATGTAGTGGTAGATGCCAGCTCTTACCAAGACTTGCCCCCAGCTTCACCCCGAGGCGAACCTGTGGAGCGAACCATTCCAATAGTGGAAATTCCGGCGGATACCCCTTCTGATTCCGAGGTACCCTTCTAACAACCCTTAATCAACTTAGTTTTAGATTGTTAAGGTATTAATTCTCCTTACACCTGCATTTCTTTCAGGTGACAGAGACTCCTACCCGACCTAGGAGTACTGAGAGTGTTGGCGAACGGAGCCTGGTCCTGTTCTGCCCCCAGCCAAATGTCCAAGACAAGGGTCCATCCGTATCCAGCTCTCCTCAAACCGCCACTCCAAGTACCTAGTCCATCCCTCGGCCTAGTGATGATCCGCTATTGCAGCTGCCAACTCCTCAACAAGACACAGCCGAACTGCAAGAAGCCTGGGATCTCCTTAGCCAGGTATATCAAGAAGATCTAACGGATGTAAAGGCTCATGAAAGGATCCATAGTGCACTGCAGACCGTGAAGAATAAGATTCAAATCCTGCCCGCCATGGCTCAAACCAGGATAAGGGAAATTCTGGAAATTCTGGAAATCCTCCCTAATCTTCTCGCCACCTTCCAGAACAAAGCGAGCACTATTCCAAGACAGGAAGCGACCGTCAAGAAGAAAACTTCAATCCTGTCCAAGGTCGTGAACTCCTACTCCTCGCTGATGCTTTCTGTGGAGCAAGAAGACGAGGCAGAAATCAAGCGCCTGGAACAAGAAAAGGAGCATATTGACCAGAAGATAGCCATGGTGCGCGAAAGGTAGCAAGGACGTCTTGATGCAGCAGCGGGACAGAGGACTCAGATCGCCAAGCTCAAGAGCGAAACAGCGCAGAGCCAAAAAGATGCACAGAAAACAAAGGCTGAACTCCAACACTTGAAGGCGAAAATAGCTAGGCTAAGTTTCGAAATGTTTGAATTTTCGTCCATGCCCCCCGAGTAGATTGGGCTTTCCTTGTAATATCCATTTTTGAAAATATTGGATAAGTATTAATCAACCAACCCATACGCGAGGCCCAGACCTGTCTAGCCCGTTCAAACATCAGCATAGCCTTGATTAGTCCTTATCTACAACTGTCAATTTTCCAAGATACGGTCAATAGTCAAACTGAAATTTAAAACTTGTGATTCCCCGTGCCTGCAAACGGTTGAAGACCATAAAAACCTTCGTTATTTTGATAAGACCAGCGATGTGAAACCCCACTTCATCCCAGCCATTGGATTTCACTCGTCATTCGCTATAAAACGAAGCCCTTAGTATCGAAACTAAGATCATCTCTTATTTGTTGTTCAATATGTTTATTCCTTTCTCCAGTTTCTCCACCAAGCCTCTATGGCTCCCTGAGTCTTTTCCTCCAGATCATATGGAGATATTTGTTCAAACACCTTGAGTCGTGTAATCTGGTATTAGTCATGTTCTAAGTCGCATAATCTGGTATTATGCCCCCTGGACAACATAGACTATGGATAGAATCTCCAAAAGTAGGAGTTCTTCTATTGTTCTCTGGGGTATAATAGCAGATAGTGACTTAGAACTCATCCGCCACCATGACGGTCACTTTCCTTCTGAAATTCTTCAGAGTTCTGTTGGAGTTCAAAGGTGGCCGTCGGCTGGCATCCACATCCTCATCCCTTCGCTCTTCTCTCAACCTTCAAGGCCTTCCCTTTGAGGTAAGGGTTGTAATGGAAGCCTTGATGGCTGAAGCAGCATACGGGATGGTGAAAGCGATGAGGATTGGAGCAAGAGATCGGAGGAGGAACGATACACATCTCTCTCCGAAAGAATCTGTGAAACAGATCCTCTTCTCTCTTTCGTTCAAGAAATTTAGAAGTATAGGCATATATGTAATTCTGTACTTGTAAAGCTCTTGACCGCAAAGTTATTCTTGAAATAGAATCAATAAAAAAATTTGTATTATTGACCTTATCGAAAAACAAAAAATATATCGAAAAACAAAAATATCGTTGTTTTCCGTGTTGAATGAACATAAATTGTTGAAAACCATAAGCATTGGTTCTCAATCAGACTAAGTAAATGAACCTTAAACAGATCCATAAAAGAAAGCGAACTACAAAACTAATGAACCTCAAGTAGATTCAGTTTAAATTCTGTAAAACCGTTGGCGAACTGCACCGCTGGCGGGCTGAATCGCCAAGTCTTCTGTAAAGAGTATCCCTTGTATTGCCCCCCTAGTAACCTTAGGCTGAGGCGAAGTATGCTGCCAAAGCCAAGAGGACTAAGGCAGAGTGTTAATGTGTTGGTAGGAGGTCTTTAGGTTGAAGCTTGCCCCCCGGTCTCAACCCTAGCGAGCGGTTCTTCAAATTCCCAAACGCTAGGGAAGTACTTCTTAAGATGGCGTCCATTGATAGGGTTACGATGGATGTCACCCTCCAAGTCTCTAAGTTGATAAGCGCCTTTGCCAACAATCCGATCAATGACAAAGGGACCCTCCCATTTGGGAGACCATTTACCACGTCCAGTATCTCGTTCGCCAAAGGGAAGCATGGCCTTCCAGACCAGATCACCTTCACCATAGGACTTACCCTTAGTTCTTTTGTCGTAAGCTCTGGCGACCTTTTTCTTCTCCAAGACTATGTTCTGTAAAGCGTTTAGTCGCTGCTCATCGAGATCTTCATGTTCTTGAAACATGGCCTGAACGTAGTCATCTCCGATCAGCTGATGCTGCTCGCGAACCCGGAGAGAGCGAACATTGATTTCCAAAGGAAGAACAGCATCATGGCCAAACATCAAGGCATAGGGAGTAGCTCCTGTAGGAGTTCGTTTAGACGTACGATACGCCCAAAGAGTATTATCTAGCTCCGAATGCCAAGTTCGAGGGTTATCCGCCAGCATCTTTTTGATGATAGAAATAATCACCTTATTGCTAGCTTCAGCCTGGCCATTTGATTGAGCGTAGTACGGCGAAGAGTGCAAAAACTGAATGTCATAATCTTGAATGAACGCCTGCGTACTCTCTGCCATAAACGCTGCCCCCCTGTCTGCCACAATGCATTCAGGAATGCCATAACGGCATATAATATTTTGAAATATAAAGTGAATGACTGTGGCTGCATCACAATTGCGAACAGAGATGGCCTCCACCCATTTGGTGAAGAAATCTGTACCAATCAGTAAGTACTTATGTTGGAGAGAAGAGTTCGGATGGATTTCCCCAATAAAGTCAAGTGCCCAACCCCTGGCGGGCCAAGGCTTGATGATAGGCTGCATTGGGATATTAGGAATCCGTTGAACCGGTCCATGAATCTGGCAGTCAATATAGCCTTGGGCAAAGCTGATGCAGTCTTTGAGGATAGATGGCCAAAAATAACCATAGCGGCGGATTAGCCACCTCATCTTTGATCCACTTTGATGCGAACCACATACACCTAGATGAAATTCGCGCATTAGCCTCTTGGCTTCTACGCCAAAGACACACCTTAAGTCCACACCTTCCTCACCCCGGCGAAGCAACTCATCACCTTTGAGTAGATAATTAGTAGCTAAGTACCTAGTTCGTCTGTCGGATGGGGCAGATGGGTCTTGTAGATATTTAATGATTGGTTGCCGCCAATCAATGTCGATAGTATCTAAGGTAGCAACCAACCAATCGCCTCGTTGTTCTCTTCGTGCAGCAAAAGATGGTAGCGTCCTGCGTTCCACTTTCAGGATGCGTTCTTTGACGCCATTGGCGAGAGTAATGCCAGTGGCGAGCTGTGCTAACTCGTTGGCTGCAAAGTTCTTCTCCCGAGGGACATAATCAAGCACCACATCAGCAAATTGATCTAACAACTCTGATGCTCGTTCCCAATAATGTATTAGGTGGAAAGATACGCATTTGTAGTCACCTAACAGCTGCTTGATGATTAGTAAAGAATCACCATATACTTCGATCTCTCTGGCGTCCATATCCAGTAGTAGTTCCAGACCAATGATAAGGGCTTCGTATTCAGCCTGGTTGTTCGTGCAAATCCACTCCAGCTGGAAAGAATAGGAGTGACTTATCCCCGATGGACTCTGGATGCAAATACCTGCACCCGCCAAGGAGTTCGTGCTACTTCCATCAAAGTAAAGTATCCAAGGGACCGTTCCAATCATGTTGACAAAAGGAATAGGATCTTCAACCGATTCGTCTAAAGGATGATGGAGTAGGAAGTCAGTTACCGCTTGACCCGTCATTGCCTTGAGCGGTGCATACTGCAAGGAAAACTCAGAGAGAGCCAAGACCCACTTGCCGATCCGGCCACGTAGAATAGGGCGAGTAAGCATGTACTTGACCAAGTCCGTTTGAGCTACTACAATTGTAGTGAAGGAGAGCATGTAGTGACGGAGTTTGGTCGCGGCAAAATATAACGCCAAACAGAGGCGCTCAATAGGAGAGTATCTTGTTTCTGCATCCAAAAGGGTTCTGCTGAGATAAGAAACAGCGTACTCGACTTTCTTACCCTCTGTAGTAGTTTCATCCTGAGCCAAAAGCCCAGCAACAGAACTGTTAGACGCAGAGATGCATAACTTGAGTGGGATCCCTGGTTTTGGCGGTCGTAATACTGGCGGACTGGCCAAATATTCCTTAATCTTATCAAACGCCGCTTGATGCTCAGGTCTCCAAATAAAGTGCTCATCCTTCTTGAGTTTCAGTAAAGGAGAGAAAGGAGCAACCTTCCCAGCTGAGTTAGAGATGAAGCGCCGAAGAAAATTTATCTTGCCCAGCAAACTTTGAAGCTCCTTCTTGTTCCTAGGTGCTGGGGCGTCCAAAACAGCTTGTGCCTTATCTGCCGCAACTTCAATGCCCTTTCATGAACCACGAAGCCAAGAAAATCACCAGCACGAACCCCAAAAATGCACTTGGCTGGATTCATTTTGAGCTGATGCTTCCTCATCCGCGTAAAAACATCACGTAGATGGCCAATATGGTCTAACCTGGATTGAGACTTGACCACCACATCATCGATGTAAACTTCCAAAATGACTCCGAGAATGTCATGGAAGATTAAGTTCATAGCACGCTGATATGTAGCCCCCGCATTTGTCAGGCCAAACGGCATGCTAAGATATTCAAAGGCTCCGGCAAAGCCTGGGCAACGGAAGGCAGTCTTATGAATGTCCGGCTCGTAAATTGGTATTTGATGATAGCCGGCCGTGCTGTCCATAAATGATAACATCTCGTGTCCCGCGACTACATTCACCAAAAGATCCGCAATAGGCATAGGGTATATATCCTTTGGTGAAGCAGCAATGAGATCTCTGTAATCGACACAGACCCTAATTTTGCCATTCTTTTTCTTAACAGGAACCACATTCGCCAGCCACTGTGTATATTGGGCTGGTCGGATGATTCCTGCATCTACCATGCTCTGAACTTCCTTCTTGACTGCTATAGCGGTTTCGGCGTTCATTCGCCTCTGTTCTTGCCTAACAGGCCTAGCGCCCTCCTTAATAGGTAAACGATGGCATACCAAATCCTTGGACAATCCAGGCATATCTTGATACTTCTCCGCGAAGCAATCCTTGAATTCTTGCAGCAAATTGATTAACTGCTGCCTTAGTTCGGGTTCGAGCTGCTGACTAATCCCCACTTCTAGAGGTTCTTCAGATGTACCAAGATTAACCCTCTCCACTGGGTCACGTACCTTAGGCGGAGTGTCATCCAAAGCTGCTGGTGCTGGCGGAATGGTCTCCACTTCTTCAGTAGTAATGATGTCGTCCTCGTCGATGCACTCAACTAGAGCGACCGTATCCGAGGCTAACTGCTCTGCTCTAAACATTGCCAGTCGCTGTAGCAAAGAGATCACAGCTTCTGTCTCCTCCGCTATAAAATTGTCAATCATGCTGACGATTGGCTGAAAATCGATAGAGACAGGCCGAGAACAATCTGCCTGAGCCTGAGCTAATCCCCACCGCGTTAGGTCAGTGGAGGTCACCCCAAGCGGACGACCCTTATTATCAACACCATCAATAACAAGAGGACGCATAGTGCTATAGTAATAATCCGACTCCAAAGTGTTAGTCGCTATAGAAAAAGGGCGCTCGTCCGCCTTGATCGAAAATGTTTTATCAGAAGCCGGATCCCACATGAGCATTTCCTGATGAAGCGAAGATGGTATTGAGTAGGTTTTATGGATCTAATCGCGTCCCAAAATCATCGAGTATGGGACCGTAGTTTCCGTCACGAAAAGACAATGACAAGAGTTAGAGGGCCCAAGTTTAACCCTGAGCACGAGGAAGCCGGCCGTTGGAGCCACAGCACCGGCAAACCCTCTAACCTTGACAGAAGAGTTCTGGATCTTATCTCCTGGAATTTGAAGTCGCTCCACAGTACTAAGCGTTACAATACTCACCGCCGCGCCTGTATCGATGAGTATTCTATTCACCTCGACACCCTCCACCTCTACTGTAACGTAGAGAGGTTTGAGATGCTGAGTCATTGTAAATGTAGGCTTAGGAAAAGCCATGCGCGAGCCATGAAGCTCAGTGATCTCATCCTGATCACTATGTTTTGGTGAGGAACTCAAATCCTCATTGGCGGGAAGATCTTCCTCGTCTGATGCTTGAATAAGACAAACCGGCTTGTTCGCCGCCTCCTCTTGTATGAAATAAGCAGTTGGGATTGGCGTAGACAAAGCATAACTAGAGGATAATATGAAAACCATATTACAATCTAGAATTGGCTCATCACCATCTGTAAAATCTTCTTCGTCCTCCTGCATCTCATCATCCGTGTCTGGCATCTCCCTATCAGTCCGTGATAAGCTCATAGGCGCCTTCGGCTGTGAAGGTATAGGAGCTGCTTCTACTTGCTTCACAGGAAAATCGGTCTTCAACTGCTGAGCTACGAACTGAGGAAATGGCTGATCGCCCTGTTGACTTACAGCCTTCTGACCTGAGAAAACTGGAATCGGCTTAGCTGATGACCTGCTAAGGATTGGAGTAGATCTCTGAGTATCTGACTGTATTTCAAGGACCTTAATAGTTGTTGATGTAGAAACCGCTGTCATCCCCTTAGGCTGCCATTTCAAAATAACAGAATCTGTCATCTCTGTTTTGTCAGAGGTTGCTTGGACAGACTTAGGTTTTGGTAGGGCCTCAACAGCTGAACGCAGAGGTGTCCTTTCTGGAGAAAATGCTAGCTTCCTGCGAGGAGTTTTCTGAGGTGCACCATCCGCCGCTGTAGGATGCGCAATCCTTTCATGAACATTCCTCCTTCGAGTTGGCGATTTCTCCTCCTTTCGTACCCGACGAGAATCTATATAAGTCTTAGACTTATAATGTTTATAGGCGTCGCGTATGTGCTCCACGGGCATGGAGAGTTCGTCAGGAGTCACCTTCCCTTGGTTTAAAGCATCTAATGTCCTTCTCGCCTTGCCATATCGCTTTTGGACATTCCTAGTTGGAGGGGTTGGTTCCTCTACTATTGGCTTAGTTCCTGAAGGTCCAGGATCTTGCCGGGACCTCGCTGGAGTAGCGAAAGCTGCTTTCTCCTGGTGATGATACTTCATTCGCTTGGGGTCGCCGGACCGAGAGCGTTCCGACCATGGATGAGTCCGTTTGGCCATAGCAAGAGCCTTCTCTGTCACCTCCTGAAGCGCCTTCATCAGCTCTTCGTGGGTAAGAGGTATTCGACAATTTATCTTACAGTCCAGGCATAACTGAGCCCTAGGTATCGTCACCATTTCCTCCTCCGCTGGCGGATTCGCTTGCTTGTCTTCTCGTGAGGTGTTGTTGGGTTTATCTTGATCGATGGCATTTACCCAGAAGTTTTGAAGGGCTGCCACCGTGTCATTATCAAACCGCAGGACTCCCTCATCCAACCATTCCTGGATTTGATCCTTTAACCCAATGCATGCAGACGTGCCATGATCATTGGAGTGGTGGAAAGAACAATAGGATCCGCCTGACCCAATGTTCTCGTGTCGCTCCGGCATGCATTGAGGAGCGACCATTCCTTTCTGGATCAAGGTTCGCCAGATTTCCGATGCCCTGTATGCGTTGTAGGTATAGGTCTGGAATCTAGAACCTTGTTGACCCAGTTCCAGTTCACGCCCTTCATGAGGAATCAGAGTAACCATATTTACGTCCGGAAAGGGTCGAGTCTCCGTCCAAGTAGGTTCCTTTGGAACGTCTATCACCATGAGCTTATCGTTAATCCACGTCTGGATCTGGTCCTTGAGCTTGACACAGTCCTTAGTATAATGGTTAGTCATGTTGTGGAAACTACAGTACTTCTTACTCGCCATGTAGTCTGGCTTGGGTATGAAACCGCCTTCGTGTTGGAGCCGCCCTTTCTTGAATAATTCAGCGAGGATCTCCGGTGCTTGATGAGCATTATACGTATATTTCTCGAAAGCGGACTTCAAAGGTAAAGAAGTCATAATCTTAACAGGGTCCTTGGCGAACCTTACGTTTTTCGGTTGTAGGGGCTGGCGACCCAACACCTCTACAACCGCTACGTTTTCTTCATCCTTAGGATCATCAACCCAAGTGACCAATGGCGCTGGCTCAGCCTCTATAGTCGCCACCGTCTTAGTAACAGGAGGAACATTAAACTTAGGTTTCAGAGTACCCGGAAAATATGATAATGGAATGCCCTTCCTCTTGTTGGTCTGAGCCCTTGTTTGGTCGAGGAAATGCTGATGCTTGGCTAACCTATTGGTTAAGTCTGCCATGTTCGCCACGTACACTTGCTGGAAGTGCGCCTGGATCTCCGGTTCGAGCCCTGCAATTGCTAGCTCGACCGTAGTTTCCTCCATCAGCCTATCTATGCACTTAGCTCGCAGGAGTTTAAAGCGTTTCAGATAGTCTATGGCGGACTCGTCAGGTTCCTGGTTAGTATCAGCCAGAACCTTAATAGTCACCTTAGCCTCAACAACCCCAAACATGGTCCTAAAGAGGCCCTCCATGGATTGCCAATCTGGAATAGAGCCTGGTGCTAAGTCTCTGTACCAAGCTAAGGCCGATCCTGTTAGGGAAGTTCTGAACAACTTCAACTTAAGAACAGAATCCTGGGCATAAGGGCCACATTCGTTATGGAAACGAGTTATGTGGGTCTCGGCATCTTCAGAAGATTCGCCCGAGAAAGGGGTAAACCTTATATGCTTGAAATTCGCGGGCCATGGCGTCAAGTTCACAGCTCGCGTAAGTGGATTGGTATAGGTTATACCGGGATCCGGCAAACCTTGCATAGCCCTTAACTGTTCATAAAACAGCCTCTGAACGTCGTTGCGGGTCATAACACCCTCATCGTCCTCCTCTTGATTTCCGCCTTCGTCATCAGGTGGTGTGTTTATCAGACGACCACCTCTCCTCTGCTGTCTGTTCGGGTTGACAGTTTCAGACCCCTTATTATTAGGCTTAGCTATTTTATTTGGACCCTTCTCCATTGTCTTTGTAGGTTTGACTGGAGGCGTTTGTTCTTATGGCTCAGATATCTCAGTCTCGAATCCCATCTGCACTACCTGCGCCAATCGCTCAACAGCGGCATTGGTCTTTTCCATCTGTTCCTGCTGCTGCTGCATATGGGCTCTGAACTCCTCCTGCTGTTGCTGGAGTTGTTCGCTGAATTCGGCCTGATGCCCCCTCACTAACTTATCAAGATTTTTAGTGAGAGAAGTAATATTATTGTCATTCCTATGGGTTTGCTCCGCCAAAGCACGGATGTTAGTCATATGACCAATCTGTTCAGTCTTCAACTCCTTCAGCGTAGCTTCTATCTTCTCTAGGATCACATCAGTAGCCTAAGATTTGGATATTATAATGCCAAAAGACTCCATTATCTCATCAGTGGAAGGCGTTCGAGTCGGGAAGATTCCATCTCCATCATTGGCTGCAGTATCCAATGGAGCCACGACGACATTTGGGATATCGCCTTCCTGATGGAAATCAGCGACACCCTCCAAGTTTTCGGGAACTTGGTTACCTTCCTCGAGGACCTCAGTCAGATCCTCGATTTCAAGTCTGCTGTCTCCAAACTTGGCTTGCAGTTGGGATTCGGACAGACCCCTACATGCAGCTGAGTTGTGTTGTTTCAACAGCTGATGTTCTGGTTTCTTACAGAACGACATTGGTCGCTTGTAGATATTAGCTTGCGCAATCTTGACACTGGTCCCACTGGGCGTGCCAAAAATGTTCGCGTTGGATTTTACTCCTGTCGAACTATCAACACGTGGGGGTGGCGGACGTAAGTTTCAGTCCTGATGCGAGCGTGCCAGTACCTTTGGGTTAAGTACAACCTTGGTGGCGGACGACGTCTGGCGAGCGAATCAACCTTGGAGAGCGGATGACTCTGGCGAACGTGTTCGTCTGCTCCCTGCTACCTGACTTCTTGATCAAGCAACTGTACGCGGGCGTTGACAAACCGGCGTAAGGGCTCGAACAAGACCTAAGTAAACGATTACTAGGATTTTTCCTCAACCTTTCGGTAGATTGAGATATCTTACTTCGATCCTGGGATGCAAAGCAGAGCTAAGTATCAAGACCGCGGATGGCGTTCGTCCAACCTTTAGCAGATTGGGAAAGACTGTTACCGGGGTAACGACTCGATTTGTCACAAGGCGTGACGACTGATCTCGATATGTCTCAACGATGCTTCGACACGAACGCAAGTCACTTTCGACAACAACGGCAGGTATACGGCGACCAGTAGTGGTGGTGGGCGTAGGTTTGCGGCTTGGTTGGAAGAGTGTCGTTTGCAGTTGGTGGAAGGCAGTTCGCGAGAGAGAGTGCTCCGGAGAGGCTTGCAAGATTTGCAGGGCAAAAGCTTGTATTGTATGGTTGAGAACCATTTTTACGTTGTCCTAGAGTTCTTTATATAGTGATCTCAAAAATCCAAATACGTATGTAACAAGTACATGGATTCTGATATCGAATAGGATTGTATTACCTTAAATCATCCCCAATTCAGACTCTTAGAAGGATTCCAAACCCTTTCCTAAACGGAAACTGATTTAAATGAAATTGGATTACCCGCCAAAAGGTGACCCTCTGGGCTTCGGCCCACAGTCTCGGATAAATGTTAATTTATGCCCAAACATCCCAAACACTTCTCCTCCTGCTTAGCTTTACTCTTCTGGGAACCCAAGCTCGACCACTAAGCAGTTCCAAATTGGCTACGGACTCCGATCAAGCGCCATTCATTGGTGGTGAACATGACGGTACTGGAGGAAGATACTACTACAACTCTAATCCGAGTCCATTGTCATTGATGAATAATAGATCAGAGATAAACACTGATATGGCAGATCCAAGCAGGCAACTGGTGGCGTAACGCGCGCATCCGAGACTGGGAAAACAAAGCTCTTATATGAGCACATCAATAATTAATTGGGATGATTAACGAAGAAGGACCGAGTGCCTGTGGTTGTGGACACAATAGTGGTGGATGTTAACATGGCCATGCATCATGCATATATGATGGTCGGATTATGCATGGGACAGCGTAGTCACAGCACAACATTCTAATAGTTTAAGTAATATATGAGATATATGGTGAATCAATTAGAGGAAGAAAAAAAATATCATAATGTAACCCTCAACAGCCTATAATATTGCTCCCCTTATATAGATCGAATGATCAAGTGATCTCTCCTTATATAGGTCAAGAAGGAAACCTCTAGATGGCTTCATAAATATTGCTCCATTTGAATGTACTTGTAGACATGCATATTCATGAATCTTCTACATTCATCTGGATTCTTGTACTTCTACATTATTCTAGAACCAATGGATGTTCTAGCTAGAAAGCTCTTATAATTTTCTTAGGGCATCTCCAACAGCTTCCCTATAATATGGATTTTACTTAAATTTGGAGATTTTGGGCTCTAAATCTCCTCCAATAGATTCTCCATCTCATTCCTTAAAATGAGGATTTGGATGAGAGAGAATATATGCATCCCTATATTTGTAGAGAGAGAAAGGAAAATTTGCAGAATGAAAAATTAATGATCAAATTAATTTGACACAGAAAACTAAAAAGTAATCATTAATTATAGAATTTTATATGGAATTTTATTTAAAATTAATAAATTTATTATTATAGTATTTATTGCATGTTTGAAAATAAAAAAATAAAAAAATATTATATTGTTGAAATAAATATGAATGTAGTTGTAATAAATGTGAAAATCTCCAAAATGGGGAAGCTCTTGGAGTTGGAGCATAATTTTTTTAGAGATTCTGACTTTTGCTTCCCTATTTTACAAAAAAAATAGAGAAGCTGTTGGAGATGCCCTTATTAATCAAAATATCTTTCATAAATATACTTTATGTTAATTTGTTGATACATAACATGCATAAATTCTGACCTAAAATTGTAAAACTAATAAAATAATTTCACTCTTGTTATTTGCTAGTGAGTTTTCTGGTGCAAATATTCCGACTTGGAAAAAGTATGTGGTCATATATATTCAAGAATAATCGTATCTTGTACACAATCAAATATATGGAACGTAGAGCATAGGTAACGTCTTGGGAAAAAAAATTACGGCATGCATTATTATGTCCCATTATCAAATTACGGCGTGCATTCTGACCTTTACAACGTGCATTTTGACCATTTACGACGTGCATTATATATGTCATCGATCTATGACGTGCACTATGTCTGTTTACTGCGTGTTTTTTTAGTTTATTACGGGGTGCATTGCGCGCGTAAATGTGAATAATTAAATTCGATTTCACAGTACCGTGCAGATATGATATTGAAGGAATTAAGAACACAACTCTTGGGATGTGGCGTAGAAAAACATTGTACGTTGTCGGAAGACCATTAAATCATCACGAATAAGTTTGGAATTTAAGATGCATGATAAATATTAATCAAAATGTGTTGCTTCCATATAGATTATTGAAAAAATTTCGTAAATAACGTGTAAATTAAACACATATCAATACGGCAAGAAACTATTGGAACAATTTGAATTAATTCATCCGTGAGGGATTCAAAGAACAAGAACAGTAACAAATAGAGAAGAATTATCCGTGAGGGATTTAAGGCACTGTGGCCATGAATAACAAAACATCACAAGGTGGCTGTATCCAAACTGAAGGTCCTGGAGGGGGGTGAATATGACACTTTGCAACTTTTTCGTTATGCGTTGTAATCCGAGACTAACAAGGAGTTGTGCTATCCCGATTAACAGTTTGCAACGATTATGCAAGGAATTGAAAAAGATTGCTGAAAGTAAAAACAACACAGAGATGTTTTTCTTTAACGCAGAAACCCTGAACTCAGGGAAGAAAACTGCGTGCCCTTATCCAAAGGACAAACCTTTCCACTATGTGATTCGTAGACTTATACAAGAATAGAGCCTGTGATACCAGACCTTGTTGTTATCCTGTTCTATGACTCTACCTAGTCTAACTAGAACGCTCTCCCATCTTGTCCCCTAAGTCCTCACACATGAAAGGGATACAAGAGCTTCACTCAGACCTTAACTACGCCCTAGCTAACTCTGCTTGTGAACTCTTGGGGTCGTTGCACCTCCAATCACAACCTCATGTATTGGAATGAAAATGCTTTATGATTTTAGAAAAACGTTTTTGATTTCTCAAGCTCTAAGATTTATAATCACTAGGAAGACTTAGAGCATTAGAGAGTAAGAACACAGCCAAGCCGATATTCTTAAATAATAACAAAAACACAAAATGAATTTGACCACCAAGCAAAATCACTTTGCTTGGTATTTATAGGCAAGTGTAGGTTGCTTAAGAGAGCAATACGCATGCCAAGAAACTAAGGAGGTTTGTCCTTATGTGCTTGGCTTAGATGCTGTTGAAATCCTTTCTAGAACAAAGCCAAGGATAAGAGGACAAAACCAACTTTCCAAAAATAGCTAACTTTTCATAAGAGGGAAAAAAGTTTTACAAAAAGCATTCCAAAAGAATGTTAACAATATGGAAAGGCAAAACAACTTCCTTCTAGGATCATACAGCCTACTATCAATTGCATAGGTAAGTGTAACACAAACCAAGCATAAACAAAAGGGACCTTGAAAACCTCAAGGTCACTGGTTGAAGAAAACTTCACCCTTTGATAGTTTGAGCGCCAAAAGCATCACATGCTTGGCTGGCTGTTTGAATTTGAAAAGCAAATCGACTGAAAACAGCTGGAAATGCATTGAGAAGATAAATCACAGTTTTCAAGACGATTTGAACAAAGCTATAAAAATACCCAGAAAACCGGTATACATAACAGTACTCCTATCCTTAGTAGCAAACGTAGGATACAAAGTGGTACTGCTATCCTCAGTGAAAATATGATATGAATATGCATGAATATACCTAGGTTTACTGAGGTTATGCTGGGCCTTGAAATGGTTGGGCTTCATGGCTTCACTTGTACTTGTGCTGGGACTCATCTTGGGCTGAGTTTTGGTCCATAAAGGGAACTGCCAACAACTTTCTACTTACAATCTCCCCCTTTGGCATTCCTGTACAAAACACACCTAGCTATCCAAAACAACTAGTTCTAACCAATAGAATCAGCAGCACAGGTTTCTCAAGTTACAAACCTGTCTTTAAGAAAACTAAACACGAACACAAGTGAAGGCATAGAGAATATTTAGGATAGCCAAGGCATTATAAATCAGATGCACATTCTCAGATAATTTAATAACTGAAATAAGCATGGAATAGTTCAACACAACTGTTTCTGCCTAAACCCGGGGGTCTAGTAGATACTCGATGAATCCAACTCGATCTTCTGCAATCCTGCTTACTAAGGGGAATATCGGGCAGGCCGGCCTTCACCTCTCCGATGCCTAAGTTAGTATTGTTGGAATATATATAACTAAGGCACGTAAGTAAGCAGGGAGAGAGACAAGTTACCTCATAAATAAGGTAGTTGGGGCCCATATATAGGTGGTTGGGGGTAAGGACTGGCCTTACTCTTCGATGTGGGACTGGCTCCCTTCTGTTTATACTTTCTGGTGCCCCCTTAGGCAGGCTGGCGCCCCCGACCCCTGGGTCCCTGGAGGCAGGATAGAGTGCCAGGCCCCGAGGCCGGGTGCTGGTGATCCGGTCCCGACCCTTGGGCCGGGCCCTGGTGCGCTTGCTGCGGGTCTGTGGGCCTGCTGTAGCCTCTCTGCGGCTACTGTCAACAAGTCCCCCAAGTTCCCGGTCAAGTGCAATCTTGAATGGGGACTTAAATCTGTCTTGCTCTTGTCCCGCAGACCCGCAGGGCTACCAACCTACCGGTGCCCAGTCCCCCAAGTCCGCGTTAAAGATTGAGCGTGACCGAGGTGAGTACCTGTTACCGATGGGAAGCAATAGTTTATAAGCACATTTGCAATATAAGCAGTAACATGTGTAAGTATGGCGGTGTTATGAGCATGAGGTGATGCCATGATGCCATGCAATAGATGCGTGCATGGAAGGATAATGAGGCGTTGAAATCCACCATGAAAGAGACTTGTGCATGGGATGATAATGAGGCGTTGAAATCCGCCATGCAAGAGACTTGTGCATGGGATGATAATGAGGCGTTGAAATCCGCCATGCAAGAGACTTATGCATGGGATGATAATGAGGCGTTGAAATCCGCCATGCAAGGAATGTGCACGGAATTTCGGCCGGGCACTCTGCCCTATCGGTACGAAGCGGAGCTTCACTGGGCCTCAACTGGGCGATCTGCCGAATCGAAGCGGAGCGGAGTTCACTGAGCCTCTACCGGGCGATCTGCCGAAACGGGATTCACCGAGCCTCTACCGGGCGAACTGTTGAAACGGACGGGATGAAGTTCATGGGACTTCGACTGGGCGTTCTGCCATATCGAGACGGGTCCCAGGTGAACTTCAGTACTGGACCTCGACCGGGCGTTCTGCCATATCGAGACGAGTCCAGTAGTATGGAAACTCGACCGGGCGTCCTGCCATATCGAGACGAGTTTCCCATTGCTAGGCTGCAGGGAGATTACCCTGGTGTTGCGGCCTGTTTGAAGCACCAGCGAACACTTGCTAGTTCTACTCAGCTTGTGTTGAATAAGCGTTGAGGTAAGGGGGTGGCATTAAGGTGACAAAGCTCGCCGTGCAGCCCCATGTTTGATCGCCTTTCAATGCGATGCAGGGTTTTTATCCTGCTGGACAAGCGTGCATGGGTTAGATGCAAACTCACCAGGGTTATAAGCCCACCGGTCGAAGATTTTCGACCGGTGTCAGCCATGGTACTGGGTGGTACTCGACCGGGCGTCCTGCCATATCGAGACGAGTCCCCCCCCAGTGAGATGCCATGGGCCAGGTGCATTATGTTCCTGGTAGGGGGGTGGCGTTGAGGTGACAAAGCTCGCCATGCGTCCCCCTGTTGCCGCAGCTAGTGCGATGCAGGGTTTTTATCCTGCTGGACAAGCGTACATGGGTTAGATGTAAACTCACCCGGGTGTATAAAGCCCAAGCCGGTCGAATCTTCTCATGACCGGGGTCAGCCATGGTACTGGGCGGTACTCGACCGGGCGTCCTGCCATATCGAGACGAGTCCCCCAGTGAAGTGCCATGGGGCCGGGTGGATCCTATTCCTGGGATATGCTCTCGAGCCGGTCGGATGCGTCGTAACCGGTGGGCGGAACTCGACCGGGCGTCCTGCCATATCGAGACGAGTCCCCCAAGAGAGATGCGACTGGACGAACCTCGACCGGGAGACATGCCATATCGAGACGAGGTCTCTAGTAATATGCGATGAAGAAGCCATGCAGCCGGTTGAATGGTCATAACCGCGAACTGCCATGGTGCCGGGTGGCCCTCGACCGGGCATCAAGCCATATCAAGACGAGGCTTCATACCCGGATGGGTGCTCTCCAAGCGGTTGGACGATCATAACCGCGAGAGAGGTCTTCGAGACATGGAGCGAAGATTGTCGTGCAAGCGTGGAATCTGGGGAAGTGGGAGGGCCTGACTTCTTAATTCCCGCTCCTACCTTCCTGTCGCCAGCGTGTGGGACAAGTGGCTGACATGTATTTAAGGAGGAAGTCCATCAGTCCTGTCAGTTATGATGGCATGGGGAGGTTACCAATGCTGGGACACGTGCCAGCGCGGGGCGGTCTTGAGATGTAGGGCGTGGATTCGCAGGCGTTTGAGTTGCTCTGATTACTTGTTTTGGAGGGATTTCGATTGCCTAGGGCATTGGTCCCCTCTATAAAAAGGCCTTTTCTGCTCTTCTTTCTGTTGTTGCTTCTTGCTTTGGAGAAACTAAGAGAAAGAGAGAAATCCGGCGACCACCCTGAGCCCTTCTTGCCCTACGAGATCTGTTTTCTTGAACGCTCCCTACCATTACGCGCTGCCTTCCCAGGGCCGATTGTCCTCGGTTGAGCATACTAATCGGTAAGTTTGTTTGATTTCTTTGCCCCGGTGTTGTTCTTGTTTTTGGCTTTGTTGTTTTGCGGCGGGGGGGGGGGGGGGGGGGGGGGGGGGGGGGGGAGAGGGATCTCTGCCGCTGACGGAATTGCTTTGCGGCGAACTTGGGAAGAGGCCGTAGAAGGCGTTGTTGTAGCCTATTGCTGACGAGCGCTAGGGTTTTGTATTCTTCCCCTAGGTTAAGATGTCGTCTTCAGGTTCTGACCGGGCTTCCGAATCGGCTGCCAGAGGTCCCCTCGTGGACGATGCGCAGAGGCTGGACGACTGGCTCAGTTCGGAATCTCCGGAGACCGAAGTCGCTGACTGCTCCGGGAGCAGGGTTTCGACTCCGTCCTCGTCTTCGTCTTCGTCTTCCGGGGCTGAATTCTCGGAGACTGAAATACCGCACGGGGTGCGTCTTGCAGATGCTCCGGTTGCGAGCTACACCATCAACAGCGGGAAGCACGCTGTGGTGTGTGATGAACCGGAGGAGAGCATGACCCATGAAGAGATTGAGGCGCTGCGGGAAGCGTGGGGCATCCCGGATAGAGTGCTGCTACGGCCCTTGAATCCTGGAGAGTCAGCCTGCAACCCGGAAGAAGGTTGGGTTGCTGCACATCAGGATCAGTTCCGGCATGGATTGTCGTTCCCGCTGCCACATTACGTGCAGTACATGCTCAGTGCACTGCAAGTGTCACCCGCGCAGCTTCCTGGGCTCCAGTGGAGACGACTACTGAGCCTCGGCTGTTTGTACGAGTTCTCTGGGATGAATATACCAACGGTAAATGAGTTCCGGGCCTTGTACAGGCTGTCGTACTCCAGGAAGCAGGGGTCCCATGGTTGCATGTCCTTCAATACCCGGAAGCCTCCACCGATTGTCACCAATATGCCTTCATGGGTAGACAACAGCTGGAGGAAGAAAGTGGTGATGGTGGGCGGGAAGTGGCAGGCGAGGAATAGAATGTACTGTGTTCCTGGCGCCTTCCAACCCATTGTCGACCAGTCGTACGAGCTGTCCGATCTGGAGCGTGAGAGGATCTCGACCATAACCGGATGTTGGGATGATCTGGAACGGAGTTCTTACAACTTCATCCGAAGAGAAGTGCTGGAATACTGCCAGCTTGGGCGGGGTCCCGGTGCGTAGGAAGCGCTTGAGCGGTGATACTTTGTGCTAGCTTTGCAAAATACTAACTGTTTGCCTTCCTTGCAGGTGCATCTTCCCGGGCGATTATCAAGCCCGAAACCACTCTCTCCATGGACGGGGAAGATCTCCTCAACCAGCTGAAGGAGAAGGCCGAGATCGTCTCGCGGACGTCAGTGAACGACGGGTCCGGCCGACTTACGACTCTTGCGGAGCCGAGGGCCATGGACGTCGATGAGGATGCCTATGTCCTGAGGCGGGTGAAGACCCATCACTCCACAGGCCTGCTAGCGCCTGGAAAGGGCAAGAGCACCGGGGGGGCAGTGAGGATTCCCGGTGGGATGAACAGGGTTCCCAACCGGCCGGTGTCTGTGCCGCACGTGGCCCGTGTCGCCCCCGCAAGCGCACGATCTTCTTCTCCGGAGAGCCGGGGAGAGAAACGGAAAGTCGGGGACGTTCCTTCCTCCGCGCTGGTGACGCTGACCGGTGGGTCGGCACGGGAGAACCTGGCCAAACGGTTCAGGATTACCAGCGGTGCGCAGACCAACGCTGCAGGGGAGAATGCTGCTGCTGCTGCTCGGCAGAGTAGCCCAGCGCCTGCGGATGCATCAAGGGGAAGCCCGGATGGTGCAATCGCCCGGCAAGTGGCGGCGGACTTGGCCGGCCTTGGTCTGGACAGTCCCGGGGTTGCTGGAGCCTTGGCGGGCGGGAATCGTCCAAAATGCAAGGAATCCGTCCTCCGGGTAAATACCGCATGGTACCACTGTACTGCTTGTAACTTGTTTTTTTTTGCTGTTTGACTAACTCTTTGGTGTTGCGCAGTTGCTGTACAGTCTGTACGAACCGGACGCGAGCGAGGGGCTGTCGGAACTGTAGAGACAGATAACTGCTTTATCCGAGACCCGGCAGCGCCTGGAGGTGGAGAAGTCTCGCTCGGATCGGGAGAAGGCCAGATCGGAGGAGAGGGCCAAGAAGCTGGAGGAGCAGAACCGGACCCTGGAGAAGGAGAGGGCCGAACTGGCGGAGCAGAACCAGCTCCTGGAGAGGGAGAGGGCCGAACTGGAGGCCAAGGTGGACGAGTTCCAAGTGGGAGCTGGTGCTCTGCTCGCTGCCTCTGCTGCTCCGGCCGGGGAAGATGACCCGGAACTCTTCGAGCGGGTCGTTCTCAAATACCGCGAGAGCGATCAGTTCCTGGAGTTTCTGGTGAAGGCCAGGGAAGAGGGCATCTCGGATGCGTACACGGAATGGGCGGGGAAGGGATGGCTAGACACTTCTCTGATGTCGACTGCTGCTGAAGGAGATATCCATGAGCAGTCGGACATCCATCAGGAGGTGGTGGAGGAGCAGCCGGGTGAAGCGATTCGCTCGGACTTGGATTCTTGTGCCAACGGTGCCGAGTCTGCCCGAGCCGGAGTCAACACCGGAACTAACATCGACGACGAGGGTACCGCAAGAGAGGCTGGCAGACTGCCTACCGAAGGCGGAGTCGTAGCTCCTTAGGATTTTCTTGCCCTTTTCCTTGTAATCTTTCCGGATCGGTTACTGCTTGTATACTTGCCTGAATATGAATATACTGGAACTGGCAGAGCCGGTGAAATTTTCTCAAAAGTAGTTTGCATATATATTTGTTTTTACAGCGGTTGAACCGCGAACTATGCCAAACTAACCGCTCAGACTAGCGGGTTTTACCAAGACTGGTCATGTTCCCGGTCGGGGTCTGTCCCTCTTTTCCCCACGTACCGCTGGAGCTGGCCGTTATCAATCAAAACCTGCACCGCTTGCCTGAGAGCGTAGCACTTGTTCGTTCGATGAGTAGCCTCATCATGGTACGAGCAGTACTTGCCCGTCTGCGCCGTTGTAAGTTTCCCCTTCGGGAACCTTCTTGGGGGCGGTGGGGGAATGACACTCCCGTTCTCAAGTAGGATATCCTCGTAGGAAGTGGTGAGAGCGGTGAAGACTTCTTGACCGGTCGGTGGTGGTGCTGGCATGATTGCTAGGGGGCGCTCTTGGCGGAACGGCGCCGGCTTGTGCTCATTCTGAGGCTTATCAGAATAGGACCTCTGCTGCCGCTGTGGCCAGTTTCTGTTGTTGGCGTTCCGGCTGGGCCGAGCGGTGCGGTTATCGGTCCGCTGATTGGGCTTGGCTTCCTGGGCGGGCGGGGGGTTCTCTTCCCGGGGATGGTCCTCCTGCTGCTCATCCCGCTTCCTCTTCTGCAGGTGGTGCCCATAGGTCTCATGATCGGCCTGAGCATGCCGGATGGCCATAGCCATCAACTCGTCGTACCCCTGCGGGAGTTCTACCCGGACGGCGTAGGAAAACTTGCTCGCTCGGAGCCCTTGTTTAAACGCCATCTCGGCGATGCCCTTGTCCAGGTTCCGAACTCCGGCCGTAGCCGTCTGCCAGCGGTTGACAAAGGTTCTCAGCTCCTCCCCGGGGGCTTGTCTGCAATTGAAGAGGATGGTCGACGTCCGGGCTCCCTCGACTCGGAGAATGAAGCGGCCCACGAACCGGTTGGCTAACTGCTCGAACGCCTCGATCGAGTTTGCTGGAAGCTCGTAAAACCAGCTGAGTGCTTCTCCGGACAAAGTCTCCTGGAAGATGTTGCAGCAGACTGCATCGGAGTATCCCTTGACGCATGTTTGGGACCGGAAGCTGTCCAGATGCTGGTACGGGCAACCGGATCCTGAGTAGGTGAGCTTGAGGGACTTCTGGTTGCCAGATCTTCCCGACTCCATCACCCGGTGCGAAAAGGGACCCATGCGCTCATTAAACCGGGCGCCCTCCATCGGCCGCGCGGCTCTTCTCTCGTTGGCCTCCATTTGGGCCTTTAAGTTCGACACGGTGTCGGCTAGCACCTGCAGCGCTCGTGCGGTTGGAGTCTCGACCTCATCCACTGACGAAGCGTCGGGCTGGCGGGAGGTCGTCACGCTTTTTGGCGGGCCTGCGCCTAATGGCGACTTCTGCCGTACAGGGTCATCGGACCGACCGCCCGAAGATTGCCCTCCATCGGCGTGTTGAGGTGGGTTTAGGGGGAGTGTCGCATGTGCCTAGGCCATGGCGTCACTGCGCTGCTGTCCCCTCTCCAGGGCGGCCACCAGGGCAGTATTCACCGCCTCCATTTCTTCGTACCGAGCGTTGGACCTAGCTCTGTCCCTGTCGCTCTCCTCTTTCAGACGACTGACCTCTGCGGCCATCGCCCGTAGTTCTCCCGCCATACCGCTATGGCCGGGGCTGTACGTGAGGTCCCGGTCCGGGCTCTCAGATCGATCGCTTGAATCATCTGAGAACGTCAAGGCGAAGCCTCGTCGCTCTGGACTGTCTTCCTCCTCTGCCGGGCCTTTACCTCGCGAGCTGTCGCGGTGGGGATCCGGCACGCCGGATGGTCCCCCATAGCTCTCTCCGTCCTGACCGTTGTCCCGGTCGCCGCGCGGCTCCCGCGTGACGGCTGGGGTGGAGGTGAGCGTCTGCACTACTTCAAGGCGTCCCTCCTCGGCGGTACCTTTCTCTTGACTCATCTCCGATCTCTCTTCTCTTTTTTTTTTTCTCTTCCTGATGGAATAAACACAACTAACCGACCTCTGCCCCCTGGCAGAGCAACACAACTTACACGGCCTTTCGTAACGCTTCCCACAGACGGCGCCAATTGTTTCTGCCTAAACCCGGGGGTCTAGTAGATACTCGATGAATCCAACTCGATCTCCTGCAATCCTGCTTACTAAGGGGAATACCGGGCGGGCCGGCCTTCACCTCTCCGATGCCTAAGTTAGTATTGTTGGAATATATATAACTAAGGCACGTAAGTAAGCAGGGAGAGAGACAAGTTACCTCATAAATAAGGTAGTTGGGGCCTATATATAGGTGGTTGGGGGTAAGGACTGGCCTTACTCTTCGATGTGGGACTGGCTCCCTTCTGTTTATATTTTCTGGTGCCCCCTTAGGCAGGCTGGCGCCCCCGACCCCTGGGTCCCTGGAGGCAGGATAGAGTGCCAGGCCCCGAGGCCGGGTGCTGGTGATCCGGTCCCGACCCTTGGCCCGGGCCCTGGTGCGCTTGCTGCGGGTCTGTGGGCCTGCTGTAGCCTCTCTGCGGCTACTGTCAACAACAACCAACATAATGACTATAACAACTCAACCAACATAATGCCCTATAACTAGTTCTCCCCCTTTTTGTCACAGAAGGACAAAGGGAAACAGAGAACATCCATGTTCAACAGTCAGTCAATCAAAACAAACAACAAAAAACATTGTCTTAACGAAAACAAAACAACCACAATAAAACAGAAAACAGAAACAAGGCTGGCAAGGGTATCAGACATCCGCATCCTCATCACTAATGTACTCCGGCATGTATTGACTCGCTAGACAGACAGTAGGAGTGGGAGCTTGGGAGGGAGTCGAGTACAAAGCCTCAGCAAGGTCAGTTAACAAGACAGTAGTGAGGTGCTTGCGGATGAGATCGAGGTCAACAGTCCTGGTGGTGGGGAGACTAAGAACCCTACGGATACTGGCAGGAGAGATGTTAATTACACGATTTCGAACCCAGACCTGCAGATCCTTGGAGGGGGCCTTAAGCTTAACCTTCAATGCCATATCCTCAAAGAAATTGGCATAGAATTCCTGGACTATGGTCAGATTGATAATAGGCAGGGAGGCTAAGGGGTCTACCCATCCTAACTGTTGGATCTTATCTTTAACAAAACCAGGGAGGGTATCAAAGGCCAGTTTCTTTTCATACACCACCGGACGACTGATGGTACAAGTGGTAAACAAAGATCTAGCTTTCTCAGAAACGAAATGCTCTATAGGGGGAACAGGCAGTACCTCAATAACCTTGCGCTTGAGAGGGATAGCCTCATTGGTATCCCTAGGCAGAGTGACGCGAGGTTTTTTCTGGGGTTTGGGAGGTTTGGCTGTCTTGCTATCCTTGCGACCAAACAGAGAACCCCGCTTGCGAGGAGGCTTTTGTTTCTCGGATTCCGAGGGAGCAACAGCCTTCCCTTTAACCTTGGACGGTCCAGCATCCTTGGATTTGGCAGCAGCCTTCTTGCTCTTCGTCGGAGGGCTCGGGGCAGCGGCTTTGACGGGTGAGACCCTGAATTATTGATCAGAGCTGTTGGTGCCATCGAGAGAGCTAGTCTCCACCATGATTGGGTCCGATTCCTCGGTCCTTGCTGGGGAGATGGTTGGGGCTGCTTGGCAGGACTTCTTGGCAGGGGTGGTTGCTGGCAGAGTTCCCGGAGAAAGAGTGGCAGATCGACTACGAAGTCGAGAGGCGAGTGGAGCAGACGAGACTTGGTGTGGCCGAGGCGTCTTTTGTGAACTGGAGCCACTCGCCGAAGCGTCCTTCTTTCTCTTCTTTAGGTCAGACCATTGCATGGCAACGGTGACGCCGCCAGAGGCTCTAGTGCGAGCCTGGCTGCGAGGGGACCCAGCAGAAGAGGGTCCAAACAGATCCTCCATGTTTGTGGTTCCTGTGGAGGGAACGGAAGGGCCAGTGGCGGACGCAAGATGGGACTTCTCATGTTCGAGAGGACCCAGAGGAGAGTGAGTTGGGGAGTGGTCAGCCATGCGACCAGCAACAATGGAGGAAGGAGAAGGAGAAACAGAGAAGAAATTCGAAGTGGAGGTGATGGAGTGAGACGAAGTGGGAAAATGGGAGCATTAAAGCAGGACGACGTGATTTGACATTTGGCCTTGGTAATTTCAACTCAATCCATTATCACACGCAAAGGGAGACAAAAAGGGAACCGAACCACCAAAAGCAGTTTCTCTTCTCAAGGGGAGAGAGCACGTGTCCATGCAGAAAGTGGGCTTAAGGAGCCTTGGGCCAAGACCAGGTCAAGGAGCCTAAATAGATGGGCTAGGGCCGACTGACATGTCCTCATAGAAAAAGCGATTTTCCTACTTTTTCAAACAGTATAAAAGGCACAAAGGCACACTCAGCATTTAATGATGAACAGTGATCATTGTTAAGCACACTTTACAACATTAAGAGAACAAAAGTGAAAGCAATTGGTGTAAGAACCCATGTGCATAAAGCTTCTCCCCCTTAGAATAGCCGTTCAACAAAAGAAAGAAAAAAAAACAAATAAATAAATAAAGTCACGGGATGAGATTTACCGTTTCAGATCCAAGGGTTTGCATAATGGTCAAAGCATAGACTCACAAAGTAAGACACCTTTTAGCCACTCACAAATAACCAAATTTTGAGCAAAGCATGTAAATGTGACTGTCTAGTTGAGTGAATATGGTCCAAAATGAACAGAACAAAATCCGTGAAGTGTGTGAGAAATATTTCATAGACACAAGGCGGACTCTTGGAGATGCATCAAGTGAGTTGGAAACTGAGTAGCAGGCTGAGGATAGTAACAGTTGTATCCAGCCTTATAGCACCAGTAAGGTTTTCTTCCTTATAGCTTCACAATTCCAGTTCTCTTAGGCATTTGTGCCCATATGTTCACATATTTAGTTCTTTTTGGCAATTCTGGAACAATCGTCCTCATAGGATTATATGTAATTACACTTTTGATAGTCCAAGTAGACTTTATCAAAACTCCATCGAAGGATAGAAGACATTCCAGGCATCCCCACTGATCCATGTAGCAAACCTATTCACTAATGACTCCCAAGTCAGTTGACTTTAGGGCATTAAGCATAACAAGGATGCTCCTAAGAGTGAAAGGCTCGGATTCTTTAGTGGAAGAAGCAGCTCACTTATCATATATTTTTTCTTTTAAAGATCAAGCAAGTTCTTTCACCGGGGAGATCAAGCCATTCTCGTTTCTGTCTTCCAAAGAATCGTGGATGCGACCCAATGAAAAACTACTTTGAGAATAACCTGACCTAGATATTCAACCAAAAACCACCGTGGTGACCAAGCCACTCTCGTTTCTGCCTTCTAACGAATCGCGGACACGACTCAAGAGATGACTACTTTGAGAGTAACCTGGCCATAAGCAATCCTCAAACCTCCATCTCACTTGATACAAGCCCATTGAGCAAAGCACAATGTGGGAGAAATGTGTACAAATAGCGTGAAACTTGTTCTGAGCTGTAGACCACGATACAATCAAATAGAGGGCAGATGCACAAGTACATGAGCTACCGTAAATTGATCATTCAGGTAGTAAAGGACGCAAAACTTAGGTCAATTGTTCAATGACTACTGAGGATACCAACACATATTCCTATCCCGTGAGGCTGAGAGCAAAAACTTCTAAACTAGATGCAAATATAATAATTTTTTTTTTGATTTTTCAAGTAAAAACTATGTACAAGGCATGTTCTCAGGGGAAGATTAGTGTGGGCCACAGATACCAATTGCCTTCCTTAGGCTAGTGAACCTAAGGTTGTCAAGTGGTTTTGTGAACAAATCAGCCAATTGCTTTTCAGTGGGAATAAAAGTCAACTCAAGCAAGTTATCTTCTACCAAGTTTCGGATGAAATGATATCTAATCTCTATATGCTTTGTCCTAGAATGCAGCACAGGATTCTTAGAGATGTTGATAGCAGAAGTATTGTCACAGAATAGGGATAGAACCTCTTGTTGAAATCCGTAGTCTGCGAGCATGTGTTTCATCCACAAAAGTTGTGTGCAGCAGGTTCCGGCAGCTATGTATTCTGCCTGAGCTGTGGACAGGGACACACAGTTCTGCTTCTTGCTATGCCACGAAACAAAGTTGTTTCCCACAAAGAAAGCACCGCCGGAAGTACTTTTCCGGTCATTCGCATCTCTTGCCCAATCCGAGTCGGAATATCCTGCAACTTCACAGTTAGTGTCGAAAGTGTAGCTAATCCCAAGGTCAGTTGTACCTGCAATGTACTTGATAATGCGCTTGACCGCCTTCACGTGTGATTCCTTGGGGTTAGCTTGGTACCGAGCACAAACCCCTACACTATAGCATATGTCAGGTCTGCTAGCTGTTAAGTACAGCAGGCTACCAATCATGCTACGGTAGTTGGACTGATCAGCATCAACTCCATCAAGATCGACTGTGATTTTGCAACTAGTTCCCATCGGATTCGTGACTGGAGAGGATGTTTCCATCCCAAACTTCTTCACGAGTTCCTTGGCGTACTTGGATTGAGATATAAACAGACCATCAATCTTTTGATCAACTTGCAAACCTAAGAAGTAGGTCAATTTCCCATAGTGGCTCATCTCAAACTCCTTAGACATAAGATCAGAAAATTCTTTAACCAAGTTATCGGAAGTCGAACCAAAAACAATATCATCCACATAGATTTGGGCAATAAACATATCCTTAGAGGTGATTTTTACAAACATAGTCTTATCAACTAAACCTCTAACATAACCATGCTCAAGAAGGTGTGTGGACAACCTCTCATACCAAGCTCTAGGCGCCTGTTTAAGGCCATAAAGAGCCTTATCTAATCGGTACACATGATCAGGATGGCTAGAGCTTTGGAAGCCTGGAGGTTGTGCAACATACACTTCCTCCTTAAGAATGCCATTCAAGAAAGCACTCTTCACATCCATTTGGTACAGGGTAAACCTCAAGTAACAAGCTATTGCCAAAAGTAACCTAACTGATTCCAACCTTGCAACCGGGGCAAAGGTTTCATCAAAATCAAGTCCCTCTATTTGTGAGTAACCTTGAACAACCAATCTAGCCTTGTTCCTGGTTATCACACCTTTCTCATCAGACTTGTTCTTGAACACCCATTTGGTGCCAATTACATTCTTGTTTTCGGGTCGTGACACGAGGTGCCAAACCTTACTTCTCTCAAATTGATTCAATTCATCTTGCATGGCATTAATCCAGTCAGTATCACACAAAGCTTCTTTCACGTTCTTAGGTTCTATGGTGGACACAAAACCAAAGTGCGTGACTCTATCTATGGTAGACCTATGCATTGCAAAAAAACTTTTTAACACTGCATAACTGCTTACCATACGTTTTACCTTGCTGCGTGTGACAGTAGATTGTGAATCATCACCAATGATGTCAGAAGGAGAGTGATCTTTTTGCACTTGTCGCCTTCCAGTCCTGTGTGGGGGCTGGGTAGTTGTGGTTGCATCCCTACAACCTTCCGCGGGATTGGTAACCTCATATCCATCCTCATGATCATTCTGATCCTCTCCATTTCTTGAGTCAGCTTCTTCAGCTGAGGAACCTTCCTTGCAGATTGTGACATCTGCATCTGGCTGTATGAGATCAGTAGGAGTTGTTGGATCATCTTCAGATGTGCAACCGGTCCGGTGAGTACACCCGAGACCATCATCAATGGCAACGTTAATGGTTTCCATTAGCTTGCATGAGACTTTGTTGTAGACTCGATATGCTCTGCTTTTGAGAGAGTAACCTTTTGGATCTTATTAACCAAAGAGATACGACTTTGCGCTATAGTTAGCTCAGCGCCAATCAAGAATCCCCAAGGAATTCCAAGAATTTACTAGATCTTAACTAAAGATTTTCTTTCCGAGCTATACAGAAGGCTTCTTAAGACATCGCTTTCCTACTCAGTTCATAGGACACCTCGCGTAAATAAGAGCATGCATGAAAGCACGTATAATAGGGATGAACGATGTCCCTGTAACAACGGGTTAAGGCATCAGAATCGCTCAATAAGCTCATGTTATGATAGGGCGCTACGGTAAGCGCTTACTGTTACAGGGAATTAACTAGTAGTGAATGAAAGTGGAGTCACTCAATGCTCGCATGGCAAAGTGGTCAATTCGGCTGTCGCAGTATGACATTCTACACACTAGTTCATCCGGAAGACCAGTTTGGTCAAGTATTCTCGGTCCTTGTAGATGAAGCAAGGACTCCCAAATACTTTCAAATGGGCCAGATTAGGCTTCCTTCCCTTCCATATCTCGTAAGGAGTCTTATCAGTTCCTGGCCTGAAAATAGCACGGTTAAGAGTATAGCAAGCATTGCTCACGGCCTCAGCCCAGAAGATGTGAGGGAGACCAGAGGCATTAAGCATTACCCTAGTCATTTCAACTAAGACTCGATTCTTCCTTTCAACAATCCCATTTTGTTGGGGAGTGATCGGAGAAGAGTATTCATGGTGCACACCAAACATATCACAGTACTCATCAAATTTTGCATTATCAAATTCAGTACCATGATCTGTCCTAACTCTAACAATGTGTTTACCCTCATGCAATTTCTCATTTGAAACCCTTTTGGAAAATGTATCATATGTATCAAAAGTATCAGACTTCGATGCAAGAAACATAACCCAAGTAAACCGAGAGAAATCATCAACAATAACAAGGGTATATATCGCACCTTTTAAGCTAGAAGTCTTAACTGGTCCTACCAAATCCATATGCAAGAGTTCTAACACATTAGAGGTGGGTTGAGCATTAAGAGCAGAGTGTGGAGAGCGTGTACGCTTACCAATTTTACATTCTCCACACATACCTGAAGCTTTCCCGGAAAGCTTAGGGAGACCTCTAGCTACTTCCTTGGTTGATAGCTTGATGATGTCCTGATGATTCAAATGGCAAAGGCGTCTGTGCCAGAGATCAAGAGGCAGCTCACCAATTTGTGCGCGAAAGCATAGTTGAGGTTTGAACTCCTTCCGAGCCATGATACAGTAGCAATTATCCTTGGTCTGATCTCCTTGCATGACGCTCATCCCCATTCCATTTAGAACCAGACATTTGATCTTGTCAAAAATGACACAATCGTTCACATCGACTACTTGACTCACACTCAGCAAGCATACTTCCAATCCTTTGACAAGAAGGACATTTTTTTAGTTCAGGGAGACCTGGAGCCCTTACTGTCCCTTTACCAATGATTTCCGAATTTGCTCCATCCCCGAATGTAACGCAGCCGACTGGAAAGACATCATCCATTGATATGAACCACTTGGGATCGCCAGTCATGTGAGCCGAATATCCACTGTCAACGTACCAGGAATCGGATTTCCGAGCTGATAAGGCAGTGAATGCAACATTGCAATAAGCTCTTGTTCTTCGTGGAGCTTTTGGCTTCAGTACAGTTCGGCTGAGAAAACAAACTCTCATAGTATTACTATCTGAGTCTGAATCGTTCTCCTCTTCATCATTGTGATCTTCTACTTGAGCAGACTGCTCCTTAGACTTGGACTTGGTCTTTGGAGCCCAGATTTTCTTGCTGGACACATCCCTAGGGTTAGGGTTTGCAAGAGTTTGAACAATCTTCATAAGTTCCTTGAGCGAATTCTCAATGGAATCCTTGAGAGATGTCAGAACTTCATTCTCGGCATTCTGAGCAGGTCCTTCATTTTTCAGCTTGTAGCAATATGGTCGAATATGACCCATGACACCACAATCATGGCATTTTGGAACAAACTTGGTCTTGGTCTCCTTAGGCTTGGGGACTTCCTCCTTGGGGGACTTCACCGTCTTCTTTGTATTCTTCTTGCTTGATTTTGAGTGATTAACAATCTCAAAACCTAGACCACTCTTGTCATGACCAGGTTTTCCCATATTAACAATTTCTTTGAGCTTATCTGATCCAACGGAGAACTTCTTATATTCCCTCTTCCAATCTTCTAGCTGCAGCTTCAAGGTGGCCTTCTCGGAGGAGAGGTTTGATAGGAGCACAATGTGCGATGATATTATATGCTTATGCCCTCGTTTATGCTTCGTTTTTCCCTTATTTATCTAAGATTGAGTCATAATTTAGTTTAGTGTCGATTTGGTAGAGTTTTAATCAAATGTGCTTAATAATCCGAAAAATGACTAAGTTAGAGAAATCTGGAAAATAGTGAAAAATGTGTCTTTTTCGTGATTTTGAGATGAGCAAAAGTGCGATCTATCCTTGTCCGAATTTAATGAAATTTGGTGTGCTTATTATTCATATACTGAGGAATGTTGTGTTAAAATTTCAGATCAATCGGAGTTCGGGAAGTCACCCAAAAGATGGCTGTAAAACGGCAGTCCGAGCAAACCAATCCAGGGACTTCCAGGATTTTCCTGGGACTTTGTCCTAACTTCGAAAAATCATTCCCGACGACTCACAAGGAATTTGATCGAGATATTTTATGGGGAGATGACCATATGTGTCTAGTTTATCTGAGACTTGGAATCGCATCAATCGGAGCTCCACGGATGGAGATATGCCGGAATTACTGCATCAAGGTCAAATCTGCCGATTCCAGGAACCTACTGCCCCCTTTTTTGTGTTTTCTGTTTTTGATGGACCAAATGTTGTACAAATGCATATGTGATGATGGTCCAAGCTTAAGGAAGGTTAGAGGATGACACCAAGCCAAGGCATTGAAGAAAAAATCAGAAAAAGAAGTTTCCTAGAAGAACCAAGAAAGGAAGGAACCAAAACCTTGTTGCACAAGGATTGCCTTTGCCGATTTGGACTAGGTTTTCTACCTAGGTTTTCTGCCGAATTTGCCTCTATAAATAGCTAACTTTTACACAGAAAAACCTGTCACATTCTAAAGCAAAAACCCTAGCCAAAGCTCTACCAATTTTCAGCCAAAGATCCTACATAAAAACACAAACCAAAAGCCACCACCACCACCATAAAATTCTGCCGATTGTCTTCACCATTCATCCAGCCACCATCGAACCACTTTCCATTGGATCCATACACGACGAAGTCTTCAAGGTTTCTAATGTGTGATCTACTCCCTACTCTTGGTTTGTAATAGTTTTTATGTAGTTATGTGTAGTTTTGTCTATGAAACTCATGTGTATGTTTGGTTATTGTGTTTTCATGTCTATGTGAAAAACGATTGTGAATTTGGTTTTATGATGATGCATGTTAATTTAATTCTTATGGTATTAATAAAGAATTTCAAAGATAAGTTTCGAATTGCATGCTAAATTGTAATGAAAATATGAAGTAAAGAAATAAGATTAGATAGGCAAGCATGTTCACTTTGATTCTAGTAGTTCGTTTTTGGTTTAGTCTTTTAAATCCGTGTGCCGCAAAGATTGGTGCTTAGCATATTCGCGATGTGTTTTGAGTATTGGTCTTGTATCTGTCAATAATAGGACTAGAGTGGTTTAAATGACTATGCATGTTAACAAGAAGTGGTGACGCCTTGCTTGATTAATGTGTTTCCAATTGAAAGGATTTCGTGCTTCATTGGTTAATTGATTATCTTCTACGCTGCGTGTTTATAATCGGTTAGCTAAAGATTAGGGTTATGCGCTGAGCTAATTCTAAATACCTTCGTGAAATCTGAAACAACTTAGATAACCGCTGCGGCCCTAGTTGGGTTGGAACTAAATAGGATCTAGGATATAGCTGTGCTCTTGTCGTGTCTTTTCTTGTTATTTTGCTATGTGTTTTGAGTGCTTTTGTGTTAGTAATTTGTGGAAGAATGTCGACCAACCTTGTAAATAGTAGATTTAGGATTTATTATCAGCAATTTATTTTCATGTCTAGGAATTTAGAGGCAGCTTTGCTGCCAATCCTATCTCAATCCCCAATGATTTCGTGTGAATATGTATATATGTATATAAGTGTGACAATTGTGTGCATATGTATTTGTGAATATTTGTGTTAACATTCTCATGTTTCAGGTACCCTTAATCCCCGGCTAGAACGATCCCTACTTATTCTATACTACTAACGATTGTAGGGTTATTATTGCTTGATGCTCGCTTCGGCGACTCGTCAATTTTTGGCGCCGTTGCCGGGGATTATAAAATCTTGATTTGTTTGAATGTTAGCTTTGTAAATTTTTGAAAATATTTTTGTGTCTTTAAAGTTTTGAGGTATATCGGATAAAGCATGACCTTACCATGGGCTGCACAAGTCCATTGCACAGTTTGCTCCTCTGCTCCACGTACCTTGAATCTTTGATGTCGTGTATAGTTTGAAAAATTCTTGAAAATTTCGTGTAATGCCTTGAAAAATTTGTTGAAGTATAGCTGTGTATACTCTTGCATTTATTTGTGTTGTTCGTTTTGATGTGTTTTGTGTATGTGCAGTTGAATTTAAAAAGAAAAGTGCAGGAAATACGGAAGGTCTGCCCAAACAGAAATCGGGCAGTGCAGTCCGTCGACTTTGGATGGCTGCCGTCTTCTTCTCACAGAACTTGGGAAAGTGAGCCATACGCCGTTGGAAAGGTCTCTGAGTCTATTTTGTGCAGGATTTTACAGAAGTGGATTTGGAGCATCGAGTCATTCCCAGTTTCAATTTGAGTGCACGAAGGTCAATCTGGCAGAACAGAGAACTGGGCAGATCATTCGGTCCGATACAAGGCCTAAGAAAGAGTACCTCCGCTGGTCCGATTGGGACAAACCTTATACCATTGAAAAGCTCTGTGTGTGAACTACAACTTTGATTTAGAACACGTCTGCATTCGGACAATGGAGCACACCCATAATTAGGCCTCAAGCGAAGCAGACACATCTGCCAAAGACCCTGCCCCTGCCTCTGTCCTGCAGCCAACCCTGCATGCCGAGGCCAGCATACACCTAAACAATCCTACCAAGCACATTGCCCCTTCTCATGCCATAGCCAAGTTGCAGCCTCACGCTGCCAAATACCCTGCGCGCAAGCTGCTGCCCCTGCCCCTGCCGAAATCTGCTGCACCCAAGTTACTGAGGACACACCATTGAAGTTGAAGCCGTTTTCGGTGCCTTATGTTAACAATTTCGTGTAAGCCTTGGTCCGGCCGGTCAAGGCAGACACACCATTGAAGGCGAACCAACTCAAGAAGAATCCATGGGACATGGTCAAATTGGAGAGAAAAAGTGAGGAAACTCAAACACCAAACTGTACCCTAACAGAGTTCCGGCAGTGCAGCTCTTCTACTTTGGATGGCTGTCATTTTTTAGCTCACAACACCTGAGAAGGCGTGTGATATATGCAAAGAAAGATCTGTGAGTCTACTTTTTATAGGATTTTACAGAAGTGGATTCGGAGTAGTATGCTGTTCCCAGCTTCAGTTTGATTGCAGCAAGGTCAGTCCAGCAAAGCAGGAAGCTGTGCAGACAGGTCCGATAAAACCCAAAACAGAGAATACTTCCGGTGGTCGGATTTTGGCAAACTTTATACCGTTGGAAAGCTCTTTGAGTTGGCTACAACTTTCATAATGGACACTTTTTCATTCGAGTAGCCTATCATGTAACAAGTCAGGTATAAAGAGGTAAAGGTCTGTTCTTTTTTGCTGATAACTGCTGTTATTTTCAGCCAACTTTGCAGGGGCATAACGTTTCAGCTGCTTGGAGTTATGGGACGTACCACATATCTTCGTGGGACATCACCGAGGGGGACTGCTGCCCCAACTGCGGAGCTGCACATGGCATGTTGAACACACAACACACACGGTGAAAAGTCTAAGCAATGGACTATAAACACAAAGCGCTACTTGGGAGGCAACCCATGTCGATCAAAGAAAAGTGAAGGAGCCATCACCGAGAGTTTGAATTTTCTTAACCCTTCTCTTTTTCTTTGATTTGTGATGATATGTTGGTATATGTTAGACTATTGCATGCTTAGGAAATTCGTTGATATAGATTTGTGCTTACATTGAGGACAATGTACTTTTCTAAGTGTGGGGTGGGATAACGTATTCCGTTTATGTTTTTGTGTGCTTAGTTTAGAAAAGAAAAATTCAGAAAATTGTTCCACAAAAATAGAGTGTTTAATTTGTTTGTTTCGAGTCTTAGGATGCCCCTAATATGTCAATGATGTTTTTCTCCTCTTTGCATACATAGATGATGGTTATGCATACAATTAAAATTGTGAGTTTCATGGATTATGTGCATTGGTAGGAGCATGTAGGACTTGTTGATTATGAAGCATGCATGTTTTAGCTAGTTTGTTTCCATAATAACCTATGTGAGCTTTAGAGCCAATTTGCTTTCTTCTTGAGCGATAAAAAGATAAAATTCAATAGATTCGTAGGAAGCATGAAACCTCATAATTCTTTGCCTATTCGATGACTATGTGCCATAGCTTTTTAATGAACTCTAGTATGCTAGAACTTACTCTTGTTGACTTTGGAAACGTTTATATCATAAAATACCTTGATTTTGAATGTGATTGAATAAAGATCATTTAGGTTTACCACCATTGCCAAATAAAGCATGAGCCCTATTGGAGCCCGTCGTGGGACACCTTAGTAAACCCCCTTTGAGCCTACGATTAGCCTTTTCTTTCATCACCCTTAAACACTTTCTATAAGCTTAGTATAGTGATGTCTTGACCATTGTGTGTCGGCAAAGCTTGATTTTTGAAGGCGTTTTCGCGTGAAGTGATGAAGAAAATCAAGTGTGGGGTAGACTTAGCTAGAAAATTGTATGAAAATTGTAATTGTGCCGTGCCTAGTGTAAAGAAAACAGAAAATATGTGATTCGGACAGAAAAAGAAAAGAAAAGGGAAAAATCAAGTCCGAAGGAAAAGAAAAGAAAAGAAATAGGCACGGTTTCAAAGTGTAAATTGCTAAGTCTAGTCTTCAAGAGTGTTGTGAATTTGGAGTTTTGTTTGTATGTGAAGGTCTAGCATTGTTGAATTTTGACCTTTGTTCATATTCACTATGTTTTGGGGAAGTAAAGAATGAAGTATGGGTCCAACAAGATGAAATTTGACCCTTGGCGAGAAGACATAAGGAGATTTGAGCTTTGCCAAAGGCCACGGTGACGTTTTGAGCCTCCTTATCCAAATATCGAATACCTCTTAACCAAGCCCCATTACAACCCTTTGATTGATCTTTTTCATGATTCTTAAGATGGTTAAATTTGATTTGTGGAGATTATCTCAAGAGTAAGCATATGGTTTTGGTTCATTGGTGCACATAGTTGTTAAATGAGGTTTTTCCTTGAAAATTTCACAAAGTGCTTTCCGTTTCTTCATGATATATGCAAGTCACTCTTTGTAATTCATTATCTTTCACTTGCATATACTTATGTGTGAATAATCATGCTTCGAGAGAAAAGAAGAGAGTATGCCTAGTGAGGAGGATTGAATTAGCTTAACATGTCTACATGCTTACTTTTGTTCTTATATGTTCTTATTGATGTTACATGTTCATGAAGCTTGGAATTTTCATGCTTAGCATTCTCATGCATTACCTTAAAAGCTATGTGTACATACGAGCCTGAGACAAATTGTTAGGGGCAATAGTTTGTTTAGAGTCTAGTTTAATTTAGTTTGCTAAGGGTCTAGCAAAGGATAAGTGTGGGGTAGTTGATAGGAGCACAATGTGCGATGATATTATATGCTTATGCCCTCGTTTATGCTTCGTTTTTCCCTTATTTATCTAAGATTGAGTCATAATTTAGTTTAGTGTCGATTTGGTAGAGTTTTAATCAAATGTGCTTAATAATCCGAAAAATGACTAAGTTAGAGAAATCTGGAAAATAGTGAAAAATGTGTCTTTTTCGTGATTTTGAGATGAGCAAAAGTGCGATCTATCCTTGTCCGAATTTAATGAAATTTGGTGTGCTTATTATTCATATACTGAGGAATGTTGTGTTAAAATTTCAGATCAATCGGAGTTCGGGAAGTCACCCAAAAGATGGCTGTAAAACGGCAGTCCGAGCAAACCAATCCAGGGACTTCCAGGATTTTCCTGGGACTTTGTCCTAACTTCGAAAAATCATTCCCGACGACTCACAAGGAATTTGATCGAGATGTTTTATAGGGAGATGGCCATATGTGTCTAGTTTATCTGAGACTTGGAATCGCATCAATCGGAGCTCCACGGATGGAGATATGCCGGAATTACTGCATCAAGGTCAAATCTGCCGATTCCAGGAACCTACTGCCCCCTTTTTTGTGTTTTCTGTTTTTGATGGACCAAATGTTGTACAAATGCATATGTGATGATGGTCCAAGCTTAAGGAAGGTTAGAGGATGACACCAAGCCAAGGCATTGAAGAAAAAATCAGAAAAAGAAGTTTCCTAGAAGAACCAAGAAAGGAAGGAACCAAAACCTTGTTGCACAAGGATTGCCTTTGCCGATTTGGACTAGGTTTTCTACCTAGGTTTTCTGCCGAATTTGCCTCTATAAATAGCTAATTTTTACACAGAAAAACCTGTCACATTCTAAAGCAAAAACCCTAGCCAAAGCTCTACCAATTTTCAGCCAAAGATCCTACATAAAAACACAAACCAAAAGCCACCACCACCACCATAAAATTCTGCCGATTGTCTTCACCATTCATCCAGCCACCATCGAACCACTTTCCATTGGATCCATACACGACGAAGTCTTCAAGGTTTCTAATGTGTGATCTACTCCCTACTCTTGGTTTGTAATAGTTTTTATGTAGTTATGTGTAGTTTTGTCTATGAAACTCATGTGTATGTTTGGTTATTGTGTTTTCATGTCTATGTGAAAAACGATTGTGAATTTGGTTTTATGATGATGCATGTTAATTTAATTCTTATGGTATTAATAAAGAATTTCAAAGATAAGTTTCGAATTGCATGCTAAATTGTAATGAAAATATGAAGTAAAGAAATAAGATTAGATAGGCAAGCATGTTCACTTTGATTCTAGTAGTTCGTTTTTGGTTTAGTCTTTTAAATCCGTGTGCCGCAAAGATTGGTGCTTAGCATATTCGCGATGTGTTTTGAGTATTGGTCTTGTATCTGTCAATAATAGGACTAGAGTGGTTTAAATGACTATGCATGTTAACAAGAAGTGGTGACGCCTTGCTTGATTAATGTGTTTCCAATTGAAATGATTTCGTGCTTCATTGGTTAATTGATTATCTTCTACGCTGCGTGTTTATAATCGGTTAGCTAAAGATTAGGGTTATGCGCTGAGCTAATTCTAAATACCTTCGTGAAATCTGAAACAACTTAGATAACCGCTGCGGCCCTAGTTGGGTTGGAACTAAATCGGATCTAGGATATAGTTGTGCTCTTGTCGTGTCTTTTCTTGTTATTTTGCTATGTGTTTTGAGTGCTTTTGTGTTAGTAATTTGTGGAAGAATGTCGACCAACCTTGTAAATAGTAGATTTAGGATTTATTATCAGCAATTTATTTTCATGTCTAGGAATTTAGAGGCAGCTTTGCTGCCGATCCTATCTCAATCCCCCATGATTTCGTGTGAATATGTATATATGTATATAAGTGTGACAATTGTGTGCATATGTATTTGTGAATATTTGTGTTAACATTCTCATGTTTCAGGTACCCTTAATCCCCGGCTAGAACGATCCCTACTTATTCTATACTACTAACGATTGTAGGGTTATTATTGCTTGATGCTCGCTTCGGCGACTCATCAAGGTTGCTGGTCAAGGCATCCTTAAGTCTCAGACTATCTTCAAGAGACTCCTTCTCCTTTATCAAGGCTGACTTGTCGGCCTTCCACTTCTTCTTTTGGAACTGCAGCTTGTCATGTAATTCCTTGACATGGTTCTCACTCTTGGTAAGTTCGTTTGACAAGCCCTCAATCTTGTCAAGCATTGACTTAGATGCAACATGTAAATTAGAATATGCATTGTGAAACTCTTCATCATGTTGAGCTTCGTTATCATCATCTATATCAGAGTTCGACGCATGGGCAAGCTTAACCGATGCAATGAATGCAACGGTCTCCTTCTCTTCCTCATGGTCTGAGGGAGGTTCAGACTCACTGTCCGACCAGGTGGCCTTAAGAGCCTTCTGCTTTATCCTGTTTGCACATTCAGCTGCCTTATGTCCAACACCACCACACTCAAAACACTTATCATTCTGAGGAAAGTTTCTGGGTTTGAAGGTAGATTTGGGATTTCTAGGGTTACTGGTTTCCCCTTGTCGATGATATTTGGTATTGGTTGTAGCCCCCTTTTGGTTAAACCTAGGGTTAAACCCAGGGTTCCTCTTTTCCCTAAGAATCCTCTCCAATTTTTTGGTTAAGAGAGCAAACTCTTCCACAAAACCATCACCAGACACAGACTCTTCCTCGACTTCCTCTTTAACTACCGTAAAGGCTAAGGATCTATCCTTTTTAGAGGATTTCCTCTTGGCTTCAAAGTTTTTGAGGTTTCCTACAAGCTCATCTAGGGTGTAAGTGGTCAAGTCTCTAGCTTCTTCTATGGCAATCTGTTTTGACTCGAAACTAGGTGGTAAGGCCCTTACAAATTTTTGAACCATACGTTGAGGGTCAATGGGATGATCTAAGCTATGGCAATGGTTTGTAATGGCAAGCATACGTCCAAGAAAGGTTTCTACAGTTTCATCCTCACTCATTTTTAACTCCTCAAACTCATGAAGTAAGGATCTGATACTTTGTTCCTTTACCTTGTTTGTGCCTTCATGAGCGGTGGCTAAGACTTGCCATGCATCTCTGGCAAGGGTGCAGTTGATGATCCTTCGACGAACGTCTTCGGATACTGCCATGAAGAGGTTGTTCAAGGCCCTCATGTTGGCTTTGGCTTCCAACCTTTCATCTAAAGTCCATTGATCGTGGGGCTTTGGAATGGAAGGTGCAGTTTCTGTTTCCACCGTCATAGGGACTGAATACCCAAACTCAACTGCTTCCCATTGTCTTCCATCGTCCTGGGACGAAAGGAAAGTGAACATCATAACTTTCCAATTTGAATACCCTTTCCCATTGAAAAAGGGAGGAGAATTCAGTGAGGAACCGAATCTGTGATCCATTTCCCTCTAAGAGGATCTCACGAGCAAGCTGGTGGCTGCTCTGATACCACTTGAAGGTCCTAGAGGGGGGGTGAATAGGACACTTTGCAACTTTTTCATTATGCGTTGTAATCCGAGGCTAGCAAGGAGTTGTGTTATCCCGATTAACAGTTTGCAACGATTATGCAAGGAATTGAAAAAGATTGCTGAAAGTTAAAACAACACAGAGATCTTAAAGTCTTGAATTTGTGTTCTACTTAACCTGAATTGAGAGAAACTAGAAGAAAAAAACTTTTTGGGAACTTGTTTCCGTCAACCAAGTTCTAGACTTAGAAACAGTAACTTTTGATCTTCAATTCGTCATGACTTCTTCATGAAAGTTGTTCAAAATTGTGTCTTCTTTTCTGTGCACAAAATCCATGATAATCCAACGGTTTATTCATTTTTAATCAAGGTTTGATTGCTTATTATTCAGGGTAAATCTTATTTTGATTAACCAATCTAAATCTAATTCGAGTTCTTCACCAAAACAACCTTATCCATGTTGAAGTTTAGGAGGATGACGGCGTGCATAAGGTGTTGATATGAAATTAGAGTTTGGATTTTCTTGATTTTAAATGTTTGGAAAAATATTGAAAAAAACAAAATCCACTCTATCAACTCATTCCAAATAGAGTTGATGAGTTGGCAACTGCCACATCATTTAGTATATGAATTTGGTATAAATATTTGGTGTATCTATCACTACTCTTCTTAATTTACTATTGTAACCATTATCTATTATATTTTGCAGTTTTAGAGTTTCAATAAATCAAGGGCAATTCTGATATGTTTAGTTAGGCAGTTCCATCAGGCTAATCCTTTTAATTAATACTGACTAGCTACAAACACACCCGATTAGGGCTGAGCATTTGGTCCCGTAATTCCGATCCCGTCCCTATTCCGTTCCTAAATGGGACGGGACGGGATGGGATTGAAGTTTGAAAAATGCATATCTCGTCCCGTCCCGATCCCTTTCTAAAACGACGGGACGAGACCGGGATTAGCTAAATAAATCTCGTCCCGTCCCGCAGAAATAAATATAAAAATAATTATATTATATTATATTATATATATATATATACTTAATCTCAACCGTTAAATTAAAAACAAAAAAATATTAGACCGTTAGATTAATCTCTAATTCCCTATCTCACTAATCGGACTATCTGAGTAATCTCACATTCTCACTCTCTGTATCTCACTCTCAGACAGAGACCTCTTCCCTCACTTCCCTCAGACCCTCACTCCCTCACTCCCTCAGTGCTCAACCTCGACTCAGACACTTCGTCTCTTGACTCTCCTCGACGGCTCGACCAGTCCGGCAGTCCATCACCTCGTCTCCATCGTCGTCTCCTCTCCCGTCTCCGATCCCTGTTCCTCTCCCGGTCGGCGCTTGCCCGAAGCCCCAAATCGCACCTCGAGCCATCGTCGTCTCCTCTTCTGTCTCCGAGCCCAAGTCTTGTTCCTCTCTCGGTCGGCGCTCGCCCGAAGCCCCAAATCTCCTGATAGCCCCAAATCGCAGAATAGCCCCAAATCGGCCGAAGCCCCAAATTGGCCGGAGTTCACTGTTTCACTTTGTAAATTTCTCAGCTTTAAATTGGTGAATGAACATTTGGGTTCAGTTTAATTTCTTCTGATTGCTATGTGCTGGTGTGAACTTGATGCAGGATTTGAATCTGGTAGAGAAAGGCTTAAGGTTGCAGTGAAGTAGTGAACACATTCTCTTTCAATTGTGAGTAGTGAAATTTGCTTTTTTTTTAATTATTTGGTATTGGATGTTGTGTAGAAGCTGATATGGCCAAGATGTGAAAGATTGAATCTCTGTGAATGGTGAATGATTTAGTGCTTGAATCTGTGGTCTTTGTAATCAAGTAGTTTTGATCATTAGCATAGTCATATATTAGAGGCAAATTGCTAGTATGATATTGAATCAGTGTATTGATGGATGCATAAATCTTCTTTTTATTTGATGAGAAGCTTTCTATTTTAGTCTTTTATGAACTGAACATATGACTTCCTGCTTCCTGTTGTTTTAGTCTCTTAAGCATATTAATGTTGCTGAAGGGAAAATTGGTCGTCAACCTTAATCATAAAGGGAAAGTGGTTCCAAGTCTGACACTTTACTCATCGTCTTCGGTTTGCAAATTGCATGTTATGCTCTGTGAGATCTTATGTCCACAATCAAATATGTTGTCTTACAATACATGAAGACATGCTCAATAAACAGACACACAGTGTTACTCTGCAGCATCATTGTTATGCACTTCAACTTTAATTTCACATGGTTTTCAGGTTTTCAATCCTATATTTAATTTCCCTTCTAGGCTCTAGCTCAATTTGGTCATGGGATCCCGTTTTGGTCCCGGTCCCGTACGGTATCCCGGGCTTGCGTGATCATTTTCAAAAAACCTAATCTCGTCCCGTCCCGTCCTGTTTAAAATCTTACGGGACAGGACCGGGATCAGGTGAATCCCGGCCCGTCCCGGCCCATGCTCAGCCCTACACCCGATGGGTGTAGGCAATTATTTCAGAATTATGGGGAAAACTGTTTTATTTTTTTTTTATTTTCCTTTTTGTTTTCTTACTGATTTTCCAATGGGAGTTTCTATTCATACCTCCAAAAACAGTAGTTGGACCTCCCTATTTTTTCAAATTGGTATTGACTTTGTCAATGCATGTGAAATTACCAAAAAATCATCTTACCAAATAACTTTCACCTTACCAAAAAAAATATCCATCTAACTAAAAAAATCTCACGTTACCCAAAAAAAAATTCCACATTACCAATCTCACCATACAAAAATAAATTAATTAATTAATATCTCACCTTATTGTTGTCCAAGAACGATAAATTCATAATCATCTACAATCGACGGTGAAGTAAAATTTTATGTAAATTTTGAAAGGTGATGCAATTTGTATTAGTTTTACCTTTTTTTTTTCGGTTAGATTTTTTTTTGTTTCACTTGCTTGAATACATTTGTTATAATTAACGATTAGTGTAAAAAACGTGTAAATAGTTGTACTGTGATTATGAATAAACAAGCTTCACATTCTCAACAAAGTTAATAATGGATGAGAAAATATGATTTTTAGATGTTCAAAAATGAAAAAATAACTAATTACAGATTTCCTTTAAAATATTCTAAAAAGAAAATTTTTCTTAATTTTTTGGAGCTATGGGTATTTTGGGAAAATAAGGGAGGTCTAAATAGCATTTTATTTCGTTGAAAAAGTAAATTGGAGGTCCATAAAACAAAGAGGTCCAGGTGCTGTTTTTGGAGGTTCGAATAGAAGCTCCCTTTTCCAATACGTTGGTAGTTTTTGAAGATATGGATGGGTGGTTACTGAAGATCCGGGTGGATGTAGGCCTGTCAATTCCGACACGACCCGATAACACGACTCGAAACCCGCATGAAATAAAGCGGGTTGAACCCGCACGATTAAAAAGCGGGTCAGCGGCGGGTCAACCCGCCAACTCGAAATTAACCCGCTTAACACGTTTATTAAATGAGTCGGGTTATATTATATATAACATGCATACATGACCCATACATTATGTGTTTATAAGGGTCGATTAAGTCTTTTCTTACAATTAGGGTTACCGTTAACACAATAAATTCTCTTGTTTAAGCCTTGTATCAACACAAAAACCCTAAGTTCCACCGCACATCAGCATCAAAACTTCACCTTTTCTCGAGAAGGTATTATCGTCAAGCCAATGATACTTTTATATATGAGATATGTTTATCTGATACTTGATTTTGATCAACTCTTGTTCTAGATCTTCCGGTTCAAAACTGGGATGAGATATATGATTATTATATATATGCTATCGTAAGGAACTTAGGGTTTATACATATGAACAAACATATATATATTAGATAGCATGTTCAAACCCTAATAAGATTATTGTATTCATGTTTGTTCTCGTTTCCATGATCTTGCTTTGTTATAGGTGGTGATTACTTGTTCCTTTTATGTTGAATAAAGTGAAGCAGTGTTTGCAAGTTAGCATTTGATGTTTTACATTCAAACTTAAATTTCAAACTCAGTTTATGGATTATGTATATTTTTTTTATACGATGGATGAATTTTTTAATTTTAAACTTATGAGAGTTTTTAATTTTATGAATGGATTTATATATGAATTACAGATAATTGTGGTCTTGTGTATTTTGTTGTGAATTTAATCAAGTCATTAGTTAAATGGGTCACAATGTTAATGGGTCATTTGTCCAACATGGCACGACCTGTTTATTAAATGGGTTAAACGGGTTGGAAACGGGTAACCCGTTAATAAATAGGTTGGGTTTGGGTTTAAATTTTCGACACGATTATTAAATGGGTTGGGTTTGGGTTTGTGTTTTGTGACACACGAAAAATCTTGACCTGACACGAATCCAACACGACACGACCCATTGACAGCCCTAGGTGGATGGTTACTGAAGATTATTTCCTTTATTCTTTATTATATGTTATTTTATAATTTGACTATTTTATCCCTATCTATTTTTTTAGCATTAATGTTTTTTAATGTTTCCGGGTTAAAATGGTACATTTTTTCTGTTTTAGCTAACAAAACATGTTTCTTTAATAATAGTATAGATGATAATAATAATAATTAAGACCGCTTAAGCAATACAAAGTTTGAGAAGGGAACCAATTTACTATTCTCGCCCCTACGCCACAGGCAATCAACATTGGCATGGGGTTGGTGTACGCTAGACTGCATATAATCTGTGTAAAATCTTTGTGTCAATGTTTTACCTTATTATTTTATACCCTCAAGTAAATCTTGGATTTTGTTACTAAATGATTTAATGTCACAGATTTGTTGCAATGAACTTGAATTTATTGTCACTTTCTACATGTATATATAAGAGTCCTTTAGGGCCATATTAGAGGTATACCATCCAATACTCTTTTGCACTTTCACATTTCACCTAATCAAAATGGCTATGAACCTGTGTTCTGAAAAGTTTGGTGCTCTAGCTCTTCTCCTCCTAGTTAGTTTTAATCTTCTAGGAATCCAAGCTCGACCAACAATCAGTTCCAAACTGTTTACGAACTCTGAGTGGTCGTTCATTGGTCGGGGACATGGTGCTACTGAAGGACAACGCTACGACTTTGATCGGAGTCTATTGTCACTGATGAATATGGACTCAGAGACGGACACTGATAGAGCGGATCCAAAACAAGCAAGTGGTGGCATAGCGCATCCGAGTCTTTCACAACAAAGCTCTTATTTGAACCCATCGATATTTGAGAGGACTAAGGGATCGACACCGAGTCCTGGTATGGGACACGGCGGTGGCGGTAGACATTATCAAAACTCTTACTTGAACCCATCGATTTTTGAGAGGACTAAAGGATCGACACCGAGTCCTGGTATGGGACACGGCGGTGGCGGTAGACATTATCAAAGCTCTTACCTGAACCCATCGATTTTTGAGAGGACTAAAGGATCGACACCGAGTCCTGGTATGGGACACGGCGGTGGCGGTAGATATTATCAAAGCTCTTATCTGAACCCATCGATATTTGAGAGGACTAAGGGATCGAGACCGAGTCCTGGTATGGGACACGGCGGTGGTGGTGGATATTATCAAAACTCTTATCTGAACCCATCGATATTTGATAGGACTAAGGAATCGGGACCGAGTCCTGGTACGGGACACGGTGGTGGTGGTGGTGGTGGTGGACATTAACAAAGCCATGCATAATGCTCGGGTTATAGAACAAATGTTAAAGCACAACATTCTAATAATTCAAGTGATATATGAGAAATCCCTCATGATAACTACTGGTTCTTTGACATTATCAGTGATCTTTTCCAGATTACTGGTTCTTCTGCCCCAGCTACTCATCAAGCCAATTTGGTGGCTCTCCGTTTAGTTCTCTTTATTTCGTTTAATTCTGCAATTTTATTTATAATGTCACCTCTAAGAAATTTATTCCTATTTAATAAAGGTTATCAGCTTTAAAAAAAAATATCCTTCATATATAAGATATGTCATTCAAGTGACATATGAGAAATCCCTTATGATACTACAACTCGATCCTATCTGAGTCCATTCATAATAACGACTCGGGGAGGAATAATTGTATAGTAAATTCAAGACAAGCAATTGGTGGCATAGCTTTTTAACTCAAAAAGACAAAAAAAAAACAAACAAACAAATATGAGAGAGCATCTCCAACAATATTGCTAATTTGAAATTTTCTAACCATTTATCAACATTTTAGATAAATTTGAGCTACAGTAGAATTACTAAAGAGTTGTTAAATTTGATAATTGCTAAACAGAATTGCTACATTTGTCAATTGACTCAAGCATTTACTAAATAAATAGCTAAATATTCACTCCTCATGTGCTGGTTTATGATTTACTAAAACCTAATATTTAGCAATTATTGCGCGAGACGAAATGAGATAACTCAAGTGGTAAGAGCACCATTATCTAGGAAGTAGGTTATTAAGTTCTGAGTTCGAGTCACGACAAAGAGTAGGTGTGAAAACACTTCACCTTGAAGACAAATTAGTGACAATAAGATATGTCTCTCAAGACTGATCAGTGATTAAAAAAATCTTGTCAAAACGCTTCACCGAACCTGGCAACCAAGTATATATTGAAATTTAACTCTAATCACTAATTAAAATATAAGAATCCAACGTATAAAATTTTACCAACTCGACAACATATTTAGTCTCGCCCTCTAAATTAGTCCACCGAGAGACCCGTTATGAAAATTTTCCCGGTAATTAAAACCCTCACAAACCCAACTCCAAAGCTAAAACCCCAAAAAACCTCCCAAACAATGCCGAACCGCCTCCTCCTCCGCCGCATCCTCCGCCGTCCTCCACTCTCCTCCTCCACCGTATCAGACAGCAATAAGCTCTTCCACATCTCCCGATCCTACGCCACCACCCAAACTTTCCACGAAGACAAACAAAAGCGCGGCAAAAAATGGTTCACTCTACCTCCGTTCACTGACGCCGTTAACGGCGCTGCTTTGGGCAGAGAGCTCTCTCGCAGCGTCGGCCGTGACGTGTACGCCAAACCCTCTGTCGTCGCGGCCACGACGGCGCTCAAATGGGTCACCAGGTGCTGCCCCGAGATCCCCAGAAGCCTTGTGCAGAAGCTCTTTCGGTTGAGACAGGTTGAGCTCTTTTAAAGTTTCAGTTACATTTTGGAAATGGGTTTTTGAGTTGTGATTGATAAGTTGGGTTTCGCTTTGATTATTGATCACAGGTTAGGAGAGAAGCATGTGACATGGATCAGAGTGTTCAAGGACTTAAAAGGGTATCTGGAATTTGTGTAATGTTTTGTTTTCTAATGTAAAGTTTAGAGCTTTTTGTTGAGATTATATGGGGTAGTTTTGTTAATGATTTTTCGATTTTCATGAAGGTGGGGGCTAAACACTCAATGAACTTAGGAGATCGAATATGTCTTCCTATATCGGTGAAAGAGTTTCCTGATGATAAACAAGAGGAGGGACATTGTAGTGAGGAAGAAGTCAACTTTATCCGTAGCCTTGTGTTGTATAAGGTTGATAACTGTTAACTTTCTGGCTTTTGTGTGTGTGTGTGTGTGTGTCTTATGCATGTTATTTTTTTGGCTTCAGGATCCGGCTATTGTCGTCATTAATAAACCGCCTGGATTGCCTGTTCAGGTTGGCTATTGATACTTGATTGATTGATCGATTTGGCATAAATTTTGTTTCTTGGTAGCGTTATTTGATCCCAGTGTTGATAAGTATGGTTTTTGTGCAGGGTGGTTTTGGAATCAAAAGGAGTTTAGATGAATTGGCTGCCTCTTGTTTAAGTTACGATTTCTCAGAACCCCCTCGCCTGGTGAGTTGCAGGACATTGTCTATAGCTGTAAAACTGTAATTCAGAGTGCAGATGTAAATGAAAGAGGCATATTTATTGAATGACTATCACACTATTTCAGTCGCGGCTTTATTGAGAAGTTCTAGCTAAATCATTGATTATCACCTCTTTTTCTTTTTCTTTTCCAAAGTTTGAATTTCTACAAGGCTGTTCAAGTTGTTAGCTATACTGATTCATTTGGCCGGGTCACAGTTTCAGACCTTGGTTGGGTAAAAAGGTGTCATTTTTTGTCTAAAAGAATGCAACAGAAGGAATGAAAAGCATTTCCTGTATTATTAAGGTTTGAGTTCTGATGTCTTGAATGAACAGGGACCATTGTTTTCAATGTCCCTTTCGTCTGTTTGTGTTTTCAAATTCTAAATACAAAAGAATAAAGTATGGAGAAGATATCAATGGATACACAATATGTTTGATACATTCTCCATAATCTGTATGATTTAATATACGATACAACTCAGTTCAAATGACACCTATACAAAATTTTGTTTGACGTATCAAATAGACTATGCCTGGCGTCTTCTGTTTCGGCAACAATCTTATACATTGCTTGAATGTTGGATGATCTCTATCTTCTTTGAACACGGTTTTTGTTTGTTTAGGTACACAGACTTGACAGGGACTGTAGTGGTATCCTTGTGATGGGACGTACACAAATAAGTGCAACAGTTTTGCATTCCCTCTTCCGTGAGAAAACTTTTGGAGTTTCAGATGATGTGAGTTTTTTTTCTTTCTTTGCTTGTTCTGAAATCCACAGTTCTGGTACAATACATGTTAAATTACCTGTGATTTGTTTTTGTTTTAAAGGTTATTGACCACGCTAAAGGTATTCTGCAAAGAAGGTATAGGGCACTTGTCATTGGATCTCCCAGACAACAAGAGGGGTTAATCTCAGTTCCTTTAGGAAAGGTTAGAGTACTTTTGAATGTAGTCACTATCCTACATTCCTACCTATGCCGCAGACCGAACGATTTCCCTGTATGAAGTAATGAATTCCAGCTAAACTCTACTCGACAATTTAATGTCTATATGGTTCAGCTTTCTGGTAGTACCTTAGGGATACTCTGAACAGATATTAATGCAAAAAAGTAAAAAAAAAAAAAAAAAAAAAAAAAAGAAAAAAAAAAGCCAAATTACATGTTTGGTTCCATTATCTCTGGCCATTACATATTTGATCAGCTTGTATTTGGCAATTTACATTTGTCGTAACTATGCAATTTTTGTTAATGGTATATACCACATTTGCAATATTAGCAAACTACAGAAGTGGAATTGCCAAAACTATGAATCAAAACTGTAAATTGTTTCATATTACACACTGAATATGTATTATAGCTCAAATTTACTGAAGTTTTGATAAGTTGGTGCTATGAACTCTTCAAGGTGGTGGTCGACAGTGGTAAATCAGAGAGGATCACCATTGTGAATAAAGCACAATGTTTGCCATCTCAACATGCAATTACAAAGTACAAAGTGATTGGATCATCGTATCCTGGTCAGTAACAAACTCTGTTTCCCATCCACATGCTATTTTAGATGTCTGCTGCAGTTGTAGTTTTATTACCTGGACCAAACTAGTGACTTGGCATTGCCCTGTTAGATTCTTTTGATATTTGAGTACAAATTCTCAGACAATTAATACATCCGGTCATGTTTCTGATACTCCAGTGGGATTATGCAGGTTTTACATGGTTAGAGCTAATTCCACTTACTGGTCGAAAGCACCAGGTACGTTTCTGAACTAGACACTTTTCAGCTTTAATCACCAGTTAGAGTGACTTTTGACTGTGTTGTGTGTGCCAACTCATCTGGAACAACAGCTGCGTGTACACTGTGCGGAAGTTTTGGGAACACCGATAGTCGGGGACTACAAATATGGGTGGCGAAAGCACAAGGATTGGAAACCTGTAGCTTGGTGTAAGACTGAATCTCATTCCAGTGAGGAGGTTTTGAAGAGGAAAAGCCTTCCTTTTGATCTCAATATGGACAGTGGAAGTATCAGCGAAAAGAATTTGCGCTTGCATCTTCATTCTAAGCAAATGGTATTGCCTAATGTGTCTTTGGCTGTGGAAAATGTGAAATTGCATGCGGAGTGTGATTTTTCAGGAGTAGAAAGACTAGAGTTGGTTGCTCCTCTGCCTTCATACATGCAAAGAAGTTGGGATATTACAAATTCTGGTTTTGACAGGGGGGTTATTACACATTCTTAAGCTACAACTAGGATTTTTCAAATCCTATTATTCTTTGAGGTGCGCTCTTCATTTGTGTCATTTAGTTATAACTTACACATCCCTTGTGAGATTACAATCTAGCTCGTGTTTAGATTTAAGCAAAACTTGGCATCCATGGGCGGACTTGGTGAAAACATTTTACGTTATATTCTGATTTTACATTACCACTCATGTATTGAACAAGGTGGCCTGTAAGTATCCATAGATTTATTCCTGCTTAGTGACCCACAGCAGAATAGATTACCACAAATGCACCATATTTATTATTTGACTGTTATAGCCTTCTACCATTTTACTGGCAGAATTATGTTGAACCAATAAATTCCTTTTTGTGCTTGCAGGACTACCTTGTGGCTTCCAAGTTTAGACTCCTAATTGTAAACTAGTTTACTTTATACAAGCATACTCCTGTATTGTATGACATCACCTGAATAGCAATGTTAGTTATCTTTCAAGAGCTGCCCGGTGTCTCTGTACTTCTCGCTTCTGTTATGTTATCCTGGCTAATATGCAACTTACACTGCAGGCTATGTATGATATGTATATATAAATATACATAATACACATTTTCTCACTGACGATATTGTCCACTACATAATAAAAATAAGTACTGCTTGTTTGAATTGATATTTGAGAATTTTGAGGTGTATTAATAATAACACTTTTTTTTTGTTGGTAATAGCCAGTCAACTATGTATTCAGCTTTTTCTTGACCTGATTTTTCAGCTTTTTCTTTCAAGTGTGTTAGGTTGTTCTGGGTTCTATCAATACTAAATTTCCAAACCCAAATCTAGACACATTTATATAATATCTGGATCTCTTAATATGTATGGATTATGCAATATCAGCTTGCAGGTGCAAATGAGGTAACAAAATAAAGATGCATTGAAAATCATAGTAAAGAAAATCTGGATGGATATCATAGTAATCAGACTATCTCATTTGTCACCCTAAAAAGCATTTCTACATGGGTTATGCTTCTGAGCATCAAACAATGGCCAAGAATAAGGCTCTTTGGTTTTCTCATGCTTTCTCCATTCTCATGCTCAACATAAGCTTCTCTGTTTGCAAGACCATTGAGGAAAGCAGACAGGTTCACAGTGTACCTCGGCTCACTTCCAGATAACATCCTGTACTCACCATTGTCTCACCACCATACTATATTAGAAAGAGTTGTCAGGAATGGTTCGGCTGCAATCTGTTGATAAGAGTTACAAAAGAAGTTTAATTGGATTTGCTGCGAAGCTTACTGACCTAGAAAGACAAAATATTGCTAACATGAAGGAAGTAGTCTGTGTCTTTCCAAGCACCACTTTCCGACACTAAACAACAAGATCTTGGGACTTCATCGGTCTAAGTGGGAAAAATCCATCGAAATGCCACAGTAGAGAGTGATATCATTATTGGTGTCCTTGACACTGGAATCTGGCCTGAATCGGATAGCTTCAAAGATGAAGGATTCAGACCGGCTCCAAATAAGTGGAAAGGTGCTTGTGCAGGTGGAGGAAACTTCACTTGCAACAACAAGATCGTTGGAGGAAACTTCACTTGCAACAACTTCTGCAAGGGATGACGTAGGCCATGGAACCCACACTGCCTCAACTGCAGCAGGGAATGCCGTAAAGGATGTGAGCTTTTATGGACTAGCACAAGGTACAGCAACAGGTGGAGTTCCTTCTGCGAGAATTGCTGTATATAAAGTCTGCAATGGCGAACTGTTATCTCCTTTTGCTGATGGAGTTGACATTATCACGGTTTCACTTACTGGCTTACTTGTACTACCTTTTGCTAAAGATCCGATAGCAATAGGTGCTTTTCATGCAAACGAGAAAGGGATATGTTTCTGCTCAAACCCGGGGGTCTGGTAGATACAGATGAATCCAACTTGATCTCCTGCAAACCTGCTCACTAAAGGGAATACCGGGCGGGCCGGTCTTCTCCTCTCCGATGTCTAAGTTAGTATAGTTGGAATATATATAACTTGAACACGTATGTAAGCGGTGAGTGAGATTAGTTACCTATTAATGAGGGTAGTTGGGGCCCTTATATAGGTGGTTGGGGGTGAGGGCTGGCCTCACCCTTCGATGTGGGACTGGCTCCCTTCTGTTTGTACACTCTGGTACCCTCTTTGGCAGGCAGGCGCCCCCGGTCCCAGGGTCCTTGGTGGCTGGGTATACTGTTGGACCTCGAGGTCGGGTGCTGGTGGTTCGGTCCTGGGCTTCGGGCCGGGCCCTGGTGCACTTGTTGCGGGTCTGTGGGCCTGCTGTAGCCCCTCTGTGGCTACTGTCAACAAGTCCCCCAAGTTCCCGGTCAAGTGCAATCTTGAATGGGGACTTGATCTGTCTTGCTCTTGTCCTGCAGACCCGCAGGGCTATTCACCCTACAGTGCCCAGTCCCCCAAGTCCGGATTGAAGATTGGGCGTGACCGGGCGTTGGGCTACGTTTGGCATGAGGCGGAGTTCTCGGGACCTCGACCGGGCGTTCTGCCATATCGAGACGAGTCTCGGATGAACTTGCAGGCTGGACCTCGACCGGGCGTCCTGTCATATCGGTGCGAGGCGGAGTTCACGGGACCTCGACCGGGCGTTCTGCCATATCGAGACGAGTCCCGGATGAACTTGCAGGCTGGACCTCGACCGGGCGTCCTGCCATATCGGTGCGAGGCGGAGTTCACGGGACCTCGACCGGGCGTTCTGCCATATCGAGACGAGTCTCGGATGAACTTGCAGGCTGGACCTCGACCGGGCGTCCTGCCATATCGGTGCGAGGCGGAGTTCACGGGACCTCGACCGGGCGTTCTGCCATATCGAGACGAGTCCCGGATGAACTTGCAGGCTGGACCTCGACCGGGCGTCCTGCCATATCGGTGCGAGGCGGAGTTCACGGGACCTCAACCGGGCGTCCTGCCATATCGGTGCGAGTCCCAGAGTGTGCTAGCCTTCGGGAAGGCCTGTTGGTGCGTGGACTATGCCAACAGGTACCCCGGAGAGTGTTACGGCCGTATTGAGGCATTTGTTTAACACTTGCTAGTTCTTCTCAGCTTTTGTTGTTTAAGCGTTGAGGTAATGTGCAGGTTTGTTAGCCTGCGGGGTGACTTGTTCTGTGTTAGAGAAACAATCTGCCCGGTGGAGTGGCGTTGAGATAACGAGTCTCACCATGTATCCCCAAATGTATCACAGTTCAGTGTGATGCAGAGTTTTTATCCTGCTGGACAAGAGTACATGGGTTAGATGTAAGCTCGCCCGGGTTTATAAAGCCCATGCGTTTAGAAGCCTCGAGTTGTTGCTGGCTCGTTCCTGCCCGTAGGCGAAGGAAAGTGACAATGGGTAGAATGCTTTGGAGTCGGTTGAATGTCACATGATCGGTGGAATGCCATGGTTCCGGGCGGATCTCGACCGGGCGTTCTGCCATATCGAGACGAGTCCCCCAGTGGAATGCCATGGGTCCGGGTGGATCGCGTTCCCGGATGGTGCTCTCGAGCCGGTTGAATGATCATAACCGGGGAGATGGTCTCGAGCCGGTCGAATGTGACGTAATCGGTGGGCGGGACTCGACCGGGCGTCCTGCCATATCGAGACGAGTCCCCCAAGTGAGATGTAGCTGGGTGGAGCTCGACCGGGCGTCCTGCCATATCGAGACGAGTCCCCCAGTGAAATGCCATGCAGCCGGTTGAATGATCATAACCGAGAACTGCTGTGGTACCGGGCGGATGGCTCATACCCGGATCGGTGCTCTCGAAACGGTTGAAAAAATCATAACCGTGAGAGGCTGCGGAGCTGGTTGGTGGTTGACTTTCTGGGGAAGCGAGGGGAGTGCACGCTTCGTTATGCGCGCCTACTCCCCTAACTGTCGCTTGTACGTGGGACAGATGTCTGACATGCAGTGAAGGGGAAGTTCGTCAGTCCCATCAGTTATGATGGCATGGGAACCCTTATCGATGCCGGGACACGTGTTGGCAGGGAGCGGTCTGAGATGGAGGGGATCTACGGCTGGGGTTGCCTCACTTTTCTTGTTGCCCTATTTATAATCCCCTTGCTCCCCTCCTGCCGCATCTTGCCGCCTTTTGGTTGTTATCTGTCTGTGCTTCGTTCTTGCTATAGAGCTGAATTCTTTTGTTTAGACATATGGCGTCTGGGAGATCGGCGTATTCTGTCGGTGCAAGCCGTGAGCCTATGCGGCATGAGCTGCTGGATGGTGATAGGGTGATTTTTTGCGATGAGCCAATCAGAAGCATGAATGATAGAGAGATCAGGGAGTTTCGGGCGAAGTGTGATATCGACAACTCCGTTAAGCTTCGAGGCCTGCGTCCCGGGGAACTGGCCTGTAATCCGGAACCGGGTTGGGTTGCCGTTTTCGACGATCAGTTTCGACAATGACTATCGCTGCCGCTGCCGCCATTTGTCCAGTACATGCTTAGCTCGATAAACCTCTCCCCAGCCCAGCTTCCGAGCAACCAGTGGAGGCAATTGTTTGGGCTCGGGTGCCTATTCAGTCTGAGCTACATGGACTGGCCCACGGCTAATGAATTTCGGGCGCTGTACAAGATTTCCTACTGCAGAAAGGCCCAGTGCAGCGGTTGTGTGAATTTTGCCGCGCGGGACTTCGGTGCCGCCATCACTCATCTGCCGTCGTCGGTTTCAGATGCCTGGAGGAGGTCGGTGGTGCTGGCCGGTGGTAGGTGGCAGCGTACTTGAAGGGGCTATCAGGTGCCCGGGGCTTATCAATCGATCGACCGGGACCAGTCGTGCCGGTTGAACGATTTGGAGAAGCAACGGTTATTCCGGCTGTTTATGGGCTGGGACCATGCGAGGCGGAGCTCCTATAATTTCATCCGGTGGAATGTGCTGGAGATATGCAACATGGGGAGGAAACCTGGTAAGGTATCTTGCACTGTTTGTTCTTGCATGGTTGCTTGTATTCTGACCGCTCGGTGAATTGGTTTGTAGCTAATGCCCCCCGGCTCGCGGTTCGGGTCGAGGAGACTGTCGAACCGGACGAAGAGCTTGTGGCCCCGAGGTTGATGGAGATTGGGGAGGTGGCCGCGAAAACCGTTATTGATCTAGTTACCCAGAGGCGCAAGGAGCATGCCAGGCCTGTCCCGCTCGTGTTTACGGACGCTCACTATGGCAGGCCCCCGGGCGGTGAGAATAACTGCCCGCTCCTTATTCGGGAAGTACGCTCGGTGGGCCTACCAGGTCCAGAACCTGTGGCGCGACCGATGGCGATACAAACCTCGCGGGAGAGGGAAACAGCAGAGATGCCCGAACGGCGTCAAAGCGGTCACGGTGAAGCTCCAGCGAAGAGGGCGAGGACGTTTGATGTTGGGGCGTCGAGTTCGGCCGGACCGGTCGAGCGGGCAGTAGTTCCTAACGTGGAGGTGAGCGGTCGAAGGAATCAGGGTCCGGAAGCTGATCGTGGTTCCGGTGGTGGTTTTGGTAGGTTCGTAGCAGCTACCATCGAAACCTTGGGACTTGACCGGGAGGGCCCTGGGGCTGAGCAACCGGGCGAGAGTAGTACGAAGCCCGTGGAACTAGTTCTTCGGGTAAGTGCCTTCGGTGCTTCCTTTTTCCTAGAGTGATTCGAGCTAATGCTCCTTTACTTTCTTTTGACAGCTGGCTCATAGTCTTTATGCTGCGGAGCCCAGAGGGGAGGCTGCTGCGGTTTTGGAGAGGCGGGTGGAGGAGCTGGGTGTGCAGGTGGACGTGGCGGAAGCCAAGTTTGCGGAGGAAAGAGAGGAGGTCGGTCGGTTGAGCACCGAGCTCGTGCGGGAGAAGGAGGAGGTCGCTGTCCGGGAAGGGAGGATTGTGGAGCTGGAGGCGAGGGTTTTGGAGTTGCGGACCCAGGTTACAGTAGTCGCCCAAGGAAGGGAGAAGCTCACGGAATCCCAGCTTGCTGAAGTGGCCGATAAGGCTGTCGATGACTTTCGGGAGTCGGTGGAGCTTGAGGAGATGCTGGATGAGGCCCGGTCGAAGGGCATAAGTGATGCCTATCTGGAGTGGACGGAGAAAGGATGGCTTGATGCCGAGCAGATGGGGGCTGACATAGCCCTGATCGAGATGGCGGAGCAAGAGCAAGCTCTGAAGGGTGGCGGGCCAGGGATTGAGGGCTCCGGAGGCGCTAACTAGCTGTTTCTTTTTGGCTTGCATATGTATGTGCTTTGTAACCAGCCTTATTGATAACGAACAAACTGCGTATTGCAATACCGACGCCAATTATACTATTGTCCCTTTATGAGCGATATTACTTAGGATAGAACCGCAGGTGCTGAATATTCCAGGGGCGGGTGGAATAGATGCCATCGGTATCTATAATGTGGAATGTTGTTGGGCCCACAGCTGCAGTGATTTGATAGGGTCCTTCCCACGTTGGTTCCAGGGCCAACGGTTTTTTTCTGGATTTTCTTCATGACCCAGTCTCCCACTTGTAGCTTCCTTTCCCGGACCCTTCTGTCATAGTATCGGGCGACCCGCTGCTTGTAGGTCTGGTTTCGCATATGTGCTTCGTCGCATCGCTCTTCTATGAGGTCCAGGTTGAGCCGTAAGCCCTCGGCGTTTGTATCGGCGTCGTAATTCTCGACCCTGCCGCTGGGTATGCTGGTCTCCACAGGGAGTACCGCTTCGCTCCCAAATGCTATGCAGAACGGGGTCTCTCCTGTTGCCTCTGCTGCTGTTGTCCGAATGGCCCATAGCACCGCGGGGAGTTCCTCGGCCCAACATCCCTTCTTAGCATCCAGCTTCTTCTTGAGAAGGGTTTTGATAATCTTGTTGACCGCTTCTACCTGGCCATTGGTCTGCGGGTGTGCTACCGAGGCAAACAACATCCGGGTCCCCATGGAAGCTGTGTATTGGATAAGATCTGCATTATTGAACTGTGTCCCATTATCCGTGACAATAGTCTGCGGTACCCCGAACCGGCAGTAGATGTTCTTCCATAGGAATTTTCTCACTCGCTCCTCGGTGATCTTTATCAGAGGTTCTGCCTCGACCCACTTAGTCTGATAGTCCACTGCTACGATAGCGTACTTGTATTGTCCCATGGCTATCGGGAAATGACCAATGATGTCTAATCCCCACTGCGCGAACGGCCATGGTGCTAACAGGATTGATAATGCGATTGCCGGGGCATGAGGTGCAGAGGCGTACATGTGGCACTTGTGACAGCCGCCTGTAATTTTTCTTGATGTTGCTGCCATATCTGGCCAGAAGTACCCCGCTCGGAGCGATTTGTGGGACAATGACCTTGCGCCAGAGTGATTACCGCACACTCCTTCGTGGATCTCTCGCATGATAGCCTCTCCTGCTTCCTTTGTCACACACCTCAGCTGGGGGAAGCTATGCCCTCTTCGGTATAACTGGCCACTGAGGAGGCCGTACCGGGCGCACCGGAGGTGTAGCCTCCTGGCCTCCACCGCATCCTGGGGGCTGGTTTTGTCAGTCAAATACTTGACTATTGGATCCATCCAACTCGGTGGCGCTTCTTCCACCGCAAATATCTCAGAGATGGTCTTGCTTATACTTGGCTTCTGGAGAGTTTCAATTTTAGCCCTCCGGTACTCTGGTGGGTAGTTTCTGGTTGCCAACCTTGCGAGGGCGTCTGCATGCCTATTTGCCTCTCGGGGAATGTGCTGGATCATGGCGCCCTGGAACGGCTCAATCAGGGTTTTGGCCAAAGCCTGGTAGGAGGATAGCTGGGGTTCCTTGACCTCAAACACCCCGTTCATCTGGTTCACCACTAAGCTGGAGTCGCTGTATATGTCCATGGACGAGATTCCCAGCTCCTTGGCCAGTTGCAAACCGGCTATGAGGGCCTCATACTCGGCAGCGTTATTTGAGGTGCTGAAAAGGAATCGTAAGGCATACTTGTACGATTGGCCATCGGGCGAGGTTATCATGACACCGGCTCCGCTCCGCTTGCTTGTGACGGGGCCGTCAACGTAAAGCTTCCAGCCGTTGGGGAGGCCTGGATCGGTCTTTACGGTTCGTACCGCCTCGGTGTCCTCGTACTGGGCGGGGTGCGCCTCTGCCACCATTGGGGTGAGCTCACATATGAAGTCCGCTGCTGCCTGTCCCTTGATGGCTGTTCGCGGGGCATAAGTGATGTCGAATTCTCCCAGTTCAACTGCCCACCGCACGAGCCTACCGCTGGTGTCTGGTTTTTACAGGATCTGCCGCAGTGGGTGATTGGTATATAAGATGATGGAATGAGCCTGGAAATAGTGCCGGAGCTTCCTGACACTAACAATCAGGGCCAGAGCCAATCTCTCTATGTCGGGGTACCGACCCTCGGCTCCAGTAAGTCCCTTCCCCGCATAATACACCGGAAGCTCGAGCGTGCCCTCCTTCCTGACGAGAGCCGCGGAGACGGCCGTTTCGGATGCGGCTATATAGAGATATAACATCTCGCCCGGCACTGGTTTGGATAGGAGTGGCACTGCAGACAGATATGTTTTGATTGATTGAAATGCCGCTTCATGCTCCGCCGCCCAGTGGATTTTCTTGGTCTGTTGCGCCTTGAGCAGCTTGAAGAACGGGGCGCATTTATCGGTTAGGCGGGAGATGAATCTGGCCAGGGCAGCCAACCGGCCGGTTAGCATCTAGACCTGGTTTCTTTCCCCTGGCGTTTTCATATCTAGAATTGCCTGGACCTTCAGCGGGTTGGCTTCTATCCCTCGCTGGCTGATGATGTGGCCTAGGAACAGGCCCTCTGAAATCCCGAAAATACACTTCTTCGGGTTCAAGCGCATTCCGAATTTGAGCATTTTACCGATGACCACGGCTAAATCCCGGACGTGGGCCCCTGCAGTCAAGCTCTTGACCAACATGTCATCTACGTACACCTCTACAGTTTTACCCATTTCTTGTTCCAGCATTCGGTTCACCATCCGCTGGTAGGTGGCTCCGGCATCCTCTTATAACAGTAGGTACCTCGGTCGGTTGTGAATGATGTGTGCTGCTCATCATCCGGGTGCATCCTAATCTGATTGTACCCGGCGTAGGCGTCCATGAAGCTGAGCAGCTTAAAGCCGGACGTGGAATCTATAAGCTGATCAATCCGGGGGAGCGGGAAGCTGTCCTTTGGGGACGCCCGGTTTAGATTAGTGAAATCCACGCACATACGCCACTGGCCGGTTTCCTTCTTCGGCACCATGACCACGTTAGCGAGCCAGCGAGGGTACTGGACTTCCCGGATGAAACCTATGCCCTTTAGCTTCTGTACCTCTTCTCTGATCGCCTCATATTTTGCCGGGCTGAAGGACCTCCTCTTTTGCCTCATCGGGATAACGTTGGGAAATGAATTTAACTTGTGGACGGCTATCTCCGGGGATATGCCTGGCATGTCCTCGTAGGACCATGCGAAGACCGAACTGTTGTCCCGGAGGAAGGCGATGAGCTCTTGCTTGACAACTGGATCGAGCTGCGTCCCTATCACTACAGTTCGCTCCGGGTGGTCCTCCGAAATGCAGATCGCTTCGGTTTCTTCTACGACCGAAGGTCGCTCTGGCTTTTGGGTGAATGCAGATCGCTTTACTCTGCTTGAATCGATGTCATCACGGGGGTCAATACTCAGATCCGGCGCTGGCGTCTGATGAGTGGCCGTGAAGACTTCGGTCCGCTTCCTCCCGTGGGTCAGGGCTTCCGCATAATACTTGCGGGCAATCTTCTGGCCCCCGCGCAGGGTAATGACACCGGCCGGTGAGGGCATCTTCAACATCAGCATATGGCCGGCTATAAATGTCTTCAGTTTCCATAATCCTGGCCGACCAATTATGCCAGTGTACGACGACAAGCAGTCCACAATGATGAATTTGAGGTGCTCCTTCCTTGTCCTGTCTCCTTCGCCGAAGATCAGTGGCAGGTAATCCGATCCCAAAGGCTGGACCACTTCGCCGGAGAAGCTTATAAGTGGCTCGTTGTCCTGGGATAACTTATGTTTCCCTCGCTGCAGCCCTCTGTAGGCGTCTCGGAACATCACATTGACAGAGGCTCCGGTATCGATCAGCATACGGCTGGTTATCCAGTGGTCTATTTGGACCGTGATGAGGAAAGGGTCGTTGTGTGGTTGGATCAGATCCTCCGGCTCTTCCTCCTCGTAGAAAGTAACCGACTTCCATCCGGTTTTGGCGGCTTGGCCGCTTCCTCCTCCAAATGCATACACCTCTTTCCCCCGGATCGATCTTAAGCACCGCTTCTTAGAGCTCCGGGTGAGCTGGTCTATATGGCCCCCGCCATGTATCATGTTTATGCTTCCATGCACCTCGATCCCTCCGGGAGGTCGGGTGCTTATGGTTCCCACTTGACGAGCTTCCGGCCGGTTCTCTCCCGGTTCTCCCGGGCGGGCTCGACCGCCTACAACCGCTCTCTGGGGTCTTGGATCGCCGGTCCTACGGGCTGGACCTTCGGGCTTTTCCGCCGGCATATTGGCTAGGGCCCGCGGTGGTCGTTCTACTGGCGCAGCCGCCGATGGCTGTGCCGGTCGCGCAAGTGGTGGCCTTCTCCCCTGCCGGGAGCTGTTGTCATTGCTTCGTCGGGGTTGCCACTCCTCCCGTACCTCTGCTTTCCTGGTGGTTACCGCTGCACGGTTGCGATCTACACTACCAGCTTTGACAGAATAGCCGATGAAATTTTTTTCGTCGGCTATTCCTTCTACCGACGAAAATTTCGTCGGCTATAATTCGTCGGTAAAAGCCCGTCAGTAAAAGTAATGGCCGACGAAAAAAACGACATCGTCAGCCATTTCAACCTTGACCGACGAATTATGGCCGACGAAAATGATTTCGTCGACGAAAGCTTGGTCAAATATCCGACGAAATTCGTCGGCTATTTTCGAGTATGGCCGACGATTTCGTCAGAATATATTAATATTTTAAAGTTATAGCCGACGAAATTTGGTTTCGTCGGCTATTTGTTCTGAAGTATAGCCGACGATTTGGGTTATTTCGTCGGCTGTTTCGTCAGAATATATTAATATTTTAAAGTTATAGCCGACGAAATAATGTCAATTTCGTCGGCTATAACTGCATTTTGGGCAAAAAAAAAATACCGGATAGGAGGAGGAGAAGGAGGAGGAGGAGGGGAAGGAGGAGGCCGGAGGAGGGGAAGGAGGAGGAGGAGGAGGAGAAGGAGGAGGCCGGAGGAGGGGAAGGAGGAGGAGGAGGAGGAGAAGGAGGAGGCCGGAGGAGGAGGAGGAGGAGGAGGAGGAGGAGGAGGAGGCCGGAGGAGGGGAAGGAGGAGGAGGAGGAGGAGGAGAAGGAGGAGGCCGGAGGAGGAGGCCGGAGGCCGGAGGAGAGAAAAAAGGCGGGAGGAAGTGATTTAAAATATTTAGAAGGAGAATAGCCGACGATTTAATATATTTCGTCGGCTATACTTAGAGAATAGCCGACGATTTAATATATTTCGTCGGCTATACTTTGGAAAATCAACAGCCGTCGGATAATAAAAAGGCGCGGATCGCAAGAGTTTAGCCGACGAAATATAATTTTCGTCGGCTAAACTTAGAGAATAGCCGACGATTTACAATGTTTCGTCAGCTATTCTATGAAAACATACTAAATTGCCGTTTTGAGGCCCTAAACGAACTCAAAAGCCTGAAAATGCTCACACATCGTAGCAAAGCTACGTGTTTGATTCCTGGCGTCGTTCCCTTTCCGGAATGGTATCACAATCATCATTCGGACGCCGGACGCCAAATCTGCAGTAAACCGGATTTTGACTTATTTCATTATTTCAGCACACGGATTTTATCGGAATCTTGTCATTTTTCAACCGTAGACGTATTTCATTATTTCGGTCATATCTTATTTGACGACATATTTGCATTTGAAGAGTGTACGTATAGTAACTATTTGAAACTATACATTCACTTAAACACTTAGTAAACAAGTTAAGGAACATTAGTGCATATGTTCTGATTTTGAATGTAAAAGTTTAGAAAATCTATTTCAATCACCATTTAGATTAAATACATGTATGGAAAAAAAATCCAACTTCAGCTGACAACGTTAAAAGCTGGATCGGAACGGTCAACCGGGTGAGTCAAACCTCTAAACGCTTAGAAATGGTAATTGGACTGTCTAAATGACGTTTTTTTGCCTGACCTTCAACAGATAATAGTTTCAAATCGATGAGATGCAACTAATCGTATAAAAATTTTCCTCAAAATATTTACCGAAGGTAACGCTACCATTAGGGAAACGAAATAATAAAACCTTTGACCGCATCTTTCGACACTCAGATTTTATCAGAATCTTGTCATTTTTCAACCGTAGACGTATTTCATTATTTCGGTCATATCTTATTTCACAACATTTTTGCATTTGAAGGATGAAGCAATGGTTTAAAACAAAATAAATTAGAAAACTTAAATCTTGAAAACATATTAAACTGCCGTTTTGAGGCCCTAAACGAACTCGAAAGCCCGAAAATGCCCACACATCGTGGCAAAGCAACGAGTTTGATTCCTGGCGTCGTTCCCTTTCTGGAATGGTATCACAATCGTCATTCGGACGCCGAACGCTAAATCTGCAGTAAACCGGGTTTTGATCTGAAAATATATAGACTTATAGCCGACGAAAATGACAATTTCGTCGGCCAAACTTACTAAAGTTTTCGTCGACTATACTTTCAGAGAATAGGCGACGAAATTTTTCAATCGTCGGCCATTCTAGGGGGTATAGGCGACGAAAGAAAAAATCGGCGGCCATTCAGTGGGAATAGCCGACGACTTTTTTTTTTAGGGACGAAAAAAAAAATCGTCGGCCATTCTAGGGGAATAGCCGACGAGTTTTTTCTTTTTAGTGACGAAAACAATTTTCGTCGGCCATTCTTGAGAATAGCCAACGAAAATTGGTTTCGTCGGCTGTTTTTTTTTTTTCGTCGGCAAAAGCCTTTTTTCTGGTAGTGCTAGCCGCCGGGTCTTGCTCTCACGGGGAGGTGGCGACTGTAGGTCATCCGGCCTTCGCTTGGGCGCCTTATCCCCATATGTCTCGTGGTCCGCCTGAGCATGCCTGACGGCCACGGTCATCAGTTCATCGTACCCCATCGGCTCCTGCATTCGCAAGTTGTACGAAAGTTCTCCGGGTCTTAACCCCTGCTTGAAGGCCATCCCTGCGATCTTCTTGTCCAGGTTTCTTACCCCGGCCGTGGCGATTTGCCACCGGTTAACGAAGGCGCGTAGCGGTTCGTGGTCAGCCTGCATGCAATAAAAAAGGATCGTTGATGTTTGGACTACCCTGGCTCTGAGGACGAACCGGCCGACAAACTTATCAGCCAACTGCTCGAAAGTTTCGACTGAGTTCACTAGTAGTTCGTAGAACCAACTCAACGCCTCCCCCGAGAGCGTCTCTTGGAATATGTTGCAGCACACGGCATCTGAGTAGCCCCTTGTGCCCGTTTGCGACTTAAAACTGTCCAGGTGCTGGTATGGGCAGCTCGTTCCTGAGTATGTCAACTTCAGAGGCCTTTGGCTACCAGATCTTCCCGATTCCCTAATCCGGCGTGGGAAAGGTCCAATACGCTCGTTGAACCGTGCACTGTCCCGCGGTCGCCCTGCTTTCCTCTCGCTGGTCTCTAGGCGGCCCCTTATGTCCGACACCGAGGCGGAGAGCTCTTCGATCGTCCGTGCGGTAGAGCCTTCCTGCTCGCTTGACGCCGGACTCATACGGTACGGGGGCTCGGCCGGGCCGGAGCCTTCCAGAGCTTCCGAAAAGAGGGGTGTGGGCACATGCACGGTCTTTCTTCTTCCTGTGGGCTGTCCTACCTCAAGATGCGGGAATTTGTTAGCTTTGCTTGCCGGCCGCGGTGCTGTCCGAGGAGTGCCCGGCTGGCCCTCTCGCTCCAGGACTGCCAAAAGGGCGACGTTCACCGTCTTCAATTCCCGGCATCGGGCATCCGCCCTTAGCCGATCTTGATCGCCCTCTTCTCGTAACCGCTCGACTTCTACCTTCATCTTTTTTATTTCTCCCGTACCATACCGGTCGGGGTTCTCTAATTCCTGACGATCATGAGTTCTGTCTCGGGCGGGAGAAAGGGCGAACCTCGCACCGACCTCAGCCTTTATGTTACAGGCCGGGTCGGGGACCTGAATTCGCGCTTTCGACCTTTCCGAGCTAGCGTTTATCCTCCTTCCCTCCATGACTGACTGACTGTGGAGTTAGCCGCCTTTCACAGGATAGGTCGAAGTCTACACTCCGTTAGAGCAATACTTTATTCGTGGATCAAAACCCGTTCCCACAGACGGCGCCAATTGTTTCTGCTCAAACCCGGGGGTCTGGTAGATACAGATGAATCCAACTTGATCTCCTGCAAACCTGCTCACTAAGGGGAATACCGGGCGGGCCGGTCTTCTCCTCTCCGATGCCTAAGTTAGTATAGTTGGAATATATATAACTTGAGCACGTATGTAAGCGGTGAGTGAGATTAGTTACCTATTAATGAGGGTAGTTGGGGCCCTTATATAGGTGGTTGGGGGTGAGGGCTGGCCTCACCCTTCGATGTGGGACTGGCTCCCTTCTGTTTGTACACTCTGGTACCCTCTTTGGCTGGCAGGCGCCCCCGGTCCCAGGGTCCCTGGTGGCTGGGTATACTGCTGGACCTCGAGGCCGGGTGCTGGTGGTTCGGTCCTGGGCTTCGGGCTGGGCTCTGGTGCACTTGCTGCGGGTCTGTGGGCCTGCTGTAGCCCCTCTGCGGCTACTGTCAACAGGATACTAAGTTACTAACAACTCATGCTACAGGCAATGATGATCCTAGAGCTGGTTCTATAACAAGTGTGGCACCGTGGTTGCTAACAGTTGCAGCAAGTAGCACAGATCGTCGGATCATTGACAAAGTTGTTCTAGAAAATGGAAGCACATTTGTTGGGGATTCAATAAACTCCTTCACATTAAACGGAACAAGTTTTCCATTAATATATGGTGGAGAATCTGCTGCTTCAGGTCAATGCTCGGAGTATGATGCGATGATTTGTACTTGCCTGGATAGTAATTTAGTGAAGGGAAAGGTTGTCCTATGTGATGTAAGAGGTGGTGTGGCTTACAAAGCTGGAGCAGAAGGTTTAATATTTAACACCTACCAGGATGATTATGATGTTATTCTCCCTAGACCAGGGATCATTTTAAAGGCTCATAACTATGATTCGATAAAGTCCTGGATGAACTCTACTAAAGATGCTCGAGCGAACATATTAAGAAGTACGTGAAGCCATAAGAGATGAAGCTGCACCAGTTGTTGTCTCCTTCTCTTCTCGTGGACCAAATAAAATTTTACCTGAAATTGTCAAGCCAGATATTAGCGCTCCAGGGGTAAATATTTTAGCTGCATATTCACCTATTGCTTCTGTTACAGGGAATCCTTGGGAAACGAGGCATGCAAAATACAACATAGTATCTGGAACCTCCATGTCTTGCCCCCATGCTGCCGGTACAGCTGCATATGTTAAAGCATACCACCCTGATTGGTCTCCGGCAGCCATCAAATCAGCTCTTATGACTACATCTTGGCCAATGAATGTTACAGATGATGCCCCAGGTGAATTTGCTTATGGATCTGGACATATCAATCCCGTCCAAGCAATAGATCCAGGGATGGTTTATGAAATTTGTACGGAATGTTACACAAAACTGCTCTGCTCGGTCTTGGGAGAGGCCAAGGTTAGACTTATATCAGGAGATAACAGCACTTGCTCTGCACACACGGATAAAGACTCGTCAGTGGATTTTTACAATTATCCTTCACTAGCTACTGTTGTTTCACCAAAGCAAGCATATATCTTTAAGCACATCTTTGGTATGGGATCACCTCTAAAGCAATGCTTGTTATATTTGGATAAATGGCCGGCCGATTGACCGTCCGCCGGCATCTATGTACTTCCACTTCTCTCAAGTTTTCAAGGTTTCGGTAATTTACATGGCCGGAAAATAGTTGCTACTATACAGCCGCTGGAACCTGCTACAGCTAGCATACATACGTGGGCGGCCAACTACTGATGAATCTTGAAATGCGCATGTAGTGGAAAACCGGTATGAGAAAACAACCAACTCCATGATATATAAAGCTTAACCAAGTTAAATATTAGCTTATCCTTCCCCATGTATGTGGATGTGTGATATATATGCAATCCAAGCAAGATCATATATGCATGTTAGACCAAAAATAAAAAATGAGTTGGGCACGACAACATTATATGCTCAGCATTATTGTGTTTGCTATCAGTTCCTAACCTTCATGGTGCTATGAGAAAACAACTTACCAACTCCATGATCAAGCTTAACTAAGTTTAAATATTAGATTTTCCTTCCCCCATATATGTGGATGTGGGATATATACTTAAACACGTATGAACAGGCCGGATGTGGTTTAACAGCTAACACCTAGTGAGTTACAAGCCCGACCGCCACCTTAGCTTTTACTTGCGACTCATGAAGAGCATCAGTTTTTTCATACAAGAAATTAGTTCACTAACTTCACCTATATTAATGCAAAGTTGCCATCATCTTCTTATCTTCTACCAACGAACATATCTTATGTTAGGCTGGTGTGAAGTGGCCATTATATTCTACAATGGAACAAAAAATACAGCTGAGATTCCCCGAGAAGTCTCCAGTCTTCGAAGTCGATATATAGATCAAGCATATACTATGCATCCAGTACATTGGAGCCTTCTTCTACAATGACATGCGGGGTGGTTGAGTAGAGCCAAGTACGTACGCGTACAGAAATCATGAATTCTTGTCTTAAAGAATAGTCAAAACAAACATATACGATCAAGTGCTTAAAGTTGAAGAAATCTCGGAAGCATGCAACTCAAAGGAAGACGGATCCCATATCTTAAAGCAATTGTGTCGCTCATATAATCTTGGCCGGGTTGCAACTTGCAAGGGTTCTCCAATCTTTAATACCTCAGTTATATGGGAACGAAAACCATGCGATGATATGGCATTTTAAAACCCGCACCTGATTGAGCTTATCTTCTATTTTAATTTCATTTGCAGGTAAGATGTCAGTGTATGGATCACTACGTACGTACGTGAGATTTTTCAGTGTGACGGGAGAACCACGTGACAGTGTCTAGTGGTTCTCCCTATCAATGAAATTGTGACACGTGAGATTTTGTAACAGAAAATTATTTCAGTTATTTTATCAAATACTATTTTAGATTTATTATTGTTTTTCTAAACCCTACACCCTACACCCTACACCCTAAACCCTAAACCCTAAATCCTAAAACCCTAAAACCCTAAAGTCTAAACCCTAAACTCTAAAAGATTGATTAAAGTCATTTTATAAAAAATAAAATACATGCATAAATTTATAATTTCTGTGATAAAATTCTACGTGTTGAAATTTCATTAGTATGGAGGACCACTACGCCCTGCCACGATGTTCTCCCGTCACCACTAAAAAATTTCTCGTACGTACGTACCCTATAGTAATTATATGGAGTAATCTTCCACAATTATATGCATATTAAAAGGTATAATCTGTTTATTAGTCTGTAAACAATAAGACGTACGTCTTCTCGGAATCTTGTCATTTCGTTTAGTTATGCCAAGAACTAGCCGTGTCGATTTTGGTACAGCAGGGTATACTTTTGCTATATCTTAGCTTTTGGGGCGCCTTCAATAACGCAGGTAGTTAATTAGATACATGTGAGCCTCTGAAATAGAAGAGCGTTTGCTTATATATATGATGACAATTATGGCAAACTTATGCAACATATATTGAGGAATTTAAAGGGAAAATCCGGTTTTGGCTACATTTTGATAACCACTTTTATCTGGGGTTCAGAAATCAGTCACAGTGACTTTCTAGTTCTGCATCATCAAATTAGAATGAAATATCTCAAGTGTTACATGAAGTTGTAATTTCGTTTCTAACGTAGATGCATAAGCTCCCCCTCGGAAACATCAACTACAAGATCTTCATGTTGTATTCAACTGTACAAAAAATTAGACATATAATTCAAACGCCCATCTTGATCACATTCAGGAGTAAGTATTTCTCGATGTCTCTTTTTTGTTATTATTAAGAAATATATCATTATTATTTAGAAGACAGTTGAAAGAAATGAAAACGAATATATAATCAAACAATAAGGAACCTATCATTTAGGGTGGTGATCGATCATCCTCAATTGCCATAGCTAGATATAGTACTATAGGGTGGTGGGATTAATATTAACAGAGGAGAACATCAGAGATCTATTGCCCATTCTCCTAGAGTAAAACGCAATCTTCGTAACTAATCCAACATCCCTCTAACTCTGTTAGTGAGGATCTATTTGAGGGCAAGTCTGTCAGCAGTCGCGTTAAGCTGTTATAGTTAAAAAGCTTTAGTTGGAGTGTTGGACTTTGATAGTCGATTAAGTGTGCACCGATCGGCTCGTCTCTTTTACCATCAATATGCTCCTGATCGACCTTAATTGGCCGGGTCATACGTCTTCTGGTACTATTACAATAATAAAATTTGAGTGTTCAAAGCAAGCCAACGTTTTAGATACACTAGTATGAGATAACATCATAAGATTTCTATATATTCTCCTAATTTGGGTTCAGTGGCAGTGACGTGCGCCTGACGCATGGAATGCACACAAATTTTCCAACCCCGGTTAATACTGTGCACGACTCACGTTGGAGACTCGCGAGTCCCATGGCAGGCCCTACTCACCAACTACGGGTACACAATCGTCTTCTTCGTCGGGTCCCGAAACCCTCCCTTCTCCATTTCCTAATTTGCGTGAAAAGCAAAAGCTAGCTTTCATCACTATCTGTAGTCTTCACCTTCACCTTCACCTTCAACTTCACCTACCGCCCCTCAATCTTACCTTACCCGCTCTCTTTTGCTTACGTGTCCCTTCTTCGCTTTGCCAGTCATTTCTGGATTTCTTTCCGTCTATTCCACTTGTGTCTCTCTTTGTATTTATATGCACTCTCCCCTGCTCTCTCAGATTCCCATTCTGTTTCTCTCACTCGTCATCCTCTCTCTCTCTCTCTCTCTCTCTCTCTCTGAAACTAGCTAGAGCAGAAAGACAAGAAGGAAAATGGGTAGTCTTGAAGCTGATAGAACAACTGTGGGATGGGCTGCAAGAGACTCTTCTGGGATTCTCTCACCTTACACCTATTCTCTTAGGTGTGTAATATAGTCCATCTCATCTCATCTCGCTCGATCTTCTTCTTTTCACTGTTCTTTTATGTCTTGGTGTCACGCCTATTATGCTTGTTGATTTTCGTTTTTCTGGTTTGATGAAAATGAATTGCAGGAGCACAGGGCCAGAAGATGTTTATATCAAAGTCCTGAACTGTGGAATCTGCCATTCTGATCTTCACCAGATCAAAAATGAACTTGGCCAGTCAAATTATCCCATGGTTGCAGGGTATACAATATAATTCACACTTCCTTTTCTTAGTTTAAATTCAAGAACAATGTATTTTTCATAGGTTGGTGAGTGACGTACATGAACCGGCCATTAGTTTCTTTTCTTTTCTGTCCTGATTAATTTCCTTTCATGTTTGCAACGGCATCCTTTTGTTACTATTTATGCGATTTACTGAACAGGCATGAAGTGGTTGGTGAGGTTTTGGAGGTGGGATCAGATGTGACCAAGTTCAAAGCAGGAGATTTGGTCGGAGTTGGACTCCTTGTAGGTTGCTGCAGAAACTGCAGCCCATGTAAGACAGAGAATGAGCAATACTGCAACAAGAAGATCTGGTCGTACAATGACACTTACTCTGATGGCAAGCCCACCCAAGGTGGCTTTGCCAAATCCTTGGTCGCTGACCAAAAGTAATAACACCAAACTTCTCTTATGTATTCATATTGTCATTAAATCACTCATGTAAACAAAATTTCATCTAGTCGATCGAGAGTAATCTAACATATATGTCGGAATGTTTTGTTTGCTTTAAGGTTTGTGGTGAAGATACCGGCAGGCATGGAGCCGGAGCAGGTGGCGCCGCTACTTTGTGCCGGGGTGACAATTTACAGCCCACTGAGGCACTTTGGTTTGGATGTGAGTGGATTAAGGGGAGGGATATTGGGACTTGGAGGTGTGGGACACATGGGGGTGAAGATAGCTAAGGCCATGGGACACCATATAACAGTGATAAGCTCCTCTGATAAGAAGAAACAGGAGGCTTTGGAGCATATTGGTGCTGATGAGTACTTGGTGAGCTCTGATGCCACCAAAATGCAAGAGGCTATGGACTCACTGGATTACATTATTGACACTATTCCTGTGTTCCACCCTCTTGAGCCTTACCTCTCTTTGTTGAAGCTCGATGGGAAATTGATCTTGATGGGCGTTATCAACACCCCATTGCAATTTGTCTCTCCATTGGTCATGCTTGGTGAGTCACCTATCACTACCTCATTTTGCAACAATTTTCCACCTAAATTGAGAAGCTTTACCTTTTTTAGTGGGTTTGAAATGACATGGTTTCTTATCTTCTTTGTTCCCATCCATATTTTTATTAATATATATTGTTCATCCACTTACCAAACACTTTATATTTTGTGGTTTCAGTAGTTGTGTAACGTATTATTACAGTTATGAGTCATAAAGAGTTTCTAGTTCCAATTCTTGTAGAATAAAGGACACCTAGATTTATAGCCTTAATATGTGAACAAATAAAGTGACGTTACATTTGTTGACTAATTTGTAGTATAATAAGTTTATATAATCCATAATTTTCAATATAAATTGTTAATCCACACACCAACATTTAACCTTTTGTGGTCCCAATGTTTGTTTAACGTAAAATTACAATTTTGAGTCGTATATAGTTTTCTGGTTTTAAAAGTTTATAGATTCAAAGACACTTATAAGTCTTAATATGTAGCGTCGCATTACACTATTGACTTATTTGTAGCGAAACTAAGTTTATGTAATTCTATTTTCTCAACATTTCTATAATTATGCATAGGGAGGAAGACGATCACCGGGAGCTTTGTGGGGAGCATGAAGGAGATGGAGGAAATGCTCGAGTTCTGCAAAGAGAAGGAACTAAAATCCATGATCGAAGTGGTCAAGATGGATTACATCAACAAAGCTTTTGAAAGGTTGGAGAAGAACGACGTTAGGTACAGGTTCGTTGTCGACGTCGCCGGCAGCAATCTTGATCAATGAGAAAGAATGCGTCTTTGAGTATTGTCCTTCTGTACTCTGTTCTTCTTATCTTAAACAATACAAATAAACAAGGGAAGAAAAAGAAAAAAAAAACGGTGGCTTCATGTAATTGGACGTTGCTTTGGTTTCAATAGTTGATCAGATATGATAACATCACCACTACTCATAATATTGTTCGCAGTGTGTGACAAATATTCTCAATTATGAGAAACTTAATTAGGAAGCTAGTCATCGATCGTTCATGATTGCATGAGCCATGAAGTCACAATTGTTGACCAAGTTAATTGCCCTTCCACTCCGACTATATGAGGAGGAATGAAATTAAGTTAAACTTTTGAAATGGTGTGTGTGCTTTGAGAAATTCTTATATGGGACATTTGCATCACGTGGCATATGCGATCACTCAATCAGAAAATATCATGTATATATTGTAAACCAAATTCTGAATATTCACAATACAATAGATCATATGCATAACCATAATCGTTAGACTTTTAGCTTTGAGTAAACTTACCATCATTATGAATCATAGCTCTTTCCATTGATATAAACCTGAAACACAAAAGTACTAGGCAAAGGCCTTCTGTTAGTCACCACAATAAGCTTCTCAATAGACAGAACTTACGCTATGTCTCGTGGTGATAACAGGGACCAATACCATCTATTTATATAGAATCATTAACCCTAAAGAGTCCTCCAATTAAGGACATTCCTTGAGAGTTAAGTCTTCTAATTAGATTCCTGATACAATACTGATTAGTTGTCTAACTTCTAGACTATGAATAGGATTTCTTATAATAATGATCTAATACACGAAATCATTATTAACTGGATATAGTTCTGTATTTGTTTCCATGTAGAAGTAGATATTGTCATTAAGCATAATTATCATTTAATATGTGATAAGTCCATATTGATCTAACAATCTCCCACTTGGACTATCACTCGCCATAAATGATAACTCGCACCTGAGAATGACAACATATGTTCTACCTACTATAGTGCGCGCCGAAAAACAAATGAACCAAAAATCCCTTCACAACATGGTCAAATTACAGTCACTTATGCAGAGCAAGAACCAAGTTACACTTTGACAAAAATGCAGAGGTTCTATACCACAACACAAGCTTCTGTAATCCACATATGTCAATCATGCAGTATTGAAATATATGTTAATGTGTATTGACAAGTAAAAACATATATCAAGTCCTACTTTATGTTCTTAAAACCAGAACTCAAGCAAACTTTACTGAACACCAATAATCTCAACTTTGCTTGTATTGTAGTTTCATGCTAAACATGAATGAGATCATCTGATAGCAAGTATATATATGACTAGAACCATAAAACAATTATTTTCAGAATAATCATAAAGCTGCAGCAACACAAAATTCTGAAATACCTCAACTTTTATTTTAAAAACTCTCATTACAAAATTAAGTTGCAATTCGAACTGATATCACAACTGAAAACACAAGAACTCAGAAAACAAAATATTTTAAGTTTGCTCCTACTGATCCTAACTCCCACTGAACCTAAGCATCTAAGTTTGGAAGAATTCCAATGCTCTCTGCATGCTTCTTGAATACCTTCACTGGTAGTGCTTTGGTGAAAGGGTCTGCAAGTTGTGAATTGGTGTTTATATCCAAAACAGTTACCTCACCATGCTTGACTCTTTCTCTAACACTATAATATTTCAAGTCTATGTGTTTTGAGTTGCTGGATCTTTTATTGTTCTTGCTAAAGAACACAGCAGCCTCATTATCACAGTATATAACAAATGCATCCGCCACAATGTGACTCAATACTTTAGTCTGCTCTAGGAAATTCCTAATCCAAAGCCCTTCACACATTGTTTCATATACTGCTATATATTCAGCTTGCATGGTGGAGGTTGTGATCAAGGTTTGCTTCATTGTTTTCCAAGCAACTGCTCCATCCGCCAGCATGAACACATAACCACAAGTTGACTTGTTTGAGTCTGGAAAATTCCCTGCAAAATCAGAATCTGAGAAACCAACAAGTTTCAGATTCTCAACTCGATCTTCTGTACACAAGCATGTGACTCTTTGTTTTTTGTAAATATCTAAGAACTTTCTTTCCAGCCACCCAATGTTCTGGTCCTGGATTTGATTGAAACCTTGACAGCATTCCAACAGCGAATGTCAAGTCTGGTCTGGTACAGACTTGAGCATACATGAGACTTCCAACAAGTCTAGCATATGGTTTTGTTTTCATGTTTTCTTTCTCAGCTTCACTTTGTGGACACTGACTCTTAGTGAGTTTATCACCCTTAGACATGGGAACCTCTCCATTTGAACACTTTTCCACACTAAATCTTTTAAGAACTTTAGTAATGTAATTCTGCTGAGATAATCCCAACAACTTTTGTGCTCTGTCCCTTTTAATTTCTATTCCTAGTACATAGGATGCTTCACCTAAATCTTTCATGGCAAAATTCTTTGACAGAAAGCTCTTGGTATCTTTAAGCAGCTTGAGATTGCTGCTGGCCAAAAGTATGTCATCCACATACAGTATTAAGAATATAAATTGGTTCCCTACTGTTTTTAAATAAATGCACTCGTCCACTAGATTTTCAGTAAAGCCAAAAGAAGAAATTACTGAATCAAATTTCTTATACCACTGCCTAGAAGCTTGTTTTAGACCATAGATAGATTTTCTTAATCTACAGACTAAGTTCTCATTTCCAGCTTCAATAAATCCTTCAGGTTGCTTCAAGTAAATTACCTCCTCAAGCTCTCCATTTAAAAATGCTGTTTTGACATCCATTTGATGCAACTCCATGTCATAATGTGTCACCAATGCCATGATAATCCTGAAGGAGTCTTTACATGAGACTGGAGAAAATGTCTCAGTGTAATCAATACCCTCCTTTTGTGAGAATCATTTTGCCACTAGCCTTGCTTTATGCCTCTCAATATTTCCAGTTGCATCTCTCTTGGTTTTATAAACTCATTTGCAACCTATTGGCTTCTGTCTAGGATCAGGTTCAACTAATTCCCAGACTCCATTCTTCTCCATAGAATCAATCTCAGCTTGCATGGCCTCCTGCCACTTGACAGAATCTTGACTTGCTGCTGCTTGATCAAAATTTGTTGGATCATTGTCTTCTGCACAGTCTTCATTAATGTCTGCTTCAGCGAAGTAGACAATGTAATCACTATCTTCCCCCCCAAATTTTGATTTTCTAGCTCGTTTGGATCTTCTAAGTTCAGGATTAAGATCATTTTGTGGCTCTATAATGTGAGATGCTGCAACAGTTGGTTCTGCTGCAGCTGGTTGCTCATCAATTTGCATTTCCTGATCAATTTCTTGATCTGCTGCATTTTGATTTTCTATAATGATGTCATCTGCTATTTCTTCAGTTTCAAAAGGCAAAACATTTTCCCAATCCTCATCAGTCACAATTTCTTCAAAATCTAAGGATAAATCCTCATATTTTGTATGGTGAACTTTTTCATTTAAGAATTTGACTTGATGAGTTTCAAAAATTCTAGGCTTATGTTGAGCAGAATACAGCTTATAGCCCTTAGATTTTTCTGGATAACCTATGAAATAGCAGCTTATGGATTTGGGATCAAACTTGCTCAAGTTTGGATTATAAATCCGAGCTTCTGCATGACAACCCCATACATGACAATGGTAAAGACTTGGTTTTCTACCACACCATAATTCAAAAGAAGTTTTCTCAATGGCCTTACTAGGTGTTCTGTTGTAAATGTAATTTGCAGTTTTCAAGGCCTCTCCCCATAAGAATTTTGGTAAGCCAGTTGTACACATCATACATCTAACCATATTTAGAAGGGTTCTATTCTTTCTCTCTACAACACCATTCTGTTGTGGATTATAAGGTGTTGTATATTGAGCTTTAATTCCATGCTCTTGTAAATACAAGGCAAATGGACCCTTCTGTTGACCTTTTTCTGTATATTTTCCATAAAATTCTCCACCTCTATCCGATCTTACTGTTTTGATTTTTCTTTCTAGCTGATTCTCTACCTCAGTCTTGAAGATTTTAAAAGCTTCAAGTGCTTGATATTTTTCTGATAGTAAAGAAACATAACTGTATCTAGAGAAATCATCAATGAATGTAATGAAATACACATTACCACAGATAGTTTGGTGTTTAAATGGACCACAGATATCAGTATGTATGAGTTCTAGTAAATTTTGGCTTCTTACTGCAGTCTTCTTTCTTTTATTTGTCATTTTTCCCTTAAAGCATTCCACACAACCATTAAGATCAGAAAAATCCAATTCATTTAGGATATTGTTTTTAACCAGAATTTTCAGTCTCTCTTTTGAAACATGGCTGAGTCTTCTATGCCATAAATATGCAGACTTTTCATTTTGTTTGGTTCTTTTAACACCAATCAAGGCATTAGTACTGTTAGTGTTTTCTTTTTCAACAAGAGAAATCTCTTGTTGAGACATAGAACAACTAAGCTGTAAATAATCATTCAATATCACACCAGAACCAATCTGTTTTGAATTTCTAGAAATAATAATTCCATTATTATCCATCAAAAGTCTACAACCAGCTTTAATCAGCTGAGAAACTGAAACTAAATTCCTTCTAATGGAAGGTACATAATAAACATTATCCAAAATTAAAAGATTTTCATATCCTAGATCAAGCTTGAGGGTTCCTATGGCTTTGACTCCCACTCGCATGCCATTGCCTACTCTCAGGTTCACCTCATCACTTCTTGGGACTCTCCTCTTTGTGAATCCCTGCAAGGAATTAGTGACGTGAATAGGAGAACCAGAATCTATCCACCAAGACTGGGGTTCAACATTTATAAGATTAATTTCTAAGGAAAATACTGTATTAGAAATTTTCTTACCCTTTTTAGCTAGCCAAGCCTTATAACCTGTACAGTCCTTTTTCATGTGACCTACTCTCTTGCAAAAGTAGCACTTGAATCTGAATGGTCTGTTTTCTTTTGGTCCTGTGGCTGCAGATGCCTTGGTGATGGTTTTGGTAGGCTTGAGTTTGTTTTGAGTCTTTTTCTTCTTAGGCTTCTCAACTAGGTTGACTGTGAGGGACTAAGACTGGTTTTTCTTGATCCTAGATTCCTCATCAACACAGATTGAGATGAGTTCATCTGGGGTCCAGTTTTCCTTTTGAGCATTATAACTTGTTCTGAGATTGTCAAAACTGCTAGGGAGCGTGTTCAGTGCATGATGCACCAACAATTGATATTTTACTCCCACTAACATCTCTCTCAGCCTGTTGTTGATGTTAATCAACTCCATTATATGCCCTCTTACACCCTCAGGTCCTGTTCCAGAGTACTGTAGGGTATGATATTCTTTGCTCAGCCTAGCTATTTCAGCTTTTTCACTTTCTTTAAACTTAGCTGCCACAGCCTCAATGAAATCAGTAGCTAATTCTGGTTCCTCAACACAACCTCTCACTGATCTAGACATAGAACTTCTAATCACATTCTTGGCCATCATATTAGATCTTATCCACTTCTTATGGTGAGCTTTGACTGAGGGTTTATCATCTTCTGTTGGGGTATCAAGTTGTTCTTCAAGAAAACAGAATCCTATTGTCTCATGCATAGAAATGTAGTTTTCTACAGAATCTCTCCAGGCTCTAAAGTTTGAACCAGTAAGTACTAAGACATTGTTGAAGGTCAGGTAGGTGTTACCTAAGGAGCAAAAGAAAAAGTTTTTGTGAGTTCTTAATTTTGTAAAGCTTTTAGAGTTTTCAGTGTTTTATGAATTAGTTTAAGTTAATCAAACCATAACAGAAACACTCATAAAACAAAACATTCAGAAAACTCAATACATTTATACTTGCATTCACATCAGTCCATATCCATAAAACAATACTAAGTAACACTTTTGAGCAGAAACTTAGCATACTGTAAATCTTCATTAATAAGCCACACTTGATAAAAACATGTTATTCAAGGAACCAAATCCACATCTTTAGATAGAAGATTAAATTCCAAGTATTCTGATTTATTCTTATCAAATATGCTTACTGCTGTTTGCATTCTAAAACATACTTCGACACTTCTTTGGAAGATAAAAGGCATTATTTAAAATACAAAACACAACTTTAAGTCTGTTATACCATATGATCTCCTGGAAATATGAATGAAAAATGCTTTGTGCAATATATTCATTTATACCAACAGAAAATCACAAACTTGTTCGAGCTTGAAAACTTGATTTCTATCCAGGTTACCCTTTGTAAGAAAACTAAGCTCTTGTGCCTGTAAAATTTTTTCAATGCATAAATTTTGGGAGACTTTAATGACTACATGCATCATTGTCAATTACAGAACACATACTTCAATTCAATTCCATAGAGCATAATCTATATTGAAATATCATCCAGCTACAGAACAGCACAATCACCAACTTATGTGCACGCTGGGAGTGCTCTAGGGTTCTTATGCAATATATATATATACATGCTTGAATTGAAAACAAAAAATTTCCAGAAAAACCTGTTTTGCTTTTTCCCCAATTTGCTACAGAACACAGCGGAAGCTATAAACTTGATGCAGCAACTATTTCTTGGCTTTTCTTGATCCACAGCAATTGGGTTTTGAATCCCATAAGAGACGTAAAAGTCTCCAGCGCTTCCAATCCAGTCTCCGTTCCATCTTCTTTATATGTTATGAATACATCCGCCACCGTTGCGAACTCATCCGCCATGATGCATTCGCCACCGTTGCGAACTCATCCGCCACGGTCAATTCTGGCGAGCGGTTGACTTCTGGTGAGCGGGTCGAGACTGGATCCGCGCTTGCTTGTGGGTCGAGCCAAGAATTTGTTAACAGGCAAAGCCCATTAACTCGTAAAGCAAAATTTTTGTTTAAGAAAACCCTAAAACGATTTTGTTATGCAAAACTGAAAATTTTGTGAACCTTTATGGCTCTGATACCAATTTGTAAACCAAATTCTGAATGTTCACAATACAATATATCATATGCATAACCATAATCGTTAGACGTTTAGCTTTGAGTAAACTACCATCATTATGAATCATAGCTCCTTCCATTGATATAAACCTGAAACACAAAAGTACTAGGCAAAGGCCTTCTGTTAGTCACCACAATAAGCTTCTCAATGGACAGAACTTACGCTATGTCTCGTGGTGATAACAGGGACCAATACCATCTATTTATATAGAATCATTAACCCTAAAGAGTCCTCCAATTAAGGACATTCTTTGAGAGTTAAGTCTTCTAATTAGATTCCTGATACAATACTGATTAGTTGTCTAACTTCTAGACTATGAATAGGATTCCTTATAATAATGATCTAATACACGAAATCATTATTAACTGGATATAGTTCTGTATTTGTTTCCATGTAGAAGTAGATATTGTCATTAAGCATAATTATCATTTAATATGTGATAAGTCCATATTGATCTAACATATATGATTTTAATATTTTCTTTATTTTTTAAGAACTAAAAAAAAAAAAACTACATTTTTGTTTCGGATATAGAATGGAATTCAAAACCAAGGATGAGATCGAGTGGATGGTAGCATTTGTGATTTTTACTGTAGTAATATTCGATGTATAACAGGTATGAAGAAGAGCACTACTCAGATCATGTGAAATTAACAAGCATGCTTCTGCTAGAAGAAAACAAGCTATTTATCAACTTAATTGAAGTAAACAAGCTGAACATGAAATGGACAACCTTCTGTTTGCGTCGGTTTTGACACCTGTCGAACTATCAACACGTGGGGGTGGCGGACGTAAGTTTCAGTCCTGGTGTGAGCGTGCCAGTACCTTTGGGTTAGGTACAACCTTGGTGGCGGACGACGTCTGGCGAGCGAATCAACCTTGGCGAGCGGATGACTCTGGCGAACGTGTTCGTCTGCTCCCTGCTACCTGACTTGTTGATCAAGCAACTGTACGCGGGCGTTGACAGACCGGCGTAAGGGCTCGAATAAGACCTAAGTAAACAATTACTAGGATTTTTCCTCAACCTTTCGGTAGATTGAGATATCTTACTTCGATCCTGGGATGCAAAGCAGAGCTAAATATCAAGACCGCGGATGGCGTTCGTCCAACTTTTGGCAGATTGGGAAAGACTGTTACCGGGGTAACGACTCGATTTGTCACAAGGCGTGACGACTGACACTGGATGCTTCAGCGAACGCGGACACGACGCAAGTTTACAGCTCTGATCGACGCGAGTAGGCGACTTCGACTGGTGCAGGTGTGCTGGGACATGCGGATGCTGGAAGCGATAGGTCTTAGCGATGCTTCGACACGAATGCAAGGCACTTTCGACAACGGCGGCAATCAAGGTTGCGGCAAGGTTGGAAGAGTGGTTGTTTGCGGTTGGTGGAAGGCAGTTCGCGTAAGATTGCTCCGGAGAGGCTTGCAAGATTTGCAGGGCAAAAGCTTGTAGTTGTATGGTTGAGAACCCTTTTTACGTTATCCTAGAGTTCTTTATATAGTGATCTCAAAACCCCAAATACATATGTAACAAGCATATGGATTCTGATATCGAATAGGATTGTGTTACTGTTAAACCAACTCCAAATCAGACTCGAAGAAAGACTCCAAACCTTTCCCAGATAGAAACTGATTTAAATGAAATCGGATTACCCGCCAATAGATAACCCTACGGGCTTCAGCCCAAAGTCTTGGATAAATGTTAATTTAGGCCCAAACACCTTCCTTCAAAGTCTTCATTCGTGATATGACATAATTAATCTAGTCGATCAAGAGCCCTGAACAGAGTGGCTTATTACTTGAGTACGTACGTAGAAGAGTTTAGTTGCTGGTGGCTTCAGCACAAGAGATTGTACGTGGGTTCGAGTTTTTGAAAAACCTTAGTGAAGAAGATGAGGATATGAGATCAGATTAAGTCAATTGACCCAAAAATCAACATATAAATAAATAATGAGCATACTCGTAATTAATGCCATCCTCTTCACTTCGGATCGAGCTTCATCCTTATGTGCATATATGCAGTCTGGACAATGGGAAGCTTCAGTTTCCCTCAAGTCTATCCGACTTATTCTAAACTTGGTCTTATTGAGAGTGAAGACCTGTCTGTCTAAAAACCATATACATGATCTCTTCAACCATCTTCTCATGTAAATTCTGATTCTTACCAAATGAGCTAGCTAAAGAGCAGGATGACAGAAATAGAACTTCAAATTTAAAAGCAACCAGTAAATTTATGGTGCCTAATAATAATAAGTTTCGATTATAAAACTACGCAGTTAACTCTAAGACTAGCATAAATACCCCTTAACCTGCATTTGGTGCATGTCTGTCCTTGAAAGGTGTACGTTAAAAGACTTAAAACTTAAAAGTGTTGCTAGCAGCTGTTGTTCAGCGTTTTAGATTTCATCTAAGCTTGTTCCCACAATTGTCCGTCTTATATATATGAAGGCTGCATTCACCACTTTCATGCATGAGCAAATTATAAAGGGTTTTCATATGAACCTCTAGATTCAGATATTTCATTTTCTTTTTATCGCGACTTCGATAATATTATGATTTTTTTGTAATAAACAAAAAAAAAATGACAATATCCCTACTTGTTTTTTATCAAATTGGTTGGTAAACTAATAGTTTGGCCCCAGAATTTGCACCAATTCCAAATCACTCGCTTTCAAATATGACGAGGTTACATTCAACGTGTCAAGAGTCTAGACCTCATATATCAAAGAAAACTAATATCTACGTCTATTCTTATTCTTAGTCGAACTCTTGTGAAGAGTGAAAGTAAGATGTAGTAGTCACCAAATTTGCTATCGAGCTCGCTAGTGTCTTTATATAAGCTTTCGTCCTCGGATTCTCTAAAAAGGCATAGGGGCTCAATGAGGTCTTGGATTTGTGGTCTTAATTTTATGTGGCATGTCATGTCATTATGACACATCACTAATTAAAAAACTCATGCCAAATCATTTTTAAGTAAATAGACAAACATATCCCTCTCGATCCAACGGTTCTCCATCATTATATATTTTTTAATAAAAAAAATCATTGAGATAAATTATTTACCTTACATGAACTATATTAAATCTATTTAAGAGTTATATGTACGATATTTACTAAAAAACAAAATTCCGTTTTAGTTTATCAATGAGGAAGTTATAATTCTTGGCTTTTAATATAATTAATTCCTTAATTCCGTCTCCATTAATACTTTAATGTGTTAACTATGATGTATATACCATATCTTCTCTATCAAATTATTTTTTTTCAACAAAAATTTAAAAAAAAAATAAGTAAATCTAAATAGAATTTATTTTAGACGAATTATATATGTACGTATATATATATATATATATTTAATTTTCTTAGACGAATTTATTTTTTCTTAGAACCAATTATATATATATATATATATATATATATATATATATTCAAATATACTTTCAGTTTACATAAAAAAAAATATACTTTCAAAAATATTCAATATTCAAATTATATTTTGAAGTTTAAATATAAGTATTATTGCGATAAAAAACAAAAGAGAAAAAAAAATTATAAATATGATTTTTTTTATTGAAAAATATATAATGATGGAGAACCGTTGGATCGAAATGGATATGATTGTCTATTTACTTAAGAATGATTTGGCATGGTTTTTCTAATTAGTGATGTGTACTGATAACATTGGATGCCACAAAGGTTTGAGGCCACAAATCCAATGCCTCATTGAGGCCCCAAATCATTTTCCTTCTCTAAAACACAGTTACATCCGAATAGAAAGGAAATGGCTAGTGGTAAGAAGGAGAGAACAACTACAGGATGGGTTACAAGAGATTCATCTGGGATTCTGATGGGATCAGGGTACCGAACACGGGCATCCAACAGTCACTCAATAGACACCAGAAATAAGGAGCAGCGAACTCATAAAACAGAGCAGATCCATGCCACAAATAAACTGAATTATATTCATAAAACATAAGCTTTATAACAACTATTACAATACCCATATATATAGGATTTACAAATCTTAGAAAATAAGTAGGCCTAGGCTAATATGGAAAACTAATTACGGAAATCCTATATTAAATGTAATATAGTTACCTAAACTATTTAACTAATGAAATATTAAAGATTATGAATCCATAATTAAATTACAAATAATATATTTGAAGTTGCCTTATATGCTCCTGCATCAGACTCCCCTGGTTGGAAAGAATTCGTCCTCGAATTTAAGCATTGATTGAGGAAAATCCTGGCAAAGCCTTTTATTGCTTCAAATTGACTAGTTTGCCATTGAATTTTTTCCTTCCAAATAAATAGATATTTGGAATAAATGCTTGATCTTGATTACATAAATTTTCTCTTTACCATTAACTTTGCAATCCCAAAACTCCTCCGATTACCTTTGATCTGATTGATGAGATGAACTAAAATTTTGGGAATCTCTATAAGGAATGAATTAACTCCAATGAAGTCAACAAAATTATGCACAATATCCTTCCGCCGTATTGACTCGAGTGTGTCTTCATTGACATCTTCATCTTCCAATCTTTCCTTACCATCACCAACTTCACAATCTTCATAATCATCATATCTCGGTGGTTTATCAAAATCTATGAAACTATTTTTTTATTTTCTGGAAATAATTCTTCAAAAAATGGAAAATTAAAGATAGTGGACTTACAACCGGGGTAGTTAAAAGTACTATGTCCCTCTTCATAGGACTCACACAACGGAGCACACTTATGAACAGGACCAACGCATATCTCCCCGTCGGAACCATCACCTTCTTGGTAGAAAGTTTCGATGCAATCAATACGTTGATGATAGGTGGTAACGTTTCCATCCCCGTCGGAACTCTTACGACCCCGTCATCGAGCTTCGATGCGATCGATAGGTACCTCATGTTGCTTAAGCATCAGTTTGATTTCAGCCATATCATTGTTGACATCACGACCCTCCGTTCTGAAACATCCCCTTCTTCGTCCGATCTGAGACATGGAATCCACCAAGCCCTCCCAGAGCTTTGATACCAACTGATGGGGATCAGGGTACCGAATACGGGCCTCCAACAGTCACTCAACAGACACCAGAAATAAGGAGCAGCGAACTCATAAAACAGGACAAATCCATGCCACAAATAAACTGAATTATATTAATAAAACATAAGCTTTATAATAACTATTACAATACCCATATATATAGGGTTTACAAAACTTAAGCTTAGTTTGGTATTGAGGTGAAAAAAAATCAAATATGGAAAAACTAAGTTATAAATAAGCAACATCTGACCTGCTTTTTAAAATCGTGGTTTTTTCAACTAAATATTATAAATAAGCATCTTATAAAAAATTTACCAAACACATAATCAACTCATAATGATAATTATAAGTGATTATTTGTCTCAAAACTCAATACCAAACTAAGTCTTAGAGAATAAGTAGGTCTAGACTAATATGGACAACTAATTACAGAAATCCTATAATAAATGTAATATAGTTACCTAAACTATTTAACTAATGAAATATTAAAGTTTATGAATCTATAATTAAATTACAAATAATATCTTTGAAGTTGTCTTATATGCTCCTGCATCAGATCGAGATACCAACTGATGGGGATTAGGGTACCGAACACGAGCCTCTAACAGTCACTCAACAAACACTAGAAAATAAGGAACAACAAACTCATAAAATAGGCCAAATCCATGCCACAAATAAACTGATTACAATACCCATATATATAGAGTTTACAAAACTTTGAGAATAAGTAGACTTAAGCTTATATGGAAAGCTAACTAAATGTTATTCCTAAATTAAATGTAAAAAGATACCCTAAGAATATCTGACTAATGAAATATAAAAAATTACAACCTATAATTAAATAACAAATAATGTCTTTGAAGTTGCCATATATGCTCCTCCATCAGATTCTCTCACCCTACACCTACAGTCTTAGGTAATTGTTCTTAAGATTTCTATCCTCTAGTTTATTCTGCATGCATGTGTTTTAATTCATAATTTACATTGTTCTAATTAATTAGAAAGAACTTGCAGAGACACAGGCCCAGAAGATGTTTGCATCAAAGTCCTGTGCTGTGGAATTTGCCACACTGATATTGACCAAGCTAGAAATCAGCTTGGCATGTCACACTATCCGATGGTTCCTGGGTATATATACAACTATAATCAATCAGAATTAGTAAACTTCCATGTCTAATTTCCAAACCCACACATCAATTTTTATGGTTTTTCTGCCCTTTACTTGATAGGCATGAAATAGTTGGTGAAGTGGTGGAAGTGGGATAAGATGTGAGCAAGCTCAAAGTAGGAGACGCAGTCGGAGTTGGGCTCGTCGTAGGTTGCTGCGGAAACTGCAATCCATGCAAAACAGACAACGAGCAATACTGCAACAAAAAAATCTGGACATATAGCGATGTTTACTCCGACGGCCAGCCCACCCAAGGCCGTTTTGCTGGTGCCATAGTTGTTCATCAAAAGAAATAACTAAATGATGATAAGTAGTACTATTCGATTATGTTCCCTTGTCATATGTTCCGAGTGTGACATTTCATGTCATGAAACAACCAGACAGTTCTCTTGTCATTTGTTTTAGTTTATTGTTTAGGTTTGCAGTGAAGATACCGGATGGCATGGCTCCGCAGCAGGCGGCGCCACTCGTTTGTGCCGGGGTGATAGTGTACAGCCCTCTTCGGCAGTTTGGTCTGAATGCTAGTGGACTAAGAGGAGGAATACTGGGACTTGGAGGTGTGGGACACATGGGGGTGAAAGATAGCAAAGGCAATGGGACACCATGTGACTGCGATAAGCTCTTCTGATAAGAAGCGACGGGAAGCTATGGATGTTCTCGCGATCGGAGCTGACGAGTACTTGGTTAGCACTGATGCCACAAAAATGCAAGAGGCTGCTGACTCTCTGGATTACATTATTGACACAGTGCCTGTGTCCCATCCTCTTGAGTCTTACCTTTCTTTGCTGAAACTCGATGGAAAATTGATCTTGCTGGGTGCTATTGACCCCTCTACAATTCACCTCCCCCACGATCACGCTTGGTAAGTAGATCATGGATCTCGCTAAGTACACTAATTGCCGATTTATTTTACGTTGATTGCTTTAGTTTCAATTTTCTTTTGGCTTAGACTTTGTAAAGGACAAAGTGACATTCTCGAGAAGAAAGGCCACCAAGTAAATCATTCTTCAAGCTAGTTTCTATCACACACACAGATATATGATACATCAACTTCAAACAAGCATTATATTTCATGCAATCATAGACTCATAATGAAAGACTGCTAGCTCCATGTTGTGATAAAGGACTGATATAGATGATAATCTATTCCATAATTTAGAATGAAATTTGGTTGACAATAAGAGTCCAGCGTGAGATGATTCCATAAATTTGGTTGACAATAATATTCCAGCATGAGATGTTTGTTTATATGTTTCAAACCTTCAATGTGCACAATTTGCATTTTTTCCGTAGGGAGGAAAACAATCACGGGGAGCTTCATAGGGAGCATGAAGGACATGGAGGAAATGCTTATATTCTGCAATGTTTTAAAAGGTTGAGGTGTAGCCAAGGCGTTGTCGGGAGAGCCTCCCCAAGGCGTAAGCCTCGAGGCAAAATGCGTAAGCCTTGAGAATAAAAGTCATGTATTTATGCATTTATCAGTGTTATACATAAAACATGCATTGTATAATTGACATCCAAAACAAATATGATAAATTATCATTTATTCTTAACAAGTACACACTTAAACCATGCAATTTAACAAAATCCCCTTACATAAACTAAATCCATAGATCAAAGTACTAGTTAATGCTTTAAAGATCAAAGAACACAAACAATAATTAGACTAACTTCATGCTTCAAAATCATCATCATCAATTAGAATATCACCATCCAAACTATCACCACCATCACTATCACCTCCAACACCAACATCTTCATCTACATGTTTTTGGAAGAGGGGATTGGTGTCATCATATGGATTAGCTCTAGTCTCATCATCTACAATGTCATCAAGACGGATTGATTTCCTTAGAGGCTTTCTCTTACCTACACAAAAATTGTATATGATAACCAATTAAACATAAGAGTAGATGACCTATTTGAATACTTTGTTACACAATTAGTTAAACATAGATATTCTAATGAACTTACTTGAACTATTGGTCGTTCACTAGCTTTCCTTTTGCTTTTGTACGAAAGGATAGGTTCATTAAGAGAAAGAGTAGGCTCACGAGGAGTAGGCGCACGAGGAGGGGTTGGTGCACGACGAGGAGTTGGCTCATGAGGAGAAGTAGGCTCACGAGGAGGAGGAGAAAGCTCATGACGACGAGGCTCCCTATTAATAATGCTACATTCATATGTACCACTTGGCACATTCCTTACCGCCTCATCATCTAATAACAAATCTTCCACATTTTTCTCAATCCAATTTGGATCGGTTGGAAGAACCGGATCCTCTATCTCCGTTATCCATTCATCATCCGATTCAATTTCTTCCACAACTATAGGATCGATCTTTGTAGCAGTTCTTTTCAAGGTCCTATCTCTTAAGGCAATATTATATTTCACATAAACTAAAGCATGCAACCTCTTGTGCTCAAGTCTATTTCTCTTTTTGGTATGAATCTACAATCAACATTCAACATCCATATGCAACAATTCAATAGGCTAGCAATTGTGAACTAATAACTATTAAACTTAAATGTGATGAAAAGAAAGACTTACCATTTCAAAAGTGCTCCAATTCCTCTCACACCCCGAAGCACTACAAGTAAGGGAAAGGACCCTAGTAGCAAAATTCATCAACTCTGGTGTTTCTGTCCCGTATTTTTCCCACCAAAACACTAAGAACATGTAATAAATAAATATCAATAAATCAAATTCATATAAACATTTAACAGAATTGCATTTAAAAGTATTAGAAGTTAAAGCAAATAATAACTTACTGGGAGATCGGATTTTTCTAGTAGATTCGGCCATTAAACTTCCAAACTTGCCAAGCTTTCTATCATAGAAGTCCAATTGTAAATCGGCGGTGACATGAGCCTCACCACTTATCATCCTATCCATGCACTTTTCCAACCCCTTCTTCACCATCTCCAAATCCTTAAAGTTTTCTTCATATCGGAATTTAGGGTTCAAGTAATAACCCGTCGCATGTAATGGTTGATGAAGTTGTGGTCTCCACCTACTATCTATTCTCCTCCAAATGGGAAGATACTTTGCTTCCACATTTCCAAGATTACTTGTAATCTTGTCTTTTGCGGCATCCATCAACTCATAAATAAATCTCATAGCGGGTCTCACTTCCGAATCAACCTCTCTCAAGACACAAATGATAGGAGCATAAAATGCGACGTTCTTAATGTGTTTTTACCCTCATTTACGCTTTGCTTAGCTCTTATTATTGTAGAATTGAGTCATTAGATCGAGTCTTGAGTATTCGGTAGAGAATTTGCGAAAATGTGCTTAAAATGAGGAAAAAGTGAAATTTCGGCAAGTCCTTATTAAAGTAGGAATCCTTGTTGGATTATGATTGTTAAATATGTTTTATTTATGCTGAAACTAATATTGTTTTTCTTAATTTTCAGAAATAATCCTAGCATATGCAAAGCATGCTTAGGCATGTGCTAGGCGTGTGCTAGACGTGTGCATACATAAGGAAAGCACGGATTGAATTCAGCATAAACCAACAAGGAAAGGAAAAGCTTGGAAAGGAAGTAGTTATAGAGCTACAAGGAAACAATGCCGAATTAGGAAGGAAAATGAAGAGCTTTATTCAGAAATTAATCTTTATTCTTTGACTAATTCGGCAAACAAAATAAGGAAAGCAAACAAGGCTGAATTAAGAAGGAAAAGGAGGAGCTTTGTATGGCAAGTTTTCTAACTAAATAAGGGAGGTCTTCTATGGCAAAAGAAGGAAGGGAATTCAAGACCGAATGTGGACCACTTTGTGCTCAAGATTCATGATAATTTTGCTGCAATTAATTCAAGATTAAATCAAGAGTTATTGTGAAGATTAATTCAGCCAATATTCAAGGAAATTCGGCAGAAATTAAAGAGAAAAGCAAGGGCTGCATGTGGACTCAATGTGAGCTGGGTTCAAGAACTTTTTGCTGAAAATAATTAAAATAATTTGAAGAGATATTGTTACACATTTTCAGCAATTCTAATCAAGAATTTTCGGATGAAATTGAAGAGAAGAAAAAGACTAGGCCGAACCCTAGATGGAGGAGAGTTGGACGGCAAGCATTGCTAGGTTGTGACCAAACCATAGGTGCACTCATTCCCCTATAAATACCTCCCCATAAATTCAGAAAAATCATCTTCTCTTCCTCACAAAAAGCTTACCAAAACTCTACCGAATTGCTTCCTTGAATTTTCACCAAGAACATAGCCAAACCATCTCCACCACCTTCCATAAAATCATTCCAATCATCAACACCAATCCTCTTGCCGAATTCTTCAACAAAGGTTGTCATTTGGATTGTAATTTTCAATGGCTTTAGTTTCTTTGTATTTATACATTAATTTGTCTATGAATTATGTATGGATTCTTGGTACCGATTTTGGTTTTGTAATTTATTCATGGGATTTCCGAATTCTTGTTATATTATTTGGTTATCTTGGGTTTAAATTCCGAATTATGCATGTGATTTAATTGAATATGGTATGTTGGACAGCAAGCTTTAGCATATTTTCTTGATTTAATTAGGTTTATTTCCTTAATTCGTGTGGAACCGAAGGAGATGTCTAGATGCATTCGCAGGCCATGAGTGTTATCTAGATGTTGAATTCATATGCCGATTTAATACATGTTGAATTACACGCATGTTGGATTTAATATGTATTTATCTAAGGGTTAGAGTAATTCTGGAAATTTACATGTCGATGTGGGATGAGTGACGCCATACCTGCTAACATGTTCCAATTCGACATATTATGCTTATGTGCTATTTGTGTTTAATTTCTACGCGAAGTGTTGTTAAACCGATTAGTACCATGTTTAGGATTACACGCATGTTGGATTCTAAATACTTGTGATGTTTTGAATAATTAGATATACCGCATTGGCTCTAATTAAATTGGAACTTAGTTGATCTTGAATTCGATATTTGCTTGCTGCCCCTATTACTTGTTTTAATTTCGTTGCATGTGTAATGAGTTTTGTGTTTTGTGATTGTGTGAAAGGTGATGATCAAATGTATATAGTAATTTAGGTTTTATTTTCGTAATTTTCAGTAGATATTAGATACCATTTCCAATCCCCCCATATTATTATGTGATGCTTTATGAAATTAAATGCCCTTGATTTCCCCGGATAGAACGATCCCTACTTGTCCTAACTACAATCGACACAAGAAGGGTATTATTGGTATGCGATCATTTTGCATGTACAAATTGTGCACGCATTGCGATCCCATCAACAAACAAGTGGCATCACACTCTTTATGCAATAAGCAACATGGTTCCAAAAGTTCCCATCATGAAGGATCCACTTCTTCACATCATTAGCGTCCTTATGTTTTGTAGACCCACATTCCAACCAATCTTTTGATTGAAACATACTAATAAGAGTTTTTTTTTTGCTTATATAAACTTTGGAGAGTGAGAAAAGATGTAGCAAACCTTGTAACCGCTGGCCGAATAATATCCTTGTTACCGGTGAATTTCCTCATAATAGCAAGAACTTGTGTATGGCCATAAATGAATTTCACAACTTGCTTAGCTCTTTGAATGGTGGTTTCAAAGACTTTCAACTTGCTAATATCCTCTAGCATCAAATCAATACAATGAGCAGCACAAGGTGTCCACCACAGATTGGTTCTATAGGTCATCAATTCATTTCCCGCCCACTTGTAATTAGAAGCATTATCCGTGACTATTTGGATAACATTCTCTTCCCCAACCTCATCCACAACACTATCCAAGTAGTTTAGCATCAACTCTCTATTTTTTATTGTATCCGATGCATCAACCGATTTCAAGAACCATGTACCCTTAGGGCTATTTACTAGAAAATTTAGTATGACCCTACTCTTGCCATCCGTCCAACCATCGGACATAATAGTGCATCCATACTTCATCCAATCCTTTTTATGTTCTTCCATCAACTTTTGAACATCTTGAACTTCTTCCTTCAAAATCCAAGTCCTTAACTCATGACTTGTTGGAGGTTGAAAACCGGGACCATATTTGGCAATCATCTCCATTGCCGCAAAATAGTAAGGACTATTCGCTACATTGAAAGCCAACCCATTCGTATAAAACAAGCGCCCAATTGCCCTACACACATCATGTCTCTCTTCTTTCTTGTATGAGGTATTCAATGTAACTTGCCGAACTTTAGAGGTCACAAAGTTGTCCATTGGTCCTCTAGCCCTTGGTTGACCACTACCACCACAAGGAGTTGGAGCACTACCACTACCACTCTCACTTCCCCCTATATTTGTCACTTCTTGAACATCCGCATCTTCTTCTAGAATTTCCAATCCTCCTATCTCCCGCCGCACCCGAATTCTTGCTCGTTTCTCTTCATCATTTTTCACAAGTGCTTTAGTACACCAATCTTTCACATTTGGTGGAACTTTAGGACAATGTTTGATTCCTTTATGGGTGCCAACTAAATGTTGCTTGAATCTAAAAATACCACCGGTACACCTATGATCACAAAATCCGCAGAGAAAGTAAATCAATTCCCCTGCAATTGATTTAGTCCATCGCCAAACATAATCTTTCTTTTGTGTCCCACTAGTACTTTGTGTCTCACTGCTAGTACTCATTGTGCCTGCATTATAAAACAAGAAAATCACATCTAACAAGTTCCATTCAAGTTCCAAATTTGCAGCTGCTTCCTAACAAGTTGGGACCAAGAAAGTAAACAACAGTCCCAACAAGAAAGTAGATATCAATCTCAACATGTGAACTATGAATTGCAGTACTGCCTCCTTTCAGTTACCATATTCATACGGAAATCAGAGAGACCAAACAATCAAAGACGGTCGAATCGAAGCAACATGAATAAATAACTGAGAGAGTTCCAGGATATACAAAGCAAAAGAAGTTGAAATTAATCAATGAATCGAAGTAGGGTTAGTTCAAAACCGAAAACCACGTCAAGAAGACAAGAACCCATCATTCACAGTATCGGAATTTGGGGAATTGGGTGCATACCTGCTGCTGCCAAGACTCGAATTGAAGTGGCGTTCCGTCTGTTTTTTGGAGCAGAATGAAGACGCGATGCATTCCGTCCGGGACGACCCAATAACTCGAATGCGTTCTGTCTGTTTTTTGGAGTAGAATGAAGACACGATGCAGAAGAAGAAGGTTGGAGCAGGCCGAGCAGCCCTAAACCCTCTTTCTGAAACTAAAACGACGGAATTACCCCGCGTGTTCGTGTCCAAGCTGTGTCCAAAATGCATTTTGGCATGTCGGTGCGTATTTTGGCGTGTCCATGCGTGTCCGTGTCTGATACGTGTCGGAAGCGTGCGCCTTAAGCGCCTTAAGCAGCGCCTTTAACGCCTTAAGGTGCGCCTTGGGCGCCTCGGCGCCTAGACAGCCAAGGCTTAGGCTTTTTTGGCTGCGCCTTGAGACGCGCCTCAGGCGCGTTTTTTAAAACATTGATATTCTGCAAAGAGAAAGAAGTAACATCAATTATTGAAGTGGTTAAAATGGAGTACATCAACAAAGCCATCAAAAGGTTGGAGAAGAACGATGTTAGGTACAGGTTCGTTGCGGATGTTTGAAGGTCCTAGATGGTGGTGAATAGGACACTTTGCAACTTTTTAGTGTAAAGGCTGATATCGAGGATAGCAATGAATTGTACTATCCCGATTCACAACTCAACGAGTATAAAAGAAAAAGTGCAGTAAAATATATAACACAGAGATGTTTTTTATAACGCAGAAACCCTACACCCAAGGAGAAAAACTGCTTGCTTTTAACTCCTGAAGGACAAAACTTTCCATTATGCAATTTGTACATTTATACAAGATTTTGAACCTGAGATCAACTAAGCCAGTTGCTATCCGGTTCCAGACTCTCCTAGTCTCTAGAACGACAACTTAGTTTGCTATCCGGTTTCAGACTCTCCTAGTCTCTTGAACGTTCACCCTATCTTGTCCCCAAAGTGCTCACATGTGAAAGTTTTCTGAACTCAGCTATCTCTAAGCTAGTTCATAAAGAGCGCTAAACACTTCTCACAAGATTACAACTCCTGAGTGGATAGCTAACCTCGTTACTATCCTGTCTAGACTCGCCTAGTCTAAATACTCAGCTCTCGTGTCTCTCTTGTCTCTAAGTGTTTTCCCACGCACATATCAGAAGTTTCAATCTTGAATTCAGCTATGAGCACTTCTGGGGTTGTTTACACTACCAATCACAATTTCATGGCATGCAAATGTACTATGGGTTTTGAAAAAGGTTTTTCAACTCAAGCTCTAAGATTTATAATCACTAGGAAGACTTAGAGCAAAGAAGCTGTGCAAGACCAGAAACTTGGACACAGCTCAAATGAAAATATACAAATAAAACAACCACATAAACAACCACCAAACAAGAGGCATCTTGCTTGGTATTTATAGGCCAAGGAGTGTGTTTTAGTTCAAACCCGTAGGCCTGACAGAAGTACAATAATAAAGACTAAGGGCTTGCTGACTAGGTGGAGCCATTGGCCCTTGATATGCTTCCTCTTATGGTACCGGTGGATCCTCTAGCGAGTCTCCTCTGGCAAACCTGAATCTGCTAACTATAGGGAATAACGGGCGGGCCGGTCTATTCCGCTCCGATGGTTAAGTCAGTATAGATGTGGTAAACTGATAAATAGCCAACGAGAATAGTAGTTGAGGAATTGATTACCTTTAATGAGGTTGGTTGAGGACTTTATATAGGCACCCAAGAATGAGGGCTAGCCTCATTCTTCGATGTGGGATACGTTCCCCCGAACTCACCGCCGGGCCGCTTGGGTCACCGTTGGGCGAGCCGTCCTTCTCAGGTCATAAGTAGCCGCTGGGCAGCCTAGGCCACAGCTGGGTAAGCCCATGCTTCGTTTCTTGCTTCCTGGGCCGAGGCCTTGTATTTGGGTCTGTGGGACTGAGTAGCCAGCATGTGGCTACTGTCAACAGAGTGCTTCTAAGAGAGCAACACACTTGCCCATGTATTCCGAAAGTTTTGGACTCTTGTCCTTGGCATAGATGCTGAATAGAAAGGCAAACACAAAGCCAAATATAAATGACAAAGTAAACTTTCTCAAAATGGCTTATTTTTCAAAAGGAGGCAAAAAGGTTTTGAAAACCTTTTCCAAAAGTATGTTCATAGACAAAATAATGTTTGGATTTTTGGTTTTATTTTCGGTATTATTGATTATGCATGGGATTTCCGAATCTTTGTACTAAATGTTTGGTTATTTTGTGTTTGATTACCGAATTATGCATGCTATGTGATTGAATATGTATGATGGGCAGTAGGATTTTATTTATTTTCTTGATTTAATTAGGTTTATTTCCTTAATTCGTGTGCAACCGAAGGAGATATCTAGATGCATTCGAAAGGCCATGAGTGTTATCTAGGGATTAAATTCATATGCCGATTTAATATATGTTGATTCATACGCATGTTATGTTTTGATATGTATTAATCTAAGGGCTCGAGTAATTCTGGAAATTTACATGTCGATGTGGGATGAGTGACGCCATACCTGCTAACATGTTCTAATTCGACATATTGTGCTTAAGTGCTATTTGTGTTTAATTTCTACGCGAAGTGTTCTTAAACCGATTAGTACTACGTTTAGGATTATACGCGAAGTTAATTCTAAATACTTGTGATGTTTTGAATAATTAGATGTTCCGCGAAGGCTCTAGTTATAATGGAACTTAATTAATCTAGAATCCGATTTTATGCTTGCTGCCCTATTACTTGTTTTAATTTCGTTGCATGTATAATGAGATTTGTGTCTTGTGATTGTGTGAAAGGTGATGATCAATTGTAGATAATAATTTAGGTTTTAGAATTTGTAAGAATTTAGTACGTAATTAATTATAAAAATCGACAACACCCCCTTAAAGTACAACATTTTGTGTGATTAAAATGCCCTTGATTTCCCCGGATAGAACGATCCCTACTTGTCCTAACTACAATTGATAAAAGAAGGGTATTATGTGTATGAAGTTGTTTTGCAGGTACTTTGTGCTTGGATTACACCTCCATCAATTTTTGGCGCCGTTGCCGGGGAAATTTAATGAGGCCTGTGCTAAACTGATCTATCCTTTTCCAAATTTGATGAAATTTGGTATGCATATAACTGGCAAGCTAAAGTGTATTGTGTCAAAATTTCAGATCAATCGGAGTTAGGAAAGTCACCCAAATGAAGGCTGCAACTTGGCAGTTTGAGCAAACCAATCCAGGGACTACCAGGATTTTCCTGGGACTGTGTCCTGACTTCCGGAATTTCTGTGGGACACATCGCTTGGAATCAGAGAACAAGCCATACGCCGTTGGAAAGCTCTACGAGTCTAGTTTCTCTGGGACTTGAAATCGCAGCAAAATCTTTCCTGAGAAAAAAGTTATGCCGGTTTGAATACACGAAGGTCAAGTCTGCCGAAAGAAGAAAACCTAAACCGAGTTCTACATGGATTTGGCTTACGAATGTGGACTGAATTCCATCCTTTGTGCAAGATTTTTGGCTGAATTAATTCATGGAAAACCTAAAGAGATATTGCTCAATTATTCAGCCATTATCTTGGGAATTTTCGGCAGAAAATAGAGGAAGAAAATCGCAACAAATCCTGATCAAATTCGGCAGAATTCCTGTGCACGTCATCCAACTTCCACGGACTCTCCCGGACAGCTCACAATGAATCAGAATTCGAGCCTTATATGGATAGAAAGCTACGGGAGTCTAGTTTCCAACCCAACTGGAATCACCTCAATATCTATTTTCTAGAGAAAGATATTCCAGAATCTTCACTCAAAGGTCAAATCTGCCAGCAGGATAAGTTTGAGAAAAACTAGGTTTTGTAAACCCTAGCTGCCTCCCTTGCCTCTATAAATACCACAACATAATTTCAGAATAATCATCATCTCTCTCTCACATAAACTTGCCGAACCTCTGCCAAAATATCTCCAAGAATTCTTACCAAGAACCAAGGCCGAACCACACCCACCACCATCCACAAATTCCATCCGATCATCACACCAATCCTTTGCCGAACTCTTGATCAAGGTTGTAATTTGGATTGTATTTTCATGGCTCTTGCTTCTTTGTATTTAAACATTATTTTGTCTATGAAATATGTTTGGATTTTTGGTTTTATTTTCGGTATTGTTGATTATGCATGGGATTTCCGAATCTTTGTACTAAATGTTTGGTTATTTTGTGTTTGATTACCAAATTATGCATGTGATTTGATTGAATATGTATGATGGGCAGTAGGATTTTATTTGTTTTCTTGAATTAATTAGGTTTATTTCCTTAATTCGTGTGCAACCGAAGGAGATATCTAGATGCATTCGAAAGGCCATGAGTGTTATCTAGGTATTAAATTCATATGCCGATTTAATATATGTTGATTCATAAGCATTTTATGCTTTGATATGTATTAATCTAAGGGCTCGAGTAATTCTGGAAATTTACATGTCGATGTGGGATGAGTGACGCCATACCTGCTAACATGTTTCAATTCGACATATTGTGCTTAAGTGCTATTTGTGTTTAATTTCTACGCGAAGTGTTCTTAAACCGATTAGTACCATGTTTAGGATTATACGCGAAGTTAATTCTAAATACTTGTGATGTTTTGAATAATTAGATGTTCCGCGAAGGCTCTAATTAAATTGGAACTTAGTTGATCTTGAAACCGATTTTAGCTTGCTGCCCTATTACTTGTTTTAATTTTGTTGCATGTATAATGAGACTTGTGTCTTGTGATTGTGTGAAAGGTGATGATCAATTGTGTATAATAATTTAGGTTTTAGAATTTTGTAAAAATCAGTAGGTAAATAATTATAAAAATCGACAACACCCCCTTAAAGTACAACATTTTGTGTGATTAAAATGCCCTTGATTTCCCCGGATAGAACGATCCCTACTTGTCCTAACTACAATTGACAAAAAAAGGGTATTATGTGTATGAAGTTGTTTTGCAGGTACTTTGTGTTTTGCAGGTACTCAATGGATAACACTCATGGCCTTTCGAATGCATCTAGATATCTCCTTCGGTTGCACACGAATTAAGGAAATAAACCTAATTAATTCAAGAAAACAAATAAAATCCTACTGCCCATCATACATATTCAATCAAATCACATGCATAATTTGGTAATCAAACACAAAATAACCAAACATTTAGTACAAAGATTCGGAAATCCCATGCATAATCAACAATACCGAAAATAAAACCAAAAATCCAAACATATTTCATAGACAAAATAATGTTTAAATACAAAGAAGCAAGAGCCATGAAAATACAATCCAAATTACAACCTTGATCAAGAGTTCGGCAAAGGATTGGTGTGATGATCGGATGGAATTTGTGGATGGTGGTGGGTGTGGTTCGGCCTTGGTTCTTGGTAAGAATTCTTGGAGATATTTTGGCAGAGGTTCGGCAAGTTTATGTGAGAGAGAGATGATGATTATTCTGAAATTATGTTGTGGTATTTATAGAGGCAAGGGAGGCAGCTAGGGTTTACAAAACCTAGTTTTTCTCAAACTTATCCTGCTGGCAGATTTGACCTTCGAGTGAAGATTCTGGAATATCTTTCTCTAGAAAATAGATATTGAGGTGATTCTAGTTGGGTTGGAAACTAGACTCCCGTAGCTTTCTATCCATATAAGGCTCGAATTCTGATTCATTGTGAGCTGTCCGGGAGAGTCCGTGGAAGTTGGATGACGTGCACAGGAATTCTGCCGAATTTGATCAGGATTTGTTGCGATTTTCTTCCTCTATTTTCTGCCGAAAATTCCCAAGATAATGGCTGAATAATTGAGCAATATCTCTTTAGGTTTTCCATGAATTAATTCAGCCAAAAATCTTGCACAAAGGATGGAATTCAGTCCACATTCGTAAGCCAAATCCATGTAGAACTCGGATTAGGTTTTCTTCTTTCGGTAGACTTGACCTTCGTGCATTCAAACCGGCATAACTTTTTGCGCAAGAAAGATTTTGCTACGATTCCAAGTCCTAGAGAAACTAGACTCGTAGACATTTCCAACGGCGTATGGCTCGTTCTCTGGTTCTAAGCGATGTGTCCCACAGAAATTCCGGAAGTCAGGACACAGTCCTAGGAAATCCTGGTAGTCCCTGGATTGGTTTGCTCAAACTGCCAAGTTGCAGCCTTCATTTGGGTGACTTCCCGAACTCCGATTGATCTGAAATTTTGACACAATACACTTTAGCTTGACAATTATATGCATACCAAATTTCATCAAATTTGGAAAAGGGTAGATCAGTTTAGCACAGGCCTCAATATCATGAAAACAACATATTTTGCACTTTTTGCTCAGATTTCTTTACTTAGTCATTTTTCTGACAATTAAGCACATTTTCTCCAAAACTCTACCAAAGGGACACTAAACTAAAATATGACTCTATCTTACAAAAATAAGTGTTAAACATTGGATAAATGGGGGTAAAAACATATTAAGAACGACGCACATTGTGCTCCTATCAACTACCCCACACTTAGCTTTTGCTAGTCCCTTAGCAAAACAAAAACAAAAAGACTCAACTACTGCCCCTGAATAATTGTCTCAGGATCTTTAAAACACATAGCTTTCAAGTTAAGCATTTCAATGTAAGCACATAAATCCCGAGCGTCATAGACATGTATCAAAGCATGAACAAGTAAGAAACGAAAATCACAAGCAATGACATGTTATGTTGATTTCATCCTCCTCACTAGGCATACTCTCTTCTTTTCACTCATGATATGGCAATTCACTCATAGTATATGTAAGAGAACAGATTGTAAGGCAACAAATAGCTCGCATATTTCATCAAATAAAAGCACTTTGTGAATCAATTTTCTGGAAAAACTTCATGTAACAACTATGTGCACCAATGAACCAAAGCCATAAGCTCAACTCTTGACAAAAATCTCCACAAATCAAAGTTCACCCATTTTAGGAATCATGAAAAGATCAACATAAAGGTGATAATGGGGATTGGCATAAGGCATTCGCATTTAGGATAGTGGTGATAAAATGTCACCAAGACTTAGCAAAATTCAATAAATCCTTATGTCTTCACTCCAAGGGCCAAGTTCCAACTTGTTGGGCCCAAACTTCATTCGTTTCTTCCCCATAACATAGTGAATATGAACAAAGGTCAAGTATAGTAATATTAGACTTTCAAATAATAATACAACTCCAAATTCACCACAAGAACTCATCCAATTTTCCTCTTTTCTTTTCATTGCCGAAACTATTCTTTGTTTTTCATTTTATTTCGGCTCAATTTTTCTTTTCATTTTTTTGTCCGAATTTTCTTCTTTTCCTTATAATTTCGGCAACACGTCTCTGAATTTCATGCAATTGGACAAGTTTTACCCCACACTTACTTCACAACATCACTTCAAATAACAAATTCCAATTAAACTTTACCAAGTCTTGACAACAATGGAAAGGATAAACTGTTCTAAGCTCAAGGAATGTGTATCATGGTGATGAAATAAAATGGCTCAATGTCGGCTCAAAGGGGTTAAAACTAAGGAGTCCCACGACAGGCACAAATTAGGCATAAGCTTTATTTGGCAATGGTGGTAATCCTAACATGATCTTTTCAATCCTTTTCAAAATCAATGCATTTCATGAATAATAGTCTCAAAAATTGTCAAAAGCAAGTTCTAGCATTCTAGAGTTCATTAAAAGCTATGGCACATAGTCATTGAATAATCAAATAATAATGAAGTTTTGAAAAATTCTGCCCATTTTTATCACTCAAGAAGAAAAGTATATGGCATCAAAGCTCACATAGGTTATTATGGAACAAAATCAACACAACATACATGCTTATTACACAAATAAGTTCAAGTCTCAAATGTTCATACCAATCACAAAGTCCATGAAACTCACAATTATTTTCAAGATTATGCAAAACCATTATCTATGCATTCAAAGATATATTCATCATAGACTATTTAGGGGCAACTAAAACTCAAAAACAAAACAAACAAAACAAAAAATTACACAAAAGCAACGAAAATTTTTAATTTTTTCTGATTTTTTTTTTTCGATTTTTTATTTTTCTTTTCTTTTTATGACTCAAAACAAAGACAAAAACAAAACAAAAACATGTGAAACATATATTCCCTACCCCACACTTAGAAAATTACATTGTCCTCAATGTTACACAAAAATTATGTAGTAATTTCTAAGCATTTGATAATTCACACAAGTTCCACATTTATACAATTCAACCAAAAAGAGTTTAGGGTTTAGAAATTCAAACTCTCGTAGACGGCTCTTCACAATTTTGGTTGAAATGGGTTGCCTCCCATACAGCGCTTAATGTTTATAGTCTACTCAGCCTAGACTCTTCTCCTTATCATCAGGATCTTGGTGCGTCTCTAAATTGTATCTCCTCAATGGTGTGCTCCTCAAAAGGTTCGTAGTAAGGTTTAAGTCGATGACCATTCACCTTGAACGCTTTTCCTGTTTCAATACTTTGAATTTCAATAGCACCATGAGAAAACACGTTAGTAACAATATAAGGCCCAACCCAACGAGAACGCAATTTTCCAGGAAATAATCTAAGACGAGAATGAAATAACAAGACTTTTTGACCAATATGAAACGTTTTGCCTCTTATCATCTTGTCATGAAATAATTTCGTCTTCTCCTTGTAAATTCACGCAGCATCATATGCTTCATTCCTGATTTCCTCAAGCTCGCTCAACTGCAATTTCCTGTGAAGTCCAGCCTTGTCAAGCTCCATGTTGAATTGCTTGACTGCCCACCACGCCTTATGCTCCAACTCTACTGGAAGATGGCACGCCTTGCCATATGTAAGCCGAAATAGAGACATCCCAATGGGTGTCTTAATTATATGCCGTTCTGTAAGCCCAAAGTGCATCATCAAGTCTGTCACTCCAATCTTTCCTTGATGGGCCCACAGTTTTCTCCAATATGCTCTTGATCTCTCTGTTGGACACTTCCGCCATTCCGCTCGTCTGAGGATGATAAGGTGTGGATACCTTATGGGTGACTCCATATCTCTTGAGCAAAGCCTCTATTGTTCTGTTGCAGAAATGAGAACTTCCATCGCTTATAAGCACACGAGGTACTCCAAACCTGGAAAATATGTTAGTTCTCAAGAAACCTGCAACAACTTTAGAATCATTAGTCCTTGTGGCTTTCGCCTCCACCCATTTAGACACATAATCAACAGCCAACAAGATATAAAGAAAGCCCTTAGATGAAGGAAAAGGTCCCATAAAATCTATACCCCATACATCAAAAATCTCGACAATGACTATAGGATTTAGGGGCATTTGGTCTCTCTTACCAATGTTACCTGTCCTTTGGCACCTATCACATGTCATACAAAAAGTGTATGCATCTTTGAAAATCGTGGGCCAATAAAATCCGCTTTCTAATACCTTGAGGGCTGTCCTCTTAGCTCCAAAGTGTCCTCCACACGTCTCATTGTGGCAAAATGCAAGGATCGGCCTATGCTCTTCTTCTGGCACACAACGTCTTATAACCTGATCACTACAAGTCCTCCAAAGATATGGATCGTCCCATATGTAGTGTCTTGCATTCTTTTTGATCCTCGTCTTGGTTGCCTGCAAACATGTACTTGGAAAAGTTTTAGTAACTAAATAATTGACAATGTCTGCATACCAAGGTTCTTTTGTGTCCACTCGAAAGAGCTGCTCGTCTGGGAAAGTTTCCTGAAGTGGCAACGTTTCCTCCTCTTTCACAATTCTGCTCAAGTGATCCGCCACAACATTTTCGCTCCTCTTCTTGTCCTTGATTTCGATGTCAAACTCTTGGAGTAAGAGAATCCATCGAATCAAGCGTGGCTTAGCGTCTTTCTTCTTCATCAAATATCTAAGGGCTGCATGATCAGAATAAACAATCACTTTAGAATTCAAAAGATATGAACGAAATTTTTCTAAAGCAAATATCACAGCCAATAGTTCTTTCTCAGTAGTAGAGTAATTCAATTGAGCATCATTAAGTGTTCGAGAAGCATAATATATGACGTTTGGCTTCTTCTCTTTTCTCTGTCCAAGCATTGCTCCAACTGCATAGTCTGAAGCATCACACATGATCTCAAATGGTAGCGTCCAATCCGGTGACGCCATGATAGGGGTTGTCGTCAGCAATTTCTTCAACTTCACAAATGCATCTTCACACCCTTTGTCCCATACGAATGGAACATCCTTCTGCAAGAGGGCACAAATAGGTTTGGCCACCAACGAAAAATCTTTGATGAACCTCCTGTAAAAACCTGCATGGCCAAGAAACGAACGTACCTCCCTTACAGTTGTAGGGGAGGGTAAGTGAAGCATAATATCAATCTTGGCCCTATCAACCTCAATACCCTTTGCAGAAATTATGTGTCCTAAAACTATCCCTTGTTTTACCATGAAATGACATTTTTCCCAATTAAGCACAAGGTTAGTTTCTACACATCTTCTCAGGATTAATTCCAAATTCTCTAAGCATGCATCAAAGTCTTTTCCATAAACACTAAAATCATCCATAAAGACTTCAATGATATTTTCAATATAATCAGAGAATAATGAGTACATACAACGTTGAAATGTACCTGGTGCGTTGCATAAACCAAAAGGCATGCATCGATAGGCAAACGTACCAAAGGGACATGTGAACGTCGTCTTTTCCTGATCATCTGGGTGAATGCATATCTGATTGTAACCGCTGTACCCATCCAAGAAGCAATAGAATTCGTGCCCAGCTAGTATCTCCAACATCTGGTCCATGAAAGGCAAAGGCATGTGATCCTTTCGAGTTGTAGCATTCAGCTTTCTGTAGTCGATGCACATCCTATGACCTGTCACTAATCGTTGGGGCACGAGCTCATCCTTGTCATTCTTCACAACTGTGACTCCACTGTTCTTGGGTACAACTTGGACAGGTGCAATCCACTGGCTATCTGATATAGGATAAATGACTCCACAATCCAGCAATTTGATCACCTCGTCCTTCACAATCTTCATCATAGGGGGGTGTAAACGTCTCTGACCCTCCCTAGTAGGCTTGGCTCCTTCCTCAAGCAAGATCCTATGGACACAAGTTGTAGGGCTGATTCCCTTGATATCCGCCAACGTCCATCCAATGGCGGTCTTGTTTCTCTTCAGCATGCTAGTCAAACGTGCTTCCTGTTGCTCACTCAGCTGTGATGACACAATAACTGGTAGTGTGTCATCGTCTCCCAAGTATACATACTTCAAATGGTTGGGAAGCACCTTCAATTCTAAAATAGGGGCCTGTTCCACAGATGGTAGAATTTTATTAGTGGAAATGGGAATTGACAAAAATTGACATGACCTCATCACGTGGGGTGTTGCCTCTAGCTCGGCAACTACTTGTGCTATGCACGGCTCAAGATCTTGCCATGCCTCTATCGAAATCTCCTCCCCTAATGCGTCAATTCCGGCCCCTTGCTCAATAGCTAGTTGCTATTGATCCAAAGTTTCTGACAAAATATGTGCAAAAGAATCAACTACATCAATAACATAGCAATGTTTTAAGTCAGAAACCGGATACCTCATAGCTTCAAATATGTTGAAGCCAATTATTTCACCATCGAACTCCATGGTGAGGTTGCCTTCTGCAACATCTATTTTTGTTCTTGCTGTCCTCATAAATGGTCGTCCCAAAAGTAATTGAGTTGAATTGTGGGGCGACTCTTCCATGTGAAGCACATAGAAGTCTGCAGGAAATATCAGATTATTAACCTGCACAAGAACATCCTTAACACATCTCTCGGGATATTTGTTAGATCTGTCAGCCAATTGAATTATCACATTGTCTCTCTTCAATTCGATACAAACGGCCTCTAATGTCGCATGACCAACTGGACATTCATGTACCTGAAATTATTCGAAAATCAAGTGTTTAGCCAAGGAATTCAAAAAGAAAAATAAAAGTATTTGTGTAAAGTTAGAATGTATATGTTAGTGTTAGGGTTAAAGTATCACACGAAAATATAAGTAAGTATCAACGAAAATTTAAGTATGTATAAGTATTTCACACAATAAAAAGTAAGTATATCACACAAAAATATATCACACGAAAAATTACAAGTGTGGGGTAAAAGTGTGTATCATACAAATATAAGTATGTATCAACGAAAAATTCAAATAAATATATGTATATGTATCACACGAAAATTCAAATATGTAGTGCATCACACGAAAATTTAAATATGTAAATGTATCACACGAAAAATTCACAAGTATATTTCACACAAGTTTACAAGTATAAACGAAAGAAGTATCAAGAATGTGTTTTATGTATCCCTAGTTAAATTGCTATATGATTTGTTCGAATTTTCAAAGTACGTGGAGCAGAGGAGATAACAGTGCAATGGGCTGATACAGCCCAATGTAGTATCATGCTTATTCCGATATACCTCGAAAATTCAAACCAGGAAAATGTTTTCTTTTGAGATTAAAAATTTACTTATATCAAACTCATTTAAGGTTTTGAAGCTCGGTGGACGTGCGGCCTAAGTCTATCGACTAGACACAAGATTCCGTGGTTTCAGAAGGCTAGAACGAAAGTACTAACAATGGAGTGAGGCAAGACTCGTTGTTAGACACCACGGAGAGCGAACTCCCTATCGACTCACTCACAGAGAATGAACATCAGTCTGTGGGCCTTGAGATCTAGTTAAACAAACCTCAACACCAAAATTAGAACAAACGAACTATGAATGCCTCTTACTCTGTTGAGAACCTTATGTTGTCAGTACCACTAAAGCGCATAAAAGCCGCCCTCAACCTCATAAAAACGCAAGCGCTAGTATGAAGGGTTAAGGCTAATATCAACATTAGTGACCTTACCTATTCCTCTTCCCCTCAAAACCAAAAACAAACTCAACATAAATAGACTTTTAAAACTCCTTAACAATTTAGCTAGTTATGCAATACCACACACGAAATTTACATGTATCTATATTGGTTCGGTTCTTTAAGGTTAACGATTATGTAAGTATTGTAAATGCCGAAACTTAGAATTTCTAATGTCTTTTATTCACACAACTTTAAAATTTTAGGTACGTGGAGCAGAGGAGATAACAGTGCAATGGGCTGAAGCAGTCCAAGGTAGTATCATGCTTATTCCGATATACCTCAAAAATTAAAGACGAATTTTATCTTTTGAAGACAAATAGATTCACATATGCTCAAGTTATTTTCTAGCGTCTAAAGTGAGGTGATGCTTCGGCACAAGCGGTTGTCTAGGTCGAGCATACTTTACTTTTCTAAGGCGGTGTCGTTAAAATTCACGGAGAGTAAACTCTCTTTAGGAACCAGGCAGGTCTCAAAGTTGGTAACCACGGAGGACAAGTCCCCTATCGACTCACTCACAGAGAATGAACATCAGTCTGTGGGTCTTGAGAACCAGTTTTACAAACCTCGAACCAATCAATGAAAAATAACTTGCCCTATACTTTGTAAAATAAACTCAGGTCCTAGCGGTCTACAAGTGTTGATTAAAACCGCCCTCAACCTCATAGAAGTAATACTATTGCTGAAATGTCGCTTTGTATGTGTGGGGGGGAAGTATCCCGCGTTTCCCAATCTACATAAAAACGGATCCAACAAAGTACCATTCAAATGAAGGGTTTTGGTTATGATCAACAAAAGAGGCTTCACCTACATGTTACACTTTAGAAACTACAATAAACTCAAAGCATACACAAAAACTATCAACTTCCTAGAAATTATCTAAGTGTACAAACATTCACAAAATATGTCACACAATCGGTAATTTAGCAAAATAAAAACCAAAAACCAAAAACCAAAAATCGGAAAGTCCTATTTATTATTACATTTCCGAAAATCCTATTAATACATATCCCAAAATCTATTGAAAAATTAAAATAACCTACAATATACATAATTACAAACAACACTTTATGAATCAAAATCATTAAATTTCCCCGGCAACGGCGCCAAAAATTGATGGAGGTGTAATCCAAGCACAAAGTACCTGCAAAACAACTTCATACACATAATACCCTTCTTTTGTCAATTGTAGTTAGGACAAGTAGAGATCGTTCTATCCGGGGAAATCAAGGGCATTTTAATCACACAAAATGTTGTACTTTAAGGGGGTGTTGTCGATTTTTATAATTAATTACCTACTAAATTTTTACAAATTCTAAAACCTAAATTATTATCTACAATTGATCATCACCTTTCACACAATCATAAGACACAAATCTCATTATACATGCAACGAAATTAAAACAAGTAATAGGGCAGCAAGCATAAAATCGGATTCTAGATTAATTAAGTTCCAATTATAACTAGAGCCTTCGCGGAACATCTAATTATTCAAAACATCACAAGTATTTAGAATTAACTTCGCGTATAATCCTAAACGTAGTACTAATCGGTTTAAGAACACTTCGCGTAGAAATTAAACACAAATAGCACATAAGCACAATATGTCGAATTAGAACATGTTAGCAGGTATGGCGTCACTCATCCCACATCGACATGTAAATTTCCAGAATTACTCGAGCCCTTAGATTAATACATATCAAAACATAACATGCGTATGAATCAACATATATTAAATCGGCATATGAATGTAATCCCTAGATAACACTCATGGTCTTTCGAATGCATCTAGATATCTCCTTCGGTTGCACACGAATTAAGGAAATAAACCTAATTAAATCAAGAAAATAAATAAAATCCTACTGCCCATCATACATATTCAATCACATAGCATGCATAATTCGGTAATCAAACACAGAATAACCAAACATTTAGTACAAAGATTCGGAAATCCCATGCATAATCAATAATACCGAAAATAAAACCAAAAATCCAAAAATATTTCATAGACAAAATAATGTTTAAATACAAAGAAGCAAGAACCATTGAAATACAATCCAAATTACAACCTTGATCAAGAGTTCGGCAAAGGATTGGTGTGATGATCGGATGGAATTTGTGGAAGGGTGATGGGTGGTTCGGCCTTGATTCTTGGTAGGAATTCTTGAGCTGTCCGGGAGAGTCCGTGGAAGTTGGATGACGTGCACAGGAATTCTGCCGAATTTGATCAGGATTTGTTGCGATTTTCTTCCTCTATTTTCTGCCGTAAATTCCCAAGATAATGGCTGAATAATTGAGCAATATCTCTTTAGGTTTTCCATGAATTAATTCAGCCAAAAATCTTGCACAAAGGATGGAATTCAGTCCACATTCGTAAGCCAAATCCATGTAGAACTTGGTTTAGGTTTTCTTCTTTCGGCAGACTTGACCTTCGTGCATTCAAACTGGCATAACGTTTTGCTCAGAAAATATTTTGCTGCGATTCCAAGTCCCAGAGAAACTAGACTCGTAGAGCTTTCCAACGGCGTATGGCTCGTTCTCTGGTTCCAAGCGATGTGTCCCACAGAAATTCCAGAACTCAGGACACAGTCCCAGGAAAATCCTGGTAGTCCCTGGATTGGTTTGCTCAAACTGCCAAGTTGAAGCCTTCATTTGGGTGACTTCCCGAACTCCGATTGATCTGAAATTTTGACACAATACACTTTAGCTTGCCAATTATATGCATACCAAATTTCATCAAATTTGGAAAAGGATAGATCAGTTTAGCACAGGCCTCAATATCACGAAAACAACATATTTTGCACTTTTTGCTCAGATTTCTTTACTTAGTCATTTTTCTGACAATTAAGCACATTTTCTCCAAAACTCTACCAAAGGGACACTAAACTAAAATATGACTCTATCTTACAAAAATAAGGGTTAAACATTGGATAAATGGGGGTAAAAACATATTAAGAACGACGCACATTGTGCTCCTATCATATGTCAACACGTTTGTTTAGGCAAAACAGCTATTCTCTAATCTCAAACAACCTACTATCATAAGCATAGGTAAGTGTACCACAAACCTAGCTAAAACAAATATGATTTGAAAAATCAAACTCACGGATTGAAGAAAGAACTCTTCTCCCTATGAAAGTTTGGGCACCAAGACATCCAATGCTTGGCTGACTGTTTGAATTTTGAAAACCAAAATGTCTAGAAAGATCTAACCTACATTGGGAAGTTAAATCACAGTTTTCAAGATCATTTTGGTGAAAACCAAGAAACTGCAGGAAACTCATGATGGGAAGCAATTATGCTGTTCTCATGTGAAAAACACATGATATGCACATGCATGATTTTACCTGAGTTGCCTTGAGATTGTGTTGGGCCTTCTTCTTGACTTGGCCTTCTGACTTCACTTGATTGGGCTTGATAACACTATCAGGCTATGTTTTGTTCAATAGAGGATTGCCAACATTTTTATACTTACAATGTTGCTGGCAGCAATCTTGATCAATGACAACCAAAATCACAGATCGAATGCCCTATTTCTTTATCACGCGATTACTTTGTGTAATTTATCTATAGACTAATGAACAAATAAATTAATAAAATAACTGGTCTCTTCCATACTATTTGATGCTTGGTTAGGTTGTTTGTTTATAAGCATTGAAAGTACTGGAAGGTTAAATTATCAAAGTTACTTCATTGAATCTTCAAGAAAACATTTTGATTCAGTAACATAATGTATGATGAGTCGTATCATAATTTTATAGATTCGAATCACAAGAGTGCACGACGACAATTCAAACATGCTTCATGAATTTAGGTAGGAGTCATTACTAGACTTCCTCCCCAAATATTTCTAGTTTAAAATGCTAACGAAGATTTTGCTGTCTTCAGCTGGTTAAATAATACTAATTTTGTGGTTGCTGTCAATGTAGTTCATCAGCAATGGGTTTGAAACTGGTGACTATACCTCCAAGAAAGTTTGATATCTTCACAAGATCTAGAGTCAGAATAGAAAAAAATTTGGCAACAATTACAGGTTTCATACAATTTTAGGCAAGGTGGGCGGCAAAGGGAGTTGAAGAAAGCTCAAGGTGGAGGTCTCTACGAGCTTGAAATGATGACAAGAAACATGTCGCGTGTGACAACATTGGACCCTCCATAACGTATCTTATGATTTATTCTTCCTATTAAAGACCTGGTCTTTAGCTTTCTTGGTGCCTCTCTGCTTGTCTATTTCTCTTCCTTTAAATATCTGAGGTGAACCAAAAGATTATCTGTATTTTGGTGAATATAATGAGAATGACAAGAACCAAACTCTTGTTTTTAGAAAATACCGAGACAATTGTGTGTAGTTCTTGAGCTTTGATTTGCAGCTTCTCACTCTCTTCATGTCTATGGCATTATTAATTTGAATTCAGTCCCTATGCTCAACAAGGTATATAAGTTGTATCATTTCCGTATGTTTGATGATGAAACGTCTTTCTCGTAAGTGCCCGAAGAAGGGTTTCATAGTCCCTCGTTTCTACCTTGTCGGCATGCTTAACATAGTCATGGTTGTGGCCTTCGACGCTTTCTAAAGCGCTTTCCGCTCCATGTGGCGTTCCAATACATTGGTGGAAGTCCATGCTAGAGGTGATAGATTTCTATTCACCTTCACCAACGAGCGCGATGTTGCTCGGATCAAGAGAGGAGGTCCATGGAGATTCCAACGTGCTATGATATTGATCAATGATTATGATGGCTTCTCATACAGCATGGCTGTGCCGCTAGAATTTGTATGGATCTAGGTGGAAATCAAGAAGCTACCAGCGGAGCTCACGACTGCCGCCACTGCTCAATTGGTTGACGAGACCATGGGACCAATCTTACGTGTAGACACTGGCGGTTTGCACAAGGGAGTGGTTAGGATTAGGTTAACTCTACCACTACATGATTTGATTCGACTTGATCGGCGGCTTAGGATCTCACCATCTGATATCATCACTGTGGAACACCGCTACGAGCGGCTACTTGGGCGATGCCATACTTGCATGACGATCAACCATGGCGGCCTCGACAGACTGAGGAAGAAACATCAGAGTCAGAGACCCAAACTGTGCCTCCGGCACAATCGGCGCCTACAATGATTTTTAGGGCAAATGTCCAGCCAAGTTTGGTGACCCCATCGATACAGGTTCCTTGCCCGGTCGCGGCGTCGGTAGGGCTTAGCCACCCGGTGCCGATTCCGAGGTGTGAGTTAAATATTATAAAGCGGAATAGAAATAAAAACAAAAACACTTCAATCTTGGCTCTTCACTCTAAGCTCGTCTGACACTTTGATTCGACAAAATTTAAGCACTTCTTTGCAAAACATATAATAAATTGGTGAGTGAGCCAAACCACGCGCTCAGTGAGTGCCCTATATAATATGTCAATAAAGCCATGTCATTTTACGCACGCTACAAAATACGCATATCATATACACGTCGACCACAATACAATTGGTCACATCGCACAATCATTTCTTATTGGGCATCCTTCAATTTAGTGATCTCCCACGGGCACTTAATGGCTTTCATGCCCTATACAACCGTGTGCCACATCATTACTTTGACATAACCCAATTAAAAAGTTCTCATGTTTCTTGACTAGTCAACCAACAGATCAAACACATAATACATATAATCTCCCACATATTTCGCAAATAGACATGCTTCACTTGAAAATAGAGAGATATGTCATAAATATATCAAAACCATGTTTTTCGACTATTTTAAAAGCATATAAGAATATTTTAAACTTATTACATAAACCACTCATCTTGACGAACTGAATCGACACCCAGATCGTAAATTAAGCAACCTAGAACGAGCATTTTAGAAATCACTAATAGATCTAGCTCCAACCACCATGGATAGAAAGATCGAGTCGATACAAATTCGTTGACACTCGCGGATTCAAAATCGAAACTAATAGGTTATGATCCGCAGAAGTTTCGTCGTAATTTTAAATAAAACAAATAGGAGAGAGATGAGAGAGAAAATATTCTCTCCGGAATGGAATCAAGAGGAGGCTGATCTCCCTATCTATTAATCTGCCATGTGTCAACTTGCCTCTGGTGGCTTCATGCCACATGACAACACCATATCAAACAAGAAATTTTTCAGTGTGACGGGAGAACCACGTGACAGTGCCTAGTGGTCCTCCCTACCAGTGAAATTTCAACACGTGGAATTTTATCACAAAAATTATAAATTTAAGTATTTTACTTTTTGTAAAATGACTTTAATCAATCTTTTAGAGTTTAGGGTTTAGGGTGTAGGGTTTAGAAAAACAATAATAAATCTAAAATGGTATTTGACAAAATAGCTAAAATAATTTTTTGTTACAAAATCTCACGTGTCACAATTTCATTGGTAGGGAGGACCACTAAACACTGCCACGTCGTTCTCCTGTCACACTGAAAAATTTCTCATATCAAACACCACCAACATGAGCCAACTTGTGACATCTGTCCCATGACAGAGAGGGACTAAACTGACTCGGGGCTGTCATACTTGGTTACTAAGAAAACTCTTAGACCAACAGGAAGACGACACTTCGCCATGAGATAAAATTTCGACAAAACTTTGAAAAATCGCTAAAAATGAAACAAAAAAAATTAACTAAATAATGCAACGAACTCGTGGCGACCTTTACTTTCTATTTTCAACAAGAAAAATTGAATTTGACCTACAAGAAAAATTGGGATGCTACATTCCTCTCTTCCTAAGGAGAAACGACAGGTCCAAGTCTGAGGGAAAATACTTGTGTACATATCAGTATGGGCGGTGTACGTCCGAACTCTCTCTAATTTGCATATCTCGGGCAATGTAATCAACGATTTTAACTGTTCAAAAGTTGAATTAATCAATAAAAATCATCTCTGTAAAAATTCGGAATAAACCAAAATTGTTTGCTCATTCGATTGCATCAAACAAATGAACAGTTTTAGTAAAAGTTGGGAGTCTCATGATCAGCCGTTCATTCGTTTGATACAATCGGTTAAGCAAATGATATTTGTTTACATTCATTTTTTATAGAGATGATCTATACATTAGGTTCTAACATCTCAACGATGGAGATGTGGAAATATGACAAAAAAGTGTGTCAAAAAAGGAACTTCGCACGTTAGTTTCAGAGCCAAGGTTCACTCTGGATTGGAACTGATATACAGTTTCTAAACCTCCAACATGCACATTTTGCATTTTTTTTCATAGGGAGGAAAACAATCACAGGGAGCTTCATAGGGAGCATGAAGGACATGGAGGAAAAGCTTATATTCTGCAAAGAGAAAAGAGTAACATCAATTATTTGGGGTCATCTAGAGTACCTTGAGATTTGCAATACCCTTATTTTTTTAATTTCTTTTAATAATATAGTAGAAATTTATTGAATATGTTAACAAGTTACCTAATTAAATATCGACATATGTCAATTTTAAAAATAAAATTTACTATATCTACAACAAATTAATTATTAATAAGTAACATCTTTCAAAATTATGTAACTAATATGGTTAGAATAATAAATTACACCTAGTAGAACTACAATTATGACTTATGACAACACTTGTTGTGATAACTGTAATTGAGTTGTCAAAAATATAAATATCACATTTGGACAACTTTTATCAAATGGAGAACTTTGATTATCAAGTGGGGAACCATATTACAACAATGAGATTGTATATATCTTTTGGTCAAATTTCAATTTTACCATGTACACAACGCAAATGTTGTCGGAATTGTAATAGTTGATAATCGTTGTAAATGATATAGTTTTAAAATAATTACTACAAATAGAAAAAAAAAATTACCGTTTTCACATCAATAAGTGTAAATTGTGCTAAAACGTGTAGTCATTATAGTAATCATTTCATTAATGATAAAAGCATAAAGATTTACTAGTGTGACAACAAATTTATTCTCACACTTGTTAAAATGTTTATAAACTAGTACATTAGCTTAGGTGGAGTACTTACTACGACTAGAACAAGATTTACCACTTTAGTATCAATTGTTGTGGGTTATGGTAAATTAACTAGTCGTTGTAGTAAGCATTTGATTAATGATAAAAACATAAAGATTTACCACTTTGATAACTAATATGTTGTCACACTTGTAAATTGTGCATAAATTAGTAAATAGGTTGTAGGTGGAGTAATTACTAAGATTAGTACATAAATATCATTTTTTACATCAATTGTTATAATTTTCGGTAAATTTCGTTGATTAAATGTAATTACTATATTGACAATGAAAATTATACAAAATATTACTTATTTACATAAGGGATAACTTCATTACACTAATTAAGACATTACCTATTTCTAGTCAAAACATAATAGTTTACCAATTTGATAACATATTGTGGTAACATGTATAAATTAGTTCAAACAACAGTAATTACAGGTTTTACGTAAAGTAGTTACTACATCTAAAACAAATATTATCTATTTTATACGCTAATTATTGTGGTTGTTGTAAAATACATGTAGAAAGAATTATATTTAGTTAAAGAAACTACTAATGCTAGAATTAATTTTTGATAAAGACTATTTAGCTAATACCACTACCAGAAAAATAAGTTGTGCCGACGAAAAAAAAAAACAACGGCCGACGAAATGATTTTTCGTTGGCTATTCCCAGGAATGGCCGACGAAAATTTTTTTTCGTCGGTACAAAGTAAAAATCGTCGGCTATACTCCAATAATGGCCGACGATTTTTCTTTTCGTCGGCTATACTCCAATAATGGCCGACGAATTAATATTTTCGTCGGCTATACAACTTTTGGAGTATGGCCGACGAATTTTACAATTTCGTCGGCTATAAGTCTTTATATTTTCAGATCTGGCCAGCAGCTGCTCATTTGCAAAAAACGAGAGAAAGAGTGAAAAATCAGTAGATATTGTTGAAATCCGTCCTCTCTTACATTGTGAAGCTATATATAGGTACGTACATGTGTATATATGTTGATTTTGGGTTTTAGTTGCATGAGTTGATTTTGAGTTTTAATATATGTTTTGATGTTATTTTAATCCTAAAGAGTAATCGGTTTTGATGTTATTTTAATTAGTGTTAAAAAAATAATGATGATGTTAGTGACAGTTCGGGTAGCATAAGTCCTCTTTCTCGTGCTTCGATAAAAGGAAAACAGAATATCTGACGGTTTCTGGAGCTTTTATCAAAACAGAATGATGATCAGAAGGTCATCCAGGCTACTAAATTGGTCATACCGAAAGATCCTTTTTTCGCAGTTATCTTGCAACCATTCAACTTCATTAACTGTTATCTGGTGAGGATTAAGTAGTTAATGAAGTCGAATGGTTACAAGATAACTGCGAAAAAAGGATCTTTCGGTTTGAACATTTTAGTAGCCTGGATCACCTTCTGATCATCATTCTGTTTTGATAAAAACTCCAGAGAGCTTGGCATTCTGTTTTCCTTTCATCGAAGCACGAGAAAGAGAACTTATGCTACCCGAAGTGTCACTAACATCATCATTATTTTTTTATTTTTTTCATAGAATAGCCGACGAACAATGCATCATTTCGTCGGCTATAATAATAATAGCCGACGAAAATTAATTATTTCGTCGGCCATAAGTTTTTTTAAAATAAATATTACATTTATGGCCGACGAAAATTAATTAGTTCGTCGGTAAAAATTAAAAATCGTCGGCCAAAGAAAAAATTTCGTCGGCCATACACATAGAATGGCCGACGATTTAAAGTTTTTCGTCGGCTATAAACCTATGGCCGACGAAATAGCTTTATTTCGTCGGCTATACTATATCATGGCCGACGAAATAGCTTTATTCGTCGGCTATAATTCTATAATGGCCGACGATTTAAAGTTTTCGTCGGCTATATAACTTTGGGAAGAATGGCCGACGAAGTGGGCAATTTCGTCGGCTATAAGTCTTTATATTTTCAGATCTGGACAGAAGCTGCTCATTTCAAAAAAAAACGGGAGAAAGAGTGAAAAATCTGTGGGTATTATTGAAATCCGTCCTCTCTTACATTGTGGAGCTATATATAGGTATGTATATATATATATGTGTATATATATATGTTGATTTTGAGTTTTAGTGATTTTGATATAGTAAGTGATTTTTTGTTTTGTTGTTGTATTTTAGTGTTAGAATGTATGTATATATGTTGATTTTGAGTTGTAGTTGAGTTGATTTTCAGTTAGAGTATAATTATGTGTTTTAATTTAATAATGTTATTTTAATTAGTGTTAAAATATATATAAATATGTTAATTAATGGTTGTTGATAGTGTAATGAACTTAAATAATGGTTGTTAATTAATGGTATATATATATATGAGTTGATGTTGATAATAATATATATTGTAATATATATGTGTTAATTAATTTATTATTAATTAAAGTTATACATATATATTATTATCAGGCTATATATGGATCGAGATAAGAGTTGGATTTCGCTTCCAAGGCATGACCGACGATACACTACAGGAGTTGTGGATTTTATGCAGTTCGTCGAAGAAAATGCAAAAGGACCGTACCATTATTGCCCGTGCAAGAAATGTAAGTGTCGCAGTGATATGTGTCGATTTCCGATTAGGACAGTATGGGAGCACCTAAAGAGCAATGGGTTTTGGCCGAAGTACACACGTTGGATATATCACGGTGAGCCATCATTAGATGGATCGCATGATCATGGGCAGTATTTTGAGGCGGGCAGTAGTAGTACATCCAACGATCCAACAATGACATTCGTCAACGACGTGTTTCCTTTTGAAAGCGGTGTACATGGGGAACAATATATGCAGGACCCGGTGCAGCGGTTCCCACAAGTTGTCAACACTGCTGCCTTTGACAAGTACAACAAACTGATTGCATTGCAACAGACCCCTGTGTGTTCAAGTTCTGAGAAGACAGTTCTTGAAAGTGTGATGGAGGTAATGAGGATTAAAGTCGAGACAAAATCGACTATCAGGCAAGTAGATGAATATCTACAGTACACTTCTTCGTTGTTGGAGGAGGGTCATCGTAATCCTACCAATCACCGTCAGGTCCGAAGTATCCTCAAAGATCTAGGGCTTTCCTACATTAAGATCCATACATGCGCATTTGACTGCGTTCTCTTCTGGGGTAAAGATGCAGAAGGGAATGACCTTGCTAGCCTTGACGCATGTCCGATATGTCAGTCTGACTGATATAAGTTGACGGGAGCAGGCAATAGGAAACCTGTGAAAGTGCTTCGGTATTTTCCGTTGAGAGATAGGCTTGAGCGGTTGTACATGTCAGAAACCACCGCAAAAGCTATGAGGTGGCACGGTGAGCGGGACGCGGGAGACACAGATATCATGACACACATCTCTGACGGAGCGGCTTGGAAGCATATAAACAATGAGTTTCCTTATTTTGCGTCAGATGTCAGAAACGTCAGGCTCGGGCTCTCAACTGACGGGTTCAACCCTTTCGGCACCATGAGTCTTTCATACAGTATATGGCCGGTGGTTTTGGTACCTTACAACCTTCCTCCGTGGATGTGCATGAAGAAGGAATATAATATGTTGACGTTGTTGATTCCGGGGCCTGGTTACCCAGGGAAATGTCTCGATGTGTATATGAGACCATTGATTGAAGAGCTTAAGGTATTGTGGGACGTTGGTCATCCCACTTTTGACAAGTACAAGCAGGAGACGTTCCAGATGCATGCCATGGTTATTGGTACCATCAGTGATTTTCCTGCTTATGGGATGTTGTCGGGCAGCGTTGTCAGGGGATACAAGGCTTGTCCAGAGTGCCTCACCGATTATGGGAGCACCCCTCATTGCAACAAGATATGCCGAATGGGTCATCGTGTGTTCCTTCCGGCGGATCACCACTGGCGTTACGAGTCCGCCGCATTTGATGGAACCGAAGAACACGGCCGTGCTCCCAGAAGATGGACAGGAAGAGAAATTTTAGCAAGACTTAATGAGTACGATTTTGGGCCCCTCAGCAATCATCCCGATATTGTAGCGGAAATACCTGAAAGGCCTGAGGAGTACAAATTCTGGACACATAGGAGCATATTGTGGGAACTCCCGTACTGGTGTGAGTTGCTGATCCGACACTTCCTAGACGTTATGCACATAGAAAAAAATGTTTCTGAAAGTGTGGTGGGCACAACGCTGAACTTGGAGGGGAAGACGAAAGACGGTCCTAAGGCTCGCACTGATATGCAAAACATGAATATCAGAAAACCACTATGGTTGAAACAAGGGAAGAGAAAAATGCCTCAAGCTCCTTACACCGTCAAGCCTGAGCATAAATCAGAAATTTTGCATTGGATAAGTCGGGCCAAGTATCCTTCAGGCTTTGCTGGAAATATAGCCAAGTGTGTCAACAGACAATGCAACAATCTGTACGGGTTGAAAAGTCATGACAATCATATCCTGCTACAACGTCTCTTCCCTGTTTTCATTCGACCGTTCCTTCCCCGTCACGTTGTGGAGCCGTTAGTAGCGTTGGCAAGATTTTTCCAGAAGGTATGCACACGGGAAGTGAGAAAATCTGACCTCCGGGAAATGCAACAAGACATCGTTCATATCATGTGTAAATTTGAGATGATATTTCCTCCAAATTTTTTCGACATCATGCCTCACCTCATGATCCATCTTCCTCGGCAGTTGTTGCTTACCGGTCCTGTGCACTTCACTTGGATGTATCCGATGGAAAGGTACGTATTTTACACCTTATGTTAATTTCCTCATCAATATATGTGATATAGTGTTAATGTATTATCATAACACTTTAAAAACTTGATTTATAGGCAACTTGGACAATACGGTGGTTTTGTCCAAAACAGATCCGCACCTGAAGGATGTATAGCTGAAGCATATATTGTGCACGAGTGCGTTACCTACATGAAGCTGTATTTCGGAGCGTTACAGGAAAGCATACCGGAAGATGTACCTTCACAGTTCAATCTTTCCATACTCTCCGACGATGTTGTACTCGGTGGAAACATGCCAGTTTCCTATAAGTTGAAAGATTATGAGGTAGCCATTGCACATTGGTGGGTACTAATCAACTGTCCAGAAGTTCAGTTTTGGAAGGACATACATCTACGCTGTGAAGGAGTAGCAAGTGATCGCGATTACCACAACCAGACATTCGCAGAGTATTTCGGCCGCTGGGTACGTACCTTTAACACTATTTTATACGTGTTCATATATTATTGTGTATATTTATTCATATTTATAGTTGATTCTGATGGTTGCAGATGGACCTTATTGCAAATGATAATCACCCAAATTGGTCGCACGAACTCAGACTTTTAACGAGGAGGCCGGTCTATTCAAAAGTTTATGCGACGTGCAAGGTGAATGGTGTGTTATTTCGATGTGAAGAGAGAGACCTCAGACTGAAAACACAAAATTCAGGGGTTATGGCACATGGTGGGGATGGTGGAGTTGACTATTACGGTGTTCTCCATTCGGTTGTGGAACTGCATTACGGGGAAGGCATGAAAGTGCACCTTTTCAAGTGTAGATGGTTTGACACACGGCCGCAGAGCATGAAAACCGATCAATACGGCGTAAGTTCTGTGAACACTAGTACATCATGGTATGAGGACGACCCGTTCGTTTTAGCCACATGGGTGAAACAAGTGTTTTATCTTGATGATCTCGCCAAGGGTGACCCGTGGAAAGTAGTCAACACTATCCACCATCGCAACATTTACCGGGCGTCTACACTTGGAGTGGCCGAAGAGAACGAGGAAGGGGGCACCGCGTATCAAGAGCCCAACTCAAACGGTATTCCTGACTCCTCTTTTATTCGTCTAGACACGCCGGTGCGAATTCGACGTGAAGAGCCACTGCTTGTTGATGTTGATCCAATTGAAGAAACTAACGAGGACTCTAGTGGTGAGGAAAGACATAGATTACCCCTATCGAGCAATTCAGAAACCGAAGAAGACTCATCCGATGATTCCGATTACAATCCGACGGATTAAGTAATTTAAATGATGTAATCCTTTCACTTGTAATCAACTCATTTCTAATGACCGGGCGTGGGGATGAGCCTCCCAGCTAGGCTGGGTTCCAAACCCCTTAAATAAAAATTTGAAATATGTTGACTGTTGGGTTTCTGATTTTTTATGTTCAATTTTGGTTATATGTGAACAGGACATCGAAATAGGAGAGGTGTAAAACCACTGATTTTTTAGGTTTTTTTTTTCAGAGAATGGCCGACGAAAAATGCATTATTTCGTCGGCTAAACGGACAATGGCCGACGAAAAATGCATTATTTCGTCGGCCATAATGTATTAAAAAAAATATTTTACGAACAATGGCCGACGAAAACTAATTATTTCGTCGGCCATAATTTATTAAAAAAAATATTTTACGAACAATGGCCGACGAAAACTAACTATTTCGTCGGCCATAAGTTTTTAAAAAAATAATAATATTACGAACAATGGCCGACGAACATTATATATTTCGTCGGCCATAAGTTTTTAACAGAAAACGACAAAACAATAGCCGACGAATACTAGGTTTGATTTCGTCGGCTATGATTAAAAAAAAACAAAAAAAGAGCTGTTTCCATTTTCTATCACTATCGACAAACCATTGCTTCATCCTTCAAATGCAAATGTGTCGTGAAATAAGACATGACCAAAATATTGAAATACGGCTACGGTTGAAAAATGGGAAGATTCCGACAAAATCTGTGTGCCGAATGTTGCGGTTTGCTGTTTTTTACTCCCGTTTTCCTATGGGTAGCCTGACGGGCGGTAAATATTTTGGGGGAAATTTTTATACGATTAGATGCGTCGCATCGATCTGAAACTATTCTCTGTTGAAGGTCAGGCCAAAAAACGTCATTTAGACGGCCCAATTTCCGTTTTACAGCGTTTAGAGGTTTGACTTTGCAGTTTGACCGTCCCGATCGAGCCTTTAACGTTGTCCGATAACCTTGGATTTTTTTTCATACATGTATTTCATCTAAACGGTGATATCTGACGGTTGAAATAGATTTTCCAAACTTTTAGATTCAAAATCGTAATATATGCACTAATGTTCCTTAACTTGTTTACTAAGTGTTTAAGTAAATGTATAGTTTCAAATACCTACTATACGTAGACCCTTCAAATGCAAATGTGTCGTGAAATAAGACATGACCAAAATATTGAAATACGGCTACGGTTGAAAAATGGGAAGATTCCGACAAAATCTGTGTGCCGAATGTTGCAGGTTGCTGTTTTTCACTCCCGTTTTCCTATGGGTAGCCTGACGGTCGGTAAATATTTTGGGGGAAATTTTTATACGATTAGATGCGTCGCATCGATCTGAAACTATTCTCTGTTGAAGGTCAGGCAAAAAAACGTAATTTAGACGGGCCAATTTCCGTTTTAAAGCGTTTAGAGGTTTGACTTTGCGGTTTGACCGTCCCGATCGAGCCTTCAACGTTGTCAGATGTAGTTGGATTTTTTTTCATACATGTATTTAACCTTAACGGTGATATCTGACGGTTGGAATAGATTTTCCAAACTTTGAGATTCAAAATCGGAATATATGCACTAATGTTCCTTAACTTGTTTACTAAGTGTTTAAGTGAATGTATAGTTTCAAATACCTACTATACGTAGACCCTTCAAATGCAAATGTGTCGTGAAATAAGACATGACCGAAATATTGAAATACGGCTACGGTTGAAAAATGGGAAGATTCCGACAAAATCTGTGTGCCGAATGTTGCGGTTTGCTGTTTTTTACTCCCGTTTTCCTATGGGTAGCCTGACGGGCGGTAAATATTTTGGGGGAAATTTTTATACGATTAGATGCGTCGCATCGATCTGAAACTATTCTCTGTTGAAGGTCAGGCCAAAAAACGTCATTTAGACGGCCCAATTTCCGTTTTACAGCGTTTAGAGGTTTGACTTTGTAGTTTGACCAAAAGTATAGCCGACGAAGTTATATTTCGTCGGCTAAAGTCTGGTGATCCGCGCCTTCCCATTATCCACCGTTGGATGGGGGAGATCGGACGGATTCTGAGGGACGAAGACTATAGCCGACGAATTATGTAATTTCGTCGGCTATGACATAGTATGCCCGACGAAATCACTGTATTCGTCGGCTATACTATATCATGGCCGACGAAATAGCTTTATTTCGTCGGCTATACTATATCATGGCCGACGAAATAAAGCGATTTCGTCGGCTATACTATCGGGTATAAGTAAAATGCAGCCGAACCCTAGCCTCCATTTGCCCGATTTTCCCTAAACAATCTTCCTCCTCGAATCCGGCCCTCCTTCATCCGTCGATCCTCATCCCTATTCCGGCGGCCCGGCGCCTCCTCCTCCTCCTCCTTGGTTCGGCACCCCGGCGACTCCGATCCTCCTCCTTGGTTCGATCCGCCGCCCCTCCTCCTCCTCCTCCTCCCTGTTCCGGCAGCCCCGGCCGACCCTCCTCCTCCTCCTCTCTGTTCCGGCCGCCTCCCCCTCCTCCTCCTCCCCGATTCGGTACCGGCCGGCCCCTTTTTTTTTATTTTTTTGTTATTTAATTATTAATAAATTAAATTATGGTTAATAAATTATATATAATTGTTAATTTAGATATAATTGTTAATTTAGGTATAATTTATGTATTTATATGTTAATTTGTGTATAATTTATGTATTTATGTTAATTTATGTATTTATGTTAATTTAGGTATAATTTATGTTTTTATATTAATTTAGATATAATTTATGTATTTATGTTAATTTAGTTATAATTTATGTATTTATGTTAATTTAGGTAGAATTTATGTATTTATGTTAATTTAGGTATAATTTATGTATTTATGTTAATTTAGTTATAATTTAGGTTTTTATGTTAATGTATGTAATTTTTAGGTTTTTATGTTAATTTAGGTAATTTTTGTAAAATTTATTTTAATTGTATATAATTTAGGTGTAATTGTATAATTTATATGTATAAATTGGTTATTATATAAATCGGTAAATATTAAAATATGTTAGTATTATTGGGTATTATATTAATTAGAATTTGTTATTTAATATAATATAATTTAATATTAATTAATGTATTAATGCGTCTGGCTTTAGATGGCCGATGCATTTAGGCAGTTGTTCGGAGGTCGTCGTTCTAGATCTAGAGGTTCTGGAAATGCCGCCGGTTCTGGAAATGCCGCGGGTTCCCCAGACTCCGAGAGGACGGCTAGCCAGCCTGAGAGGACCACCAGCCAGCCGCGGAGGAGTGTGGATGCAGCCCAGCCGCGGCGGAGTGTGAGTGCTCGGCACCAGACCCTTCTCCAGGCGGGGCGGCCGTCGAGCACTTCACTTCCGAATGTCGGTCCCTCTGTGGCGCCGAGGTTTAGTCGGCAGCTGTTTCACGAGGAGATAGCTGCCGACGTTCCTCAGGTTCGTATGCCTGAGGTTCATCGGGAGCCGATGCCGATGCCGAGTCCGACTCAGTCTGCTGGTGACTCGACTGAGGGGCCTACTCTCCCAAACCAGCTCTTCCTCCCATACAACATTCCTGCGATACCCGAGGTCGACTATCAGGGTCGGCCCCAGTGGCCTGATATGCCTCAGTTCGTGAGTGCTGCGGAGGCATACCAGCAGCAGCCATGGGAGAGCCCTGACCTCCTGATTTCGGCGAGGAGAAAAGGAAAGTCGACGGCAACCGAATCATCGGGTTCAGGTAACATTCGATTTTATTAATTAAATATTTTATTAAAATTAACGCACTAATATTTAATTTTATTAACCAATCGTCGTTTATGTGATAGGGACAGGCGCTAGCAGTTCAACCCAGAGGAATACCAGAGGTGTCATCAGTTTTGAGACGCTCAGGAGAACGGTTGAACGGAGCGGGAGGATCCAGATTGACGAAGCTCCTAATCAGGAGGTTGGGGCGAAAAAGAAACGCGACTACTCGGGTTGCGTGGGTGCACTCATTAGGGACAGAGTCCCTATGTTGTGGGCTCGGTGGGCTGATGTGCCCGAAGAAATCAAGATGGAGTTGAACAACGCCGCGTCGGTGAGTAAATAAAAAAATTTAATTTAGTTATCGTAATATTTAAAAAATTTCGGTATTTTTATAATTATAAAACTAATAAAATATTATCTTTCAGACATACTTTGTGGTTGCGGAACACAAGCGGGGTTGGGCGGACTCCCAACAGAGCTCGAGGTACGTTGGGAATGTCTTATTTGATAATTAGAAATATTTTATGATATTAATCATATTTCTAATGCACTTTTGTTTTTTTCGTAGGTTCAAAGAGTGGAAGAACGAGCTCCGTTCCCACTATAACGAGTACGGAAACCGTGGTCGTATGGGTACTCCCAGAGAGTTCATGTTCAGGGAGTACGAGTGGCGTTGGTTGAGGACCGTAGTCTTCGACAACCCGACTATGATGGTAAATACTAAACTTCACTATAAATGTTTATTTTATTAAAATTTTAATTATTAGTTTAAATATTTTATAATTATTTCAGTTATATTTTTTGATGCATTTTTCTAATATTTTATTATTTGTTTGAAGGAACGGTCTCGGATAAACTCGGAGAACCGCCGCCGTAACACAATCCTCCATCACGGCGGTTCAAGGCCGTTTGCACAATATCAGAAGGAGGCGCTCAGAGATCATCCTGATTGCAACCCCTACGTGGAGACGTTCAAGATCGCTTATCCACAAGCGACAGACGATCTCGTAAGTCGTTCATTATGATTTTAAAATTTAAATTATTAATTTTACTTAACTATCCATTTGTTAGAATATTAATTTTTTTTCCCCGTCCAATTAGGAGCGAGTGACCCAGGCCGAACAAGAGGTGCTCCAGCAAATAGTTCGGGAGACACAACCGGACATCTCAGAGGCAGATTTGGAAGAAGCCGTGCGCCAGGTCGACCGCACCAATATCCAAACGGCGGCGAGGATGTTCAACGCAGCCTTCCCACACCAGTCCAACGAGTACTACTGCCGGGGTTTAGGAGGTTCTGGACAAGGGCTCCTGAAGACCACTAAGGGAGGTCAAAAGAAGGGAGGCGGCCAGACCCAACATATGAGGGGGGAAGTGCAGCGATTGGCCGCAGAATTGGCGACCTCATCCCAGACAGTAGAGGAGCTGCGCCGCAGACAATATCAGTACCAGCAGTATCAGTTGGATATGGTCCGTTGGAATGCTGAGTGCGCCAGAATTCGGCAATACAACTACGACGGCCAGCAACAGTGGGTTTATGAGATGTTCGCGGCACAACAAGAAGGCCGTCCACCCCCGCTCCCGTTTCAGCAGTTAGTGGAGCCTCCAATGCCTCAACCTCCCGAGTTCGGTCAGCAGGATGATGCGCCTGATGCTGTAGATGACATCCTAGACTTTAGTAGTTTAGGGGATAATTAGGGTTATATTTTATGTATATTGGAACGAATTTAATAAAAATGGTATTTAGACGTGTTTCTTGTTGGTGCAAATGCATGAATTGTTTTTGTGATTTGCAGCTTGCTTGGAATGGTAATTTAGAAAATAATTTAATTTTTTTTTTCCAAATGCAAGAATAGCCGACGATTTTTGCATTATTTCGTCGGCTATAACAAGTATAGCCGACGAATTTTACCAATTTTCGTCGGCTATAACTTGTATAGCCGACGAAAAGTGACTTATTTCGTCGGCTATAACTAATTAATACCTATAAAATAGTAATATATTTCGAGGAAATAGCCGACGAAATTTTATTAAATCGTCGGCTATAGTTAAAATAACATAGCCGACGAAATTTTATTAAATCGTCGGCTATAGTTAAAACAACATAGCCGACGAAATTTTATTAAATCGTCGGCTATAGTTAAACCACCATAGCCGACGAAATTTTAGTAAATCGTCGGCTATAGTTAAAACACCATAGCCGACGAAATTTTGGTAAATCGTCGGCTATAGTTAAAACACCATAGCCGACGAAATTTTATTAAATCGTCGGCCATACTTAATGGATTTCGTCGGCCATACTCAAAAATACCCGACGAAAGTCGTCGGCTATTTGACCACGTTTGCCCGACGAATTTTTTGACTCGTCGGCCATACTTAACTATAGCCGACGAAATTTTTTTTTTCGTCGGCCATTGGTATTACCGACGGCGTATTACCGACGACTTATGGCCGATGGAATTTTCGTCGGCAGAGGTTATAGCCGACGAAAAAATAGAATGGCCGACGAAAAAAATTTCGTCGGCTATTCTTCCGTATCTGGTAGTGTACCCATACATTGAGCACCTATCATAGAAGGTTTTTATTTTAAAAGAAAATGACGTAATAATTGTCAATGGTGCAATTCTCCACTGATAATAAAGTATTCTCGAAATAGTAATTAGTTAGTGACAAATTAATTAATAGGAAATACTATTTAACTGATTTTGTTTCAATGATCTTAGGCTGGAAGTTTTTTTTTTTTAATTTTTTTTTTAAAAAGAAAAACGTATGTAATTATGTATGGTCAATTGATAATCAAATATTAATTAGCTTTATTGTTTTCCTTATATATTTGAAAAGGTTAAAGGCTATATTGGTTATTAAATTTAGAATATCCAGAACCATTAGATAGATTACTAATCTAATGACTTAAAATATTTGTCAAAATAGGGTATGGCAAACATCCGGGTACCTGAACCACTAAGGATAGTGTAGTGGTTGGGCACCCCATACTGGTAATCACTCCAGGTCGGGAGTTCGATCCTCCATGAAAGCAAAGTGGTTAGGGAGGGGCTGCAATACCCCATAGGATTACCTCCCTCGAGGGATTAGTCCTTGGGCCTAGTAAGCCTTTGGAATACCCTTTGCGATGTAAAAAAAAACAAAAAAAACATCCGAGTACCTAAAAAAATTCACAATTATTGAAGTGGTTAAAATGGAGTACATCAACAAAGCCATCGAAAGGTTGGAGAAGAACGATGTTAGGTACATGTTCGTTGTGGATGTTGCTGGCAGCAGTCTTGATCAATGACAACCAAAATCACAGATCGAATGCCCTATTTCCTTATCACGCGATTACCTTGTGTAATTTATTTATAGACTAATAATGAACAAATAAATTAATAAAATAACTGGTCTCTTCCATACTATTTGATGCTTGGTTAGGTTGTTTGTTTATAAGCTTTGAAAGTACTGGAAGGTTAAATTGTCAAAGTTACTTCATATTTTCAAGAAAACATTTTCATTCAGGTTTTTTAATTGAAAAAAAAGTTCTTCCGAAACACAGGAAACCCTATGCGCCGAAACCTTCGACGCCGCACTGCCACCATTGTGTAGGCATGAATCATAGCACTTTTCTACAAAGATCTAACACCCACCTCTGTTTCGTAGCCTCCCAGCCTCGTCAATCTCTCTGGCAAGTTGGATCAATCAATCATGATCTCCAAAACCTCCACCAAGATTCTCAACTGAAATCGTTCCTCCGCCGTTGGGGTGGTACAACCTTCCGACGTTTGTTTGCTGAGATGGAGAATTCAGGTCGGGCCCGACCACGACGCGCGAGACTCAAAGTTTTTGGAGCGTCCAATTCCAAAGGCTTGAGTGTAGGGGCGACCTGGATTGATCCACCACGTCGGATATATTGTTCCTATCTGGTTTGGTTTGGGTGAATAAGGCGGCGATCTTGATAAGGATTGAGGCAGCTTACATTGTTGTGGCCGGTGTACAAAGCTTCAAGCCACAAAATCATGAAGGTTGGTCGTTCTGGTGTGCATCGGTAAGCCGAAGCAGTGCACGAGAGAGACGACCAAGATGGGTTTGGGTGCCCATATCACTTTCAGGACCCATATATGTTTTTGGGTTCAACTCATGCAATAGGTCCCGTTCAGCTGAAAATATGAGGCTATCCTCTAGTGTTCGGGCCCAAGTGTGGCCCAATTTAATATACACTGGCCTCTTAGGGTTTCGTATTTGGAATCCAGGTGAGGGGCCTCAATCAAACAAGAGCATAGGCTGCATTAGCGGATCTTCTGGAGTACTACTGAAGGACGATTCAAACTTAATAGCGAAGTATGAAATGTCAAATGAGTGGATCATGAGACATTTACCACCGTGGGTACTACCACACGTCATTATGTTTATCGATGACAGCGGATGGGTATTTAGTGGCCACTCTAACTTCATGCTAGAAACAACTTCTTGCAATTTGGAAACACTCCATGTATGTTATCCGGAGGTGTTTCGATATCATTATGCTTGTCATCAAGCTTTATTTTGTATTTATGCTCGTTTAAGTCTTTATCTATAAAGTTATTTCTCTTGATTCAAAAAAAAAAAAATTTCATTCAGTAACATAATGTGTGATGAGTTGTATCATAATTTTATAGATTCGAATCACAAGAGTGCACGACGACAATTCAATCATGCTTCATGAATCAAGGTAGGAGTCACTGCTAGACTTCTTCCCCAAATATTTCTAGTCTAAAATGCTAACGAAGACTTTGCTGTCTTCTGGTTACATAATACTAATTTTGTGGTTGCTGTCAATGTAGTTCAACAACAATGGGTTTGAAACTGATGACTATACCTCCCAGAAAGTTTGATATCGTCACAAGATCTAGGGTCAAACTACTAGAAAAAGATTTGGTAACGATTAGAAGTTTCATTAACAAAAAACTCAATTTTAGGCAAGGTGGGCGGGGAAGGGAGTTGAGGAAACCTTAAGGTGGAAGTCTCTACGAGCTTAGATTGAAATGATGACAGAAAAATATATGTCGTGTGTGACAAAATTGGACCCTCCATAACGTATCTTATGATTTCTTCTTCCTATGAATTGAAAGACCTATTCTTTTAGCTTTCTTGGTGCCTCTCTGCTTGTCTGTTTCCCTTCCTTCAAATATCCGACGTAACATTCACCCAGAACATTATTATCTGTATTTTAGTGAATATAAAGAAAATGTCAAGAACCGAACTTTTGTTTTGAGAAACTATTGAGACAATTGTGTGAAGGCGTGTAGTCCTTCAGCATTGATTTGCAATGTCTCTCTTCATGTCTATGGCATTTGTAATTTGAAGTCACCTATAATAAATTTATATCATTTCCATATGTTTGATGAAAAAACGTCTTTCTCAATCGTCGGGTCACACTTGCATATCGCTCTCATGACAATTTAGGGAGCTGTCGATTAAAATTAGGTAGTCGAGGCTCAATGGTGAGTTTGGAGCTAAGTGGAAAATGAGTGAAAGTGTTGTAAATTAGTGTTAACATGGTTCCCGAGTTTGAGACACCACCTTAAAGTCGAAAGGCAAACGAGTTCAACACACTCAGCAACAGGTCATCTGTAAATTGTACGGTTTAGCTATTGGCCATATGACTCCGACTGAGAATGTTTCCTTCTGACCAGTATTTACGCTGGCCTATTTGGGAACTAGGTGAGCTTCTTCTAGGCATGTAATCAGAAAGGGCTGCATGTACACTTACACAAGTGAGGAAGTCTCAAGGGCCAGTATTATGTGTTGGCATCAGCGAGTAAGATTCGCCTGTAGGTAGTTTTTCATCCTGAGTTACTGTAATTTCAGTAAAGCTCCTGGTCATCATAAACTAATAAAATGTACTAATATAGAGCAGTCATATTAGAGCTACTGCACTTGTTAATCTGCAACCAAAGTTGTATCTAGCTCTTCAGAACTTGGTTTCAAACTTCTCCAGTTGCATACATGAATTAAAGACCAGCAATACCAAAGAAAAGGAAAGAATACCGAACATCCAGGGTGAGACAATTGACTCCTCTCGTATAGTTAGAGCATTCTTCAAAAAAGAAGTCAGCTGTAGTTAATTCTAAATTTATATAAAACTCAAGGCATCGATTTGACATGGGGGCAAATCCTAGTGTTGGATACAATCTCAATATTCAGAATCCCTACAGAAATACTTGATGCCCCTATCTTCATTGGTTCCGACTTCCATTTGGTGGCAACTTATCTAGAAAGAAAGCGACAGGAAAGCTTCTTCACAAGTGAGCACCCGCTGGCAAATTATCGTAGAAGAAATCAAGAATCCATTAATGCCATCTGAAGTTGATGTGGTCTCTCCATTGGTACCCCAACCTTACAATCTGTGCTATTCTAACAGTGTGTTCCCCCATTAACTCATAACCAGTGACTGAAATACATGTTCATGAAATATCTTGAAGGATTGAAGCCACTCAAAATCACTGCAGAAGTGGAAAATGAATAATATCAACATATGCTGCAACTAGACAAAGAATATCAAATCCAAGAGTCACATGCAGAACTTACAGATAGGAGAGAGGACTATGACAATACTAATTGGGTAAAGGAAGAAAGTGGTCCTTTCCAGAAATGGCAGTACTGCAAGAACACGATAGATCATCAGTGTAATGCATTGCAGATCTTTATTGAGAATTAGTTAACCACCTGGAATACCCAACTACATCTCAAGTTCTTAACAAGAAAGTTCATAACCACTGGAAGAACTCAACTGAAATGTGTTCTACTAAACAATCATTGGGTTAGAGTACAAGCTGACAAGCCAACTCCATTGGTATAGAAATCAATATCATTAACACCACAAAGGAGAGCATCAATCTATATTGCTAGTGACCTCTGAATATATGGTTAGGCGGGTACCATACAACCAACAGAGTACCATATAATGTGACCTCAATTGCACATTCACTCATTAGAAAGTTGATGACCTCACTCATATAATGTGAGACCTCTAATCAACATCACTTTATATCTACATCCCAACAGAGACTACTACATACAGACATAAGATAATCATATGATCATAGCGTCTCCTACATAATGTCTACCATAAACAGCATTCCAACACCTAAATCTAAACATGTAAAAGAAAGGAAAAAAAAAAAAAATTATTAATAATAATAATAAAAAAGCTCAGGGCAAAGCATTAACTTACCATCATAACCTAAGAAGTTGAGATAGTGATAGTATGAAGAGGCCACCATGAATAGCAAATTTGATAGCAATACAGGAATGAAACCATGAGCTACCAAAAGAGGTGACAAAAAATAATGGAGCACTGCAGAAGCAAGACATCAAGAACCTTACTTTAACATCAGTTGAGACAGATAATATAAGAAGAAAACACTTTCAGCACTGTTTACCGTAGAGCATAACAAACATCGGGAAGAAAGAGTTGCAGTGCACATCAAATGCGTACAGCCTTCAATTGAGAGAAGTACACATGGATCAGTCACCACAAAGCAACAAAATTTATAAACATTATACGAAAACATGAATAAGATAGATGGATCTAGAAACGCTGACACAACACACACAAATGGATATAATAATGACATAGGATCAGGACCAAGCCAAGGGTGAATACGCATAAGACTCATTTCACTGATAATGTGAAGAAGTGAAGGATAGTAAATAATATATACTTGCCATTCTACACGCTGCTCAACAACATGACTATTTGGAGCCTCTTCCCGAAGGTAAGAATTAGTGAGGAACCTGCATGATTGAAAAAGGGACCCATTAGTATATGATCTACAGATCTTAAGTACAGTAAGGTGCTCTATAAAATACGAGGGTTACTCGTATTAGTGGTATAGTAATCTGAGACCCCAACACTCCCTTACATCCAGATTTTATCTTATTCTCCAAATAAAGAATTAGATAACACAATATCTATATATATAGGGAGTGTTATTATTAAGACTACAGTCACTGCAGTACAGTAATCACATAATTCATTCTTCTTTTTTGGATGACACATATTAAACCAAATCAGATCAGTATTTCACATATGAAGCTTCACCTATAACTAGCATATTTTTGCCTTTAGTTAAGTCTAGCTGTATACTAACTATCTCCTTGAATAAACTTATATGGAAACGATTCACTATGCTACCTTGATCTCATTTCTCAACATAGACAAACCTACACAGCACCCTTTCCAACTTCAGGGACCTATGTATAATTGAAGAAAGAAAAGAAAAGAAAAGAAAAACAGAGAACTTTCCCTAGAATTTATTTTTCATGCAGCTTTTTTCGTGGAGAAACACACAGCCTTGATAATAAGTTACTGCAGTATTTCAAGAATAAAAGACCACAGTATCAAAACAATGTCAGCAAGAACTGGTACTTACCAACAAAACGTAGCCAGAAGCATCCCAACGAACAAAAAATGGAAAAGCAAAACTGAAATAACTACAAAAAGGGCATGTGCAGCACTATGATCATACCTGAAATAAGCAATAAGACTAGTCAACAAAAGATTCTTCACAATTCTTAAACAATCTAACTAGGCTAGAACTTTTGAGCCAAGATATTATCAAATTTGCATGACACTAGAATATCCAAATCCAACTTTTGTACTTGCAACCATTGGTATCAAATAAAATTGACAACTTTTAATATCTGAACTCATGTGACAAGTTTCCAGAGGATGTTCGTCGGCTAGAAGATGAGAAACCATAGGCTTCATATTGGGTAGTTTAAATCAATTTTGACAATAATTGTAAACCAATATAACTGTAACCATTTTCATTTCTTTATCCTATCCAGCCACCAGCAGGTCAATAAGTAATTAACAGTGAACTTACGCAGCACAATAAGCCAGGGTTGCAACAGCAAGTAGAAGGCTGCAGATCACAACAAAAGCAGGATCATCACGTGCCCATTGGTTCTTAGTTTCTGAGAAGGAAAAGAAAGTAAGCTTTTATCTTGCATCCAATATAGCAGCAATGTTTTCATTACTTGAAAATATTATGAGTCCCTGTATCCTAGCCATGAACAAGATAGAACATTAAATAAAGAAACCTGAACATCTGCTTCTTATCAAAGGAAAGAGGACTCACGCTTATGGTACTTAGTGTGCTGGTAGCTGCCTTAGTCGTAAGTCCCACATGCACAATGCAAGATTCAAATTAAGGAAATCAGGAAATGACAAATTCAAAAGACTAAGAAAAACGAAACCCGAAATTCAGACTTTACCAAAAAGAATAACAATAAATAGAAATGTTATAGACGATATTGATGATCCAAAAGGGTGAATACTTACACAACTTTTGGTGAGGTGCATAGATGAAGCATTTGCCAAAATGTATATTCAATATCCATTTGCTGCCACTGCAATTAACCAGTAAAATAGAAAAAAGTTATTTGTGATACAACAGGCATACACACAAAACATATCAATGAACTAGAGTTGCTAATCTAACTTGATAATGATTTGCATATTCCATCTTCTAGAACCAACAGCTTAACAAGGATTATGTACTAGTTAGGTAATAGATGACATAAAGTATCCCTATTGACATTATATAGCATTTAAATTTACATAACATCTGAATGCTTCAGAATAACGAAAAAATGATATGATGGCTGTGACTTTGTCCAATGCACAGCCCTGGATTTAGCAGATCCACATCATGTATCAAGTTGGAAAGCAAGCTACTTAGTAAAGTGTAGAGTTTTCTAATCTGAGATTCCTAGTGAGATGCCTGATGACTTTAAACTTAGATCAAGACCTGGTTGCATTTGGGTGCAAGGCTTAAAGTAAGATTAGCTTACAAGGAAATCCACAAAATGCCCATAATATCTCGCAGAAATAAGTTTCAACTAAAATATATAAACAATAAGTGTGGATCACCCCTTTATCCCATGCAACTCTTCATTTAAGTTGGTCTGAATGTCCGTAATCTCCGGGGCTTTTGTTGTAACTGGGGAAAACTTTGTTCCTTAATTACTCAACTTCTTCAAGTTAAAACAACTAGCACTAATATCAATACTATATATTCTCATTTCTGAGCACCTAGACAGAGGCTTCTATTATTCTTAGTTTATAGATCCTTGCTCCAGTTTTTGCACCTTGATTGAATGCCCAAGCTTGATTTATAATTTCATCATTCTTTAATGCACAACTTTGTCTCCAATAAACTTGCTTCCATGTTGTAGATTCTGATTACTTAAACGATCAATCCTGTAAATGCCAACCTTATTTTTCTTTCCTAACAAAAGTAATTACCAACTTAAATCCTGAGAATGTCGGAAGCGTAGCAACAAGGCAAACCCAGAATCTCAATCTAAAACCTCGGCATACATAAACCAAAAGCACTGAATCCAAATTTGAAGCAGTACGAGTTTTACAAAACAAACTTTCCAATTCATCCATTCCAGCCTTTCCTCTAAAACCTTCTCAAGACGTTCTAAACCGCCTCCACTACGCTAGCAGGTCCAATACTTTTTCGGCATTGTCTCTCTTCTCTTACGAACCAAAACAAGCTTGGAAAACTCACCGGAAAATCCGAAATTCACAAAAGTAAACAATGCATCCGCACCAAAAGTCGACTCCAACATCTCCAACAAGCTCAAATGCACCACACTCTCCCAATCCAAAACTGTATTGCTCTCTATCTTCAACCAATCCTAAAGGCCCCATCAGAAACTGAGCTTCATAAACCTCACTATAACCTAAACAAAACTCTCATAAAACAAAAAAGACTAACAATTCAAACCAAATGATAGTAATAATCACACAAACTAGGTCATCCAGAATTGAAATAATTCCACAACATAACATTACTCGCCGAATTAGATCCACCACACGAAATTCGAAATGCTTAATTTGATAGTAGACAGCAGATCAGATCAATTAGAGAAAATCAAGAGAGAGAGAGAGAGAGGGAGGCACCTTGATTATGCGGCGGAGGTACTGAATGAAGAGGGGGTTGGTCGTCCGGGATGTAGAGGACGACGAGCGACCTCTCGAAGTCGTCGGCAACATCTTTTGAAGAAGAAGACTCTTCTCTCTCTCGCTCACTGGGGTTTTTGGTTGTGAGCTCTATTGCTTTGGGTGATCTGAGATCTTCGAATCGAATCGAACAGCTCTCTTTATCTGTCAATTACTTTTGGAATTTCGGGTGGGAAGCATGGAAACCAGGACTTGCTTCATGCTCTGTTTGCAAATTTGGGCCGCATTGTTTATGGAGTTAAGGTTCAATCTTGGATTGGGCTTTTTTTTATTAAATGAGCAAAAGTTTTAGAGAGAAATCGTCAAACTGTAAAGCCTGATAGCCATGACAGGAAACAAGCAAAAGTTTCTAACAGAAGCAGAGAACTATGAGAGAAGATGAAGATTTCATGAAGAAAGTGAATTGATTACTTGATTAACCTACAGAGAAAGAAATCAAAACCAACTAATATATGCTAAACTCTAATCTCCAGCTAACCAACCCTTAACAACCTAACAGTTGTCTTAACAAACTAACAACTGGATTACACTGAGAAAATAACACGTGGCAATTTAACAGAATTATGTTTAACACCCTCCCTCAAGCTCAGTTAGGGAGACTAGCTTGAGATTGACACAATGATTCCGAAAAACAGGAGAAGCTAGCCCCTTTGTCAAGATATCTGCAGTCTGGTCAGTAGCAGGGACATATTCTAGAGCTAAGTCATTCTTCTGAACTCTTTCTCGCACAAAATGAAAATCATTGTCCAAATGTTTGATCTTTGAATGAAAGACAGGATTGGATGCCAAAGCAATAGCAGAAAGATTATCGCATTTCATCAAAGGAGCATAAGGGATCTGAATTTTCAGGTCACATAGCAGATGACGAATCCAGCTTATTTCCGCAGCAGTATTAGCAAGACTTCGGTATTCGGATTCTGTAGAGCTCCTAGAGACAGATCCTTGCTTCTTAGACTGCCAGGAGACTGGACATGAGCCAAGATAAACAACAAATCCTGTGGTAGATCTTTTCTGAATCACTTCACCAGCCCAATCAGCATCACAGTAAGCCTTAATATCCACGACATTAGAATGAACACCAACTGAACTATAGAAAATGCCTGTAGCAACAGTGCCTTTTAAATATCGCAAAATTCTTTTGACAGCAGTAAAATGTATATCAGTTGGATTAGTCATAAACTGACATATTATATTCACTACGTAGGCAATATCTGGACGAGTAAAAGTTAAGTACTGAAGAGCTCCTACAATGCTTCTATAAGTAGAAGGATCTTTGAGAAGAATACCTTGATCTTTTGACATCTGACAGTGAGGAAGACATGGAGAGTTACAGGAATTTACTGTTTCCATTCCAGCTTTAATAAGAAGATCTCTAGCATACTTAGACTGACTAACAAATATTCCATTGTGAACTTTCACAACTTCTAAGCCAAGAAAATAAGATAAAGGTTCGAGATCATTCATGTCAAAAACCATACTCAGTTCTGAGACAACATATGCAATTCCAGTAGAGTCAGATCCAGTTATAACAATGTCATCCACATATAATAACAATGTCACTATACCTCTATCTGTATGTCTTATGAATAGGCTTGGATCAGAATGTGAAGAAACAAAACCCAAACTTGGAAGAAAGTTAGTAAACTTTTCATTCCAAGCTCTTGGAGCTTGCTTAAGACCATATAAGGATTTGTTAAGCAGACACACATAGTCCGGATGATTAGGATCTACAAAACCTTGAGGCTGAGCCATAAACACTTCTTCTTTTAAATCACCATGCAGAAAAGCATTTTTGACATCAAGTTGCCTTAACTCCCATCCATTCATAGCAGTAAGAGCAAGAATAACTCTAAATGTACTATGTCTAACAACAAGACTAAATGTCTCATCATAATCTAGACTTTTTTCTTGGCTATACCCTTGAGCAACAAGCCTAGCTTTATATCTAGAAACTGAGCCATCTGGATTTCTCTTTTTTTTTGTAAATCCATTTACTTCCAACAATATTTCTATTTCCAGGATTAGGGACAAGAGTCCAAGTACCTTGTTTTTGAAGAGCTTCAATTTCTTCTGTCATAGCCATGCCCCATTCTGATTTACCTGAAGCTGTCCTGAAAGATTTTGGTTCAACAATATTACTGATATCACATACAGCAGTAAACCCACTAAAGAATGGATAGTCATCATATAACTGTTGTTGCACCATGGCTGAGAAACAGTAAAAATCTTCAAAAGATTTTTGTTTAACAATTCCATTTTTAGCTCTGGTCATCATGGAATGATCATTATAATTTTGATTTTCGATAAAGTGTAATTCTGGAGACAGAATATTATTGGCAACATTATCTCCTCCAGGCTTCAGAACATTAATCTGCTCATCACTCAAACCACAAACAGGATTAGTCTGAACAATATCATCATTAGAAGTAATACCATGTCCCTCACTATAATTTCCATTACTAGAATTGCCAGAATCATGCTCATCACCATTAATCTGCTCATCACTCAGACCACAAACTGGATTAGTTTGATCAATATCACCATTAGAAGTAATACCATGTCCCTCAGTATAATTTCCATTACCATAATAATGATCACCATTTCCATTACTAGAATTGAACAAGTCCCCTCCCACTTCATATTCTTCAACATCACCAGAATTATGTTTAACATTCTGCACTTCATTCTGTAATTCTCCACCATTTTCAGAATTATAGTTTTGAATGTCTCCAATTTCACTATTGCTAGGAGCAATGCCTTCAATGCTATGACTGCTGGTACTGCCAAAAAAATTCTGATTTTCCTTGAAATTAGATTCTGACTCTTGGACAGGCATCCTCTGAGAAAGAGTAGTAGAAGAGATGGAGGATGAAAATAAATGGGCTGGATCAACTTGAGAGAATTTAGACACTGATGAGAGCATGAAAAGAAAATTTGTTTCATCATGAACAACATGCCTAGATATCCAGAGTTTATTAAGAGTACTGCTGTAACAGAAAACTTCTTTATATCCTATGGCATACCCCAAGAAGACACACTGAATTGTTTTTGGATCTAGCTTGTCCTGATTGTATGGTTTAAGATAAGGATAGCAACAAGAGCCAAAAACTTTTAGTTGAGAAACATCAGGAGCTTTGTGAAATAATAGTTGATATGGAGAGGACATGTTTAAATTTCTGCAGGGCATTCTATTTATCAGATAACAAGAGTGAGCAATACTATGAAACCAAAATGGTTTAGGGAGTTTGGCTGTTGACATTAAAGAAATTGCAGTTTCCACTATATGTCTATTCTTCCTCTCAGCCACACCATTTTGTTGTGGTGTATAGGGACAAGTAATCTGATGAACAATTACTTTTGATAAAAGAAATTTGTTAAAAACTTTACTATTGTATTCTCCCCCCCCCCCCCCCCCCCCCCCACATCAGTTTGTAAGACTGTGATAATAGAATCAAACTGAGTTTTTACAAACGCACATAATTGCACAAACTGATTGAAAACTTCTGATTTATTGATAAGTGGAAAAATCCACACAAACTTTGTACAATCATCAATGAAGGTTACATAGTATTTGTACCCTTCTATCGATATACAAGGAGCAGGTCCCCAAACATCTGAGTGTATTTTATGAAAAGGGACAGAAGTTTTACTAACAGACTCATTAAAAGATAATCTGTGCATTTTTCCTTCCAAACATGAAGAACAAACATGATCAGACTGACAACTAGGTAATTGAACATCTGAAAGAGACAACATTTTTGACAATATAGGTTGAGAGGGATGACCTAAACGTTGATGCCACAAAGGATAGGAAGAGGATGTGCCCACAAAAGCAGAATGAGATGACTCTGGAATAGAACAAAGAGATGGAGACTTGAAAAGAAACAGTCCATCCTCACTACTCTTTCCTTGGTAGAGAACTGTTTTGGATGCCTTGTCCTGCACAGCAATATCAGATTCATCAAGAGTTATAAAACAACTATTATCTCTACATAACTTTGTAAACGATAACAAGTTCATGGCTAAACTTGGAACATGAAGCACTTGATCAAGTTTAAAAACATGGTCAGATGGTTTGATGAAACCTGAACCTATATGAGCAATGTTCAAACATGTACCATTTCCAATGGTTATCTTATTATCTGAGGAATATGGTCGAGCAATAGCCAAGTTTCTGATCTCAGATGTCATGTGATGAGTAGCTCCTGTATCCCCAACCCACACTTCATTATTTGACAGGCCATGATTAGATGAAGATGCTCCAGGACTAGGATGAAAACCTCCAGGAAAACCAGTTCCAGATAAACCAGAAGACACTAATCCTTCATTCTGAGACTGATGAAACATGCCATTATGATTTGCAGAGGTTTGAGCAGTTAGAGCAAATAGAGATGTAGGAGGCTCATCTCCTTGGTAGGCAAAGTTGGTTCTGTGAGAGCAGTTTAATGCCAAATGACCTTTTAGGCCACAAACTTGACAGGTTGGAACTGACAGAGATGGATGATCAGAAGAGACATCAGTTCTGTAAAAACAATTGGCTGCAGTGTGACCTTTCTTGGAACAAATCTGACACTCAGGAGATGGACCAGTATTTAATGACCTTGCTTGATTATGAGAATGCTGCTGAGGTTTATAATCAGGATTCTGAGAAGGCTGCTGAGGTTTATAATCAGGATTCTGATAACATGTACTTGACAGATGGCCATGTTTTCCACAAATCTGACATTTGTGGACACGAAAACATGTGTCAACAGTATGACCTCTCTTCCCACAAACCTGACATTCAACAGTTCCTCTTTCATTTCTACCTTTATTTCTACCTTTATTTCCTCTATCATTTCTAAAGCTCCATCCCCTATTATTTCCTCCTCTTTCTGCATTTCTTGAATTATCACCTCTAGCAACCATTGCACTCAAGTTAGTATTTAAAGAGAATGATCCTTCAATACGCCTTTCTGCTGATAGAAGCTGAGACCTTAGATCTCTGAGATTGATTGGAGTCTCTCTTCCCTCAATAACAGTTCTTACTGTAGAGTACTCATCTGGGAGACCATTTAGAATAACAATCACTATATCCTCATCTGGCATAGTTACCCCAACTGAAAGAAGTTGATCTCTGGAATTCTTAACACGCTGCAAGTATTTCTCAATTGATTCACCACCCATCCTTATGGTTTGAAGTTCAGTCTTCAGTTGCATGATACTAACTCTTGACACAGCAGAAAAACGCTCTTGAAGAGCTAGCCAGGCTTGCCTTGCAATTCTACACCCAAGAATAACATCAACTATATCTTCATCTAGAGTAGCCATGAGAAGACTCATCAATGCCATATCAGTTTGTTTCTAGACTTTATATGTTGTAGTTTCTTCACTGGTAATTTCTCCTTCAGTGGTTAAAACATATTTAGGAGGAGCCATTTCTGATCCATTATAATGACCAAAAAGACCATTTTCAGCAAGAGTTGCTTCAAACTGAAAACTCCATTTCATAAAATTTCTTTCACCTAGCTTTATGGTGATCACACTCAAGAGAGAGTGTACATCAGCATGAGTAAGAACAGGCTTAAGTGAGCCAATAAGAGATGCTTGTGGCTCAGCTTGAGTTTCTTGAGGAGCCATTGAAACCTTTCTCTAGCTAGTGAAAGAAGAAGACTCAGTTTTACCGAACAAAAGTGTTCAATTACTCAACAAAATTGTTCAACAATATTGCTTTATTTCTGCTCAACTTCTTTGAGATTTTGCTCCTCTTTTGCTCTATTACTGCTCAGATTTTCTCAATTTTACTCCATTTTACTTTAATTTTATCTCTGCTCAATTTTCATGGCTCAACAAATTTCTCAACTCAACAACTCTAATCAGACTTAATGAAAGCAATTTGCCAAACTTGATATGCTCAGAATACTCATCAACTCTAAACAGGTTTAAGAACAAGAATTGCTTCAAGAACAAATTAAAATCATCATCAATTAAGAATTTAGGAGATGAATAACCTGAAATCGAATCTCCAGGAACAAGAACACCTCGAATTTACACTCGAAGAAATCTAGAGCAGAAATCTAGAGCAGAATCCTAGCCTTCGAAGACTGAATCCAAGCAAATCGAACCTCAACAATCTTGATGAACATCTCCAGGAACAAGAACGCCTCGAATCTGAGCTTGAAGAAACCTAGAACAGAATTCAAGCAAATCAAACCTCAATCTTGATAAACTGGTCACGAAATCTGGATTCACTACTTTCTTTAAGAAATAGAGAAGCGGAAGTATGAATGGAGGTCCTGGATCTGTGATGGCTCTAATGCCATGATAGCCATGACAGGAAACAAGCAAAAGTTTCTAACAGAAGCAGAGAACTATGAGAGATGTTGACAGTAGTCGCAGAGAGGCTACAGCAGGCCCACAGACCCGCAGCAGGTGTACCAGGGCCCGAACCACCAGCACCCGGCCTCGGGGTCCAGCAGTCTATCCGGCTGCCAGGGACCCTGGGACCGGGGGCCTCTGCCTGCGAAAGAGGTCACCAGAACTGCCCTTCGGAGGGAACCAGTCCCACATCGAAGGGTGAGGCTAGCCCTCACCCCCAACCACCTATATAAGGGCCCCAACTACCCTCATTAATAGGTAACTTATCTCACTCACCGCTTACATACGTGCTCAAGTTATATATATCCCAACTATACTAACTTAGGCATCGGAGAGGAGAAGGTCGGCCCGCCCGGTATTCCCCTTAGTAAGCAGGTTTGCAAGAGATCGAGTTGGATTCATCTGTATCTACCAGGCCCCCGGGTTTAGGCAGAAACAATTGGCGCCGTTTGTGGGAACAATTTTTTGATCCACGAGAAAAGTTAGCATTGCTCTACCGGGGAGTAGAGCCCGATCGATCCTTTGAAAGATAGTTAAATACGCGGTCCAGAAGCCATGGAAGGAAGGAAGATAAAAACTGGCATCGGACGGTTGAAAGAGTGAATTCAGATCCCCGACCAGGTCCAAAGCACAGGGGCTGAGGTCGGTGCGAGGTTCGCCCTTTCTCCCAACCGAGACGGAAGATCAGAGCGAATTCAGATCCCCGACCGGGCCCGTAACATAAGGGCTAAGGTCGGTGCGAGGTTCGCCCCTTCTCCAGACCAAGACAGAAGTCACGATCGCCAAGATTCAGAGAACCCCGACCGGTATGGTGCGGGAGAGGAAATAAAGAAGATGAAGGCAGAAGTCGAGCGGTTGCGAGCAGAGGGCGGCCGAGACTGGCTAAGGGCAGATGCCCGGTGCCAGGAGTTGGAAGCAGTAAACGCCGCCTTGTTAGCGGTCCTGGGAAAAGGAGGCCAGCCGGGCACTCCTCGGGCGGCGTCACGGCCCGCAAGCAAGGTTAGCGAATTCCCGCACCTCGAAGTGGGACAGCCCACGGGAAGAAGAAGGACCGTGTATGTACCCACGCCTCTCTTTTCAGAAGCTTTGAAAAACTCCGGTCCGGTCGAGCTACCGTACCGCATGAGCCCGGCGTCAAGCGAGCAGGACAGTTCTACCGCAAGGACGCTCAAAACGCTCTCCGCCTCGGTGTCGGATATGAAAAACCGTTTAGATGCCAGTAAGAAGAAAGCAGGGCGACCGCGGGACAGTGCGCGATTCAATGAGCGTATCGGATCTTTTCCGCGCCGGATTAGGGAATCAGGAAGGTCTGGTAGCCTAAGGCCCCTGAAACTGGCGTATTCAGGAACGAGCTGCCCGTATCAGCACCTGGACAGTTTCAAGTCGCAGACGGGCACAAGGGGCTATTCTGATGCCACGTGCTGCAACGTGTTCCAAGAGACGCTCTCAGGGGAGGCGTTAAGCTGGTTCTACGAGCTGCCGGTGGACTCGGTTGAAACTTTCGAACAGTTGGCTGACAAGTTTGTCGGCCGGTTTATCCTCAGAGCCAGGACAGCTCAAACATCAACGATCCTTTTCGATTGCATGCAGGCTGACCACGAACCGCTGCGCGCTTTCGTTAACCGGTGGCAAATTGCCACGGCCGGGGTCAGAAACCTGGACAAGAAGATCGCGGGGATGGCCTTCAAACAGGGGTTAAGACCCGGAGAACTTTCGTACAACTTGCGAGTGCAGGAGCCGCTGGGGTATGATGAGCTGATGACCGTGGCCGTCAGGCATGCTCAGGCGGACCATGAGACATATGGGGGTAAGGCACCCAAGCGAAGACCGAATGACCTACTGTCGTCACCTCCCCGTGAGAGCAAGACTGGGCGGCTAGATCACAGCCGTGCGCCTATAACCACTAGGAAAGCAGAGGTACGGGAAGAGTGGCAACCCCGACAAAGCAGTGACAACAGTTCCCGGCCGACGAGGAGACCACCACTTGTGCGACCGACACAGCCAGCGGCGGCTGCGCCAATAGAACGACCACCGCGGGCCCTAGCCATCATGCCGGCAGAAAAGCCTGAAGATCCAACCCGTAGGACGAGCGATCCAAGACCCCAGAGAGCGGTTGTAGGCGGTCAATCCCGCCCGGTAGAACCAAGAGAGAACCGACCGGGAGCTCGGCAAGTAGGAACCATAAGCACCCGACCTCCAGGAGGGATCGAGGTGCACGGAAGCATAAACATGATACATGGCGGCGGCCATATAGATCAGCTCACCCGGAGCTCGAAGAAGCGGTGCTTAAGATCGATCCGAGGGAAAGAAGTGTATGCCTTTGGTGGAGGAAGCGGCCAAGCCGCCAAAACCGGATGGAAGTCGGTCACTTTCTATGAAGAGGAGGAGCCGGAGGATCTGGTCCAACCGCACAACGACCCCTTCCTCATCACGGTCCAAATAGACCACTGGATAACCAGCCGTATGCTGATCGATACCGGAGCCTCTGTCAACGTGATGTTCCGAGACGCATACAAAGGGCTGTAGAGGGGAAGGAATAATCTATCCCAGGATAACGAACCACTTATAAGCTTCTCCGGTGAGGTAGTCCAGCCTTTAGGATCGGATTACCTACCACTGATCTTCAGCGAGGGAAACAAGACAAAAAAGGAGCACCTTGAATTCATCGTTGTGGACTGCCTGTCGTCGTACAATGGCATAATCGGTAGGCCAGGGTTATGGAAACTGAAGACATTTATAGCCGGCCATATGCTGATGTTGAAGATGCCTTCACCGGCCGGTGTCATTACCCTGCGCGGGGACCAGAAGCTCGCCCGTAAATATTATGCGGAGGCCCTAACTCACGGGAGGAAGCGGGCCGAGGTCTTCATGGCCACTCAGTTAGCACCAGTGCCGGATCTAAGTATTGACCCCCACGATGACTCTGATTCAGTCAAGAAAAAGCTAGAGCCACCTTCGGCCGTGGAAGAAACCGAAGCGATCTGCATTTCGGTAGTCCACCCGGAGCGAAGTGTGGTGATAGGGACGAAGCTCGATCCGACTGTCAGGCAAGAGCTCATCGCCTTCCTCCGGGACAACAGTTCGGTCTTCGCATGGTCATACGAGGACATGCCGGGCATATCCCCGGAGATAGCCGTCCATAAGCTAAATTCACTGCCCAACGTTCTCCCGGTGAGGCAGAAGAGGAGGTCCTTCAGTCCGGCAAAGTATGAGGCGATCAGAGAGGAGATACATAAATTAAAGGGCATAGGTTTCATCCGGGAAGTCCAGTACCCTCGCTGGCTCGCTAACGTGGTCATGGTGCCTAAGAAGGGAACCGGCCAGTGGCGTATGTGCGTGGATTTCACTAACCTGAACCGGGCGTGTCCAAAGGACAGCTTCCCGCTCTCCCGGATTGACCAGCTTATAGATTCCACGTCCGGCTTTAAGCTGCTCAGCTTCATGGACGCCTACGCCGGGTACAATCAGATTAGGATGCACCCGGGTGATGAGGAGCACACATCATTCACAACCGACCGAGGTACCTACTGTTATAAGAGGATGCCGTACGGTGTAAAGAATGCCGGGGCCACCTACCAGCGGATGGTGAACCGAATGCTGGAGCAAGAAATGGGTAAAACCGTAGAGGTTTACGTAGATGACATGCTGGTCAAAAGCTTGACTGCAGGGGCCCACGTCCGGGATTTGGCCGTAGTCATCGGCAAGATGCTCAAATTCGGAATGCGCTTGAACCCGAAGAAGTGTATTTTCGGGATTTCAGAGGGCCTATTCCTAGGCCACATCATCAGCCAGCGAGGGATAGAAGCCAACCTGCTGAAGGTCCAGGCAATTCTAGATATGGAAACACCAGGAGAGAGAAACCAGGTCCAGATGTTGACCGGCCGGTTAGCCGCCCTTGCCAGATTCATCTCCCGTCTAACCGATAAGTGCGGTGGGCAGTTGAACTGGGAGAATTCGACATCACTTATGCCCTGCGAACGGCCATCAAGGGACAGGCAGCCGCGGACTTCATATGTGAGCTCATCCCAATGGTGGAAGAAGCGCACCCCACCCAGTACGAGGACACCGACGCAGTACGGACCGTAAAGATCGAACCAGGCCTCCCCAATGGCTAGAAGCTTTACGTCGACGGCTCCGTAACGAGCAAGCGGAGCGGAGCCGGTGTCATGATAACCTCGCTCGATGGCCAATCGTATGAGTATGCCTTACGGTTCCTATTCAGCACCTCAAATAACGCTGCCGAGTATGAGGCCCTCATAGCCGGTTTGCAACTGGCCAAGGAGCTGGGAATCCCGTCCATAGACATATACAGCGACTCCAGCTTAGTGGTGAACCAGATGAACGGGTTGTTTGAGGTCAAGGAACCCCAGCTGTCCTCCTACCAGGCTCTGGCCAAAACCCTGATTGAGCCGTTCCAGGGCGCCACGATCCAGCACATTCCCCGAGAGGCAAATAGGCATGCGGATGCCCTCGCAAGGTTGGCAACCGGAAACTACCCTCCAGAGTACCGGAGAGCTAAAATTGAAACTCTCCAGATGCCGAGTATAAGCAAGACCATCTCCGAGATATTTGCGGTGGAAGAAGCGCTACCAAGCTGGATGGATCCAATAGTCAAATATCTGACTGACAAAACCAGCCCCCAGGATGCGGTGGAGGCCAGGAGGCTACACCTCTGGTGCGCCCGGTACAGTCTCCTCAATGGCCAATTATACCGAAGAGGGCACAGCTTCCCCCACCTAAGGTGTGTGACAAAGGAGGCAGGAGAGGCTATCATGCGAGAGATCCACGAAGGGGTGTGCGGTAATCACTCTGGCGCAAGGTCATTATCTCACAAGTCGCTCCGATCGGGGTACTTCTGGCCAGATATGGCAGCAACATCAAGAAAAATTACAGGCGGCTGTCACAAATGCCACATGTACGCCTCTGCACCCCATGCTCCGGCAATCGCATTGTCAATCCTGTTAGCACCATGGTCGTTCGCGCAGTGGGGATTAGACATCATTGGCCCTTTCCCGATAGCTGTGGGACAATACAAGTACGCCATCGTAACAGTGGACTATCAGACTAAGTGGGTCGAGGCAGAACCTCTGATAAAGATCACCGAGGAGCGAGTGAGAAAATTTCTATGGAAGAACATCTACTGCCGGTTCGGGGTATCGCAGACTATTGTCACGGATAATGGAACACAGTTCAATAATGCCGATCTTATCCAGTACACAGCTTCCATAGGGACCCGGATGTTGTTTGCCTCAGTGGCACACCCGCAGACCAACGGCCAGGTAGAAGCAATCAACAAGATTATCAAAACCCTTCTAAAAAAGAAGCTGGATACCAAGAAGGGATGCTGGGCCGAGGAACTCCCCGCGGTACTATGGGCCATCCGGACGACAGCAGCAGAGGCAACAGGAGAGACCCCGTTCTGCATGGCATTTGGAAGCAAAGCGGTGCTTCCTGTGGAGACCAGCATACCCAGCGGCAGGGTCGAGAATTACGACGCCGAAACAAACGCTGAGGGCATACGGCTCAACCTGGACCTTATAGAAGAGCGGTGCGATCAAGCGCATATGCGAAACCAAGCCTACAAGCAGCAGGTCGCCCGGTACTATGACAGAAGGGTCTGGGAAAGGAAGCTACAAGTGGGGGACTGGTTCATGAAGAGAGTCCAGAAAAAACCGTTGGCCTTGGAACCAACGTGGGAAGGACCCTACCAAATTACCGCAGTTGTGGGCCCAGCAACATTCCACATTATAGATACTGATGGCATCTATTCCACCCGCCCCTGGAATATTCAGCACCTGCGGTTCTATCCTAAGTAATATCGCTCATAAAGGGACAATAGTATAATTGACATCAATATTGCAATGCGCAGTTTGTTCATCATCAATAAAGCTGGTTACAAGGCACACATATAGGCAAGCCAAAAGGAAGCAGTTAGTTAGCGCCTCTGGAGCCCCCAATCCCTGGCCCGCCACCTTTTAAAGTTTGCTCTTGCTCCACCATCTCGATCAGGGCTATGTCAGCCTCCATCCGCTCAGCATCAAGCCATCCTTCTCCCTCCACTCCAGATAGGCATCGCTTATGCCCTTAGACCGGGCCTCCTCCAGCATCTCCTCAAGCTCCACCGACTCCCGGAAGTCGTCGACAGCCTTATCGGCCACCTCAGCAAGCTGGGACTCCGTGAGCTTCTCCCTTCCCTGAGCGACTACTGTAACCTGGTTCTGCAGCTCCAAAACCCTCTCCTCCAGCTCCGCAACCCTCCCTCCCCGGGCAGCAGCCTGTCGATCGGCCTCCTCCTTCTCCCGCGAGAGTTCATGATGCAACCGAGCGGTTTCTTCTTTCTCCGCACAAGCTCGGTGCTCAACCGACCGACCTCCTCTCTTTCCTCCATAAGCTTGGCTTCCGCCACGTCCACCCGCACACTCAGCTCCTCCACCCGCCTCTCTAAAACTGCAGCAGACTCCCCTCTGGGCTCCGCGGCATAAAGGCTATAAGCTAGCTGCCAAACGTAAACAAAGGAACATTGGCACATGTCACTCCAGGAAAAAGGAAACACAGGAAACACTTACCCGAAGAACCAGTTCTTTGGGCTACGTCCTACTCTCGCCCAGTTGCTCTGTCCCAGGGCCCTCACGATCAAGTCCCAAGGTTTCGATGGCAGATGCTACGAACCTACCAAAACCATGCCCGGAACTACGATCGGCCTCCGGTCCTCGACTCCTTCGGCCTCCCACTTCCCCGGCCGGAGCTACTGCCTGCTCGATCGATCCAGCCGAGCTTGATGCCCCGGCATCAAACGTCCTCGCTCTCTTCACCGGAGCTTCGCCGTGGCCGCTTCGGCAATACCCAGTCGTCTCTACCGTTTCCCTCTCCCGCGAGGTCCGTACCGCCATCGGTCGCGCCACAGGTTCTGCACCTGGCAGGGCCACCGAGCGCACTTCCCGGATAAGGAGTGGGGAGTTATTCTCACCGCCAGGCCGCCTGCCATAGTGAGAGTCCGGAAACACGAGCGGCACAGGCTTGTCATGCTCCCTGCGCTTCTGGCTAACCGGATCCATATCGGTTTTCGCGGCCCTCTCCCCCATCTCCATCAACCTCGGGGCCACAAGCTCTTCGTCCGGTTCGACAGTCTCCTCGCTCCGAACGGCGAGCCGGGGGGCGTTAGCTACAAACCGATCAACCGAGCAGTCAGAATACAAGCAACCATGCAAAGACAAAACAATGCAAGATACCTTACCAGGTTTCCTCCCCATCCCGCATATCTCCAGCACATTCCACCGGATGAAATTATAGGAGCTCCGACTCAGGTGATCCCAGCAAGTAAACAGCCAGTATATCTGTTGCTTCTCCAAGTCGCCCAACCAGTACGTCTGTTCCCGATCGATCGACTGATAAGCCCCGGACACCTGATGGCCCCTCCAAGTATGCTGCCACCTGCCACCGGCCAGCACCACCGACCTCCTCCAGACATCTGAGACCGTCGACGGCAGATGAGTGATGGCAGGACCGAAGTCCCGCGCTGTAAAATTCACACAACCGCTGCACTGGCCCTTTCTGTAGTAAGAAATCTTGTACAGCGCCCGAAATTCATTAACCGTGGGCCAGTCCATATAGCTCAAACTGAACAGACACCCGAGGCCAAGCAGCTGCCTCCACTGGTTGCTCGGAAGCTGGGCCGGGGAAAGCTTTATCGAGCTCAGCATGTACTGGACAAATGGCGGCAGCGGCAGCGATAGTCCGTGTCGAAACTGATCGTCGAAAACGGCAACCCAACCCGGTTCCGGATTACAGGCTAGTTCCCCGGGACGCAGGCCTCGAAGCTTAATGGAGTTGTCGATATCCCACTTCGCCCGAAACTCCCTGATCTCTCTATCATTCATGCTTCTGATTGGCTCATCACAGAAAATCACCCTATCACCATCCAGCAGCTCATGCCGCATAGGCCCGCGGTTTGCACCGGTAGAATACACAGATCTCCCAGACGCCATAAAGCCTGAACAAAAGAATTCACCTCTGAAGCACAGACAAACAACAGGCAAAGAGTAGCAAGATGCGGCGGGAGGAAAACAGAGGGGATGATAAATAGGGCAACAAGAAAAGTGAGGCAACCCCAACCGTTGATCCCCTCCATCTCAGACCGCCCCTTGCCAACACGTGTCCCAGCACCAATAAGGGATCCCACACTATCATAACTGATGGGACTGATGGGCTCTCCCCTTTATTGCATGTCCGCCACCTGTCCCACTTGCAAGCGACAGTTGGGAGAGATAGGAGCGCACCACGAGGCGTCCATTCCCAGAAAGCCAACCTCGAACCAACTGGCTCCGCAGCCTCTCACCGGCTATGGTTTTTCAACCGCTTCCAGAGCATCATCCTGGGTATGAGCCATCCGCCCGGCACCATGGCAGTTCGCGGTTATGATCATTCAACCGGCTGCATGGCTTCTTCGCTGCATGTCTTGAAGACCTCTCACCAGTTATGATCATTCAACCGGCTGCACGCCATTTCACTGGGGGACTCGTCTAGATATGGCAGAACGCCCGGTCGAGCTCCGCCCGGAGCCATAGCGCTCCACCAAACATGTGACATTCAACCAACTCCAAAGCATTCTACAGGTTGTCACTTTCCTTCGCCTACGGGCAGGAACGAGCCGGCAACAACTCGAGGCTTCTAAACGCATGGGCTTTATAAACCCGGGCGAGTTTACATCTAACCCATGTACTCTTGTCCAGCAGGATAAAAACCCTGCATCACACTGAACTGTGATACATTTGGGGATACATGGCGAGACTCGTTATCTCAACGCCACTCCACCGGGCAGATTGTTTCTCTAACACAGAACAAGTCTCCCCGTAGGCTAACAAACCTGCACATTTACCTCAACGCTTATCCAACAAAAGCTGAGAAGAACTAGCAAGTGTTGACCGATGCCTCAATACGGCCGTAACACTCTCCGGGGTACCTGTTGGCTTAGTCCACGCACCAACAGGCCATCCCGTAGGCTAGCGCACTCTGGGGGCCTCGCACCGATATGGCAGGACGCCCGGTCGAGGTCCAGACTGCAAGTTCATCCGGACTCGTCTCGATATGGCAGAACGCCCGGTCGAGGTCCCGTGAACTCCGCCTCGCACCGATATGGCAGGACGCCCGGTCGAGGTCCAGACTGCAAGTTCATCCGGACTCGTCTCGATATGGCAGAACGCCCGGTCGAGGTCCGTGAACTCCGCCTCGCACCGATATGGCAGGACGCCCGGTCGAGGTCCAGACTGCAAGTTCATCCGGACTCGTCTCGATATGGCAGAACGCCCGGTCGAGGTCCTGTGAACTCCGCCTCGCACCGATATGGCAGGACGCCCGGTCGAGGTCCAGACTGCAAGTTCATCCGGACTCGTCTCGATATGGCAGAACGCCCGGTCGAGGTCCCGTGAACTCCGCCTCGCACCGATATGGCAGGACGCCCGGTCGAGGTCCAGACTGCAAGTTCATCCGGACTCGTCTCGATATGGCAGAACGCCCGGTCTAGGTCCCGTAAACTCCGCCTCACACCGATATGGCAGGACGCCCGGTCGAGGTCCAGACTGCAAGTTCATCCGGACTCGTCTCGATATGGCAGAACGCCCGGTCGAGGTCCCGTGAACTCCGCCTCGCACCGATATGGCAGGACGCCCGGTCGAGGTCCAGACTGCAAGTTCATCCGGGACTCGTCTCGATATGGCAGAACGCCCGGTCGAGGTCTCGTGAACTCCGCCTCGCACCGATATGGCAGGACGCCCGGTCGAGGCCCAGACTGCAAGTTCATCCGGGACTCGTCTCGATGTGGCAGAACGCCTGGTCGAGGTCCTGTCAACTCCGCCTCATACCAAGCACAGCCCAACACCCGGTCACTCCCAATCTTTAATCCGGACTTAGGGGACTGGGCACCGTTGGGTCAGTAACCCTGCGGGTCTGCGGGACAAGAGCAAGACAGACTTTAAGTCCCCATTCAAGATTGCACTTGACCGGGAACTTGGGGGACTTGTTGACAGTAGCCGCAGAGAGGCTACAGCAGGCCCACAGACCCGCAGCAGGTGCACCAGGGCCCGGCCCGAGGCCCGGGACCGAACCACCAGCACCCGGCCTCGGGGTCCAGCAGTCTATCCGGCTGCCAGGGACCCTGGGACCGGGGGCGCTTGCCTGCCAAAGAGGTCACCAGAACTGCCCTTCGGAGGGAACCAGTCCCACATCGAAGGGTGAGGCCAGCCCTCACCCCCAACCACCTATATAAGGGCCCCAACTACCCTCATTAATAGGTAACTTATCTCACTCACCGCTTACATACGTGCTCAAGTTATATATATCCCAACTATACTAACTTAGGCATCGGAGAGGAGAAGGCCGGCCCGCCCGGTATTCCCCTTAGTAAGCAGGTTTGCAGGAGATCGAGTTGGATTCATCTGTATCTACCAGGCCCCCGGGTTTAGGCAGAAACAAGAGAAGATGAAGATTTCATGAAGAAAGTGAATTAATTACTTGATTAACCTACAGAGAAAGAAAACAAAACCAACTAATATATGCTAAACTCTAATCTCCAGCTAACCAACCCTTAACAAACTAACAGTTGTCTTAACAAACTAATAACTGGATTACACTGAGAAAATAACACGTGGCAATTTAACAGAATTATGTTTAACAGCCGACGAAAAGGATTGAGAAAAATCCTTGTTCCATGACTCGATATGAAATTTATGACTAATGTTTGCCGCCGCATCCGTCACAAAATTTGCTTCCCTCCAAACATGATCAAACTCAATAGAACGAAACTGAGATGCCAGAAGTCATATGTCATTCACCAGAGTTGCTTTCTCCACTGCGTTTTGATTTTGTTGTCGATGCAGTTTATGAGTATTTTGGAATCTCTTCCACCTTGATATGGACACCTTGATTATTTTGGATTGGGCTTTGTACATGATAATTCACACCATACATGTTTTCCTTTTTCTTATGAGAGAGAGAGAGAGAGAAATAAAATGAAAAAGATTGTTGATACCCGAAAAATTAGACGACGAATTTAGGCCCATCTTTCGACTTTGACACACTAAGCGAACATGCCTTATATGTGGATCCAAGCCACATTTACACGTTCTTAGGGCTTGCAAAAGTAGGTATGGTGTGGACTAGGGCTGGGCATGGGACGGGCCGAGATTCCCTTGATCCCGGTCCCATCCCGTGAGAATTTAAACGGGACGGGACGGGACGGGACGGGACGGGACGGGACGGGATTAGACTTTTTGAAAATTGATCCCGCAGGCCCGGGATCCCGTACGGGACCGGGACTAAAACGGGATCTTTGTTCATCAATTTAAGCAATAAGTTCAATTGTTCATAAATAAAACTAAACTCTTGCAATTCAAAAGCAAATGTCCACAAGTCCACAACATAACGAATCACATATTGAATTACATAGTAAATCTCATACTGAACAACATAGCAAAGTTAATGTCCAAATAACATAACAATTAACAAGTTAATGTCCAGGTAACGTAACATAACAATTGCCTAGAGTATAGACAAGGTTGCTTTAACATATCTGTTATGTTACGAGGTAAATGATAGAACATGTAATGTAAACTCTAGAGATGAACTCAAGAAAGCATCCTGAAGACCTGAACAATCAACAATTGTACCAGGCTACCAACTAGAGCCCTGCTGCCCCTGCTGTCCCTGTTGTCCCTGCTGAGTGCTGCCCGTGCTAATCTGCAAGCAACAAAGCACACCAAATAGGCATATCAACAGAGCACACCACATAGGCATATCAACAAAAACACACCAAATTTGAAGGGGATCAGATGGCGGAGACGGTGATGTTGCTGAGAACGTGGTGTCGTTTGAATCTTCAAGGCCTGAAGCTTCTTGATTTCGCCGAGCAACAAGCTTCTTCCCTCTAGCCATCAATCACCGAGCAACAAGCTTCTTCTCCAATTAACCTTCGTTTTCTGCAATTAGTATTGCAATTCAGTTAGTATAACTGATATAAAACTCAAAACGATATCACATGATGCAAACTCATTTAACAGCATAGATCCAACAAGGATAACAATCATAGCATACCAGCACAGGCGACCCATTCCTTGCAACAATCAGTCTAATCACTTAATCTGTGAACTCCGGCCGATTTGGGGCTTCGGGCGAACGCCGACCGGGAGAGGAACAAGACTTGGGTCGGAGACGGGAGAGGAACAAGACGGGAGAGGAGACGACGATGGCTCGAGGTGCGATTTGGGGCTGGCGATCGCCGACCGGGAGAGGAACAAGGATCGGAGAGGGAGAGGAGACGACGATGGAGACGAGGTGATGGACTGCCAGACTAGTCGAGCTGTCGAGGAGAGTCAAGAGACGAAGTGTTCCCCGAGGGAAGAGAGTGATATACATTACGGGTGGATTCAGTTCCATTTGGTTCGATTTTTGACCAAAACCGAGAACCAAACCGAACTAAAATTTTAGTTCAGTTCGGTTCGATTTTTTATTTTTTGAGGGAGTGAACCGAAAACCGAACGGTTCGGCTCGGTTCGGTTTTTTTTCAGTTTTTTTTTTTTTTTTTGTAAATCTGTTATGTATAATACTATAATTGAAAAAAAATTCAAAAAATTTATGGTTCAATACTTCAATACTTCGAATAGTAACAATAAAGTCCAAAATATGAAGTCCAATCTCAAAGTTCATACTTCAGAATTCGAATATTTCATAGTTCAACTCAAAAATAAAAAATATAGTCCATAGTTTTTAAAGTCCATAAACTCCAACTCTCTAAAGTCTAAAGTTCAAAGTTTACAACATCACTAATAGAGAACAAACAAGAAAAATGTGAGCAACATCATCTCAATTCTCAAACTCGTATAGATGAGATCATGACATTACTCTTGGAGGTAACATACTAAATTACTAATATAGTACTGTAGTAGTTGCACCCCTACCGACATTTTCCTTGCATGCCATGCTCAACAATTCATCTATATACAATTAGAAAAAGAATAAAACTTAGAATATAACAATATTTAATCATAATGAAAATATCAAATAACAAAACAAAAACATTACATTTTTCCTCATCTTCTTCGCATAACTCGATCTCTTCACCCGATGGAGCATGGTTCAAAGCAATATATTCACCCTTAAGCCAACTTTGGGCACATATTAAGGCTTCCACCATCTTAGGACTTAAAGAGGCACGATGTGGATTAATGATCCTCCCACTTGTGCTAAAAGAAGATTCTGATGATATAGTTGACACCGGAATAGCAAAAATGTCTTTTGCAATGCGAGCTAATGTAGGGTATTTAGACTCCCCATTCACTCTCCACCAATTTAACAAATCAAATACTTCATCATCTCCTTCTATAGGATCACTAACATATCTATCCACATCATTATTAATGACCTCGGCTTTCTTTGCTTTTCTCCTCAACTCCTTCTCCTTCAACTTCCTTTGAATCTCGGTAAGACCCTTTTCCATAATGGGGATCACATCATTAGCCTCTTGGGAACGACTAACACTTTCCCTCAAATTTCCCTCTTCCTCATACACCCTATGAAGGTCATACAATAACTCTTTCACACCAAATGTAAGGTTTTCCACCCTATCATCCACTTCCCCAAATACAACTTCAAAATAATCAATAAGTTTCTCAAACTTATGGCGGGGATCAAGAACAATAGCAACAAACACATATTGATTCAACTTACCAAAATCACCCCAATACTTATCATACTTTTCCTCCATTGGATGTGCAATCTCACTCATCATTGGGACACTTGGCTTATTATTTTGTTCCTCTAAGAGACCATAGAGATGAAGCAAATCACCAAAAGTATGATGAATGGTAGGAGAGTTAGAGCAACACACTCTTAGTGTGACTTCATAAAATGGTTTCAAAAAATCCTCAAACACCTTCGCATTCTTCCAATCAACCGAAGCGGGTGGCCCTTCTTTTTCTCCTTTGAAATATGCATGATAGTTAAGTGAATCATCAACCAACAATCTTTCAAAGGCTTTTTTTAATTTCAAAGCGGTCACCAACATCAAGTATGTAGAATTCCACCTAGTGGGGACATCTAAAATCACAAGCCCCTTGCACTCTAATTTCACTCTTTCAACACATTTTTTGAAAAGATCAAGTCTATGTGATGATGATCTAACATACTTCACCGCATTACGAATAACATCAATAGAAATATTCATCACATTCAACCCATCTTTCACAATCAAATTAAGAATATGAGCAACACACCGAACATGCAAATTTTTTCCCCCATGTAAAACCACCCAAGGGCTTCTCCAATCACATAGTTTCTTAATTAACTCCCTCAATGCTACATCATTTGATGTAGCATTATCAACAGTGACTGTTAGAATCTTCTCTATCCCCCACTCTAACATACAATCCTCCAAAAGTTTGGCTATGGACTCTCCTTTATGATCTTCAATGACACAAAACTTAAGGACTCTCTTATGCAACACCCAATCATCATCAACAAAATGTACGGTAACAACCATATAATTAATGTTTTGAATGCTAGTCCATGTATCAGTTGTAAGACACACCATTCTCCCCTTCAATTGATCCATTAACTTCTTTTTTTCCCCTCCATACAACTTAAGCACATACTTTGCTATTTTCTTCCTAGAGGGAATCTTCCAAAAAGAAGTTGCTCTCTTCATGAGACGCTTAAAGCCTATTCCTTCAACATGACTAAAGGGTAACTCATCTAAAATAATCATCTCCGCACAAAGCAAATCTAGTTCTTCCCCATTACACTCAAGATTGTCAACACACAACTCTTTGGTCCCTTTCCCTCTTTTAAAAGACAAAAATTGTTGGCTCATAGTTTTCATGATCTCAATGTTAGGGGGATATTTTTGGCATTTATCAATATGTTTCGTAAGATTGCTTGTTCCATTTATGTCTGGATCAACGCAGTATGATTTTCCACAATATTTACACATACCCTTAACTCTACCATCCACAAATTTCCTAGTAAAATGAGGCAAACATCTGACCTTTCTTTGTTCTTCAAGGACTGCAAATATTCTTCCTCAAGTTGTTCTTGTGTAGGCTCAGCCGATTCCCCTTCTGGTGTTGGAGTTGAACTTGCTTGTGATCCACCAACACTCGGAACCGATGTCGGTGTTGTCGATTCACCAACACCAACACTATCTCCGTGCATCTACATAAAGTCATAAACAAATTGCGAACATAATTAAATAAATTAATCATTAGATATAATCCGTAAGTGTAAATTCACTCTATTAAGTTTAAATTCACTACCTGAGTAAATGAGGATGAACCCTGAATAGTCGGAGTAGATAAAGAACCCTGCTTCGGCTTCACTATCTGCCCTCCCCTAGTCCTCTTCATTTCTAACAAATTGAATAAGCAATTGAGTAACTTATAAGTTATAATCATCAAAATTCAGAAAAACCATACAAATAAACTCAGTATATAACTATGTATCAAAGTAATCAAAATATCAGGCAGTCTCACAGTCTCACCTTTAATTGATAAATAATGAAGCACCGAGTCACCCGAGTGTTCGAGTCCTGGAGGGGTTTATCTCGGTCTCCAAGAGTTGCCTGGGTTGATCAAACTCACAATCAAAATATAGTTGAACCTGAAAATCTATCGCACAAAACCTTTATTTTGAGTGTTGATTCTTTACAATATCAAGCAGCTTAACGGCCTTAACCTTTATTCGGCCCGCCGCACAGGTTCTGCAAAATCATCCTTCTGCAGTTCTGCAAAATCAACCTTCTGGGTTCTGGCTTCTGCAGTTCTGCATCAAAAACACACCAACACATCCAGATCAAAAAATCATTACACCAAAAAGAATCAAACCTCTAGCAATTCTAAAATCAAATAACTAATCTTGTATAGTTGTATTCACCTTCTTCTTCTTCTTTAGCTCTTCACGGCTTGAGGATTTCAAGGATGAGGGCGGCGCGGTAGTGGGTTCGGGCAAGGTAGAGGGCGCGGCAGTGGGTTCTGGCTAGGCGGAGGGCGCGGCGCCAGGGGCGGTCTTGACGGAGCTGGAGAGGCGGGAGAGCGAACGGCCTAATGCCAATCGAGGGTGCGGCAGTGGGTTCTGGCCAGGCGGAGGGGGCGGAGGGCGCGGCGCCGGCGGCGGTCTTGACGGAGCTGGAGAGGCAGGAGATGAGTGATTCTGTGATTGAGTTCAGTTTTTGAAGATGAAGAAGTGAAGACACGAAGTGACGAAACTGGAGAAACTGAGAAAGAGGCGAAGATGAGTGATTGAGTTTAGTTTTTAGGGTTTTTAGTTTTTAGGTTTTCTGTTTAAAAAAATATATATTAATAAAACGTCAAAAACGATGTCGTTTTAATACCCTTGACTGTTGACTTCGTTCTTCGGTTCGGTTCGGTTTCCAGCGAACTGAAACCGAAAACTAAACCGAACAGAATCGGTCTGGTTTGGTTTTCTCACTTCGGTTCAGTTTTTTTTTGGTTCAGTTTTTTTAGGCTTCGGTTCGGATTTCGGCTCGGTTTTTTTCGGTTTTCGGCTTCAAACGTCCACCCCTAATATACATAGAGCAGAGAGTCAAGAGAAACAGAGAGTCAAGAGATACAAAGAGTGAGATACGGTGAGAATGTGAGATAGGGAATTAGGGATTAATCTAACAGTCCAATATTTTTTTGTTTTTTATTCAACTGTTGAGATTAAGTAAATATATATATATATATATATAATATATTTTTTTCTGCGGGACGGGACTGGATTTATTTAGCTAATTCCGGTCCCGTTCCGTCGTTTTAGAACGGGATCGGGACGGGACGGGATTAGCATTTTTCAAACTTCAATCTCGTCCCGTCCCGTCCCATTTAGGAACGGAATTGGGACTACGGGACCAAATGCCCAGCCCTAGTGTGGACAGCTATGAAAATGCACAACACTCGTCTATTGATTTGATGTAGTTGATAATTTTCCTCTTGGGGGCTGAAATTTAAGCCCGACGACTTAAATTGATAACAAAATGGTGATGATAAGAGAATTGGTCATCTTTTTTCCTAATCCCAAAACAAGACTTCGGGTCAAAAGCCCAAAATCTTCTTCCTTTAGAGAAGCCTTAAATTCCTAGTGTGCCTCTTTCACGACATGCTATGGTCCCAGCTAGTAGGGGCTAATCAAAGTAAAGAGAGACTAAGCTCTATCATTTGCCTTTTTCCTTTCTCTCTTTTTCTTCGTTCATGTTCCAATATTATTAATTCCCATAGTAACTTTATCTCAGTTTATGCTATTATCCGATGGAAATACGTCTTCCCTTCTGTATGTTAAAAGGGAACGACTGTGTGACTGATCTAGAGAGAGTCCCTTCCTCCTCAAACCACGAGCTCACAAGGTCCAGACAGCATCGCCCACCTTGTTCTAGAATTCTCGTCACTGCAGCTGCTTCTGTTGCAAGTCTACAACAAATTGACTCCCAACACCCTTTTCCAAGCTCACATCCTTCAAGCAAGAACTCATTTTCCAGATTCTAGGGTTGAAATTGTGTGTTGTGAAGGAGATATGCTTTACCCAGAAAACAAAGTGCTCTGAGCTACCACAAAACCTCCCAATTCAGCCCATAAAAAGAGAGGCTGAAGACGTGAACCATCGGGGAGCAAAACCTAAAAACAAGTTGTAAAATGCCATCAAACCTTCAAGCTTTCATGCTTTCATGCCTTTCAACTCCAAGCTAAGTTCCTAGGCACTTTTCCCACACAATCGCTATCAACCTCCTTTTCTCTACATTTCAGAAACACAGAAAATCCTTCATTTCTTTCACCACAGTGCATTTCCAATTTCCACCCCATGTTTATGCTGCCAAGCTCCTCTAAAGGAAGATGACGATAAAGTGTTGGGAGATGGAATTCCTAATATGAGTGACATGGCGCATTACGATACGTAACACAATATGCAAGACTTGAACTCTCATTTGTTGTGAATTGTAAAGTTAGGTTTAGCTCTGCACCTTTGCAATGCCAATATAATATCATAGGGATATTTTTTCAATATTTAAAGGTATGAAAGACTTCGGCTTTGTCCTAACATAATGTTGGGCTTGTTCCAACCCTCTCTTTTCGCTTTGTTTATTTTAGTTTGATTTCCTTGTAATAGGAATTTAACATCTAGTAGTGTGCATATGTCATGTATATTAATAGGCTGCAATTTCGACAATAGCTGGTCTAGTTTATATATCACGGTGGAATATAATTGTCTATTGGACACCTTATTCTATCCTTGAGGTGATAGCGGGTGAATATGTACGTAAGAATCATCTTGGCATGAGTATATTAATGAACATTTTCAAAAACATAAAAAATAAATAAATAAATAACTAGTGAAAAAAATGTCATGAGGTACATATATAGATTAGAGAACCAAAAGAACAGAGAATAGAGGTTTGCTTGTATACGTAGCAATATGCAACTTGCAGGCAAAACCCTAGCCTCCAAAACCTTTGAGCACTCTATCGCTCGACAGCTAAACGTTTTACTAGTCAGCGTCACACAATCGTTTGCAGCCTCACTTGCGTTAGCAACCTTCAAGGTCGTCGACGTCTCGGCTCGAATCTCTAGAGAATCAAAGAAGAAAAGATGACGCTTTACGTCCAAACAGAAGACGAAGGAGATTGAGGAGCCTAAATCGAAGCAGGTGATGGAGGCTCTGAAGAAGTGAATTGCCCACCTCTCAACACCTCATTGCCCTAGTGTTAAGGGTAAGGAGATTCTCTAGTTGTCTTTGTTTTTCATAAACATTGCCTATATCCTATATCTACATTCCATAATTTATAGGCTCACTTTTTGTTTTCAATAAGCGAGCATGAAATTGTTTTTTGATATTATTGTTTATAGATTAGTCGCTTGTTCTTATCTGCCCTCTGTGTGCAAATCAGTGGAATGATTAACTTTGTAATCTCTTCATCATTATAATGAATCATTTTTCTTTTGACTAAAAAAAAATTGGAGGTTTGCTTGCAAAAAGAAAAATGAAAAAAAAATCTTTAACTAGAGGTTTGCATGCAAGAAGAAAAAAAGTGAAAAAAATTCAAGCAAGAGAGGTTTAGTGAGTGAATAAAAGGTAAAACAAGCAATTTATTGTAATTTAAGTGCTAATATATCCAAGCTATTTAGGGTATTTAAGAGCAACTTTACCAATGCTAGCCATATTTTAGTCAAATATTAGCCAAAATAACTAAAATGTCATTTTGGCTAGCCAGTTTAAAAATATGTCTGTATCAGTTCTCTCTATTTTAACTATTTTGAACTTATATATTAATTAAATTTTTTTAAAAAAAAATTACCTTAAATGCAATGATATATTACATAGAATTATCTAAAAGGAATGTATCAAATTATAGAGAGCCTCATCTCGCTCTCTATATTTAGGAGCGAGATAGCTAAGAACTAAAATGGCTAGCCACTTAAGAATCTAGTGTAGCTCTTAATTTTGATAAAAAAAATAAAATAAAAAACTAAACAGATTCTCTAAAATAGCTAAAAAGTCAAAATAGAGAGTCTACTAAACTTCAGCAATGCTAGCCATATTTCAGTTAAATTTTAGCCAAAATAGCTAAAAAGTCATTTTAGCTAGCCACTTTAGAAATTCGTTTGCATCAGTTCTCTCTATTTTAGCTTGATTTGAATTTAAAATATTTATTAAATGAATAAAAAGTGGTTTAAATGTATATATAAATTATATATAATTACATATAAGGAATGTATTAAATTTAAATATTTTAACTCCAAATTTAGCTAGTGAGATAGCTAAAAGTTATCATAAAGTTATAATAGAGAGTCTGGTATAGCTGCTATTTTTTGTAAAAAGCTAAATAGGCTCTCCAAAGTAGGTAAAGAGTTGTAATAAAGAATCTACTGAAGAGCATTTCAAAAAAAAAAAAAAGCAGGGAATGTTCATATAATGAGGAACCCTGTTTATAAATCTTTCATGCCAAATTGATGGTGTACAAAATGAAACAAGGGCGCAAGCAATTGATAATTAGCAAAATTTGCTCAACCCACACTACTAGAAAAAAGGCTTTTTCCGACGAAATTAAAAAAAGACGGCCGACGAATTAAAATTTTCGTAGGTAATTCCAACTAATAGCCAACGATTTTATTTTTCGTCGGTGGAAAAACAAAATCGTCGGCCATAGTTTAACCATAGCCGACGATACTGTTTTTTCGTTGGTATAAACAAAAAACGTCGGCTATATTCATAATTCAGTTGACGATTTGGATTTTCGTCGGCCTTTCTCTGAAACATTAGCCGACGAAAACTTTTGAAATTTTGACCGACGAAATTGACATACAAAATCGTCGGCCATAGTTTAACCATAGCCGACGATACTGTTTTTTCGTTGGTATAAACAAAAAACGTTGACGATTTGTATTTTCGTCGGCCTTTCTCTGAAACATTAGCCGACGAAAACTTTTGAAATTTTGGCCGACGAATTTGACATTTTCGTCGGCTATAAGTCTATATATTTTCAGATCTATCACTAACGATAAACCATTGCTTCATCCTTCAAACAGAAAAAAGTCGTGAAATAAGATATGACCAAAATGATAAAATACGTTTACGGTTGAAAAATGACACGATTCCGATAAAATCTGAGTGTCGAAAGATGCGATCAAAGGTTTTATTCCTTCGTTTCCCTAATGGTAGCGTTACCTTCGGTAAATATTTTGAGGAAAATTTTTATATGATTAGTTGCGTCTCATCGATTTGAAGCTATTATCTGTTGAAGGTCAGGCCAAAAAACGTCATTTAGACAGTCCAATTACCATTTCTAAGCGTTTAGAGGTTTGACTTACCCGGTTGACCGTTCCGATTGAGCCTTTAACGTTGTCAGCTGAAGTTGGATTTTTTTCCATATATGTATTTAATCTTAATGGTGATATCTGACGGTTGGAATAGATTTTCTAAACTCTTAGATTCAAAATCAGAACATATGCACTAATGTTCCTTAACTTGTTTACTAAGTGTTTGAGTGAATGTATAGTTTCAAATAGTTACTATACGTAGACTCTTCAAATGCAAAAATGTTGTGAAATAAGATATGACCGAAATAATGAAATACGTCTACGGTTGAAAAATGACAAGGTTCTGATAAAATCTGTGTGCCGAATGTTCCAGTTAACTGTTTTTTACTTTCGTTTTCCTATGGGTAGCCTGACGTTCATTAAATCAATTTTGTAAAATTTTTATACGATTAGTTGCGTCTCATCGATTTTAAACTATTATCTGTTGAAGGTCGGGCCAAAAAACGTCATTTAGACAGTCCAATTACCATTTCTAAGCGTTTAGAGGTTTGACTTACCCGGTTGACCGTTCTGATCGAGCCTTTAACGTTGTCAGCTGAAGTTGGATTTTTTTTCCATACATGTATTTAATCTTAATGGTGATATCTGACGGTTGGAATAGATTTTCTAAACTTTTAGATTCAAAATTAGATTTTCTAAACTAATGTCCGCCGTTTGATGACTCAGATCCGACGGCTGTTGATCTTCCAAAGTATAGCCGACGACATTCAAAGAATAGCCGACGACATATTGTAAATCGTCGGCTATTCTCTCTGCGATCCCCGCCTTTTTATTGTTCGCCGTTGGATGGCTCAGATCCGACGGCTGTTGATCTTCCAAAGTATAGTCGACGACATTCAAAGAATAGCCGACGATTTAAAATATGTCGTCGGCTATTCTCTCTGCGATCCGGGCCTTTTTATTGTCCTCCGTTGGATGACTCAGATCCGACGGCTGTTGATCTTCCAAAGTATAGCCGACGACATTCAAATAATAGCCGACGAAATCTTCCTCTTCGTCGGCTATTCTCTCTGCTATAAAAGCTGAAAGCCGCAGTCAGCCCGACTTTTTCCTTTCTCCTCCTCCTTCCCCTCCTCCTGCGCCGTCTGCTCCTTCCCCTCCTTCCTCCTCCTCCTCCTCCTCCTCCTCCTCCTTCCCCTCCTTCCCCTCCTCCTCCGGCCTCCTCCTCCTCCAATCTTAACAGTAATTTTTTTTTTTTTGCAATTTATTTTAATTGTATAATTTAGATATTTAAGTGTGTGTTAAATTTTTATATATATTGGTTATATATATATAAATTGTTAGATTAATTATATATATCAATTTGTAGATTAATTATATAAATTGTTATATATTTGTTAATATATACACATATTTGTATATATATATATATGTTAATGTATATTTTAATTGTTATATATAAATTGTTAAATTAATTATATATATAAATTGGTAGCCTAATTATATAAATGGTTATATTTATGTTAATATATAAATAGTTATTTGTATGTATATATATGTTAATGATGAAATATAGTTATATTTGTATATAAATGGTTATATTTATGTTAATGGTTAGTATTATTTAAAATTAGTTAAATTATAAACATTAATTTGTTAGTATGTTTTAAAATATGTTAGTATTATTGGTTATTATATTAATTAGAATTTGTTATTTAATGTAATATAATTTAATATTAATTAATGTATTAATTTATTTGTTTCCAGATGGCCGATGCATTTAGACAGCTATTCGGAGGCCGTCGTTCCAGATCTAGGGGTTCTGGAAGTTCTGGTGGATCCGGAGACTCCGAGAGTACCCCTAGCCAGCCTGAGAGGACCACCAGCCAGCCTCAGAGGATCGATTCATCCCAGCCGCGGAGGAGTGTGAGCAACCGGCACCAGACCCTTTTATCGGCGGGGCGGCCGTCGAGCAGTTCATGTCCCCCTCTCTGGCCAGCTCCTCCGAGATGTAGTACGCAGCTATTTCAGGACGACATAGCTCCAGACGTTCATCAGGTCCGTATGCCTGAGGTTCATCGGGAGTCGATGACGAGTCCTGGGCCGTCTGCTGCTGACTCTACTGAGGGGCTTACTCTCCCTAATCAGCTATACCTGCCATACAACATTCCTGCCATACCCGAGGTCGACGAGCGTATGGCAGGAAGTAGTTCGGGAGACACAACCGAACATTTCAGAGGAAGATCTGCAAGAAGTTCTGAGCCAGGTCGACCGATCGAATGTCCAAACTGCAGCGAGGATATTCGACGCAGCCTTCCCAAAACGGTCAAACGACTACTACTGCCGGGGTTTGGGAAGTTCTGGAATAGGGGTCCTGAAGACCACTAAGGGAGCTCAAAAGAGGGGAGGCGGGGACACCCAATAGATGAAGGGGGAAATGCAGAGATTGGCAGAAGAAAATGCAAGATTAGAGGCCCAGTTCCAGAGAACACAGCAGTATCATATGGAAATGGAGCCTTGGCATGCTGAATGCGAGAGAATTCGGCGACAGAACTACGCCGGCCAACAAAACTGGTGGAATGCTATGTTCGCGGCACAACAACAAGGCCTTGAACCCCCGCTCCCATTTGAGCCGTTAGATGAACCTCGAATGTCGAGAGCTCCCGAGTTCATTCAGCAGGATGACGAGCATGATGGACAGCAGAATGGTGGCCAGGATTAGGGTTTAGGGATGGAACAAATTAAATAATTAATGAAAAACGTGTTTCTTGTTGGATTGTCATTGTGAATTGCAGGTTGCTTGGAATGGTAATTTAGAAATTAATTTAATTTTTTTTCCCCAAAATATAAGAACAGCCGACGATATTGACATTATTTCGTCGGCTATCACTGCTATAGCCGACGATTTTTACCAAATTTTGTCGGCTATAACTGTTATAACCGACGAAAATGACATTATTTCGTTGGTGGTCTATGTTAAATAGTGACCGTTTCGTCGGCTATAACTAATTAATGCCTCTTAAAATATTAATATATTCCGACGAAATCTTCATGTCGTCGGCTATATTTCAGAACAAATAACCGACGAAACAGAAGAGATCGTCGGCTATATTTTACGATATCGTCGGCCATATGTGAAAATATCCGACGAATTTCGTCGGGCATTATGCCAAGGTTTGGTCGACGAAATATATTTTCGTCGGTGATAATGGTCGACGATTTCATTATTTCATCGGGCATATTTGAAAATGGCTGACGATTTCTTTATTGTCGTCGGCTTTGGGTATTACCGACGCCGTTTTATCGACTAATAATAGCCGACGAAATTTTCTTCGGTAGAAGGAATACCCGACGAAAATTTTGAATAGTAGACGAAATTGTTTTCGTCGGCTATTCTGTCCGATCTGGTAGTGCCAGCACATAAAATGTACCATACATCCCATACAGCAAGTGCTCTTAGGGCAAGGTCTAGTGAGCAAATGTGTGTATCTAAAAGTCAAATGGAGGTATAGAGAGCATGAGAGGCACAATGAACATATTGAGAGGTCTCAATAGCAACTCTTTTAAACAAAAGGAATATATATATATTACACCTAGTCGTCTCGTGTGTCGTCTCTTCCTCCCCAAATTTCATATCAACCACTATCATATTGTCAAAGCATCCTTCATTGAAAAGAGATGTTCGATATTCTTCTATCTTTTTCAAGGCCTCGTACATAGATTTATAGTGTTTTGCAGCATTGTATTTCTTTTGATTGAAATTGCCTCTTCATATGAAAGTAATAAAAGTACGTTATCACTCATTTGAAATTTAACATTTGAGAAATTATCAATCTAACTATCAATTCATAAGTCCGGACAAACAACTTATATAATGTTCAAGGAAGGTTAATTTTGTAACTTATGTAGTGTGTCTTGTCCTAATAAGGCTAGTTATCTAGATTCTTTATTAGATATGGAATCCCTGATTACCAGGGATATTTGATGTAATGCCTATATAAAGGTCTCCTTATCAATCAATAAAGACACAGTTTTCCCATCATTCTCTTTATCCTAGAACACGTTATCAGCGCGTTGCTCTAGCCTCCCGTCTAATAACCCTAAAACCCTGATTCCGAAAAAAAAAAAAAAATATTCCCCCGAAACCCTAAACCCTAAACCCTACCGCCCGCCGCCGTCCTTACCTCCGGCACCGTCGGTCCTTCTATCGGCAGTACCTGCGCTGTCGACCTACCACCCCACCCCCCCCCCCCCCCCAACCCCCTCGCCGCGCCGCTCCACTGCTGCCTCTCGGCAGCCCCTGCCCCCTCGGCCCCTCCTCTGCCTCTCGGCAGGCCTGCTCAGCTGCAGCCTCCTCTCTGCAGCTCCCCTACCTCCTGTCGACAGCCCTCTCGGCAACCCTTCTTCCTCTAGGTCAAGATATCTCGCAAGCCAAGCAAGCGGCATTCGAAGCCTTCTTCGTTGCTTAGAAGAAATCAAGAGAAGTCGAAGAAAACGAGCTTCCCCCAAAGTCAAGTTTCTTTCGATCAAGCTTCAATTGAAGAGGTAAATATTTTATAAACGTTCCCGCTTCTGAATTTTCAATAGTTGGGTTTTGTTTTCTTCCGGGACCTTTTCGTGTCCCTGCTACCTCATCCCGATTTTATCGCTTCTCGGGACGGCATACGGGGATTTCGTCACCCCATTGCCAACATTTTTGGGGTAACTGTGATGTTACCCGCTACCTTTATGCTTGTGACTGTGATGTCACTATGAACCATAACGTCTCTCTTTCAAAAAAAATAAAGGGAAGATATCGATTGTGACTTGTAGTCGCTCTTTGCATCGATTTATGTGACCATAATATAGCTTGGCACTGTTCTAAAAGAAAAAAAAAATCAAACTTGATTAGTATTCAAAATACGAACGTCTCCCTATTTGTGTTTTGTAGATGGCTGACAGTCAGTGTCTAGAATTCGACATCTTGGATGTCCAAGGTAAGGAATACAAGAGGTGGGTCTTAGATGTTGAGAACACCTTCATTGGCAAAAGATTTACGGCCACCATTGTCTCTTTTGAGGATGAAAATTTACAAGCTTCTCCTGAACAGAAAGCTCAGACACTAATGTTTCTCAGGCGCCATATCCATCCAATGCTCAAGAAGCAATATCTGAGGAAAACCGATCCCAAAGAGCTATGGGAAATCCTCAAGGATCGTTTCGACAACGTGCATGATGCACAACTCCCTGACCTCATGTCCGATTGGGAGCAAGTCCGCCTCTTGGACTTTGATTCGGTCCAGGAATACCATCAGACTATGCTTAACCTACAATTTGATCTGAGCTTTTGTGGCGTCGAGAAGACCGACCATGACATGATGGAGAAGACTTTCACGACGTTTCCAGAATTTGCGTCTATGTTGTCGCATCAGTACCGTGATCTCCGTGAGAAAGGCACCATCAAGACCTTCAGTGACTTGATGAATGTACTCAAGAGAAATGAGAGGTACCATGAGTTGATTCTTACCACCAACAAGAGGCTTAAAGGACCAAAATTCGTTGCGAAATCTCACCAAGCCCGTGGTAAAACTCCTAGGCAAAAGAGTCAACCTCGTGAACGTCAAGCACCACCACCACGTGCGCCAAGAGCAACACGTGGAGGAAGAGGAGGCGCCGGCCCTAGCCGGAACCTCCCTTGAAAACGCTGCCTCAGCTCTTAGAGGGGGGAACCGATTCGGTTCCGGCCCTAAGCGTGGTGGCCATGCCTCGAGCTCAGCTTCGGCTCCTTGCTTCAAATGCGGCTCCAAGAATCATCTTTAACGCGATTGCAAAGCGAGTAGAGATGTCCAAGCGGCTTACAAGAAACACAAGCAATACATGGAACAAGAAACGAACTATATAGGAGACTTTGAGGAAGAAGAGTACGATGAAGAAGATACCAACTTCACCGTCGATAACTTCCAACGTACTAAGAAGCGTAGGACTAAGGAGTATGATACTCCGGATTATGAAAAAGTATTTGACCTAGGTCATGAGATACATGTTCAAGTTTGATTTGTTTGTTATGTTTGGCTTGTTTTAGTCATAGTTCCGACTTTGTTCGATAAGTCGTTTATTTTTAGAACATCCTTGATGTACTTTTGAGTTGTCATCAATAAAATTTCTCTTATTCACTGAATGATTCGAGATTTTTACATCACTATGAAATTAAAAATGGTTCAATGCGTCCAATTTTCAATGGCGTAATTATTCTGAGTTCACCAAGTTTTTGGTGATGTTAACTCAAATCCGAAACAAAAATCACAAATACAAAATGAGGGAATCACGAAAAATCGCACGTGCACACTAGGCCTTGACCTCGACAGCGCCTAGGCAGCTTCGGCAGCGTCCTGGCAGCCTCGACTGCGCCTTGGCAAACTGCCGGCAGCATTTCGGTAGCTTGTTGGCAAGCCTCGCAAGCCGCTTGGCAGGCCACTTCGGCAGCATGCCACACCCTCGGCGTCCATCTCGGCAGCCTCGGCAGCAAGCCTCTCTAGCCCCTCGGCAGCTCGGCAGCTCGGCAGCTTGTCCCTCGGCAGCCTCTCGGCAGCCCAACAGTGTGCCTCGATAGCACGCCCCTCACAAGCCTCGGCAGCTTGGCAGCCCTGCTCCATACAGACTCGATACCGAATCCAGATTTTAATTTTTCGCCTCGGATACGTCTCGACCCTAGTCCCGACACATCCTCGGCCATAAACCCGGCTTTGAAACCAACAACGATAGCCTATCGAAAAATGCAATATTTGCACAAATGGCTCGGCAACAACTTGTCTCATGACTCGACATGCTTCGGATTTAGCTCAACCGTCGCATCGCATTGCCTAAATGCCTGACCGGTCCTCACCTCTAGCCTTGCTTCGGCTCGGCCCCAGGGTGGCTCTGGCCTTGCCATGGCTTTGGCCTTGGCTTGGCCCCGACCTCGGCTCGGCAACGCCACCATAATGGCCACCGGTCTATTCCTCTCTAGGCTATGTATTCTCTCTCAATGTTGGTATTCGGTGATTAAAATAAGGTTTGTCTCTTTATCTAAAGTTATATGGATGTCATGGCTATGTTATCGGCCTTAATGCACTTCGTTTTGTGATAATATATTGCTTCAATACACTTTTATTAGAGTGTTCGCCAAAAGTCAAATATAGACAATTTATTCAATTTACATTATTTTTGTAGAAGTTTCAAGGCGAGATCGAGTGTCTGTTGGATTGTGCAACGACTCACACGATTCTGAGGAATCGGTAATTATTTTCGGAGTTTACGCCATGTGGATCGTCATTATCTAGATGACAGGATCGGGACCTATTGTTAAAGGTCGCGGAATTGCTCAATTCTTATTGCCAAATGGCACTGAAATCAGGGTAGCTGACTCATTGTATGCGCCTAAAGCGCCCATAACTCTTCTAGCTTTTAAGGATGTGCGTGACAACGACTATCACCTCAGCACTTATGTTGAAGATGGAACTCAATATCTGTTGATCACCTCCACTCAGTCTCTGCATACCAGCATTGTGGAGAAGTGTAAGCGCGTTCGAAACGACATGTATTTCACAACCATTCGAGCCAATGAATCCCATGTTGTTGTTCTGCAATTCAGATGCTTACAAACTTTGGCACGATAGACTCGGTCATCCGGGTCGTGATCTGATGATTCGTATTTTGAAATGCTCCCACGGTCATCCGTTTTTCAGATCACAGAAGCAAAAAGAAAACCAGAAAACTGGACAAAACTAAGCCGACGCCGTGCCTAGGCGTCTCGACCTTGGTTTGGCAGCCTTGCCGCCGCGGCGGCCTCTCAACTACAAGGAGAGGTTCGGCCTCCTCCTGCTACTCATGCCTCTGTAGCGATGTCCAATGCGCATCGTTCATTTTGCAAAGCTTGTTCACTAGCAAAACTTCAAGCAAAACCATCTTTTGTTATTGATAAGAAACAGAATATTTCGTTCCTTCAACGAATTCAAGGTGATATCTGTGGACCTATAACACCAGAATGCGGACCATTTAGATATTTTATGGTTCTGGTTGATACGTCGACGCATTGGTCACATGTCGAGTTATTGTCTATGAGGAATGCTGCATTTGCTAAACTCCTAGATCAGATCATTAAGCTTATGGCTCACCACCCGGACAATCTGATTAAGTCAATTAGACTGGATAACGCTAGCGAGTTCACGTCAAAGTGTTTTGATGACTATTGCATGTCAGTTGGGATTAAAGTTGAACATCTCAAGCCCCACGTTCATTCTCAGAACGGTCTTGCAGAAGCCGCTATCAAGAGACTACAGCTTGTTGCTAGGTTCCTTGTCATGGCCACTAATTTGCCGGTTTCGGCATGGGGATATGCAATATTATATACAGCTATGCTTATTCGTCTACGACCCACAGATAGTCAACCATTTAGTGCGTACCAGTTGGTAACTGGTTACGAGCCTGATATTTCGCATCTGCGTACTTTTGGTTGTGCCTTATATGTGTCTATCACGCCTCCACTGCATACCAAGATGGGTCCACAACGGCGATTAGCTATTTATGTTGGATATGAAGCACCAACAATTGTCCGCTACATAGAGCCTACGACAGGTGATCTGTTTACTGCAAGATTTGCAGATTGTCACTTTGATGAGACATCTTTCCCGCCGTTAGGGGGAGATGGGGCCGCATCTGTCCCTAGTGAACGTCAGGAATTGACGTGGTTCTCTCCCACTATGTCTCATTATGATCCCCGCACGTCTCAGTGTGAAACCGAAATACAACGCATATTGGAACTACAAAAGGTTGCAGATTCGATGCCCGACTCCTTTACTGATATTGCGAAATTGACAAGATCAACCATACCTGCTGCGAATGAACCTGCAAGGCTCAACATCCCTTGCCAGGCACGTGCACGCGCCGCCGGTCTAGGACCTGCAGCCCTAGGTGCCGTCGGCAGCCCAGGCTCGACAACTCCAAGTGGAGGGTCGGCGTCGACTTCGGATCCTCCTAGAAAGAGGGGGAGACCAATCGGTTCCAAGGACAGTGTACCTAGAAAGAGGGCATGCATCCAGGCACAAAGCGATCCGTTCATCATCGATATTGTGACGCCGTCACACGAGATTGTCTCCGACTATACCTATGTCCAAGAATCAACTTTGAATCATCTGTGGGACGCCTCAAACTCACCGTTGATGTTGGAGAATAAGGAAATCTCACTAAACTTCTTATGCATGCACAATCTTATGGAAATGAATTCCATGTATACCGATGATGCATTCGCCTATGCCGTTGCTCAAGAAATCATTGACGACGACGAAATGGAACCCCGCACTGTTGTTGAATGTCAACGAAGGGCAGATTGGCCGAAGTGGGAAGAAGCAATCTAGGCTGAACTAGACTCTCTAAAGAAAATGCAAGTATTCGGACCAGTTGTGCCTACACCGCTGAACGTGAAGCCTGTAGGACATAAATAGGTCTTTGTCAGAAAGCGCAATGAGAATGGTGAAGTCCTGCGATATAAAGCTCGACTCGTGACACAAGGTTTTTCTCAACGCCCTGGAATTGATTATGAGAAGACGTATTCTCCGGTCATGGATATTATTACCTTCCAGATACTTAATCAGTTTGGTAGTCTTAGAGAGACTCAATATGCAGCTTATGGATGTTGTAACAGCGTATCTTTATGGGGATCTAGATACGGAGATGTACATAAAAGTGCCAGAAGGACTTTCGTTACCCAAATCAAGTGAGCAAAAACCACGAAGTTCATTTGCTATCAGGTTGAGACGATCTCTATATGGACTCTGATAATCTGGTAGGATGTGGTACACACGGTTGAGTGATTACTTGGTTGGGAAAGGATACAAGAATGATGAGTTGTGCCCTTATGTATTCATAAAGAGAACAAGTTCAGGATTTGCTATTGTAGCCGTCTATGTTGACGATATGAACATCATTGGAACTCTAAATGAGATCAATGAGACCGCAAGCTACTTGAAATCTGAATTCGAGATGAAAGATTTGGGAAGGACTCGGTTTTGCCTAGGCTTAGAACTAGAGCACCGAAGTGGTGGAATCTTTGTACACCAATTTGCATATGTCCGAAAGATGCTCAGACGATTTAATATGGACAAAGTTATGCATCCTACAGGCACTCCCATGGTCGTTAGAAGTCTGGATATCAACAAAGATTCCTTTCGTCCGAAAGAAGATGACGAAGAGGTCTTGGGAGCTAAATATCTGTATCTCAGTGCAACTGGAGCTTTGTTATACCTAGCTCAGTGTACTAGACCAGACATTGCTTTCTCAGTGAACTTGTTTGCTAGATTTAGCTCGGCACCAACACAACGTCATTGGGTTGGAATCAACAACATCTTCTGATACCTGAAAGGAACCAGTGATATGGGCTTATACTATCGATACACTCATCAGGATTTGGCACTAAGCCGATCCCTTGCATCCCGTGACGCCGGCAACGGCTCAGATCACCCGGCTCCGGTCTGACTGCCCTCCGCACCACCGCCGTTCCTAGGCTCGGCTCGGCCGCATGCTGTGACGCCGTAGCTTCCGCCACCGTACCCGAACCCAGGATGGCAAGGCGTGGTCTCGGTACGGCTTCGGCACCACCCCCTCCTACCAAGACACATCAAATGACGTGATGGTAGGATTCACTGATGCTGGATACTTGTCAGATCCACACAAAGAACGATCACAAACTGGTTATGTTTTTACTATTGGGAATACGGCGATAACTTGGAGATAAACCAAGCAAACCATTGTTGCTACCTCCTCGAACCATGCTGAGATCATTGCACTACATGAAGCAGTCAAAGAGTGTGTCTAGCTTCGCTCAGTTATATCTCACATTCGAGGGTCTAATGGACTTGAGTCTACTACGATGGGACAAACTTGCATATTTGAAGATAATGCAGCATGCATTGAGCAGATGAAGTTGGGATACATCAAGGGTGATAACACTAAACATATTTTGCCTAAGTTCTTCTACAATCAGCAGCAGCAAGAGACTTTGAATATCCAAGTGAAGCAAGTCAGCTCAGAAGATAATGCAGCTGATCTGTTCACCAAGTCTCTACGCAAAACTACATTCGTAAAGCATGTAAAGCGCATTGGTATGTGTCGCTTATCCGAACTCAAAGACTGATTGACCATCAGGGGGAGTTCTCGTCTAGACTTCAGGGGGAGTCTAGTTATGCATGTCTCACTTGTAGTTGGTGCGTTGTACTCTTTTTTCTTGGACCATGCTTTTATTTTTACCCAAGAGGTTTTTGTTTGCTGGCAAAGGTTTTAACGAGGCAACAGCTTATGCACCATTACAGACGCGACACAAGGGGGAGTGTTCAAGGAAGGTTAATTCTGTAACTTCCATAGTGTATCTTGTCCTAATAAGGCTAGTTATCTAGATTCTTTATTAGATAGGGAATCTCTGATTACCAGTGATACTTCATGTAATGCTTATATAAATGTCTCCTTATCAATCAATAAAGACACAGTTTTTATATCAACTTGACATATTATGAAAATGAATTTTCCTTTCAAGGGTACTTCACGTTTACCCTCTTATAAACATTGGTACCCCACGTTTACTAAATTTCACATTGGTACTTCACATTTAAATTTTGACCTAAGATTAGTACATACTGTTAAAAACACAGTATATTCAGTTAGAATATTCTATTAATAAAGTTAAAAAGACCAATTTGCCCATATTCTCTATTTCTTTTTAAAATCAGCTTTATTTTACATTTTTACAGAGCGTGATGGGCCCATGAGTTTGTTTGTTTAGCATACTGCAGGTATATAATTTATCTTCTATACTCAAAAGTAAACAGTTAATTTTTATTCATAATATATTTCTTCTCTGAGGTTAATTTATTTAGAGAATATCCGTTTAACTGAAAAAGAATTAAAAGACAAAAAAAAAATTAAAAAAATTAAAAAACTTTAGAGAAAGATTTCCTAGACATAGACAAGGATATTGGGAGATAATTTTTAGATTTACACAAGGTATCCATATTTTAGAAAGACAGATTATAGAAGTTGAAGAAATTTGGGAACAAGAACAAGAACCTCTTAACGTTTTGAGCCGCGGTTAGAGCCGCTGGTTAGATCCGCCCCAGTTGGTATCAGAGCCTGTTTTGCTCAAAAACAGGTAAAGCAAAGGCTTATGCCACAAAGTTGGCTTCTCTCAACAAATAAAAGAGAGCCAAAACTAAAAAATTATCAAACTTATTGCATAGAAAAAGAAAAATAAAAGTGGAACTTGTGTTTTCACACAAGACATATCCAAGAAAACCAATACTCCATTGAATACGCTTGTAGAGTCCTAAACACTCTATACGACGAGCATATTCATCTCCAGAAAGAAATAGGAGTAGAAGAACTTGACCCCTCTAGGCCAAGCATAGTTGAATTTCTAGATCACATATCTAGAGATACGACTACTGAGAAAGTAAAAGAACAACTCGAGAGATTTAATCTTAGAGTAAATCAGCTAGAAGAAATTCAAACAAAGATATCAAGGCTTGAAATCAAGCTTGATTATCTTAAAAAAACAATATCTCTCAGATATTGAAAAGAAATTGGTAAGAACCGAAAACGTTGCAAATAATATTCATCAACAAGCAGTTGATTTAAAAGGAACGCAAGAAAATCTAAAATGACTTTTAGAAACCCTTATATCCCGCATAGGATGAAGCAAAGAGTTGAGCTAAGAATAAGACAAGAAGACGTAAAGGCTTTAAGTCTTTATCTTCCTACAGAAAAACTTGCTGAAAATGTTGAGGCAATAATACATCAGTAGAATTACATCAATACCTATCTTCAAGAAATAGGGAAAGATATTAAAGAACAGTTCCAAGAACTAAGCACGAAAATCTCTAGTCTACAAAAAAGTATAGAAAAAATGAAAGAAAATTCAACCGTTCAAAGAATCAACGAAGAAACACTAGCACAAACAGTAGCTAGTAAAATCATTATACCACAACCAAAGATAGAAAGTGGGTTCAAATTCAGTGAACCTAAGCTATTAAAATGGAAAGAATCCAAAAGGGATACAAAGATGTTAAGTAGAGTCTTCAGCAAAAGACATACTGTATCAGCAGTACAGCTTATAAATGCTCAAGAATTTGAGTATAACGAAATTGAATCTAGCGTAAGGGAAGCCTCAGCACCGAAATTTAGATTCAATGAGATTTATAAGAGAGGATCATTTATTATGGATTCTCACCGATTCAAGATGTTAGAACTAACAGTACCAACAACTGGTGGTGAAACAGACATCAGACTAATCACTTCTAGAGAAGTGAGTGAAGCATTTCAAAGAAAATATTCTTACATGCACATTGGTGCAGTCCTATACATAAAACTCTTAGCAAGAGACGGTATAGACTGTTCGGTCTTGTGTATTCTACAAGACGACAGAATAACAGACTTCAAAAAGAGCCTGTTAGGAACAGTGGAAGCCTCACTATGTAACCAGGTTGTATATTTCAATGTCTTCCCAAACTTCACCACTCATCTGAAAGATGCAGCACACTGCCTAAGACTAAGAATCAAAACAGATGAGACTGCCATGAGACAAGGCATGATGGAACTTGCCGTTGACTATAGGATCTATTACAAGTTAATGAGCTCCAATGTGACACAAAATACTAGATTCGTCAACAGTCCTGGTCTTACAACATCTGTCCTTACCAGTCTTAGAAATAATTCCCAACAAAAGCACATCACAAAATGTGATGAAGTATCATTCCCTAGAGAATGGAATTTAGCACCTCCTGAGAAACAGATACAAAGCTCTAATGCTTCCATCTATGATGACACTGGAGGAAAAATAAGTCTCCAGTTCCATAGGCATTCTTTTGCTAACTATGAGCAAGCAAGTACTTCAGGATCAATTCCTGAAGAGTCTTTTGAGGAAGAAGAAGACTCAAAAAGACCTATAAGGATGCTTAGGGTAGAAGGGTTGAAGGAACTCTATAAGTAAGCAGAAACTTGTGAAACCTTAGAAAGGTTAGAAGAGATAGTTAAGAAAATTTCTTTAGTCCAAACTAAAAGAAAAATTCTACCTTACCAAGCGGCAGAGGCAGAAGCAAGCACCATGGATGCTGAAACAAGTACCATGGATGCAGAAGCAAGCACTAGCCAGCCACCATTGGCAGGAAACACTATCATCAACAACATTACAAATAACCCTACCAAAATCATTAGAGAAGAAAAAATCAAACTTCCTAAAGGACAACCGCCTACAAGAAAGATAGGAGAAAGAAGCTCCCAAAAATACATTCCTACAGAACCACACTAGGGACAAGCAATCTCTGAAAGAGGAGTTTATCTAGACCTCGATAAAGTAGGAGATAAAAGAAAAATCATAGATAACTGGGTAGCAAGTTTAAAGCTAACCCAAGCCCTGGTTTTATCCAAATTCCACTATAAAGAAGCCCACGCTTACTATGAAGCAACCCTAACGGGAATAGTCCAGAAATGGTACAATTCCTTTAAGAGAAGTAATAGTTGGGCAGATTGGGAAGCAAAATTAGCCAAGACTAATGACCCAATAGACTTCGCTATCCCTGTATGCGCACAATTTTGTGGTGATATAACGGGACATAGTGAACAAACCAAGGAAAGAGCTAAAGCAAACATCTAAAAATTAAGCATCTGCAATATGAGGTATTTTGAAGAATACACAAATGAGTTCCAAAACTACTATTGCACGATAGGAGATTTGGAAAACATAGATCTTATTAGAACATATTACAGAAAATTACCAAAACCCTGGAATAATGCTATAGCACAGTCCCTTGAAGAAAATCCTTTAGAATATTTTTCTATAGGAGGAATAACAGAAAGAGTAAGAGACCTGTTAAGAAAACAGTGCACAGAAAATCAAAAGTCAAAAACTGCTAAGAAAGAACTCAGAGGAGTTGAGAACATGTGCCCAAAAATCTTAGACACACCAAAACAATGGGGATGTCATCTCTACACTGATAGAAAAAATAATAGCAGGTTTAGAAACAAGAAATACAATAAATTTACTTCTAAAAAGAAGTACAAGTTCAGAAAAAGCTCTGACCAAGACAAAGAAAAAAGATCTCCTAGAAAGAGATTTTTTAATAAAACTCTGAAGAAAAATACTTCTAGAGACACAAAGCCCTGTAGATGTTGGCTTTGCAAGGCTGAAGGTCATTATGCAAACAAGTGTCCTAAAAGGGATAAAAGATCTTCTAAAACCCTTCTAGCAGAATACGATGAAGTCGTAGAATACGCAAACCTAAAAGGGTTTGAAATAGCCTATTCTGATGAAGAAAATGAATCTGTATATTCTCTTGAAGATACATCAGGATGCGATACGGAAAGTATCTCTAACAGCTCCGGAGAAGAAAGTGAATATGGTTATAGACCTATATTCATGTTGATCCAAAATTGGAATGAAAAAACTACTGATAAAATCAGTCAGTTTCTTCCAAGGCCTGGAGCTTTCACTTGTGACTTTTGCAAGTGTGAAGATAATAATGCAGTACCCATGTACTGTAAAGAAACAGGAGAAACCTATCATAAAGAATGTTTCATAGCAGAAGTAAGAAGAAAAACGAAAGAACCTGACGCACATACACTAGTAAATCAAGAATATGATATATTCCTTGATCAAGTCCAAAAGCAGGATCTTGAGAAAAACCTCGAGAAAATGAAGATAGAAACTTCAAGAATTATAAAAGAAGAACCAAGTACCTCAATAGTAGTACAAGAACATAGCCAAACGGAGGTAAAACCTGAACCCCGTCAAGAAGAGGAAAGGATTATAAACTCGTTCACAGAGCTCACTAGAGAAAAAGATACCATCGAGGATACAATTCAACCATTAAAACAGGTTCAGACAAGTATATATAGCAATTATAATACTGTAGGTCTGAAATTTTCCAACTATAAGAAATACCATCTACATGCTTTTGTAGATACTGGTTCAGGCTATAGCCTAGCAAAGAAATATGATATTCCTGAAGAATATTGAGAAAAGTCTGATAGAGCAGTTACTGGAATTGGAATGGGAGATAATGAGATTTCAATGAGCTATGTAGCCAGAAACGTCAAGATCTCGATAGGCGGAGGAACCTTTACGTTCCAAAGAATTTGGCAGAGTGAAGCCCAAGGAGCCGATATGCTAATAGGAAATAATTTCCTACTTCAGCAGAAAATAATACAAACCCTCGAGATGATAGGGTTTGAAAAGAACAACAAGTTCTACTGGAAATCCAGATTACTGGGTGCAGTCAGCATTGCAAGTAAAGGATTCACAGAGCAATATCAGAAGTCGCGAGCCAAGCGTGGTGATCATAAACTACCTTTTGAACCAGTTATGCAACCGGTATTAACATTTCAAGAACACCAGGAAATTGTGCAAAATGAAGCAACAACTTCAGAAGACTCAGAATCAGAGGTAGAACCTCAAGATTCAGATAGCTCGGATGGTGAAGAAGAATTCATCCGAGAACACAATCTAAAAGTATACATTAATAAGATAGAACAAAAGAAAATCCCAAAACTTGCTGAGATAGAAAGCCGACTGAAGCCCATAATCAGTGAAAACCCCCAGTTACACTGGGAAAGAGACCCGGTATATTGTCAGCTAAAGATGCATGATGTCAATGCAATATGCCATGTCAAAATCATACCTCATTATAGAGATGAGGATTGAAAAGAGATGGAGAGTCAAATTCAAGAATTGCTTGAAAAGAAACTAATTAGACCCTCAGATAGTCCTCATCATGCTCCAACATTTTTGGTTAGAAACCATGCCGAACAACTAAGAGGAAAAGCAAGGATGGTCATAGACTATAGAGACGTCAATAAGAAAACCGTTAAAGATGGTTGTCAGATTGCTCAAGTCAGAGTCTTGATAAATAGACTAAAAGGAGCACAGATATTCTCAAAGTTCGATGCAAAATCAGGCTTTTGGCAAGTAAGAATGCACCAGGATTCCATAGCCTTGACAGCCTTTGGAACTCCTCAAGGACATTACGAATGGCTTGTAATGTCGTTTGGACTTAAGCAAGCTCGATCTATCTTTCAAAGAAAGATGTATAACATATTTAAGCCCTACTCAGATTTCTGCATAGTTTACATTGATGACATTCTTGTCTTCTCTAAAACTATGAATGAACATCTGAAGCATCTTGAGCAAATTTGCAAGCTCATTGTCCAGAAAGGAATCATCCTTGGACAAAAGAAAATTCATCTTATAAAATGAGAAATTGACTTCCTTGGCATACACGTCAAGGATGGAGAAATTCGTCTTCAAGAACATATAGTAAAGAAAATAAGCCAATTCCCTGACAATATCCCAGAGGCAAAGTCTCTACAGAGATTTTTGGGAATTGTTAATTTTGCGAGAGATTTTATTCCTCAAGTGAGTGGCCTCACTGCTCTTCTCTCTCCAAAGACAAGCATGAAAAAGAAATGGTCTTTTACAACGGATGATAGCAACACCGTTAAGAAAATTAAAGAACTTACAAAAAACCTCCCCCCTTTGTAGTTACCTGAAGAAGGTGATCTGATTATTTTGCAGACAGATGCAAATGATTATTATTGGGTAGGAGTAGTTTTAGCAATAGCACCGGATACAAATCAAGAAAAGATTTGTAAATTCCTGTCAGGAAAATTTAATCCAGCAGAAACAAATTATTCCACAGGAGATAAAGAGGTTTTAGCCCTAATTAAATCCATTAAGGGAGCAGAAGCCTTTTTAGGAAACAAGTTTTTGGTCAGAACAGATAATAAGAGAGTAAAAAACTTTAAGAACTATAAGCTTACAGATGCAGCTGAAAGAGGAAGAGTTCTTAGATGTCAGATGTTTTTATCCCAATATGAATACGATGTTGAAATGATTGCAGGAAACAAGAATTATCTGTCTGACGCTCTCACCAGAGAAATGGTAATGTTCGAAAGGAGTGAAGGCCGTAACCCAAGAAGCAGAAGGCCCGAACCTGAACCAGAAGTTGAAGAAAGAAGAAAGCCCGATTTCGGAACAAGAACCAGGCCTGAAGACAAAGGATCAAAGGACAAAGCCCTGCAAGAGAGATACAGAGATGGAGACAAAACTGTTGGACCATTACATGATGGACCAGGTTACCAATATCTGGTATCCTACTCTCCTGCTGAATCCAGTAGTGCCTCTGAAAAAATTCAGCCTGATCCGATAAGAAGGGAAAATAATCCAGAAGAAAGCAATCTTCCAACCCAGAAAAAGAAACAATTGTAAATGAATATTTACAGCATCCTAGAACTACAGTCACAAATGACTAGTTTCAAAGAAGACAGCCTTATAAGGCAAGAACCACTGACAGGATAGCATCCTTCAAGTTACCAGCAGTAAAAGGTCTGAGAAAGATTTTTAATCATCCCATGAGGATTTATGAAAGGCCGGTGTTCAGAACCAGCAGGAATTTGCAGCTCAATCAGAGAATTATCATGGATAATATTTTAGCAGCATCCCGAGAAAATAACGAAGCACTGGTACTTCAAGCCCTGGAAACTCTAGCTGAGGAATTTTGCAGCTATAGATTAGAAGAAAAAAAGCAGCATCTCGAGGAAAAGCTTGATATACAATATCTCGAGAACCCTGAAAGTGCTAAAGTCCCACTTTTAGCCCTATCAGAATCTGAATGGTTCAGTTTCCATAATCTCTTAGGAGATTTCAAGAACAGAAAGGCTCTTCCATCAACCTTGCTAGTAGTAGCAGGTCCTTATTATGGAAGATACTTAATTGATGTTCAAGCAGAACATCCACAGAAGAACAAATTGTGGCTAATTGAGAATGGTTTTGTTCATAACCTTTGGACGAAAACCAGCAAAGACCTAGAAGGTCTCCCTGAAGCAATTCACCAGGCAGTCAAAAACATTAGACCAGATGGTTGTACTCTGAGATTAAAGTTCATTTCAACCCCTCCTGAATGGACTAAAGAGGAAGGGAGAAGGAGTTATATTTCTCCTTATCATTATGTCAGAATTATTCAGGGTTGTGCCTCTCAAGTACAAAAATGGTCATCAAGCAATGGAAGACCTAATCAGAGTATTCCCTAGATGAAGGCTATGGCGATAATTCGTATCCAAAACTTAATCCAGAAAGACAGTGACACTACCCTTCTGGCCAGAGGAGAAAAGATTATAGTTGACAGCTATAATCATCCACCTCCAGAGCACTGTGATTTGTATAAGGCCTTAGAAAGGCGAGAAATCGATGGTACGTTAGCAACTACCACTTGGATAGAAAAATTAGAAAAGGAGCCAGAATTCAAGGATCCGTATGATTCAGATATGGAATCTGAAGTCGAAGAAAATAATGACTCTGGAGCATCTTTTGATGATGAGGAATTGCACAACATCAATAATATGATAGAGTGTTAGCTACCGACGCATCAAGACAAGTAGCTTTAGGCGAGTGGGATCCAGCTAGTGGAAGCCAGCTCAGATGTAAGATACGTATGTTTAGAATAAAGTTGTTGCCGACGCTTAAAGACAAGCTCCTTTAGAGTAATGGAAGCCAGCTGCTAAGATAAGGATTCCTCATGTCTGCTTTTCTTAATGGAATTCATTTCCAGTTTGAAATCCGGAGGCTATTTAAGGAGGTTGAAGGCTCAAAGGAAGGGATTCAAAAAAAAAAAATCAAGAAAGAAAAGAAGAGTCTGAAGTTTGAGAAAGTTGTGAGAAGTGTGAGTTAAGAGTAGAGTTGTAAGGAAAATAGTGTGACATTGTAAAAAGTGCTACTATATCCTACTATTCAATCGGTGTGGTGTGCGTTATCTACAAGTAAGTTTGTAATTTAAGTTGAATTATGAGTAGCTAAACAGCTTTTAGCTGTTGTTTCTGCACAAACCCTGGGGCCTGGTAGAGACAGATGAATCCTCGTATGATCTCCTGTAAACCTGCTTACTAAGGGGAATACCGGGCGGGCCGGTCTTCTCCTCTCCGATGCCTAAGTTAGTATAGTTGGAATAGATATAAATTAAGCACATATATAAGCGGTAGGAAGGATCAGTTACCTATTAATGAGGGTAGTTTAGGCCCTTATATAGGTGACCAAGAGTGAGGTCTGGCCTTACTCTTCGATGTGGGACTGGTTTCCTTCTGTTTGCATACCAAAGGGCAGCTTTGGTGACCTCTTTGGCAGGCAGGCGCCCCCGGTCCCCGGGCCCCTGGTAGCAGGATAGACTGCTGGACCCTGAGGCCGGGTGCTGGTGATCCGGTCCCGGGCCTCGGGTCGGCCCCTGGTACACTAGCTGCGGGTCTGTGGGCCTGCTGTAGCCCCTCTGTGGCTACTGTCAACAAGTCCCCCAAGTTTCCGGTCAAGTGCAATCTTGAATGGGGACTTAAAACTGTCTTGCCCTTGTCCCGTAGACCCGCAGGGTTACCAACCCAACGGTGCCCAGTCCCCCAAGTCCGCGTTGAAGATTGGGCGTGACCGGGGTGAATACCTGTTACCGATGATGTGCAACAGTTTATGAGTATGTTTGCAAAATAAGTAGCACTATGCTCAAGTGTTGTAGTGCTACGAGCATGGAGCGGGGTGAAACCCGGAGAGTGCATGAGATGATAGTGGGGCGTTGAAATCCGCCATGCAATAGATGTGTGCATGGAATGATTATGGGGCGTTGAAATCCGCCATGCAATAGATGTGTGCATGGAATGATAATGGGGCGTTGAAATCCGCCATGCAATAGATTTGTGCATGGAACCTGGACCCCGCGTTCTGCCATGCAATAGATGCGAGCCGGAGAGCATGGGATCTCGACCGGGCGTTCTGCCATATCGAGACGAGTCCCCCAAGTGAACTTGTGCACTAGACCTCGACCGGGCGTTCTGCCAAATCGGTACGAGTCGGAGAGTATGGGACCTCGACCGGGCGTTCTGCCATATCGAGGCGAGTCCATATTGCTAGACTGCGACCTCGACCGGGCGTTCTGCCAAATCGGTACGAGTCGGAGAGTATGGGACCTCGACTGGGCGTTCTGCCATATCGCGACGAGTCCATATTGCTAGACTGCGACCTCGACCGGGCGTTCTGCCAAATCGGTACGAGTCGGAGAGTATGGGACCTCGACCGGGCGTTCTGCCAAATCGGTGCGAGTCGAAGAGTATGGGACCTCGACCGGGCGTTTTGCCATATCGCGACGAGTCCATATTGCTAGACTGTGACCTCGACCGGGCGTTCTGCCAAATCGGTGCGAGTCGAAGAGTATGGGACCTCGACCGGGCGTTCTGCCATATCGCGACGAGTCCATATTGCTAGGCTGCGGGGAGGTGGCCCCGGTGTTGCGGTCTGCTGAGGCACCGGTCAACACTTGCTAGTTCTTCTCAGCTTGTGTTGGAATAAGCGTTGAGGTAATGGGGTGGCGTTGAGGTGACAAGTCTCGCCGTGGAGTCCTACATTGATCGCAGTTCAGTGCGATGTAGAGTTTTTATCCTGCTGGACAAGAGTACATGTGTTAGATGTAAACTCACCCGGGTGTATAAAGCCCATGCCGGTCGAATGTTCTTATGACCGGGGTCATGCCATGGAGCCGGGTGGATCTCGACCGGGCATTCTGCCATATCGAGACGAGTCCCCCAGTGAAATGCCATGGGGCCGGGTGGATCTCGTACCCGGAAAAATGCTCTCGAGCCGGTTGGATGATCATAACCGGTGAGATAGTCTCGAGTCGGTTGAATGTTACCTAACCGGTGAGATGCCATGCAGCCGGTTGAATGATACCTAACCGTGAACTGCCATGGTACCGGATGGATGGCTCATACCCGGAACAATGCTCTCGAGCCGGTTGGATGATCATAACCGGTGAGAGGTCTTTAAGCCGGTTGAAAGATCATAACTGGTGACTTGCAGTGAAGATGCCATGCAGCCGGTTGAATGATACCTAACTGTGAACTGCCATGGTACCGGATGGATAGCTCATACCCGGAACAATGCTCTCGAGCCGGTTGGATGATCATAACCGGTGAGAGGTCTTCAAGCCGGCTGAAAGATCATAACCGATGACTTGCATGCCATGCAGCCGGTTGAATGATACCTAACCGTGAACTTCCATGGTACCGGATGGATAGCTCATACCCGGAACAATGCTCTCGAGCCGGTTGGATGATCATAACCGGTTAGAGGTCTTCAAGCCGGTTGAAAGATCATAACCGGTGACTTGCAGTGAAGATGCCATACAGCCGGTTGAATGATACCTAACCATGAACTGCCATGGTACCGGATGGATAGCTCATACCCGGAACAATGCTCTCGAGCCGGTTGGATGATCATAACCGGTGAGAGGTCTTCAAGCCGGCTGAAAGATCATAACCGATGACTTGCAGTGAAGATGCCATGCAGCCGTGGAGCCTGGGGAAGTGGGGGGGCCTGACGCCTCGGTTCCCCCTCCTAACTCCCTTACCTGTCGCCAGCAGGCGGGATAAGTGGCTGACATACATTTAAGGAGGAAGTCCAGCAGTCCCATCAGTTATGATGGCGTGAGAAGTTTACTAATGCTGGGACACGTGCTGGTAGGGAGCGGTCTGAGATGGAAGGTCTGAATTCGCGGGCGTTTGAGTTGCTCTGATTGCGTGTTTTGGGGGGATTACAAGCGCCTAGGGCACCGGACCTCTCTATAAAAAGGCCTCCTCTGCCTTCTTCATTCTGTTTTGCTCCTTGCAGAGAGACTAAGAGAAAGAGAGAAACCCGGCGAAAGCTTTGTGGAGGTGCCCCGCGACATCCGTTGCCTCAAGTGCTCTTTTACTCTTTTCCTACCATTGCTTGCTGCTTTCGCAGGGCGGACTTTCCTCGGTTGAGCATACTAATCGGTAAGTTCTTGCTTTCTTTGCCTGGTGTTGTTCTTGTTTTTCTTTTCGGTATTTTTGCGGCGGGGGGAGGGGATCTCTGTCGCCGACTGAGTTGTTTTAAGCGGAGCGTCTGCGGTAAACTTGGGGAGGGGGCCGCAGAGGGCGCTGTTCTAGCCTGTTACTGACCAGCACTAGGGTTTTGTTTTTCTTACCCTTAGGTTAAAAATGTCTTTTGCAAGTTCTGATGGGGCTTCCGAATCGGCCGTCAGGCGTCCCGTCGTGGACGATGAGGAGAGACTGGAGGACTGGCTCGGTTCGGAATCCCCGGAGTCTGAAGCCGCTGACCGCTCCCGGAGCGGGGCTTGGTCTTCCGGGTCCTCAGGATCTGAGGAAATACCGCACGGGGTGCACCTTGCTGGTGCTCCGCCCGTGAGCTACACCATCGGGAGAGGGAAAGGTGACGTGGTGTGCGATGAGCCAGAGGGTAGCATGAACCCCGGAGAGATTGCTGCGTTCCGGGAGACGTGGGGTATCCCGGATGAGGTGGCGCTACGGCCACTGAATCCCGGAGAGTCAGCCTGTAACCCGGAAGCAGGTTGGGTTGCCGTGCATCTAGACCAGTTTCGCCACGGGTTCTCGCTCCCGCTGCCAGACTTCATGCAGTACATGCTCAGTGCACTGCAAGTGTCTCCCGCGCAGCTTCCAGGGCTCCAGTGGAGGCGACTGCTGAGTCTCGGCTGCCTGTACGAGTTGTCTGGGATGAGTATGCCAACGGTAAACGAATTCCGGGCACTGTACAGGTTATCATACTCGAAGAAGCGAGGGTCCCGGGGTTTTCTGTCCTTCAACGCCCGGTGTTTTCAACCTATTATCACCAATGTGCCCTCTTGGGTGGATAACAACTGGAGGAAGAAGGTGGTGATGGCGGGCGGGAAGTGGCAGAAGAAGAGGAAGATGTACCGGGTTCCTGGTGCCTTCCAGCCCCCTGGGGATCAATCGTTCGAGCTATCCGAGTTGGAGCAGGAGAGGATCACGACCATACTCGGATGTTAGGACGATCTCGAACGGAGCTCTTACAACTTCATCCGGCGGGAAGTGTTGGAGTATTGCTGTCTCGGGCGAGATCCCGGTGCGTAGCAAGCCCTATCGGTGACACTTTTGCTAACTGTTTTAGATACTAACCTTTGCTCGTCCTGTAGGTGCATATTCCCGGGCGGTCATCAAACCCGACACCACCCTATCCATGGACGGTGAAGACCTTCTCGTGAGGCTGAAGGAGAAAGGCGAGGCCGTTTCGCGGACCTCGGTGGATGAGGAGTTCGGTCGGCTTACGGTTCATCCTGAACCGAGGGTCATGGATGTTGAGGACGAGGCCTATGTCCTGAGCCGTGTGAAGAGCCACCCTGCTGCGCCCAAGGCGGGACCCGGTAAGGGTAAGACTACCGGGGGGCCACTAAAGATTCCCGGTGGAGTGAGCCGGATTCCGTACCGGCCGGGGTCAGTCCTGCTCGTCACCCGGGTCACCCGATTAGGCGCACAATCTTCTTCGCCTGACGGCCAGGGTGAGAAGAGGCGGAGGATCATGGACGTTCCTCCCTCCACGCTGGTGACGCTGACCGGCGGGTCGTCCGGTGAGAATCTGGCCAAACGGCTCAAGGTAACCAGCGGTGCACCGAGTTCCGCTGGGGAAAAGGCTGCCGCTGCCCGGCAGAGTAGCCCCGTGCCTGCGGAGGCACAGAGGGGAAGCCCGGAGAGTGCACTCACCCGGCAGTTGGCGGCAGACTTGGCCGGCCTTGGTCTGGACAGGTCTGAGGTCACCGGAGCCTTGGCGGGGGGGAAGCGCCAAAAGTTCAAGGAGACGGTCCTGCAGGTAAGAATTTTCTGGTGCCATTGCACCGCTCGCAACTCATTTCCTTTGCTGCTTGCTTAATTGGCTCTCTGTTGCTATGCAGTTGCTGTACAATCTGTACCAGCCCGATCCGAGCGAGGAGCTGAAGAGGCAGGTGGCCGAGCTGACAGAAGCCCGAGAGCGGCTGGAAGCAGAGAAGTCCCGGCTGGAGCGGGAGAAGGCCAGATTGGAGGAGAGGGCCAAGAAGCAGGTGGCCAAGCTGGAGGAGCAGGTCCAGAGCCTGGAGAAGGAGAAGGAGCTGGCTGAGGAAGAGAAGGCCGAGCTGGAGGCCAAGGTGGACGAGCTCCAGGTGGGAGTTGCCGCTGTGCGCGCCGCCTCTGCCGCTGCGGCTGGGGAAGAGGACCCGGAACTCTACGAGCGGGTTGTTCTCAAATACCATGAGAGCGATCAGTTCCTTCAGTTCCTGGAGAAGGCCAGGGAATCGGGCATCGCGGACGCGTACACGGAATGGGAGCAGAAGGGATACCTGGATACTTCTCGGATGTCGAAGGCTGCTGATGAGGATATCCATGAGCAGTCGGCGGAAGAGCAACCGGAAAGGGAGGGTGGACCTCAGATTGCTGAAGGCGCGGCTGCTTCATCCGAAGAGGCTGGCGGATTGCCCGCTGAGGGAGGAGGTGTAGCTCCTTAGGATTTTGCCCTTGCTCTTTTTTGTAAACCTGCCGGAACGGCTTCTGCTTGTATTATCCCTTGACTATGAATATACTTGAATTGGTGGAACCGGTGGAATTTTTCTTGAAAGTAGCTTGCATATATGTCTTGTGATGTTACAGCGGTTTGAACCGGTAATATGCCAAACTAACCGCTTGGAGGCTTGGCGAGTCTACCAGCCCCGGTCTTGCTCCCGGTCGGGATCTGTTCTCATTTCCCTTATATACCGTTGGAGCTGGCCGTTACTAATCAAACCCTCCACCGCTGTCTTGAGAGCACAGCACTGGCTCGTTCGATGAGTAGCCTCATCATGATAGGAGCAGTACTTGCCCGTTTGCGCCGTGGTAAGCTTCCCCCTCGGGTACTTTCTCCTGGGCGGTGGTGGAATGATGTTCCCGTTCTCTTGTAAAATGTCCTCGTATGAAGAGGTGAGAGCGGTGAAGACCTCTTGACCGGCCGGTTGTGCTGGCATGATTGCCAGGGGGCGTTCTTGCCAGAACTGCGCCGGCTTGTGCTCGCCCTGGGGTTTATCATGATAGGGCATTTGCTGCCGTTGCCCCCAATTTCTGTTGGGCCGGCTCGGTCGGGCGGCTCGGTTCTCGGTCCGCTGGTTTGGCTTGTCTTCTTGGCTGGGCGGGGGGTGCTCCTCCCGAGGGGGGTCTTCCTGCTGCTCGTCTCGCTTCTTCTTCAGCAGGTGATGCCCGTACGTCTCGTGATCGGCCTGGGCGTGTCGGATGGCCATTGCCATTAACTCGTCATACCCCTGCGGGAGTTCCACCCGTACGGCGTAGGAAAATTTTCCCGGCCGGAGCCCTTGCTTGAACGCCATCTCGGCGATACCTTTGTCAAGGTTCCGAACCTCGGCCGTCGCCGTCTGCCAACGGTTGACGAAAGTCCTCAATTCCTCGCCGGGCGCTTGCATGCAGTTAAAAAGGATGGTCGATGTCCGGGCTCCCTCGACCCGGAGGATGAAGCGGCCTACAAACCGGCCGGCCAACTGTTCGAAGGCCTCAATTGAATTTGCCGGAAGCTCATAGAACCAGCTGAGCGCCTCTCCAGACAAAGTTTCCTGGAATATATTGCAGCATACTGCATCGGAGTAGCCCTTGGCGCATGTCTGGGTCCCGAAACTATCCAGGTGCTGGTACGGGCAGCCGGACCCCGAGTAGGTGAGCTTGAGGGACTTCTGGTTACCAGACCTTCCCGACTCCATAACCCGGTGCGAGAAAGGGCCCATGCGCTCGTTGAACCGTGCGCCTTCCATCGGCCGTGCCGCTCTTCTCTCGTTGGCCTCCATTTGGGCCTTCAAATCCGACACAGTGTCAGCGAGCATCTGCAATGCCCGTGCAGTCGGGGTCACGGCTTCATCCTCGAACGAAGTGTGGGGCTGGCTAGGCGTCAGCGTGCTCTTTAGCGGGGCCGTGCCGGCCGGTGAATCTGTTCGCCCGGGATCACTGGGCCTACCACCCGAAGACTGCCCCGCTTCAAACTGCTGAGATCGAACTGGCGGGGGTGCCTGTGCCCTGACCATAGCACCGTTGCGCTGTTGTCCTCTCTCCAGGGCGGCTACCAGGGCAGCGTTCACCGCCTCCATTTCTTCATACCGGGCGTTGGACTTGGCTCTATCCCGGTCGCCCTCCTCACGCAGGCGACTGACTTCTGCGGCCATCGCCCGTATCTCCCCCGCCATACTGCTCTGGTCGGGGTTGTACGTGGTGTCCCGGTCACTGTTACAGTGCGGGCTCTCCTCTCGGTCACTCGGATCATCCGAGAACGTCAGAGAAAAGCCCCGGTGCACTGGCCTGTCGTCTTCCGCCGGGCCTTTCCCAGTCGGCCTCCCACAGCTCCCGCCTTCCTGATCGCCCTGGTCGCCGCGCTGCTCCCGCATAACGACCGGGGTGGAGACAAGCGTTTGCACTGGTGCAACACGCTGCTCCTCGGTGGTATTCATTTCCTGTCTTGCTTCCGAATTCTCTGCCATCGATAGTGCTTACGTGGTTTCTTGTCCGAAGTTCCCACAGACGGCGCTAATTGTTTCTGCACAAATCCTGGAGCCTGGTAGAGACAGATGAATCCTCGTGTGATCTCCTGTAAACCTGCTTACTAAGGGGAATACCGGGCGGGCCGGTCTTCTCCTCTCTGATGCCTAAGTTAGTATAGTTGGAATAGATATAACTTAAGCACGTATATAAGCGGTAGGAAGGATCAGTTACCTATTAATGAGGGTAGTTGAGGCCCTTATATAGGTTACCAGGAGTGAGGTCTGGCCTTACTCTTCGATGTGGGACTGGTTTCCTTCTGTTTGCATACCAAAGGGCAACTTTGGTGACCTCTTTGGCAGGCAGGCGCCCCTGGTCCCCGGGCCCCTGGTAGCAGGATAGACTGCTGGACCCCGAGGCCTGGTGCTGGTGATCCGGTCCCGGGCCTTGGGCCGGCCCCTGGTACACTAGCTGCGGGTCTGTGGGCCTGCTGTAGCCCCTCTGTGGCTACTGTCAACAGCTGTTTACCTAAGAGTGAGGCTCTGGATTATGTATATGTATGTATGTTTGAATAAATAAACTTCAGTTGGTGTCCCCCCATATCCGCCTTTGTTTTGTTTTAATTTCTCAAACCCCAGGTGGAGGACTACCTCCTAGGAGTGATATTTGAGACATAATTTGCTGTTAAATTATTGTCAACTAGAACTTAAGAAGCCAAAGTCTATTTGTATTGCTAGAACTTAAGAAACTTCCCAGACTAAGACAGCAGTGATCCCGCCAGAATAGTAACCGTTTAGATAGGATGTCGTTAGGTGAATTTGGCATGTTGAAGGATAGCTCTTGGAATGAGTAGATAATTAAGTTTTAGTAAGTAAATAGACAGTAGACAATTAAGTTCTGATGATAAAAAAAAAAAAAAAAAATTGTTATATTAATAGAGAGGGTAGTATGGTCAGTAAAAAAGCAAAATGATAGCATAACTAACTCTGTTAAGAAGTTAACAGCCCTAGGTACTAAGATTAGGATAAAATCAGAAAGTGAGATACCAATCTGAAGTTTTAGAAACATCAGTTACCAAAGCTTATAAACAATGAAAGGTGAGATAAGTAAAATTCCTTATGAAAATGAAAGAAAAATCAACGTTGAGATAACCCTATTTTAATATTTGGTTAAACTTCTTGGCCGGCCCCTCTTCTATTTGCTATTTGCTATCTGCTCGAGTTTTCGGTCAACTCTTAGCATTCTACATTCTACATTGCTAATTCGCAGCTACTAAAATTTCCCAGACTTCCGTTGACTCAAACAATGAACCGACAAGATGCCCCGTCGGCGCGAGCAGCATCCGAAGAAGAAGTCCAATTCGGCAAAGAATCGGGGAAGAAGAAGAAGAAGAAACCAGCACCACATGCCTTCAGAACGGATGGCAGCGCTGAACCGAGATACGATGTCTTCCTCAGTTTCAGAGGTAAAGACACCCGCAAATATTTCACTGATGATCTGTACCATACTTTGGTCCAGCAAGGAATATCGACGTTTCGACATGATGATGATGATGATGATGATGAACGTGAGAGGGGCGATCCACTCGCTCCGCACATCATGAAAGCAATTGAACAATCAAGACTCATCATCGTCATCCTTTCGACCAACTATGCCAGTTCAACTCGGTGCTTGGATCTGCTTGTAAAGGCTTTTGACTCCCAGAAAGTGATGCCCAAGAAGCAGGTACGCCCGATTTTCTATGATGTGGAACCAAGGGAGGTACGATGTCAAATTGGGAATTTTGGGGAAGCTTTCTCAAGGTACACAAATGCCTTGGTGGGGAATACAGAAACGGTGAAAAAGTGGACAGATGCACTCACCAACTTAGCTGATATATCGGGCTGGGATTTACGTCACGGGTAAACTTCCGATATCTCATTCTATTCATAGTCTTGTCTTTTCCTTTTCTTACTACTTCCGATATCTCATTTAGAAGCATGAACATCCACAACAAAGTTTTTTTCCTTTAAATCCCAATGCTGCCTGGTATCTCAATCGGGAATACGAGGAACATTAATATTCCCAGTAAAGTTGAATTAGAGATTCAGTTTCCAAAAGAACGCTAAAAGCCTACAAATTCTCATATGGGATATGGTCCTATCTGATTATAACCCAATTATGGGTAGTGAAATCACATTCAAGTCATCTGGGTTATGGCCATGCTTCCTTTGTTTGGTCTGGAGTCATAGCATTCTTCCTAGTCAGCCATAGCTATCTTCTTCTTTTTTTTGTCGAAAAAAACGAAGACATTGACAAAAAGACGCGTGAGATCAGAGGCGCGTTGTTCTGGTCTCGGCTTAGATTGGGACTTTATTAAAATATATAAAAAAAAGAACACGTGTTAAAGGATTATTGGTCCACAACAGGGATTTGTACTTAATCTATACTATTACTTTATCTCAAAAAAAAAAAAAATCTATACTATTACTTCATTTAATTACTTGTTTAAAATACACATGCATCATTTTTTGTTTTTTTTTATCCACTCTTTATTCAGAAACTTTCTATCCACTCTTTACAAGCAATCCCATTACAGATGTAGCTTCATTTTTCTCTCTAAAAACAATTACGAAAATAAAATAGTTTTACACGTGCATACCTCAGGACTAGTTACTTATTTATTGGCCAACAAATCAATAATCATTTTCTTTCCTATATTTGCCTTTTTGTGTATATACACTTAACTACAGTACTCACTTATATATTACAGATATGGACTCAAAGCAATTCAAATTATCGTTCGAACAGTTCTTTTTGAGTTGAATTCAACCGCCTTAAGCATGTCCATGGGTTTAGTGGCAATGGATTCTCGTGTTGAACAAGTGCTTTCCTACTTGGACTTGAGCAGGTTCCCTGATGTCCTTATGATAGGGATTTGTGGCATGGGGGGAATTGGCAAGACAACTATTGCACGAGAAGTTTGTAACAGGGTTAGTTCTCAGTTTGACTGTTGCAGCTTTCTTGGCAATGTTAGGGTGGCTACTACCAATGGTCAGGGTCTAGTTCATTTACAAGAGCAACTTCTTACAGATACCATAAGAAGTAAGGTAAATATAGATACCGCTGACCAAGGGGTTCGAATAATAAGGCAGAGTCTGAGTCATAAGAGGGTTCTTATCATTGTTGATGACGCGGATGACTATACACAGTTGAACGATTTGTGTGGTTTTAACTGTGTTGGTTTAGGAAGTAGAATAATCATAACATCAAGGGACAAACATAGGCTAAAAGAACTTGGCGTGGATAAAATATATGAAGTGGAGGCATTAAATGAAGATGAAGCTCTTCAGCTCTTCAGTAGGAAATGCTTCGAGAAAGACCAAGTTGAAGAAGATTTTCTGCAATTATCGAAGGAGGTTGTAGAGTATGCGGGTGGCCTTCCATTCGCGATTGAAGTTTTGGCTTCGGTCCTTCGTTTGAAAAACCTGAGGGACTGGTCATCTGAATTGCATAGACTAAAAGAACGTCCCAATAAAATGATAACTGATGTTCTCAAAGTAAGTTATGATGCTCTAGATGCAAAGGAACAAGTTGTATTTTTGGATATTGCATGTTTCTTTAACGGTGAGGAGATAGATCGTGTGACAAGAATACTAGAAGGCTGTGGTTCTATCCAAATTCTTATAGACAAGTCTCTAGTGACTCTGACTCGGAGAAGATTGTCCATGCATAACTTGATACAGAATATGGGTTGGGATATTGTTAGACAAGAAAGCCCTGAGAATCCTGGACAGCGCAGCAGGTTATTGTTTCATGAGGATATTATCCCTGTACTGGAAGATAACAAGGTAATTAAGAGATGGTAGAAATATATAGTGGATTAATTTTTTATACAACTAATTTGCACTTAACCTTTCTACCTTTTTATCAGGCAACATCTGCAGTTAAAGGTATATTCCTTAATTTGCCAGAAGAAGAAGAAGTTCAATTGACTAGTGATGCCTTTTTTAAGATGCGGGAACTAAGATTTCTCAAAGTTCATAATGTCAACTTTTCTGGAAAACTTAAATATCTTAGTAATGAGTTGCGACTTCTGGACTGGCATTCATATCCTTTAAACTCTCTGCCATCAAACTTCCAAGCAGATAGGCTTGTTGAACTCATCATGCATTCAAGCCATATCAAACAACTGTGGAGTGGAGCTAAAGTAAGTAAATTTATTTGCATGCATGTATATTTTTATTTAATATGTCAGTAACTCATACGTTTTGAAATCCTGGTATATGATTATGTTTGTGAAATATCAGAAATGCGGCATGCTAACGCTTATAGATCTGAGATATTCCAAAAACTTGATCAAAACCCCCGACTTGAGTGGAGTTCCAGAACTCCAGACGCTGGTGCTTGAAGGATGTACAAGTTTGGGTACGGTCCACCCATCCATTGGACTTCTCAAAAAACTTGCATTGTTGAATATGAGAGACTGCATCTCTGTTAAGAGCCTTCCACCTTTGGGATTGGAATCTCTTGAACTCCTTATTGTCTCAGGGTGTTCAAGAATGAAGGACTTTCCCACAATTACAGCTAATATGGGACGCTTGTTGGAGCTTCATCTAGATGGGACTGCCATAAAGGAAATACCGGAGTCAATTGAACGTTTGACTGCTCTGTCTCTGTTGAATTTAGAAGACTGCAAAAACATTTGCGGTCTTCCAAGAGCTATCAGCTTTATAACATCTCTCAAAACTATCAAAGTTAAAGGTTGCTCAAATCTTACTAACATACCTGAGTATCTGGGTTCTTTGGAATGTTTGGAGGAGCTTGATAGAAGTGGATCTGCTGCGAGGAGGAATCTGAAGTTTCCACCTTTACTATCATGGCTTCAGCACCTTCAGGATTTCATCAGTGATTGGTTCTTCTCTTCATTTTTAAGTTTACTTCCTTTGATTGAGCCAGATTTGCTTGATTGGAATCTAATGGAAGGAGAAGTTCCCGACAATCGCAACCCGACCTCAACAAGTGCAACTTCCAACAACATTCCAGTTGGTCTACAGAAAATGTTCATCATTCTACTTTTCGAAATTTCGAAGCGTCTCTACCAGAATTACTGCTCTTCACTGATGGTTTTGCTAAACCGATCAATGGAATCCACTTCAAGTTTCTCAGCAACGACTGGTTACGCTTACGGTACGATTTTTTCCCTGTTAATACAAATTTGATTACAAAGATTGATAATTGACAGAATTCTAACGGTGCTAGCGTTCATTGCATCACAATGCTAACGGAATAAAACTTGAGGTATGCAAATGAAGATTTTTGATAGTTAGGTTTTAAAATGAAAATAACCTCATAATTCAGGGGTATTTTGTAATCTTTTTTTGAGAATGAGGGACCTTTTTTCTAATCAATCATAAAAACCATAAGACTTATCTCCTGATTTAACTTGGTTAATTTCAGGAAAAGAAGCAGAGACGGCGTTCTCAAAGTTTCCCTCTCCCATTGAAAATATAAAAGAAGGGAACGCGATGGAAACTAGAAATGTGAAAGAAAATTTTGTGATTAAGGAAGACAAGAGTTCACCTGAACATTTACAAGGATTGTTTCTGTATTGTTCCCTTTTTCCAGAAGATTTTGAATTTAGAAAACAAGAGTTGGTTCAGTTGTGGATAGCTGAAGGCTTGGATATGAAAGAGAGTGAGCAAGAGACAATGGAGGACGCTGGCATTAAGCATTTCAATTCACTGGAGAGTCGAGGCTTTTTTATGCGCTCCAGATGTGATACGGAAGTGGGTTTTGATTTGGTCTTTTCGGTGCCCATGTATAGTCCGAGCAGTTTTTTCTACAAAGTAAATCCGGTCGAGCTTTCACTTTTGTCAAGTGCTGAATACTTCAGAGGCGTGGATGGTAAGTTAGATGGAGCCTCAGGATCAACGACAAAACATTTGTCTTTGATTTATGAGGAGGACAGTGATGAGATGATTTTTGGGTTTCTTCCAAAATTTAAGAATCTACGCACGCTGCATTTGCTCTCTGGTCATGGGTCTTCCATCAAACGTGTTCCTGCTGATTTGTTTTTGAGCTTAAACGTCTTGACAACATTAAATTTGAGTCGAACACTCATCTGTGGATTGCCAAGTTCCATTGGAGATGTACAGTCGTTACGATACCTTGATGTCTCCTATACACTGATTACACGGTTGCCTGCATCAATTGGTTCTCTTATCAAATTACAGACCTTAAAACTCAGAGGTTGTACAGACTTGTTTGATTTACCAAGGAGTTTGCACAGGCTGACTGCTCTACGACATCTCGATTTTGATATCGTAAGACAGCTGGATTGCATGCCTTCTCACTTGGGAAAATTGAGTAAACTTCAGAGTTTGTCGGCATTTCTTGTGGGTAGAGATGATGGGCGCCGTATCGGAGAGCTGAAGACTTTAAATGATCTTGGAGGAGCACTTCGCATTTTTAGGCTTGAAAATGTGTCGAGTACGGCAGAAGCTGAGGAAGTGGATTTGAAAAGCAAGAAAAGACTGCAGAGATTAGATTTGCGATGGACTAAACTGATGGGTGAGAATAACAAAACGCAAGACGACATCCTCAACGCTCTTCAACCGCCTGAGGGTCTTAAAGAGTTGCAGATATTGTTCTATAATGGGACTAAACTCCCATCTTGGTTGAGCAATACATCTATTACTGACCTTGTGCTTATCACCCTCTACAAATGTTCAAACTGTGAGCTTCTCCCATCACTTGGTCGATTACCAAAGCTTAAGTTTCTTTCCATTGTTGAGATGAACAAGGTGAATGAAATCGACCAGACATTTTTCAGAAGTAGCGATCACCCAGAACTGTTCAAGGCGTTTCCAGAACTTGAGATACTAGAGATTGACATCATGCTCAATTTGAAATACTGGAAGGAAGTAAAAGAAGGTGATTTGAAGTCCCTCATTAAACTCACAATGGAGTCTTGCCCTGAGCTTGTCACTGTTCCAACATTTTCATGCCTCAGATCACTCAAGTATATGGAGTTCAAGCACTGCCCGAAGCTTCTTTCATTGGACTGCAATGCACTACCAACTTCACTCGAGTCTTTAATAATACAAGATTGCCCGGAACTGAAAGAATGGTGCCAGAATGAGGGACATCAAGATTTGGGAAAACTTAAGTCATGTGCAGATGTGCTTGGTAAATAATCCCAAAAGCAATTTTTCTCCAATCCCAACCAGCTATGGCTGATGATGACAAAGCCAAGGGTGCACTTCAACGCCACCATTACCCACTTCAGCGAAGCCATCAATCTCGCTCCGACCAACCACGTCCTCTAATCTAACCGATCCGCCTCCTACGCCAAACTCAGCAAAACCTCCAATGTCTTAAAGGTTTCTTGTGCCAACTATGAAGCTACACGGAATACTGGGCTGCAGAGAATAATTTCTAGCCACTTGCTATAATTTTTTTTTTCTTATAATTTTTTTTTTGTGATATTGTTAACACAAATCTGTATTCACACACGTTGTCAAATAATTTGTTCTTGAAATTAAGTGTGTGAATTGTGAAGAAAAAAAAGTGTATTAATAACATTATCATTCATTTAAAAATATATGTGGTATGTGAATAAAGATTTTGAGTGTGTTAATAGTATCATTTTATTTTTTATTATTTTCTCCGACTTGTGGGCACATTATAGTAAGATTTCTATAAATGAATAATATTTTGACGGTTTAGAATCACAACTTGAACACACTTGTTAACCACAGTGCAAAATCTAAATGAGGGGGAAACCACTGTGATTTGATTGTACTTTACTACAATTATTCAAGGCCTAGATTACAATCTCATGTTAGCTTTCCCGACACTTTGATCAGTAGCTCTTTTTTTTTTTTTGATTAGAGAAGGGGCAAAAACGCCCAGAGAAAAGACCAAACAAAAGCTTAACCAGCCATGCTGGTAATCACAATCCTAACTCTAGCAACTCCAACAATATCATCCAGCATAGCCTCAGTAGCAAAAATAGGAGGTTCAGTAAAGGTGCAGACACCAATTACTGTTCTTGGCCAAAAGGTCTGCAACCATGTTTCTTTCCCTATGGATATGCTGCAGCTGAGCATGCTCAAACTCCTGCATCATGTCTTTGCAGTTATGAAGGATAGAACCAAGAGGGTGCAAATCACAGCAGTCACTTTCCAGGAGGCTGATCAAAGTGCTAGAGTCAGATTCAATTAGGATTTTAGTGATGTGAAGATTAGTAGCCAGCTGCAAACCATAGTACAAGGCCCAGGCTTCAGCTTGGAGGACCTCACCGGTCCCAATATTGGCCATGAAGCCTCCACACCAGGAGCCAGCATCATCCCTAATAACACCTCCTGCCCCAATATTACCATTTCTTGTTCTAGAGCCATCAACATTCAATTTGAAGAAACCAGAGATAGGCTTAATCCAAGACAAAGATTCAGCATGCCTGATAGGATGGCCTTTAGACCTGGCCATAGCCTTATTCCACTCAGCAGCATATCTAAAGATTACCTCAGCCGGATTATAAGGATATTGAAAATCCATATCAAAGATACATCTGCATCTCCATTTCCAGATAAACCAACAACAGAAAGCAAAGAAAACATTCCAATCCATATTGTTGATGTAGCATCTGGTCTGCATCATATTAGCATAGAGCCAGCCATCCCAGTCCAGCACAAAGGTAGCTTTCATGTTTGTGGGGATGTTACAGGAGTTCCAAACCATTTTAGCTTGAGGACAATCCCTAAAGAGACTTTGATCAGTAGCTCTTTAACACAACTATCAACACATGTTCTTTAAAACGACTTTGAATCTCTAATCTATAATGACCAATGTATTCAAATATGAAAACGAAAGCAACTTGAAGAAGTATCGTGAGGCGAGAGCGTGCATCGGCTCGCAAAGGCGACTTCTTTTTTAACAAACATTAAATTGATACATTTTATTTTATAAATAATATGAGTATACTTCAAAATATGAATTTTTTGAAGAAGATATTTCATTCAACCACTCATGCCAAGATGGTCATCACATATCCACCTGCTATCACCTATTTCCAAGATTTGACAAGGCTTTATGGTGCACAAAACACCAACATGATATATAGGCTAGACCACCTATATTTGAAACTACCGCACAGAGGACAGGAAAAAACCTAACTCCACCACCAAAACATGGATAATAGGAATAGAGTTCGACATAAAAAAGAAAAACCAAAATTCCAAGCAAACAAACTTAAAAAACAAAGCCTATTCCCAATGTATGACAAACATTGTAATAGGCATAACTAAGTAAAATTAAATTTGCTCCTTGCCCTTGTCATTAGGGCTTGAAGGATGACCAGAAAAAAGGTAAGACAACACCTCAGCACCGGAAACCTTGACAGCTGCAGCAACCTGCTTTTTGGTAGGATTTTTGTTCTTAGATCCAACTGGTCTACCCACCTTCTTCTTTTCCACAGTATCAGATCATGTTTTGTTTTCCAATTTCAAACCCGTATGTGTTTGAACAAGACCAAGAGCTTTGGTCGAGAGTTTTCGTGCAAGGTCCTTGCTTCGTTTATACACGTTCAATTGATTCGAACTATGGCCAAAGTAGGTGATTGGTTTGGTTGGTGAGGAGCTCAACTTTTGCTTGGTAGTATGATTATGATTCGGGTCTGCAACCATTACCGAAGCAGAGTCAGGGGTAATCGCATAAGTTGTTAGACTAACCTCTGGCTTTCCACATACAATAGGAGAATATGTTGCAGTATGTTGACAGTAGCCATAGAGAGGCTACCCAGACCCCCAGACCCGCAGCCAGGACTTCTGGACCCGGCCCAGGACCCGGGGCCAAAGCCTGAACACCTGCACCCGCGCTCGGACAGGTCTTACCTGTGACCTCGGGTTTAGTACAGTAATATTCCAACTATACTGACTTAGGCATCGGAGCGGAACCGGGGATGGCAGCTCCCCAAACAGGGGCCGAAACAATACAGTAATATATACAGAAGGGGGCCAGTCTCACATCGAAGGGTGAGGCCAGTCCTCACACCCGGCAGCCTATATATCAGTCCCAACTACCCTCATTAATAGGTAATCAATACTTCAACTACTGATTCTCACTTAAGTTACCAATTTATTCCAACTATACTGACTTAGGCATCGGAGCGGAATAGACCGGCCCCGCCCGGTATTCCCTTAGTTAGCAGGATTTGCAGGCAGGAATCACACCAAGATCTACCAGTATCTGTGAGTCGGATTCAGACAGAAACAATTGGCGCCGTCTGTGGGAAGAGTACAAAAAGTTTGTGATGTTATACGAGCGGGAACGGAATCGATCAGTCTACGGGTCGTAAAAAAAAAAAACATGTCTGGAAGCACAGGAGAAAAGAGGGAAGGAAATCCAGAGGACCGGTGGATTCTGGAGCCGGTGCTAGTCCAAATCCCGGGGGTGGAACAGGGGCAGCCCGCTGGAGGTTGCAGTCAGACCGCTGCCGCTAGCCGAGATCAGGACGGAACCATGGGCGAATACGATAGGGCTGTACGCGGGGAGGACCCGGAAGAAACCCACCAAATCTTGAGCCTGGAACTCGCACCGGCGCCCCCCGAGGCCCTAAACATAGGGAAAGATCGGCTGCCCAGCAGCGACAGCCCGGACAATGTCTCCAGTCCAGGCCAGTATGATATGGCGGGAGAAATAGAAGAGATGCGAGCGGAAGTAAACCGCTTGCAGGCAGAGAGTGATTGGGACAGGGCAGAGGCCACCACCAGGTATCAAGACATGGAAGCGGTCAATGCCGCATTGGTGGCTGCCTTGGAAAGAGGCCAACAGCGCAATGCCGCTCTGGCAAAATCATTCGCACCGCCCACAAAAGAGCCTCCCCACCAGGAGGTGGGTCAGTCATCGGGAGGAGAGAGGGACACTGGCGTGGCGGGAGACGTGTTCCCGGCGGGCGCGGTACCACCAAAGATCGTCCCAGCTCCTCGGAGGAATAACGGCTCGTTCGAGGAAGATACCATCACCTCGACGGCACGGACACTATAGATACTATCTGCCTCGGTGTCAGGGATGAAGGCCCAGATGGAGGCCAACGAGAGAAAGGCTGCGAGACCGCCGGAGAGTGCATGATTCAACGAGCGGGCCAGACCCTTCTCACTCTGGGTCCTGGAATCCGGAAGAACGGGCACCCAAAAGTCGCTAAAGCTGACATACTCCGGAGCCGGCTGCCCATACCAACACCTGGACAGCTTTCGGTCCCAAATGTGTGCTAAAGGTTATTCCGACGCCGTTTGCTGTAACATATTCCAGGAGACCCTGTCCGGGGAGGCACTTAGTTGGTTCTACGAATTGCCAGTGAATTCTATAGAGGCATTTGAACAGCTGGCCGACAGGTTCGTGGGCCGGTTCATATTACGGGTCGAGGGGGCCTGGACCTCGACGGTTCTCTTCAACTGCAGGCAGGCGGATGGCAAATAGCTGCGAGCTTTCGTTAACCGCTGGCAAACGGCCATGGCCGGGGTCAGGGACTTGGACAAGGAGATTGTTGAGTCCGCCTTCAAGCAAGGTCTCCGACCCGGAAAATTCTCGTACGCTGTGCGGGTGGAGATCCCGTAGGCTTACGATGAACTAATGGCAATGGCCATTAGGCACGCCCAGGCGGACCACGAAACTTATGGGTCTCGCCAACACAAGAGAAGGGAGGAGGAACCTGACTTCGCCCGGCAGGAGGCAAGAAACTGGCAGCAGAGCCATGACCGAGGAGCCACATCTGACAGAAAGCCAAGGAGCTGGCCGAACCAGCAACACCGGAGGGACACTTTTGACACCCCCCAGCGAGGTGGAAAGCCCCCGCCCTACCAACAAACCCGCCCCCTCACAATCATGCCAGCAGGACGACAAGAGGTATTCTCTACTTTGACCTCCTCCTACGAGGACATCTTATATGAGAACGGGAACAACATCCCCCCTCCACCAAAAAGAAAGCACCCAAAGGGGAACCTGACCAGTGCACAGACCGGTAAATACTACTCCTACCACGATGAAGCCACACACCACACGAACGATTGCCTTGCCTTGAAAACAACGATTGAGGGTCTAGTCCGCCGCGGCGACTTGCAGCGGTATCAAGGGTAACCCGGACAGTAGGGACCGCGCGGAATCAGAACGTCTATCCTGCGACACCAACGCTCATACGACTGGTCGAAATCTTAAACCAGTATAGAGGCTCAGCGGTCCAACAACTTGTCAGCCTGAGTAAGATGCTAGGTTTTTTTTTCTAAACACAACTGGCTAGGCATTCCAACCAGTTCGGCAGGTGTAATTTCAGCAGTTGTCTATTCCAACTTTGTGTTCAACAAAGTAAGGGGCAAGCCATGGGTAGCCAAGTCAGGCAAATTGAAAAAGGCACAACACAAGCGCAGGTAAAATATCCATTCATTGTAACTCAGGGCAGCGTGTGCAAAAAAAAAAAAAAATTAAATAAATAAAGAGCTTAAAGCAAAAAGGGAGGACGGGAGTGTACAAAGTCTGGAGCCTGCTAGGGCACTTCCGCCTGCTCCCCCTCTTCAGCAGGAGCTCCTTCAGTAGCGGTTTCACCAACGGCGTCTTCACCGGCCAGCTCAGTGTCACCCTCCTGAACCTCTTCCTCATCCGCCTGCCACGGCGACAGCTTTGAGACGTCAAGGTAGCCCTTACTCTTCCAGTCATCGTAAGCATCGGCTATCCCCGCCTCCCGGGCCCTTTCCAGCGATCAAGAAGCTCGTCGCTTTTCTGATACTTCTTCACTGCCCGCTGGTACAGCTCCGGGTGATTCTCATCGACCGCCCCGCCGGCAGATACGGATACCGTCGCCACCTCCCACTGGACCTCCTCGACCTTCGTCTCCAGCTCGGCCTCTCCTCCTCCATGCCCTTCTTCTCCTCTTCAAGAGCCTCGACCTGGGCCTTCAACTTGGTCACCTGCTTCCTGGCCCTCTCCTCCAAGCGGGCCTTCTCCCGTTGGAGCTTGGATTTCTCCAACTCCAAGAGGTTCCGGGCGCTTGTCAACGCCGCCACCTGCTTCTTCAGCTTCGGCTGGTCTTCACTTGCATCCGACTGATACAAGTGGTACAGCAGCTACAGTTTAACATGCACCGGTTAGAAAGCAACAGAGCACGAAATAATGAACGAATACCAGTGGCAAACTATCCTTACCTGAAGGGCCACCTCCTTGGTTTTCAGCCGGTTCTCCTCTAGTCGCCCTCCCGGAGCCACAATCTTCTCCAGCTCTATCCCCTGCACATCCATGAGCAGCCTACGGGCAAACGAGTCGTCCGGGCAGCTACGCTGCGGGCCCGGCCCCGCCGCAGGAGCCTTATCCACCCCCGATGCTTCTGTGCCGGTAACAGCAAAGCTAGAGGCCGCAGGAACATCACCTAGGGCGGTAGTGGGGCCACCACACGTCAGCTTCAGCCGCTTGGCCAAGCCCTCACCAACCGACTGGCCGGTGTAGGTAACAACCGCGGAGGCCGGCATCTCCCGGGACCTCTTCCTCCTCTCACCCAGGTCAACCTGCAAAGGAGAAGATTGGGCGGAAGATAGTGGGGACCTGGTGACAATCGGCACCGGACCCAACCGCTGCGGAATCCTTGAAGCACCACCCGGGGGCTTCGACGGCCCACCAACAGTCTTCCCCGGTAGACGCCTGGGGTTCCGAAGCATGAGTCTTTACGCGCATTAAGACGTAATCCTCATCCGCAACATCCAGCGAAATCGGTTTATCATGTACGGTCAACCTCCTGGTTCGCCGGTCAACCGTGGACCGCGCGGAGGCATCTCCCTTCTCCTTCAACTTCGAGACAAGCTCCTGATTGTCCATCGACAGTGTTTCGTGGGCTTTAATGGCCGTCCGGGAAGATACACCTGCAGAACACAAGGCAAAGAGGTTAGACAACACCAATCCACTCAACGAAATCAGAGACAGTCAACTTACATTCCACCACCCACCAGGATTCCCCCCCATATGAGATAGTTCCAGCACCTCCCGCCATATAAAGTTTTAGGAACTCCGCTCCAGGTCCGACCAGCACCCAAATACCCGAGCGATCCTATCTCTCTCCAGCTCAGACAACCGATACGACTGATCGCCGATCTGCTGAAAGGCACCAGGCACCCGGTAAGTCCTACTCCTCTTCTGACACACCCCCCCCCCCCCCCCCCCCCCCCTCGCCATTACCACCTTCTTCCTCCAATTATTGTTGAGCCAGGAGGGCAAGCGGGTTATCACCGGCTTAAAGTCCGGAGCAGAAAAGTTTACACACCCCCGGGCCTTACTCTTCTTCGAGTATGTCACCCGGTACAAGGCCCGAAATTCATTCACCGTTGGGCAACTCGTATCACTCAGCCAATAGAGACAGCCCAGGCTCAGTAGTTGTCTCCACTGATTCCCGGAAAGCTGTGCCGGTGATATCCTGATGGCACTCAGCAGGTATTGCACAAAGTCCGGAGGGCAAGCGATAGCCCATGCTGAAATTGGTCCTCATGAATGGCAACCCAACCCTCCTCTGGGTTGCAAGCCGACTCTCCGGCATGTAGAGGTCGTATATCTACTTCTCCGAGAATATTCCACCTCACCCGAAAAGCGGCAATCTCCCATGGAGATAATGAGCCCTCCGGCTCATCACAGTTTATGGTTTTATCCCCGTCCATAAGTATGTGGCGCGAGGCCCCTCCTGGGTGGGCAGTGCCCAAAGACACTCCATAAGGAGTATCCTCCTGTCCCAGAGACCCAGACGTCGACGCCTCGCCGGTCGAGCGAGCGCTGGCGTTCGACCCTAAGGAAGAGGAGGCAAGCCAGTCCTCCATCCTCTCTTAGTCGTCCATCACCAATCGCCTGGCGGCCGATCCAGAAATCTCACTAGAGCTCTCAGAATCCATGTAATCTAGAAAAAGAAAAAAAAAAAAAAACCCCCCCTTGCCCGATCAAAAACACAATCTAAAAAACAACCACCGCAGGGCAATCCGAAGCATATAGTGCCTCAGCACAGCCCACACCGGCCGCTAGGCATCTCAGCCAAAAGTTCCCGGTTCTCGCGGAGATCCGGTACTACAAGGGTCCTATCCAAAGGGCTAATCTAGATACCACCAACTGCCCATCGGATCCACCCACGAACAAAAAAGGGGGCAGGAGAAACAATTTCAGAATCGCAAAGGACTGGGACTCACCGATTAGTGTGCACGACGACGGAAACGCAACAGCTGGAAAGCACCGAACAATTGTGTTGAGCGAGGCTAAACAAGGGATCAGTTCTTAGCCAAACGAAAAACACACGAAGAGGCAAGGGTTTATATGCAGGCCCAACGCCCTTGAATTTCCCCCCCCCCCCCCCCAAACTACTCAGTTGGGCAAGTAAAGCGCCCGCGGATCTAGGCCATCCATCTCTGACCCTCTCCTACCGACACGTGTCCCAGTATTGGTAACTTCCCAGGCCATCATAACTGATGGGACTAATGGAATACCCCCTTCAATGCATGTCAGCCACTTGCCTCGCATGTGGAGGGTAGTTGAAAGAGCAGGGGACATACTCGAACCGTCCTGCCTAGAGCCTACTCCACTTAACACTGAAGTACTCCAACAAATCAAGGTATCCTACCGGAAGAACTCTTCCTCTAACACATGAGACTTCTTCCCGCAGGCTAGAAACCCTGCAGGATTATTATTATTACCCCTGAAATATTCCAACAAGTACAGGGCATTCTAACATATATTCCAACTGTACGGGCCATTCCACCGGTTAAGTTTATTCCACATTTACAGCCAAAACAAAAAACGGCTCGGTATCCCATCGGGAGAAGTCTTCCTCTAACACAGGAAACATCTTCCTTCAAGCTAAAAACCCTGCAGCAATAGTATGTACAGGCTACAATATTCCAACCGTAGTGCCTGCTCCAGTTCAACGGTTTCCTAGTCAGTCCATCCAGCTTCGACTATTGGATGCGGTATCAGACCGGCCATGATGGCACTTGCTTATCGCTCTCCTATGGAATAACCGGTTCAGCGAACTGAGACATTCCTACGGACAGCTGTGTACGACCTAACAGACTCAATGTACCACCGGGCTTTATAAACCCGGGAGACTTGATCCTCTAACACAGGACAACTCTTCCCACAGGCAAAAAACCATGCACATACATCCCACCTACAGGAACAAATGCAGCGACGTTGGGACGGCTACCAAGGACTACTCCTGGCCACGCCACCCACCGGGAGACTTGATCCTCTCATACAGGACAACTCTTCCCGCAGGTTAAAAACCCTGCACATACCTCACGCCTGTACACGGGACCGCTTCACCCTGGTAGACTTGATCCTCTCGTACTTGACAACTCTTCCCGCAGGCTAAAAACCTTGCACATCCTATATGCATGCAAGAACAAGACGATGTGTGACACATGGGGACGGAATCTTAAACGCGGACTTGGGGGCTAGAGTACCAGTGGATAAGTGCCCCAGCGGGTCTGCGGGCCTACAAAGTAAGACATATTTAAGTCCTCATTCAAGATGGCACTTGACCGGGAACTTGTTGACAGTAGCCATAGAGAGGCTACCAGGCCCCCAGACCCGCAGCCAGGACTTTTGGACCCGGCCCAGGGCCCGGGGCCAAAGCATGAACACCTGCACCCGCGCCCGGGCAGGTCTTACCTGTGACATCGGCCCGGGAACCGGGGATGGCAGCTCCCCAAACAGGGGCTGAAATAGTACAGTAATATGTGTAGAAGGGGGCCAGTCCCACATCGAAGGGTGAGGCCAGTCCTCACACTCGGCAGCCTATATATGAGTCTCAACTACCCTCATTAATAGGTAATCAATACTTCAACTACTCATTCCCGCTTAAGTTATCAGTTTATTCCAACTATACTGACTTAGGCATCGGAGCGGAATAGACCGGCCCCGCCCGGTGTTCTCTTAGTTAGCAGGATTTGCAGGCAGGAATCACACCAAGATCCACCAGTATCTATGTGTCTACGGATTCAGACAGAAACACAGTATCAATAGCAGAATTTCCAATGGCCTCAAGTGCATCCGACATGGTTTCATCCTTCTTACTGACCTCAGTAGCATCAATTGCATAACTCAGAACTGAATCCTTCATAATACCAACACTATACACAGAATAATCATGGACAGTATCATATGATACGATCAAATCCAAGCAAGGAATCCTGGACTGAGCCACAACGGTTGTTCCAGCAGGTAAGTCAGCAACAATTGCAGGTACGATTATAATGAAAATATGAATAGTTCATTATAAGCATTAAATTCATCCACACTTCTCCATATGGTTCCAAAATAAGATTATAATGAAACGATAGAGTTAAAACATAGACTCATATTGAATTAAATGAAAAGAAAGCTACACTTCAATTGAGAATTTGGGATAGAATGAGGGCTGACGTCACTAAAGGCTTGAGAGGTAGCAAATAAGAAAAGAAACACTGAGTTTTTGTTTTTTGGGTCAAAACAAAGATTTCATTAAGCAACTTCGAGAAAGAAAAGAGAAAGCAAGAGAAACGTAGCGTTTTAATTAAATAAAAGGGCGTCGTTTTGATGCACTGAAGAAAAACAAAACACAATTGTGATAGCGCATCGTCTTCTTCCTCGCTAATGCATCGCCTCCGCACTGCATCCCGCTCAAACGCCTCGGCAGCCGCCTTTCCAGTAGTGTGCCAATCGACGGGGCTTTTCCCTCCCGCCCTACACCAAAGCGCACACCGAAACATTGATAATGAAATATAGGAATAAGGCATGAACTATGTCAACTTAAAGGTATAGAAAAATTTTCAATATTTTGAATTCTCTGACTTTTACACTGCACACACAAACATATTTATAGAGAGTCGATAAGCGTTCACTAAAAAAAATTCACCTTTTTATTTTATTTTTATCGTGTTAAATAATTTAAATATTATAATAAGCTTTTCGTGAATCAAATTTACGACCTCTAACTAACTATAACTAAGATGAGACCATACAATTAGATCAAATGATATGGGATTACAAAACTGATTTTTATAAGAAAAGACTTTTCTTATTTAATTACAACAATCAAAACATGGAAATATTCGAGCAATCAGTCAACCATCATTTTGCTTGATCTTAGCTGGAAAGAATCATTTTGGAAAAGCATTCATAATAACATACATGATAAATAATTATTTTATACCAACACGTTTATTGTTCCAATTTTATCGGATGTCCCCGAAGGGACCCAACACGTTTATTGTTGCTGCTGAATTGATTAATAACACCCTTAATATAATAAAACCCTAATAGGAAAAGTAGAAAAGAATATAAATAAAAAGACCAAGACTTTTGGAGTCTCTAATCAGTCGAAACCAAGAAAACCAAAACAAAAATATTTGCTCCCAGAGCAAGAAAATGGCACCGGAAACAGTTGCTGCAGGTCTCATCTCTTCGGTTTTGCGCCCACCCGTCAAGATACTTGGAGATTATGTTTGGAACCAGATAAAACTGACCCTTAAAACCGGCGACAAACTCCGGAAACTGGAAAGAACACTGCTGAAAATTCAATCTCTGATCGATCAGCTGGAAGGAAAGCCCTCAACCTCAAATGCTTGTCGACTCTTAATTGAAGATCTCAAGGGTGTTCTTCTTGATTCGGATGATTTTCTAGTTGAGATGCATCAACAAGTACCGGAAAATGATGGTCCATCGTCCTTGGGTATAGCTACCAGGAGATCCGTAGGTGAGAGGCTCAAATATGTGGATGATTTGTTCACAGAATTAGAGGCTTACTTCATCTCAGAAGTTACCAAGCCCCGGCCTCCTCAAATTCCTCATGGTACTAGCTCGTTCGTGGACCCGTCATCTGTGATTGGATTGGAAGAAGACAAGAAAACAATTAAGCAGTGGCTGGCTGCTGATGATAAGAATACCACTGTGACTTCAATAGTGGGTATGCCTGGCATCGGAAAAACAACACTTGCTCAACTTCTCTTCAATGATTCAGAGGTGATTGGGCAGTTTAACGAGAGAATGTGGTGGGTGTGTGTTTCCTGGGAGTATGATCTGATTCAGATCAGTAAATTAATTCTCGAGGCTGCCACAGGCACTATTTGCACATTATCGAATCTGGACTCTATTATGAGGCAACTGAAAAAAGAGATGGTGAGTGGAAAGTTTTTACTTGTGCTGGACGACATGTGGAATGAGAGTCCAAGCGATTGGAGTGCTTTGAAATTTCTTTTCAGCTTTGCGGTACCTGGGAGTAGGGTTCTGGTTACTACACGGAGTAAGACTGTTTCATCCATTGTTACTACTCATGGTGATCGTACTTCTATTGCGCTAAAACTTGTGACCGAGAACAATTGTTGGGAAATAATCAAGAAAAAGCTCAAAAGACAAGTTCACAGTCGTGAAGATTTGAAGGCTATTGGCTTAAAGTTAGCAGAGAAGTGTAGAGGTCTTCCTTTGGCTGCCAAAGTGATTGGAGATGCCTTGCATCTCAAATCAAAACTGATGGAGTGGGATGCTCTGTTGAAATGTCATCCTTGGGACTTGCCAGAAGATGAGAACCAAGTCTACCGCGTACTGAAGCCGAGCTATGTTCACTTGCCAGCTAATTTGACAAGATGCTTTGTTTATTTTTCTATAATTCCTCAATGTCAAAAGGCCAGAGTGAAGGATTTGATCCGAATCTGGATAGCAGAAGGCTTCATCGAAGCCCAAGGAGCAAGAAGAATTGAAGACATTGGAATGGACTACTTGAATGAGTTACGTTCAAGGTCTCTCATTGATATTTCAAATGATGATGACATCAAAATGCATGGCTTCATTCACGATTTGGCAGCATTTGTTTCTACCAATTTATGCTTGCAGTTGTTGGATACTATGCCTGCAAGATCTACCAGCTTCTCATCTCAAAATGTCCGCTATTTGTCACTGCTCTGTAGAAGTGATAACTCAGATGTGCACACAGCTAAGCTCAAAGAACTTTACAGGTATAAGAAATTGAGAACATTTATGCTCTTTTCCCATGATAACCAACTCCCTACTATTCTTTCCATGTCAGATATATTTCAAAAGTTCTTCGAGATTTTCAAATGGTTAAGGGTTTTGAAATTAACTGGTAGTCGCATCCATAAGTTATCTGGCCCCATTGACAAATTGAAACGTCTTCGCTACCTCGATCTAAGTGATACCAAGATTGCAGAGTTGCCAAAGGAGATAGTAAATCTACTCGCGTTAGAAACACTACGGCTCCAGAATTGTACTGAACTTAAAGAATGGCCTGGTAACTTTGAGAAGTTGGTTAAGCTGCGGCACCTTCATTTTGATAGGCAGACTCAAATGAGTTCCATGCCAAAAAACTTTGGGAAATTAACTAGTCTTGAAAACCTGACAACTTTTGCAGTTGAAGATGAAGACGGATATAGAATTGATGAGCTCCGGAACATGAACAGCCTTCGTGGATCCATTGAGATAAAAAATCTCAAAAATGTGTTGTGTGTCGAAAATGCTGGGGAAGCTATGTTAAACAAAAAGCAATGCCTGCACAAGGTGAAGTTGCAATGGGATGAAACAAGCGATCCAGATCTTCATATAGACTTGTCTCATCAACAAGTTATGAGGAGCCTTGAACCTCATTATAAGTTGAAAGAGTTGGAAGTGAAGGGCTATTATGGTTCAAGATTATCAAAATGGATTGACGACCCACCGGCAACCGCACCCACTCGTCAGATCGAGAAGCTTATCCTTAGTTCTTGTCCACGGTTGAGGAAATTATTTTCAATTTGTGACCTAGCTTCGCTTAAGACATTTGAGATCATCGATTGCCCCTTGCTCAAATCATTGCCAGAGAGAGGACTACCTACCTCATTGGTGACTTTGGACATTTCCGAAAGTGGCATCTCAAAACAGCAATGCGAGGACGGAGGCAGTGATCGGGAAACTATCAAATCTATTCTCAACGTGTTTATTGATGGTGACAGAATTCCAACGGCAACTGTGCCACCGCTATCATGTTAGCATTGAACGTAAATGTATCTCCGTCACCCATCTGCAGAACAGTTCGGATTTTGATAACAGGTACTACATTTTTGTGATTTTGTATTTGTTGACGAATACCATTGGTTGGTTTATGATTATAGTTTGTTAATGATCCATTTTCTCGCTGGACACCCCAAACTTATTCTTCTTTCTTGCTAGTTAGCAGCCCTCTGATAAATTTATCCTCGACGAGCCTGTTCTGTCTAAAGATGGCCTGAACATAAAGTGCTCACGTTTATAGTACTGCTCTGGTAGTAAATCTAAGTTTCCTTGTATGGTCATGTAGTCATTGTAGTGTTGAGGATTAATACTGTATGTCACATGAAAGATCACCAGTTTCCTGAATAACTTTTCTCGTAGACAATCCTCTTATGTTTTGGGCTCTCAACTTGAAGCACTTGGAAATAGAAGAATTGGAGTATATCATTCTCTCTGGACGACTTGTGGTAGATCCTAAGGTTAGTGACTTGTCTTATATACTGTAAATGTTTCTTATTCTGTTTCATTTATATACAAATTGGCAGCTCCCCAGTATCGCCGTTTCATGCTATGTGTGATTCTTTCTTTCTTACATTTGTAGCTAGTTCAATTCTTTCTAGCTAGTTCATCTCTTTTGTAATTTTGAATAACCTTGATAACCGTGATTAGTTACACTACAGCGGCATGTTCATGATGGGTAAACAAATTGATCAGTTTTGCATCCGTATGTTGTGCAGGTAGATGAGAAGACGATCCAGAAAACATGATTGGCTGCTGAATTTTCTTGTTATTATTTTTCTTTTCGGTCTGGCTGAATGGTTTTGTGATTGTGCTGTTGCAATTTATAATAAAAAATATAAAAAAAAAAAAACAAACAAACAAAATAAGTTGGTTGTTTTTCTTTTATTTTCTTTCTTCTTGCTATTGTAAAGTACTTGTTGATTATTCTTCTGTTTTTACTATTCTTTTAAGGAGGATCATGAACCATTCCTGGTTTGAAATCTCCCATTGTGGAAGATGGAATTTCATTGACTAAATCACTTTCTCCCATTGCTACTTGTTGTATTATTTATAAGATCCATGTACTAAAAATCTGTATGCAGTTTCAATAAATGTCTGCCCTCTAATGTAACCGAGTTTCTTCTCATTCACCAAAAAAAAAAAAAGACTTTCATCTCATATTTCAGACTTATGCATTTGATGTGTAATGTGTGCCTTGATTCAAGTTCTTCCACTTTATATGATGTTTAGGCACAAATTTTGTGCTAATGCTTGCATAGATCGATGACTATTATCATAAATGAATTACACCTCTATAGAAATCATCATTTGTTTGAGAGAAACCTATAATTAGGTCGCCTTTGAGATGAAGGAAACCTTAGCATTTTGCAAAGAAAAGTATCAGCATCTTACCTGTAATTGGACTTGCCCCAGCCACAACCAGGAAGAGACATGTTCCAGCAATACAAAATTTGAACAACTTTTAACATCTCAAATGTACAGCTCTGCCTTTGACGAGCTCATGAAGGTTCAAGGCTCTGTCTTAGCTTTTAGTTGATACTGACCCTAGTGGCAAGGCAGGTCGAGCATCATCAGTAGTAACCATCAAACTCAACTTGGTGCAACACACCCAACACAAGAAGTCGAAATTTCAGATTTCCTATTTGCAGCTTCCAACAACTATTTATAAGGCAAACTACTATCCAGAATGTTCTTTTTGGGAAGCACCGGAACCTACCTCTCCTTCCTTTTCATAGAGAAGTATCTTCGGAGCTAGAAAGTTACTTAAAGAAAACATTTACTGGCAAGTGGGAGATGGAACACAAATACATACCTTTGTGGATAATTGGCTTCCAGGATCTGTAATGGGGCGACCTGAGATGGTGATACCTACCACAGATTCTATTTCCAGAGTTTGTGATCTGCTATTTGGGACATTGCTAAGGTGAAGAGGTGTTTTTCGGTGACAGATGCTGATATGATACTGAGTATTCCTCTTAGCACAAGACCAGATCGGGATCGCCTATGTTGGAAACTTGCCTCTGATGGAAGGTTTTCAGTGCGTACAGCTTATCGGTATGTCTTTCTCAACTCTCCTAGTTATCACCCTATCCTGCCAACTATCGGTAAAACTTTTTGGAAAAAGGTGTGGGGAACTAATATTCCAAATAAGGCTAAAATACATGGTTGGAGGGTTTGCCTCGATATTTTACCGTCTTTGGGGAGCTTACTGTCCAAGAGGGTGGAAGTGGAGGGTACACATTGTGTGTTATGTGATTCTTTAGGAGAATCGACTTTACATTTGAGTCGAGATTGTGTGTTTCTTAAAGCTGTTATTCAGTCCCACCCTATTCTCATAGATGTTTGTTATCGATGGAATAGTTTGCATGCTACCCCTGAGGAATGGCTTTGTCAGTGTGCTAGTGAGCTCAGTCTGTCACATTTTGGTGAACTCCTTTTTATCCTCTGGTCGGTTTGGAAGGAAAAGAATGAGATGGTTTGGAATCAGAAATCAATGGTGGCACTGGATGTTAGTGCACAGCTCACTGCCCACCTGCATGAGTACAAAATTCATAATTTTGTCAGTCCTAAACAAGTAGTGGGGAGGACTTTCGTAACATGGAAAGCTCCATCTATGGGACTTTGTAAGATCAATGTTGATGGATCATATCATCTACTTAATCGAAAGGGTGGATGTGGTTTTATTATCCGGGATCATTCGAGGAAGATGCTGGCAGGTGGTGCGGGACCTGCAAATGGATTGGTGTCGGCAGAACATGCCGAGCTGATTACATCATTGTGATTTGACTTGCTTCATCTTCCTAAAACGAATCTACATCATTTGAAGTAAATAAAGAAGAAGAAAAAATTACTGAGGAAACTTCAAAACTTGCACTAAATTTCCCACCGAAGAAAAAAAAAACTTGTACTAAATTTTAGAAATTAAACCCTCATTCCTCTTCTTTGCAGACGGTTCTTGTGACCTGTATATAAATAAGTTTTTTGAAATAATCATATATACACTTAATCCATATTACAACGGTTGAAAGGGGCAGCCTGAATATGTAAACTATTGTCGTCACAGAAGAGCAGGTTGTTCTGCTATTGTAGTGCTCACATTGTAGTGAGACTAAACAATCTCAGCAATGTGTAGGGCATGAAATTTGTAGAAATGCTCTGAGCAATCCTTGACACCAAACTTGAACTCTACATTCTCATTTTGCAATTGTGCACTTAGATACTAGTTTCTACTGTTCTTAGCTCATTGATCCTTGATCCAGTTTTTGCACTTTGTTTGAATGCCCAAGCTTGATTTTAAGTTTTATCATTCTTTCATGAATAACTCCCGCCAACAAAAACTAGTTCCTCCATGTTGTAGAATTTGATGACTTTGTGGTTCAACCATGGATATGACCAAATTATTATTTTTTGCGTATAAGAGATGATCAACTTAAATCCAAATAATATTTGAGCACTAGAAACAAGGCAAAGTGATAAATTAGTTTGGGGTTCCAATCCACAACCAATTGGCAATGGATGGAGTAGCCCAAACCCTTATAAACCCACAAGTTAGGTCTCATTTTCCCATATGGGATGTATATTCTCAACACGCCCCCGCACGTGTGGCTAATTTTCAAGCCATATACGTAGACAACATTTGGGTGACGTGGAGTCTGTGTGGCCATTTGAGCTTCACACGTGGACGTGGATAACCCGCTCTGATACCATGATAAACTAGTTTGGGGTTCCAATCCAAAACCAATTGGCAATGGATGGAGTAGCCCAAACCCTTATAAACCCACAATCTAGGTCTCATTTTCCCATGTGGGATGTATATTCTCAACACAAAGCCTACAACCCCAGACTGGTGATAGGAAATTCGGGTCGCCTTCTGAACTCCCTAGCCCAAGATCGAAACTGATTGAAGACAATAAACAATAACAAATCAAGTGAACACAAGAATTTAACAAAGTTCGGTTAAAACAGATGACCTACGTCCTCAGGTCCTGGTGATGGTAGATCCACTAAACGAGAAGAAGATTACGACTGAAGAACGATTCTGTTCTTCCACTCTCTATAATAACCTCTCTCCTCACAACCTAAATTCTAAATTCTCAACAGATAACTCTCTAAATCACCCAATCTCTCAAACCTTACTAAACCTAAGAAAAAATTAAAAGATTTAGTAAGAGCTTTAAAAGTATAGGTATTAAAAACGGAAAAGGCAACGGCGTCATGATGATAGACAAGAGGGCTGAAAAGACAAAGTAGGTGGAACAAGAATCACACAAACTACTTTACAACAAAACCATCAACTTGGAACCAAAACGCATGCAAAACCAGACCACGATCATATAGACAATGACGAGGATGACCTAAATAACTTTAGAAACAGAAACTAGGAACGAAATCCATCAAAACAACCTGAAAATCAAGGAAAAATGATGAAGAACATGAGCCGGTGGAGGAAGGAAAAAAGTCGGTGAATAGGTCGGTGAAGAGCACACAGAAAAGTCTACCAAGTATATTTTCCATCGGTGTGTAATTTTTATTAGTGTAATTGAGAAAAAAAATTGATTTACCTTGCACGCAAATATGGTATCATATTTCGATACGATATTGATCTCGAGATTGGAGAGTGTGACACTTGGCAACGTTGTTTTTCTAACAATTTATGTTTACGTTTAGAGGATATTATGTGTGCAAAATTCACTCATTTGTGTCTCAAAATGTGCGCTATTTGTCATTGTTTTGTCAAATTAAATACTACTATACTCTATGATGATACATATATCACTGTAACTCATGTTTAGTTCTGGGAATGGAACTTTAGTGGTTGAGATTTGTTTCTTTATATTTTTACATGTTCTACTAGTAAACCATTATGATTATTTGCTTTCTGGGAATAAATTTGATTGTAAAGAGACGGTTATAATTCTATATAGCATGATATTTTGAGCATTAGCTTGATTGTTTCATTTCATATTTGGAACAAGTTAGTAAGACTCTGTTCTTGTAAGTAAGAAAAAAAATATTAAAATGAAGTTTATAACACAAGCAGAGGAGACATACCTTGTAGCAATTTCATATGTGATTGTTCACTATCAATCACCCTGATCGATTTTGATGGGGTTCCAGTTGTGGAAGTCGTAAGTGAGATGTGGAAACTGCGGGCACTGGCTTACATACAAGTTTTGCAACAAGTAGAAATTACACGCCAATGAACCACACAGTTTTAAATGTCTTTTGTGTACATCTCAAATATCATGTTTACATCAAACCTAGATGATCAAAATTCCATATAAGTTCAGGACTTAGCAAACAGAACATAAACATTACAATCCACACAACTAAATTAACATAAGTTTATCTATTACATTTTATGATATCAATGAATACAAAGCCAACTTAATATAAACAGTTTTGTCGATCAAGAGTGAAAAGCCAATTGAACATCATTTTCTTCAGGACCATTGGATGCCACCTTCACTTTCTCTTCTGATCATCTACAATGAAATTGAATTAATTAGTAGAGTAATGTATGTTTTGGTTTATGCTCCACCAATCTAACTAAATCATTCAATGTATCTCAATCAATATACAGTTTACTACATGCGATAATTATGCACAGAAAAAGGTTTAGAGTACACTACCAGATCGGACAGAATATCTGACGAAAAAAAAATTCGTCTACTATGCCAAATTTTCGTCTGTTATTCCTTCTACCGACGAAAATTTCGTCGGCTATAATTCGTCGGTAAAAGGGTGTCGGTAAAACGAATGGCCGACGAAAATAACGAAATCGTCGGCCATTCCAAAATTATCACCGACGAAAATTCATTTTGTCGACCAAACCTTGGCAAAATATCCGACGAAATTCGTCGGATATTTTCGAGTATGACCGACGATATCGTAAACTATAGCCAACGATATCTTCTGTTTCGTCGGCTATTTGTTCTGAAATATAGCAGACGATTTCATCTATTTCGTCGGTTATTTCGTCAGAATATATTAATATTTTAAGAGGCATTAATTAGTTATAGCCGACGAAATAATGTGATTTTCGTCGGTTATAAAAGGTATAGCCGACGAAATTTGGAAAAAATCGTCAGCTATAGCACTTATAACCGACGAAATAATGCCAATACCGTCGGTTATTCTTACATTTTAGGGAAAAAAAATTAAATTAATTTTTAAATTACAATTCTAAGCAACCTGCAATTCACAATGACAATCCATGCATTTACACCAACAAGAAACACGTCTAAATGACTTATTTAATTTGTTCCAATATACATAAAATATAACCCTAATCATCACCTAAACCACTAAAGTCCACCACGTCATCCCCAGCATGCCCGTCATCCTGGCCACCATCCTGCTGTCCATCATGCTCGTCATCCTGCTGAATGAACTCGGGAGCTCTCGGTATTCGAGGTTCATCTAATGGCTCAAAAGGGGGCGGGGGTTCAAGGCCTTGTCGTTGTGCCGCGAACATAGCATACCACCAGTTTTGTTGGCCGGCGTAGTTCTGTCGCCGAATTCTCTCGCATTCAACATGCCAACGCTCCATTTCTATCTGATACTGCTGTGTTCTGCGTTGTTGCTCCTGTGTTCTGCGTTGTTGCTCCTGTGATCTCTGGAACAGGGCCGCCAATCTTGTATTTTCTTCTGCCAATCTCTGCATTTCCCCCCTCATCTATTGGGTGTCCCCGCCTCCCTTCTTTTGAGCTCCCTTAGTGGTCTTCAGGACCCCTATTCCAGAACTTCCCAAACCCCGGCAGTAGTAGTCGTTTGACCGTTCTGGGAAGGCTGCGTCGAATATCCTCGCTGCAGTTTGGACATTCGATCGGTCGACCTGGCTCAGGGCTTCTTGCAGATTTTCCTCTGAAATGTTCGGTTGTGTCTCCCGAACTACTTCCTGCAACACTTCTTCTTCGGCCCGGTTCACTCTCTCCTAATTGAACGGGAAAAAAAAAATTAATATTCTAACAAATATATAATTTAGTAAAATTAATAATTAAAATTTTAAAATCGTAATCAACGACTTACAAGCTCTTCTTTCGCTAATGGATAAGCCTTCTTGAACGTCTCTACGTACGGGTTGTTTAAAGGATGATCTCTAAGCGCCTCCTCCTGATATTGTGAAAATGGCCTAGAACCACCATGATGAGGGGTTGTGTTACGGCGCGGTTTGCAGAGTTTATCCGAGACCGTTCCTTCAAACAAATAATAAAATATTAGAAAAATGCATAAAAAAATATTAGTGTAATAATTTTAAAATAATTAAACTAATAATTAAAATATTAACAAAATAAACATTTATAGTTAAGTTTAGTATTTACCTGCATAACTGGGTTGTTGAAGTCTACTGTCTTCAACCAACGCCACTAGTAGTCCCTGAACATGAACTCTCTTGGAGTACCCATATGACCATGTTTGTCGTATTCGGTAAAGTGGGTACGGAGCTCGTTCTTCCACTCTTTGAACCTACGGAAAAAACAAAAGTGCATTAGAAATATTATTAATATCATAAAATATTTCAAATTATAAGATGAGGAATTCCCAACGTACCTCGAGTTCTGCATCGCGTACGCCCAAGTCTGCTTGTGTTCGGCAATCTCGAAGTATGCCTGAAAGATAATATTTTATTAGTTTTAAAATTATAACAATACCGAAAATTATTAAATATTACGATAAAGAAATTAAGTTTTTTAAATTACTCACCGACGCCGCGTTATTGACCTCCCTCTTGATCTCTTCCGGCACATCAGCCCACCGTGTCCACAACATAAGGACTCTATCCCTAATTAGTGCTCCCACGCAACCTGCGTAATCGCGGCATTTTTTCCCCTGAACATCCTGATTAGGGGGTTGTCACACCCCAATAATTGGGAAAACACTCATATTTCAATATTAGACATAAAAGTCTAAAAACTGAAATATGAAAAAAAAAAAATTTGAAATAGAACAGTGATAGGCTACTAATCTGAGGGGAAAACTTCTTTATTAACAACACACCTATTTACAAGATGAATTACCATCTATAATAGCAATCCATATCTTATTTCAAACAAAGCTGAAAATGCACATAACAGAAAGTAAAACTATAAATACGTTTTTGTCTTCACCTTCACTTCTAGCCTTCAAGATCTTGACCTGCAAAATTTCTAAAGGGATGAGCATAAACAGCCCAGTAGGGAGCAAAAGTCTCACAAAACAATGCATATCAACAATTCCAAATGCATTCTACAACTAGTTAATTCATGAAGTAAAATCTAAAGAGCCTACACGTCACATACCGTGTATTTTACCACAAAGGTGATTCTAAACATTTTACGACATGAACTAACTCTCAACCCATTATTCCTATCCCCTTTTGCTAGTCGTCTTGTCCATTCCCCTGTCGCCAGCCCCGAATTACCCTTTTTCCTACACTAATTGCGCATTATTTTGGGCATACATGGTGGCGTGGTACCTGCCGAGGTTATGGACTCAACTACGCAAAAGTTTTAACCCAAACTTCTCTACCCAAGGTACTTTGTACATAAAACTAATATAGCATATCTATACCTTTAAATATATAACATATACATAATAATCTCAGTAAAATAATAACTATTAAACAATCTATCAAACAACAAGCATAGAGGTTTCCCGTTGTTTCCCCCTACCTTTGCCGATTCCCTCTTTAAAATTCAGCTCCTAGTAAAAGAATAAAATCAAAGAGTTAACATCCTATATCTAAAGCATTACACTGATAAAAAGTGCAGAATAAAAGCATAACATTGCCTTAGTACCACAAGAAAATTCAGTTTTTGCACAACTCAAACCAGAAAATCAGTCTTCTGACCTTAGTACTTCTGCCCTGAAATTTATATTTTTTCGGTAAGGAATTTCACATCAATTCCTTCTAAACATTTGTAACAGACAAAAAAATTAAATTCTCAAACTTGGAATGACTCAAAAACGAGTTTCCAAACAAAAGTTATGAATTTTCAAAGTTTGACATTAGTCCAGGATTTTCTGACGAGAATTCTGCCCAGAAAACTGTTTGACCAGAATTGATATAGCTAGATTTAGTAAAACAAGATGGTGTATTCATAACATTTAAAGTAGACACTCTAAAGAAACTACCAGAACTGGAATCACCCAAAAAAGATTTTTACACAATTAGTTATGTATTTTCAAAGTAGCAGTACAGAAACAAGGGTGTGCAAAACAGTACGATTTCTGGAAATTGAACACAGCAACCAACTAACATGATTTCTGGAAATTCAATCTTCAGCATGATATGAGGAACTAACTTGATTTAGTTTCCAGCAACCAACTAACAAATCAAATAAAACACAAGATATAGGATTTAATAGTATGTAATGAAAACTCTAACATATAACAAAGAAAAACTATTTAGGAAAGCTGAACAATCCTGTAACTTTTCTGACCCAGCAGTAAAAACATATAAACTGTACCGAATGGTGCATGATCTGAAAGCAGTGTCTTCTAATGAAATACAGAAGACAAACTAAGGAAAATCTGAGAGTTGGAATTTCAGAAAAACAAGTTTTTTACAATTAGTTATGATTTTTCAAAGTTCTGCTTCTGTTTCAAAAAAAACTGCACTAAGAACCAGTTTTGCAAGTTTTTCTGTATTACTACACCAATTCGAAATCTGAAAAAGCTTATATCGATAGAAACTAAAAACTTCAATATTTCAAACACAGTAAACCATACAAAGTAATGAGTTACAATAGTTGAACTAAGTACTTCAAATAACACCTTTTTGTTGATTTAGAAAACTAACATACAAAATTCTTTTATAAGATTTGGTTGCCTCAAAACAAATAATCTGAAGTACAAGATAGACACTAAACAAAGTTTGAATGTCTTTGTAACCAAGTAGTAATTTCAAACAACACCTTAAAGATACCATGACAATGAATCACATCAATCAACGCAAATCAAAACAGAAATTATAACCAGAGGACCAACCTCTAAATCTCTCTCCTTACAGCACCCCTTCTGCTTCTTAATTCTCTAACTTTATACTAGGAAAAGACTCACGAAATTATATCTAGCATGCTTCTAATCTCAGCTATTTATAGTGATCATCTAAGCAAGTAAACATCCAATTTCTGATAAGCATGAAGAGAACAATTTGGATTCAAATAACTCAGGGAACTTACACCTGGATAGTAGGTTTAACACCTCCCTAGTTTAGGGTTCCACCTCTGGTTCTAGGGTTCATCTTCCAAGGATGTAGCTTGCGTGAGTCACCTCGTTTCAATCTGGAATTTACACCTCCTGCTTGAGTAAAGTGAATTAGGGATTTGGATGCAGCTTTTTCTGAGATTTGGGTTGAATTTCTAAGCTTCTGGGCTAAGGAAAGAAGGTGATAACGATGAAAAGATTCGAGGTAGAAGATTCTGGGGATTTCTAGTTATTTTTTTTCTTCTGGGTTCGTCATCTCTCTTCCCCTTTCTTTTCTCTCTCTCGCCCTCTCTTCTTCTTCTTTTTTTTTTGTTTTCTGTTTTTCTTTCTCCCGACTACTACTTATATATATATATATATATATATATATATATATATATGTATATATATAACACACAACACACAAGTATATGTATATATATATATCTACACATACTTATTTAATTAAAGCCCACTATACTTATATATATATATATATATATAGTAAAAGAGATGTATTTAAATATAAAGAAATTAAAATCTTTTCTATTTTAAAATAAAATAAAACCTAGGTCGTTACAGGGGTTCGTTGATCTAGATCCTCCCCCTAGTCTCAACACTTTTCCTGAGCGTATCAAAACATATGACACCTCTCGTATTCCTACTTGAACTGCTAGCGGCGGTCTCTATCACATAAACGACGATTGGTTAATAAAATTAAATATTAGTGCGTTAATTTTAATAAAATATTTAATTAATAAAATCAAATGTTACCTGAACTCGATGACCCGTCTGTCGACTTTCCTTTTAATCTCGCCGAAATCAGGAGCTCAGGTTTCTCAAATGGCTCATAATGGTATGCATCCGCAACACTCACGTACTGAGGCCTAGCAGGTCATATGCGCACACCACGCTCGTCGACCTCGGGTATGGCAAGAATGTTGTATGGCAGATACAGCTGATTAGGGAGAGTAGGCCCCTCAGTAGAGTCAGCAGCAGACGGCGCAGGACTCGTCATCGGCTCCCGATGAACCTCAGGCATACGGACCTGATGAACGTCTGGAGCTATGTCGTCCTGAAATAGCTGCGTACTACATCTCGGAGGATCTGGCCGGAGAGGGGGACGTGAACTGCTCGACGGCCGCCCCGCCGATAAAAGGGTCTGGTGCCGGCTGCTCACACTCCTCCGCGGCTGGGATGAATCGATCCTCTCAGGCTGGCTGGTGGTCCTCTCAGGCTGGCTAAGGGTCCTCTCGGAGTCTCCGAATCCGCCAGAACTTCCAGAACCCCTAGATCTGGAACGACGGCCTCCGAATAACTGTCTAAATGGATCGGTCATCTGGAGCTTGAGGCATTAATACATTAATTAATATTAAATTATATTACATTAAATAACAAATTCTAATTAATATAATAACCAATAATACTAACATATTTTAAAACATACTAACAAATTAATATTTAAATTTTAACTAATTTTAAATAATACTAACCATTAACATAAATATAATCATTTATATACAAATATAACTATATTTCATCATTAACATACATATACATACAAATAACCATTTATATATTAACATAAATATAACTATTTATATAATTAGGCTACCAATTTATATATATAATTAATTTAACAATTTATATATAACAATTAAAATATACATTAACATATAACCAATATTAACAAATATATAACCATTTATATAATTAATCTACAAATTTATATATATAATTAATCTAACAATTTATACATATAACCAATATATATAACAATTTAACACACACTTAAATATCTAAATTATATACCTAAATTATACAATTAAAATAAATTGAAAAAAAAAAAAAAAAACTTACGGGATGATTTTCTTTAGGAGGAGGAGGAGGCAGGCCGGAGGAGGAGGGGAAGGGGGAGGAGGAGGCCGGATGGAGGAGGAGGGGAAGGAGGAGGAGGAGAGCGGCCGATTTGAGGAGCGGAGGAGGAGTTTTTGCGGAGGAGGAGAGAAAAAAGTCGGAGAGAAAGTGACTTTCAGCTTTTATAGCAGAAAGAATAGCCGACGATTTAGAATATTTCGTCGGCTATTCTATGAACATCGTCGGCTATACATTGGAAGATCAACAGCCGTCTGATCTGAGCCATCCAACGGCGGACAATAAAAAGGCGCGGATCGCAAGAGTTTAGCCGACGAAATATAATTTTCGTCGACTAAACTTAGAGAATAGCCGACGATTTAAAAGATGTCGTCGGCTATTCTTTGAATATCGTCGGCTATTATATGAACATCGTCGGCTATACTTTGGAAAATCAACAGCCGTTGGATCTGAGCCATCCAACGGCAGACAATAAAAAGGCGCGGATCGCAAGAGTTTAGCCGACGACATATAATTTTCGTCGGCTAAACTATAGGTCAAACCACTAAGTCAAACCTCTAAACGCTTAAAAACGGAAATTAGTCTAGTTAAACGACGGTTTCTGGCCTGACCTTCAACAGATAATAGTTTCAAATCAATGAGACGCAACTAATCATATAAAAATTTTACAAAATTGATTTAACAAACGTCAGGCTACCCATAGGAAAACGAAAGTAAAAAACAGTTAACCGCAACATTCGGCACACAGATTTTATCAGAATCTTGTCATTTTTCAACCGTAGACGTATTTCATTATTTCGGTCATATCTTATTTCACAACATTTTTACATTTGAAGAGTCTACGTATAGTAACTATTTGAAACTATACATTCACTTAAACACTTAGTAAACAAGTTAAGGAACATTAGTGCATATGTTCTGATTTTGAATCTAAAAGTTTAGAAAATCTATTTCAACCGTCAGATATCACCGTTAAGATTAAATACATGTATGGAAAAAAATCCAACTTCAGCTGTCAACGTTAAAGGCTCGATCGGAACAGTCAACCGGGTGAGTCAAACCTCTAAACTCTTAGAAATGGTAATTGGACTGTCTAAATGACATTTTTTTGCCTGACCTTCAACAAATAATAGTTTCAAATCGATGAGATGCAACTAATCGTATCAAAATTTTCCTCAAAATATTTACCGAAGGTAACGCTACCATTAGGGAAACGAAGGAATAAAACATTTGACCGCATCTTTCGACAATCAGATTTTATCGGAATCTTGTCATTTTTCAACTGTAGACGTATTTCATTATTTCGGTCATATCTTCTATCACAACATTTTTGCACATGAAGGATGAAGCAATGGTTTATCGTTAGTGATAGAAAATGGAATATGGTCATTTTTTGTTTTTTTTTTTTTAAATCATAGCCGACGAGAGACTCGTACTCGTCGGCTATTCTTTTGTTGTTTTCTGTCTAAAATAAAATATGTATTTTTCAATATAG